>CM062808.1:471073654-471673654 GCA_031772625.1 Pinus tabuliformis
GGGCTTACACCCAGGTTCACAGTTGTGGCGCTAACCAACAAAACCCTTATCACTGACTCTTTCAGCAACAATCTGCTCGTGCAGACCACAGTCTCACCTAAGGAAATATTGGGGGATGCTGGAACCAAGTTTCTACATACAAAAGGATATGGAGTGTGGATATTGACTTAGTCTGACTCGCCTATAGATTTATTACTGCACTACATGTTCTTAATATTATACCGAATCTGATCTATTCATACAGAAATACTATTTCGCAAACCCAAAATCTATTGTGAATAAATCAATGGACCTTAACTATAATTAATTGTAACAACATTCATATATTAATTATAATCTTATCTTTTACTTCGCAACACAAAAGTAAACAATAATTGCATAAAGTAAAGTACAAAATGTAAGTACACATGTTTTCCTTCAAAATCTTGTTTATTATCTTCAAATTTTCACAATTACAATCCTTCTTACCCCGCGAACACAACTACAGACTTACCAGGGTCTCCACACACACAACTGCAGGAGCCTTCCACTTCGCTCTAACCCAGAAAGATATGACAATTACAAACTCAAAACATATCCATCGATTGATTCATCAATTGATTGCCTTTGACTTAATAAGACAACCCTTTATATATCTTTCTCTCTTACAATACCATGTTCCACAAATCATGGGTGGAGCTCAAAACCTACAAATTTATTTCATCCTTTTACAAAATAAGGGAATTTGATCCTCCCTAAAGCCGCTATGACTCCTAAAAGATTATGTGAAGTTCTCTCCACTCCTCAAAATCCGGGATCTTTACAAAATTTTGACAAAACTTTGACCTAGGGGGACCCTACCTAATAGACATAAATAGAAAAGAATGCAGGCTTCTATCCTCAAGATCACACACCATCTAAGGAGCCTTGGGATGTCAGAGAAGCCACTGGGGCCATGAAGGACATGGACATAGATGACTGAGTTGCCGAAAGGATGAGCAACAATTTTAGTAGGGGGGTGATGATGAGGCTCGTCAATAGGTATATCATAAGGTTCATAATGCCATTCTCCAACTTTAGAACTATCTCTTTCTCAGATTTATTTACAATTTTTGTTCTATTATGCTTAGTGAGAGGAGTAAAAGATGTTTTTGCTATGTCATGTGGCCTAGTATGGTTTAAATGCAAGAAATGGAGCAATTTTGAGATAATTTCAATGTAGGAGTTAAAATTAGATAACAAGGAGAGATTATACGGGGTTTTCCACCTCCTTAACTCCCTCAATCAGCTAAAATCAACACTTTCTCTCTCATCATCTCGAGGTTATTGGCAGCCAAGAACTGCAGTTCAAGGAGATCTATATCCACCTTTCTTAATTTTTGGGAGAAAAACATCCCTATTTTCTAGGGAGATGTTGGTAGGTACCATCTTGTATAAATAAACATGTCAAAGAGCTCATTAGGATTCGAAGTTTGCTTTCAAATAAGAGGTTATTGAGCTCAAGCACTTGATATGGTTATTTTTGACTTATTATGTGATCTATTTGACATTGATGCAATGATAATGAGAAGTTTCTTATTGATCCATCACTGAGTTAGTTTCAGAGGGTTGAGGCTTGGGGTTTGGGCCCAACCCCAGTGGCTTAGGCCCCTCTTATGTATTGGCATTTCTTTTTAGCTTAGAATGTTTGTTAGTTTTCTGCATTTTATTAAAATATAATTCCTCAAAAATCCTATGACTACTACCTCTATTTCATCTCTCTCATGAGAGCATGAATAGAGGAATCTACAATCACAACCCAAAAATGCTATGTTTATGATTTATTGGAAGAAGGTCTATATTAGTTATATTGTTTTGCATATGTTTTCTATAGCTTAGAAGTTGACTCATTTCCTAGATCAAAGTTTTTGGCATAAATTAGATAGTGTTTAAATTCATCTCATCTTCTCCACCATCAGTTATGTTATTTTGTAAATCATAAGAGAGAATG
This sequence comes from Pinus tabuliformis, assembly GCA_031772625.1. NCBI lineage: Eukaryota > Viridiplantae > Streptophyta > Pinopsida > Pinales > Pinaceae > Pinus > Pinus tabuliformis. The sequence goes on from CM062808.1 coordinate 471,075,624, forward strand.
TGCATGTGATGTTGCAGGACCGTTGGATCTACAGGCAAGGGGCCTTTCACCATCTCCATCTAGGACTTCTTCACCCTCTTTGATGAATCCCAAATGTTTTTCTTGAGCTCCTTCTCTAGGTCATCATGAGCAACCCTCTTAGTCCAAAACATGCCTTCCTGAGGTGTTGAGATTGGCTAGGGGTGTTTGAAACCTTTCATCCATATACCACAACCTCCATCCACCTTTCCATCCCTTTATCTCATCATTCCTACCTTCCAAACCCTCTTGGTAGCCTTCCTCTAGCAGTACAAGCCTTCCTGTAGCAATACAGGGTTCCTGTAGCGACTTGCTATACATGCCTATGGAAGCTTGTTTTAGCCCATTTTTTGACCCATGATGCAAGTTTGACTTAGTTGAGGAGTAGGCTGACCCCTAGCTTGGAATCCATGATAAAGGGCAACATCTAGGCCATTCCAACCATCCTTTTTCCTTCACTGCAAGATAGAATAGTGTTAGCTTCTTTATCACAGATTTAACATAAGTAGAACATTGATTTATATGCAAATGTGAATTAGATAGATGATGCAGGAAATATTGAGTTATGGTGTGGTAGGATAATTGCCTATTTACAAGTGAATTTGATAACTAGATGGTTGATTGCAAAACAGTGTAGTTTCCTTTCTGCAAGTAGTATAGCTCTTGTGTTCTTTCATGAATTGATTTAGTAGCACTTACAAGTTGGTAGCATCTACAAGTTAGGGTTTGAAAAGAATTTACCTTTGACATTAGAGCTAGCTTCAGAATTGTACTTTCAGTAGTTAATTTCCCCTAATTTAGTAGAATAATGGTCTTGGAGCACTATTGATCAAATGTCCTAGTTAAGGGTAGCATGAGTAGAATTCCATCTACTGTGTCTATAACACTGTCACCTCGAAGTTTGTATGAACCCCTGGTTGATAAATAGAGTTGAGAAGCCCTTGGGAGTTGCAACACTCTTGGTGCAATACAAGGTCTCACCTCCAAGCATGGTAATGTTGTGTATTTTTGGTCATGGATATTTTTTCTAAAATGGCTATATTGACGACCTGCAAGAAGTCTATCAAAACAAAGGACACTATAAAAATCTTCTTCAAATGAGTGTGGGTACATTTTGGGATCCCACAGAGAATTATATCAAATCGGGATAGCCGGTTCTTGAGCACATTCTAGTTGGGCCTATGGACACTATTGGACACTAGGCTTACTAAGTCAACTGCATTCCATCCAAAGACTTATGTCCAAATAGAGGCCGTCAATAGGATGATAGTGCACATACTACACGTGTACAACTCCAAGCATCCATGGACGTAGGATGAGCGTCTTTCCTATGTGCAACATAGTTATAACATAGCTCTCCATAGCTCAACTAGCCTCAGTCCCTTTCAAGTGGGTCTGGGATTTCAACCATGGTTTTTTATTGATGTTTCCATCCGTCATGCGACTACATAGACAAAATCCATACATGTGTAGTCTAAGGCTGATAAAACAACCAAGTTTATTGATCACATCCAACAAATATTCCAGTAGGTTCATGACATAATGGAGAATTCCAATGCCAACAACAAGCAATGACATGATCAACATTTGGAGCCACATGAGTTTTAGGTGGTCGACAAAGTTTGGTTACATTTGTAGAAATAACACCTTCCAGGAGCCCATCGAAAGATTCAACTGCTCCAATACAAGCATTATACCATCACAGAGGTTGTGGGAGGAAATGATTTCGAGCTCAACATTCCCCCTTTCCTTGGCCTACACCTAGTGTTCAATGTGGACCACCTTCGACCATACTTTCCACCATTGATGGACACATCAGACATTGCAGAACAAATAACACCAACAAATATCGACCCAGACTACATGGAAGAGGCCACATCTGATCGGATCAAGAAACTCGCCAACAGAAGATCCAATTTTATCGAGTTGTCAAGGCTATCCAACTCCTACACAAAGGCAAGTGGATTACTAAGGACCAAGTATAGCATAAGTTTCCCCATATCATGGAGGCACTTAACGCAATGGGGACCATTTCTTCCTAGGGGGAGGACTAATCTAGGTAGATATTGGTGACCACCCACCTATTCCACTTGGACCCCCACCATTGTTCTTTCAATTTCCTTAATTATAACACAACTTTCTATTTTTGGTAGTTTTTTGGTTCCTAAACTTTTGGAGCCCTTTTGAGGTACTAAAATATGTTTTCTGGAAAAAGTAAGAGGCCGAAAAATAACTAGATTATTTTTTATAGATTTTTTTTTCCTCATGGAGATCTTCAAAATGAGGAATTATGATAGCGAAAAAGAGATCAAATGCTAAATTTATGACCTCGGGAAATCTGTGGTCAAACTTACCCTGATGAAGCCCAAAACCATTAGCGCTTCATTTCCTAGGGTTATTGTTTCACAATTCTTCTTTATGATAAAAATGCCTCCAAGCCTCATTGTAGTATAGTTTAGAGGGCATGTAGGTGTCACATCTCTTCTTAGTGATAACCTACTACTTCTCGAGCTAGTTTGTTTCCATTCTGTATGTAAACAATTTTTAGTATTTGTTATTAATTAGTTGAAGTTTAGTTTCCATTGTAGCTCGGTGTTTCTATTTATTTTTTCATTTCATTTTATTCCTGCATAAATTTGGACAAGTGGTATTAGAGCGAACTTCTATTTCTATGTTTTTCTGTGCATGTTCCCAACAAGGTCGAGGTATAAGGAGTTGGGACTTGAATTGGTTGATCCCTTGTGTTAGCACCTAAATCTGCCCTAGGCTGAAGGAAGGCAAAAATTTAGGGTAACCACAAACCACGCTCAGTCTGGTAGCTAGCCCTACCAAAACAAGAGAGGGCTCTCTCCGAGTCATGCTCAATAAATAGATAAGCAAAAAACGGTCTGAGATGAATTACAGTGAAATATTGATCTTAGGCTAGTAAGTGAATATGGATACAAGAAACATTTTTTATGAATGACCGAGCTTCTGAGATGGTATGGGACCGACGGTCAGCAAGGAACGGAGAATTTAATACAAAGGCACAGATTATTCCATGAGGCAAGGCAGGCGGAAAATGTAGCAATTTAGTTTGAAGTAACGCGGAATGAATAGATTGCTGAAGAGAGTGAAAAGGGCATAGTTACATGAATCCTTTTCAACAAAAGAAAAACACTGAACATGAAATTTTCCCACAGGCAGAGCAATAAAATTGAATTCTACCTAATCTCACTGGAAATGAACTTGAATTGAATTATGAAACATAACGAAATACATATGAATACATAAGAGACACATCTGCTACACTCACAACCACAAGAATCTCATGAAACAGAGCCGCTGCCTTTCATTAATTCTCTGTCAAAAAATACACAGTGAAGAAACAGAGTTTCTTTCCCACACTCTCCCAGAAGTTACAAGCCAACCAACCCTTTTCAAATAGCATGCATACAATATATATAATGTGTAAGGAAGAGATAGAAGGCCCAAGGGTTGGGGAGTTACTCGAATCATTGCAAAATGGAGATGGAGAGCCAACCATCAGCTACAGGTGCAGCGCTACAAACATGACATTTGACTTGGGTGACCGTTTGCCTTCCTTCACCACTTGGATAGAAGCCAATCTGGAGAAAAAACACTTTAAATTCCGCCTTTGGTGCCAAAAAACCGAAGTGTAGATGAGCGGGCCCACTTGGAGAAGTCGCGAACCGAAATTTCACGGAACGGAAGCAAATTGGGCAATTTTTCCTTTGTGCGCCGTGCCATTTTCGTTGTGCGCCGCGCTACTTTGGGGCCTATTTTGGGGCACTTTCAGGTGTCTAAAATGTGCCCAAGTGGGCTTGTTGGAAATCTTTTCCTGTCTACTTTCTAACCCAACAGGAATTTTTGAATTTGGTGCTCATTTCTCCCTCCAAATATTCATTCTCCCAAGACTGCGTCCTGTGTGTCAGAAAAGGGGCAGAGAGGCCATTTTTGGGTGTTTTTTGACTTTTTGGAGACTCATATCTTGCCCAAATTTCTTGTTCGGACACCAGTAGTCGTGATTTTCCATGTTGAATCCAAAAATGCAAACCATTCCTCATTTGGAGCTCTAGAATTTTAGCGTCGTGCCACTTGCGCGGTGCACAGGGAGAAAAACCCTGTTTTTTGCCCAAAAAATTACCATGTGACCAAAAATTCCAAAATTTCTTGAAATTTGGGCTGGAGGTTCCCTATGGGGTGCTATGCTGAGCCAAGGAAGCCTCAGCCAAGATTCGAAGCCGATCTTGCTCTTTTTCCTCTTTTTCCTTTCTTGTTGCTTTCCTCAATTTTGCCTTCAAGCTCCTTATTCGGGCCTGTGCACTCATGTTTCTCACCCTATAATGGAAAGCCATGTGTCTCAGTAGAGCAAGGTCATATTCAGCCTTGTTCAGTAGCCTCTCCAAAAATGCATGTTGACCCTCTCAAGGTTGGCCTCCCTATCCTCATTGATTTCTTACTCCAATGATGTGAGCTCAGCTCTTCTCCTATGAGCAGCTTGGCGATGCTCATGAATGTTTTGCACCTCCATGATCGCCTGTTGGTCCTCAAGCTACTTGTTTCTCTGCTCCAGGTACTTCATGTTCCACTTGGCCGTCTCCAAATCAAGGGATAAGGCCTCAATCACTGATTGTTGCTCCTGGATGATCTCTGTAAGCTTTGCATTTGTTGGCTCTGTATCGGTCTCATCATCGTGAAGGAGAAGGAACTCGGTCTCTTGTTCACCTGATGGCTCTCCTGAAGGCCCCTCATCATGCACTGGCTCCTTACCTCTGCCCTGCTCCTGTGATGCTGATGTCGGAAGCGAGGCCCCTTCCACCCCGGGTGGAGATAACACTCACTTTGCTGCTGCAAAAAAAGGTCTACTGCCTTTCTGATAGGTGATGTATACTGGCATGGTAGCAGTCTCATGGCGCTCATACTGATGTGAAGGACCACCTACCTCATGCTCTACCTCTGATACTACCTGTGGAGTGCTTAAGAAGTCATGGGAGATGAAGTCCTCCCAAGCAATACCTGCAATCCCAACTGATGGCTCACCAAAATCCGGATAAGAGAAAAGTGATAAACACTGTTGAGCTGCTGTCGAGGGGTCTTGTGCTGCATGAAATTTTTCATCCTCTCTATGTTCCCGCAAATGAAAAATGGGAGGTTCATCATTCACACCCTGGTAAAGTGCATGAGCAACCTGATGTGATAGGTATAAAGGCGAGAAAACCTCCCCTCAAAACTGAAATACTTCATGATCAATTTCATGAGTGGAGCATACTCATCTCTCAAAAATATGAATGGGAAGACTCTTGTAAGCTGACTCAAACAACTGGCCTTGATGTAAGGCTCATAATGATGCCTCTTTACCTTTTTCTTCTTATGCCATTGTTCTCCAATGTTTGGTATGCCTGTTGCCATTGATATGGTTTCGGGTGTCAATGTGAAAGTGACCCCAGCCAAGATAGACTGACCTCCATGTAGGTGAAGAGCACAAAGACGGGCCAACTCATGATGAACTCTGACATTTGCCACCCTCTGACAAAATTCAAAACATGCTAAATGCTGGAAACAAGACATAGCAAGAGGGCATGCCTGCAACTCAGTGAGGGTGTTTGTCTCATCTCTAACATGTTTGCCACTCTAGTGATGTCTCCTGGGGGCCTGTTCTCCTGAAGCTGTATCACTGTGGGTCTCCTCCTCATATTCTGACGAAACCTCGGATGCCATAACTGTTGTTTTGTAAACTAAATTTAGGCTGCCCTTTGATTTAAATGAAGCTGGTAGTTTCTTTGACAATCTGCCACCAAGGGGACAATTAAAAAGGGAGCATTAGGATGGGGGATAATATAATGGGAGTAGGGGTTTATAGGAAAATTTTATTTAGGGATATACAAGGGGTTTTGGGGTATTTTGATAGGGTAGTGTTTGCATTGTTGGCAAGGTAGGGTTTGGGTTTTTTGAGGAATAGGAGGAGGGGGAAAGGGAGTATGATTTTAGTAGTGTTAGGGTAGTGATTATGGAGAAAATGGCATAGGGGAATGACTAATAGGGGTAGGGTAGGAAAAACACCTTGGCAGCAATATCACTGTAGCACAAACCCTAGCATCATCATTTTCTTGATGTCTTCTTGTGTTTGTTTTATAAAAAAAAATTGCATTTGATTATAATCATAAAACTATTGTATCTCTTTCAAATTTGATGCACAAGTGGAGGTAGGTTGCCTACCTTTCAATTGGATGAGCTCCACAAAATGTTTTGGGTGAAATAGGTGGTTTCTTGGCGTTTTACCCCTGTGTGCCGTGCGCTTTGAGTTCACCGCACACTCTGAGTGCACCGCGCACTCTGAGTGCGCTGCGCCAGTGGTGATTTTAAATGGTGGGCAGGCTCGGTGTGCGTCGCGCTCCTGTCTGTGTGCACTGCGCGCCCAGAAATCGCCCCAGGCTGCTCCAAATCGCTCCAACCTTCAACTCACGACCTTGCAACCTTCCTCCAATGCCTTGCTTGCATAATGAACTTGTTTTATGATGATATTTGTGTATATAGGCTTGGAGGTCAAATTAACTTTTTAAAAAATCCACTTTTCTAATGTCTTGTTCAACACCTTTCACTGACTTTAATATAACCCTGATTTTCACCTTTTCTCTAAATTTTGGGCTCAAATGATGAAATTTTTGACACTTTTCACAGGGATTGCATGACAGAGCACTTTGGCCATGGAAACCATGACTGCACCTAAAGAAATCAATTGTCGACCCTTTTTGAAAATATTGTCACCACTAGCACTATTGGACCTTTCCTCAAAACAGAGTTTTGAAGAACCGTCGATTTTTGTCAATGAGATGATGGAGAGCTGCAGATCATTACTTTGCAAGAGCATCACTCTAGCCTGCATGGCTTTACTGGGCATATTTCAAGACCAAACTGATCAATTCCTAGACCTAATGACCAAAAATGACTTTTGTCTGTTGAAGGACCAAACCTTGACTATTATGGACTTTTTGATTATTTGACACAAAGACTTAAGCCAGCAGGAACAATACATGAGGGGAAATGACTAGCATGACCTTCTCCATCGGATTATGGCATTCCCCTAGCGAAATGTAGTTGAGTGAATGGAGCGGGACACCTAAAAATGAAATGCATAATGAGTTTTGATCTCTGACAGAGGGCTGACCAGACCGACTCTAGCATTGGCTCCAATGGGGGATGGTAGCTCCTTGGAGGTGTCAAGAACAGCAGATCTCTGGAGGAGCTAGACAGTGTGTTTTGTCCATTGGGCTATGGAGTCATCATTTCGACAAACAACACAGGACTTTGACTCATTTATGAAGCTAAAATGACCAAAAAATTGACTTAAATTAACATTGAAATGACTCAAAAACTAACTTAACAGACTGAAACCAAACTAAAATAAAAATGGTATTTACAATGACAGTGGAAGCAGCATTAATAAATTAGAAGTGGTACCGCTTGAGCATTCGACCGTTGATCGGCCCTCCTGGACAATCTTCTCCATTCATTTCCTTCAAAAGAAAGGCATTCTGACCCCTATATGCTGCAATCTTGAAAGGACCTTTCCAAAGATTCTCGAACTTTCCGTGCTTACCTTTCTCTTCATTCCTTGCATCCCACTTCAGCACCACATCATCCAACTGAAATTTATTTACCTTTGCTTTTCTGTCATAAATTTTCTCCTGCAATTTGGATGTGTTCTTGAAAACTTCTTCTCTTGTCTGCTGCAAGTGGACCATTTGATTCAACCTTCTCTGCATGGGATCTTCTTCACTGCCTGCCTCCTGAAGAAGTCTGATTACCAGGGCATCAAGAGATGTGGGAAATACTGTGTCAACTCCATAAACAAGCTCAAACGGTGACATACCAATGGATTTTTTCTGACTAATCCGATCTACCCAAAGCGCATGGACCAACCTCTTATTCCAGATCTTTTTATTTATTTTCAGCAGCTTCTTGATGATGTTGACCAATGATTTATTCGAAGACTCCGCCAATCCATTGCCTTGCAGATGATAGGTAGTTGAGTGACCCAAAATGATGTGATATTTATGACAAAATTCTACCATCCTCTTTGATTTGAAAGTTGTTGCATTATCGGTGATTAACTTATTTGGACAACCAAAGCGAGACAAGATGTTATTTTCAAGAAATGAAATGATTACCATATCTGTAGCTTGTCTGGTGGGATCTGCCTCATTCCATTTTGTGAAATAGTATGTCACTGTAAGGATCCATCTATGTTGTCCAGAAGAAGCGGGATGAATTTCCCCAATGAAATCCAACCCCCACCACTGGAAAGGAGCGCTCACCTCAATAGGCTTAAGTGGCAAAGGCTGTAATTTCTATTTTCCTTTGAAAATCTGACATTTATGACAGCGCTTCACCATCTTGTACACATCAACAAACAATGTAGGCCAATAGTACCCTGCTCTCAAAATTTTGTTCTTTGTTGACTTCCAAAAAAGGTGACCACCACACTCTCCTCCATGGAAATCCTCCATGACTTTCTTTGCCTCCTCTTCCACCAAACAATTTAACAAAATGCCACCAGGATCTTTCCAATACAGCGCTGAATTTACAATGCAAAACTTGGCAGCCTTCAACTTGAGTGTTCTTGCTTTATTTCTAGTCATGCCGGGCGGTGGTGATAGATTTTTTAGCACATATATTATATCTAAATACCATAGGGACAGAGCAAACATTTCATATACCTGAATGGATGATCCTTCCTCATTCTCATCAAACATAGCAGCGATCAAATTTATGTCCAAGGCATGCAAGTTTGATTCAGTCATCAACCTCGCCAATCCCTGTCCTTTGACCAGCTTGGTGGGCTTTATTTCCACATCATATTCTAGCAAAGCCGCAATCCATTTGCCTCTTCTCCCTTCCAGATCGGTCTGCACTAAAACATATTTTACAACAGCATTAGGAACATAGGCTAGAATGTGAGAATGTAGAATATATACCCGGAAATCCTTCAATGCCTTCACCAATGCCAGGGCTTGCTTCTCAATGATGTTGTACTTTAAAGCTGTATCTCGTATAGCCCTGCTGAAGAATGCTAAGGGTCTTTTGTGATCATCTCTTTTCTACAATAACACTGCTGCCATAGTGTGCTCCGAAGCAAATGAAAACAATATGAAATCTTGAATGTAGTTCGGGCTTACTAGAACTGGAGCTGAAGAAAGGGCCAATTTGACCAAGTTGAAAGATTTTACTGCCTCCTCTATCCATTTCACCTGGCTGTCCTTCTTAAGCATGTTGGTCATTTCTCTTAAGTGTTCAACAAGATTAGGCACAAAGCGATGGAGAAAATTCATCTTACCATTGAACGATTGTATCTCCTTTTTATTTCTGGGCAGATCGATTTGCTGAATTAATTGCACACGTGCTGGGTCAATACGAATGCCATCCTTTGAGATAATGTTCCCAAATAATTTACCTTCCTCCATGGTGAATAAGCTCTGCTTAGGATTCAGCGATAAACCATATTTTCTGCACTTTTGAAAGACAGTTTTTAGATGGTGCATGTGTTCTTCATCAGATTTGGAAAACACTGTCAAATCATCTAGGTACACCATCAAAAACACATCCTTCTCATTTGCAAAAGCCAATTCCATTGCATGCTGAAATGTGGCACCTGCATTCTTTAAACCGAAAGGAATTTTGGCATAATGAAAGGTTCCCCATGGAGTGGTGAATGTTGTCTTGTCTCTGTCATCTTCATGGATAGAAATTTGGTTATATCCGGAATAACCATCAAGCAGTGACATACGATATGCCCCCACTACTCGCTGAAGTATATGGTCCATTTTGGGCAGTGGATAGTTGTCCTTCAATGAGACTTTATTTAGATTCCTGAAATCAATGCATAGGCGGATCTCACCGGTCTTCTTGCATACGGGCACTAAGTTAGAGATCCAATCTAAAAATCTGATGGGCACAATGATACCTGACTTGTACAACCTGTTTACTTCCTTTTCGATAGATGGCAACAACTTTGGATTTATCCTTCTCAGCTTCTGTCTAAATGGTTTTTGATTGGGCTTGATGGGTATTGTGTGCTGAATTATACTAGTGCCATAGGTCTTTAAATGAGAATAATCCCAAGCAAACACATCTGCAAATGAAGCCATCAAACTAATGTATTTGTCCTTGATCTTTGGCGGTAATGCTTTAGACAATTTTACCAACTTAGGATTGGTAGTTGTTCCGATGTTGACCTCTTCTACACCCTTCTCTATTGGCTGCAATGTTGGCTTGCATGCTACATCATCCTGATCAAAAAGTTCTTCTAGAGGGATCAAGCCTTTAGGAATAATGTTATTCTTCATCTGCAACACGTCCATTTCATTGATCTGCACTTCATCTGTACCATTCCCTTTGCCATTGTCATTTTCTACATCGATTGAGGTTTCTTTGAACTTGCCTTTGTTTTGCAGAAAATCATTAATCTCCTCATCATCTTGAAACACTTGCCAATATCTCTAATTTTCTGGAATGATTGGACGATGCTTGACATGGATTTCAAATTTATTGCTGGAGTTCATGGGGATATTCAAACTACTTGCTGCCTTGGCAAGAGCATCAGCAATACTATTTTGTATACGAGGCACACATGTCAAGGTGTATTCTGGAAATAATTTTAATATGTCTAAAACTGCATTACGGTAGGCCCGCATCCTAGGATGCTTTGCTTGATACTCACCTTTGACCTGCTTTATTAACAATTAAGAGTCACCATGTACGGAAATCCTTTTAGCATTCAGCTTTCTAAGAATCTTCAGGCCAGCAATCAGAGCTTCATACTCAGCTTCATTGTTTGAACACTCAAAGGCCAGCTTGTAAGAGCAAACCCTCACGCTGTTAGGCACTTTGTTTGGGGTGGAGAAAGGACTGCGTACCCAAATTCCAATTCCAACGCCATCATTTCCTACTGCTCCATCAAAATCCATGGTCCACAAGCCTTCTTCCTCCTCTTGTAAGTGCTGGAAATCTATTTGTTGTGCCTTGTCTGCTTGCTGTCCATTGCTTTCAGCTGATTGCCCAACATTTTTCTGCTTTTCTTGTCCTTCTTTCTTCAAAATTTCTCTGAAATTTTCTGTTATTTCTGGGATTTCATCTGCTTCTACTATCTGACTATCTATATCATTTAAACTATCTGAAAACAAAACAAAAGACTCTAAATTTGTATGTACATAGTTAATAGGATGATTTATGACTATCTATATCATTTAAACTATCTGAAAACAAAACAAAAGACTCTAAATCTGTATGTACATAGTTAATAGGATGATTTATAGGTTTCTCCTTGCTTGTGATCATATATTTCATTTTCTGTTCCCGATATAATTTCCTCCTTTGTCCGAACATCGGGATCGTTGCATAGGAGAAATCGATCTGTAGTGTCCCTTTCAATTTCGCTACCCAAGACCTGGAAAGAAGCATGCCAAACCTTGGAGGAATATCTGCTACCACCACATCCATTAAAACATTCTTCATGGGAAACTGATCCAAACTCACAACCAAGTCTTTGATGAGTCCTATACACCTCACTCTGCTGGAATCAAATGAATAGAGATCGTGGTACTATCGGGTGATGTCCAGACTGAGCTTATCCATGATGGCCTTGGGCATGAGATTGTGAGAAGCTCCGGAATCGAACATGGCATTATGTAACACAAAATCATGCAATCGTAAACTGATGTAAATGGGTGGCACCTCGCTATCAGGAGACTCACCATTTGATGTTGGTCCAAAAATCATTTCAGGTTGATCATCTTCTACATTCACCATGTCGAACATTGGGTCCAAATTCAACATTTTAGATATCTGTCCTCTATAACTGTTGTTCTTCATTATTTCAGTCAAGGGGATGGATACCTTTAGCTTAGAAATCTCATTCTCTAAGCTAAAAGCGGGAGTCTTTTCTACCTCTTTGACTGGGATTTCTTTCTTTTCCTTTTCCTTTGATGCAGTTTGTTGTTGTGATTGTTCTACTGATTTTGATTTGCTGCTCTTTGGACCAATCGCCTCTTTTCCCTTTCTTTGTGCGGTTGATGAATCATTCTTAGCTGCTTCAACCTCCTTCTTTTTCTGAATTGGCTTGGCCGGCACATCTCTGTCTCTAAGTGAATATCGTTGCTGTTGTGCGGACAGAGCATTCATATACCCCCTTTGATATTCTTCTGATTCTTCTTCCAAAACAGTGTCGCTAGCTAAAATGAAATCTGCATCTTTGTGTGCAGCTGAGCTCACTGTACACTCCTCTTCTTCGATAACGTAAGTAGGTAGCTCATCTGGAGTAAAAAGGTGGTTTTATTCACCTATTACATTTCCATCCTCATCTGACTCTGGTCCATGCACAAAATTTTGCTGCAAAGGTGTTTGTACCGGCTGTTGTGTTGTCTGCTCTTGGGGTCACTGATCTCTCTGTCTTATTCTATATTGTGGCTGCTGCTGGTCACGGAAGTTAGGATTTCTAACTTGTGGCTCAGGTTTATCGAGCTTCACCCTTTCAAGCATCTGCTCCACCTTGTTTAGTAGTTGATCCATTGAAGAAGACTCTTCCTTAACAGTGACTTTCCTTTCTGCTTTCGCTCTAGCTCTTTTGGATAGCAGATTTGCTTCAACGCTGACCGCGATTTTCTGCATGTCTTCCATTGTGGCTGGTTCTCTCTCTCTTAATTCATAGGCCATTTCAGCATCAAAACCATCCGAAAATTTCATCATAGCTAGTCCCACCGGTGGCTTTAGATGATCTAGAATTTCGTTGTAAACTGCATTGAATCTAACACAATAATCTTGGACCGACTCACCAGCGTTTCGTTTGATTTGCTCATATTCAGCCAGAATTTGAAGGGGATTGTTTTTCACTTCCCATCGGTTTAAAAATTGTCTTTGTAATTCAGCCAAGGTAGCGATACGTGCAGCCGGCAAACCTCTGAACCATTTCCTCACTTCACCTGCAAATGTCTGCACAAAGAGTCTCATTGCCACATTCTCCTCATTGATCTCATGAAGTTCATAGAAATTTTCCATTTTGCTTACATGTTGCTGAGTGGTAATGCTGTTAGGAGTTCCATAAAAAAATGGAATTTTGCTTTGATAATCTAAGGGCATATCATCTAGAACTTGGGGCAAAACAAGGGGTGCGAAACGGGCAGCCATCACTCTCGGTGGATTTTACCTTGGAGGTGTTGGAGGAGTGTGCACAGTTTGCAAGGGGCTAGCAATTGGAGTTTGGGGTTGTGCCGCAATATAATTATCGATTAATCGGTTAGCTCTTTCTGTTTCCAAGTCTACAAGAAATTGCAGATTGGGGACAGTGTAGTCAACAGCCCTTTCAGACTTAGACTCAAACAATGATATCTCAAACCATTCGTCAAACTCAAGCTCTTCAAGATACTCAAAAATGTCGGGACATGAATGGGATTTGAACATGGGAGTTATGGTGCTTTCTTAACGAAGGAGTCTCGGAATCAAATTGGGGTTTTCATAGATATGAGGAGGATCCGGGTCTGGATTGGCTCTGGTATATCGTCTCGAAGCCAGCGTGCTATTGAGAAAAATCACAGGACACAACCAACTTACTCAACCTTTCCAATCCTAAGCTCATCATCCGGAAGATTAGAATTATTAAGAAACAAGGGGATTTTATTTGAGTTTAGTGTCCCCAATGGAGTCGCCACTTTGTTAGCACCTAAATCTGCCCTAGGCTGAAGGAAGGCAAAATTCAGGGTAACCACAAACCACGCTCAGTCTAGTAGCTAGCCCTACCAAAACAGGAGAGGGCTCTCTCCAAGTCACGCTCAGTAAATAGATAAGCAAAAAACGGTCTGAGATGACTTACAGTGAAATATTGATCTTAGGCTAGTAAGTGAATATGGATACAAGAAACAATTTTTATGAATGACCGAGCTTCTGAGATGGTATGGGACCAACGGTCAGCAAGGAATAGAGAATTTAATACAAAGGCACAGATTATTCCGTGAGGCAAGGTAGACAGAAAATGTAGCAATTTATTTTGAAGTAACATGGAATGAATAGATTGCTGAAGAGAGTGAAAAGGGCATAGTTACATGAATCCTTTTCAACAGAAGAAAAACACTGAACATGAAATTTTCCCACAGGCAGAGCAATAAAATTGAATTCTACCTAATCTCACTCAGAAAATTTTACTGGAAATGAACATGAATTGAATTATGAAACATAACGAAATACATATGAATACATAAGAGACACGTCTACTACACTCACAACCATAAGAATCTCATGAAACAGAGCCATTGCCTTTCATTAATTCTCTGTCAAAAATACACAGTGAAGAAACATAGTTTCTTTCCCACAGTCTCCCAAAAGTTACAAGCCAACCAACCCTTTGCAAATAACATGCATACAATATATAGAATGTGTAAGGAAGAGATAGAACGCCCAAGGGTTGGGGGGTTACTCGAATCATTGCAAAATGGAGATGGAGAGACAACCATCAGCGATAGGTGCAGCGCTACAAACATGACATTTGGCTTGGTTGACCGTTTGCCTTCCTTCGCCACATGGATTGAAGCCAATCTAGAGAAAAAACACTTTAAATTCTGCCTTTAGTGCCAAAAAAATGAAGTGTAGATGAGCGGGCCCACTTGGAGAAGTTGTGAACCGAAATTTCGCGAAACGGAAGCAAATTGGGCAATTTTTCCTTTGTGCGCTATGCTACTTTGGGGCCTGTTTTGGGGCACTTGTAGGTGTTCAAAATGTGCCCAAGTGAGCTTGTTGGAAAGCCTGTCCTTTCTACTTTCTAACCCAACTGGAATTTTTGAATTTGGTGCTCATTTTCGCCTCCAAATATTCATTCTCCCAAGACTGCTTCCTATGTGTCAAAAAAGGGGCAGAGAGGCCATTTTTGGGTGTTTTTTGACCTTTAGGAGACACATATCTTGCCCAAATTTCTTGTTCGGACACCAGTAGTCATGATTTTCCATGCTGAATCCAAAAATGCAAACCATTCCTCATTTGGAGCTCTAGAATTTTAGCGCCGTGCCACTTGCGCAGCGCATAGGGAGAAAAACCCTGTTTTTTGCCCAAAAAATTACCATGTGACCAAAAATTCCCCAAATTTCTTGAAATTTGGGCTGGAGGATTCCTATGGGGTGCTATGCTGAGCCAAGGAAGCCTCAGCCAAGATTCGAAGCCGATCTTGCTCTTTTGCCTCTTTTGCCTTTCTTGTTGCTTTCCTCAATTTTGCCTTCAAGCTCCTTATTTGAGCCTGTGCACTCATGTTTCGCACCTTGTAACGGAAAGCCATGTGTCTCAGTAGAGCAAGGTCCTGGTCAGCCTTGTCCAGCAGCCTCTCCAAATGCATGTTGACCCTCTCAAGGTTGGCCTCCCGATCCTCATTGATTTCTTGCTCTAATGATGTGAGCTCAGCTCTTCTCCTTTGAGCAGCTTGGCGATGCTCATGAATGTTTTGCACCTCCATGATCACCTGTTGGTCCTGAAGATGCTTGTTTCTCTACTCCAGGTACTTCATGTTCCACTTGGCCCTCTCCAAATCAAGGGATAAGGCCTCAATCACTGATTGCTGCTCCTGGATGATCTTTGTAAGCTCTGCATTTGTTGGCTCTGTATCGGTCTCATCATCGTGAAGGAGAACGAACTTGGTCTCTCATTCACCTGATGGCTCTCTTGAAGGCCCCTCATCATGCACTAGATCCTTACCTCTACCCTGCTCCTGTGATGCTGATGTCGGAAGCGAGGCCCCTTCCACCCTGGGTGGAGATAACACTCGCTTTGCTGCTGCAAACAAAGGTCTACTTCTTTTCTGATAGGTGATGTATACTAGCATGGTAGCAGTCTCATGGCACTCATACTGATGTGAAGGACCACCTACCTCATGCTCTGCCTCTGATACTACCTGCGGAGTGCTGAAGAAGTCATGGGAGATGAAGTCCTCCCATGCAATACCCTGCAATCCCAACTAATGGCTCACCAAAATCCGGTAAAGAGCAAAGTGATAAACACTGAAATACTTCATGATCAATTTCATGAGTAGAGCATACTCATCTCTCAAAAATCTGAATGGGAAGACTCTTGTAAGCTGACTCAAACAATTGGCCTTGATGTAAGGCTCATAATGATGCCTCTCTACCTTTTTCTTCTTATGCCACTGTTCTCCAATGTTTGCTATGCCTGTTGCCACTGATATGGTTTCAGGTGTCAATGTGAAAGTGACCCCAGCCAAGATAGACTGACCTCCATGTAGGTGAAGAGAAAAAAGACGAGCCAACTCATGATGAATTCTGACATTTGCCACCCTCTGACAAAATACAAAACATGCTAAGTTCTGGAAACAAGACATAGCAAGAGGGCATGCCTGCAACTCAGTGAGGGTATTTGGCTCATCTCTAACATGTTTCCCACTCCGGTGATGTCTCCTAGGGGCCTGTTCTCCTGAACCTGTATCACTGTGGGTCTCCTCCTCATATTCTGATGAAACCTCAGATGCCATAATTGTTGTTTTGTAAACTGAATTTAGGTTGCCCTTTGATTTAAATGAAGCTGATAGTTGCTATGACAATCTGCCACCAAGGGGACAATTAAAAAGGGAGCATTAGGATGGGGGATAATATAATGGGAATAGGGGTTTATAGGAAAGTTTTATTTAGGGATATACAAAGGGTTTTGGGGTATTTTGATAGGGTAGTGTTTTTGTTGTTGGCAAGGTAGGGTTTGGGTTTTTTGAGGAATAGGAGGAGGGGGAAAGGGAGTATGATTTTAGTAGTGTTAGTGTAGTGATTATGGGGAAAATGGCATAGGGGAATGAGTAATAGGGGTAGGGTAGGAAAAACACCTTGGAAGCAATATCACTGTAGCACAAACCCTAGCATCATGGTTTTCTTGATGTCTTCTTGTGTTTGTTTTATAAAAAAAAATTGCATTTGATTATAATCATAAAACTATCGTATCTCTTTCAAATTTGATGCACAAGTGGAGGTAGGTTGCCTACCTTTCAATTGGCTGAGCTCCACAAAATTTTCTGGGTGAAATAGGTGGTCTCTGGGCGTTTTACCCGTGTGCACCACACGCAAAGCCCAGTGCGCCGCGCCAGTAGTGATTTTAAATGGTGGGCAGGCTTGGTGTGCGCCGCGCCCGATGAGTGCGCCGGGCTCCTGTCTGTGTGCGCTGCACGCCCAGAAATCGCCCCAACCTTCAACTCACGGCCTTGCAACCTTCCTCCAACACCTTGCTTGCACAATGAACTTGTTTTATGATGATATTTGTGTATATAGGCTTGGATGTCATATTTTTAAATTAACCTTTTAAAAACCCACTTTTCTAATGTGTTGTTCAACACCTTTCACTGACAGTTGACTTTAATATAACCCTGATTTTCACCTTTTGTCTAAATTTTGGGCTCAAATGATGAAATTTTCGACACTTTTCACAGGGATTGCATGACAGAGCACTTTGGCCACGGAAACCATGACTGCACCTGAAGAAATCAATTGTTGACCCTTTTTGAAAAATTTGTCACCACTAGCACTGTTGGACCTTTCTTCAAAACAGAGTTTTGAAGAACTATCGATTTTTGTCAATGAGATGATGGAGAGTTGTGGATCATTACTTTGCAAGAGCATCACTCTGGACTACATGGCTTTACTGGGCATATTTCAAGACCAAACTGATCAATTCCCAGACCTAATGACGAAAAATGACTTTTGTCCGTTGAAGGACCAGACCTTGACTGTTATGGACTTTTTGATTATTTTACACAAAGACTTAAGCCAGCAGGAACCAGACATGAGGGGAAATTACTAGCATGACCTTCTCCATCAAATTATGGCATGCCCCTAGAAAAATGCAGCTAAGTGAATGGAGCGAGACACCTAAAAATGAAATGCATAAAGAGTTTTGATCTCTGATGGAGGGCAGACCAGACCAACTCTAACATTGGCTCCAATGGGGGATGGTAGCTCCTTGGAGGTGCCAAGAACAGCAGATCTCTGGAGGAGCTATACTGTGCCTTTTGTCCATTGGGCTATGGAGTCATCATTTCGACAAATAGCACTGGACTTTGACTCATTTATGAAGCTAAAATGACCAAAAAATTGACTTAACTTGACATTGAAATGACTCAAAAACTAACTTGACAGACTGAAACCAAACTGAAATAAAAATGGTATTTACAATGATAGTGGAAGCAACGTTAATAAATCAGTAGTGGTACTGCTTGAGCAGCGGACCGTTGATCGGCCCTCCTGGACAATCTTCCCCGTTCATTTCCTTCAGAAGAAAGGCATTCTGACCCCTATATGCTGCAATCTTGAAAGGACATTTCCAAAGATTCTCGAACTTTCCATGCTTACCTTTCTCTTCATTCCTTCAATCCCACTTCAGTACCACATCATCCAACTGAAATTTATCTTCCTTTGCTTTTCTATCATAAATTTTCTTTATTTTCTCCTGCAATTTGGATGTGTTCTTGAAAACTTCTTCTCTTGTCTACTGCAAGTGGACCATTTGATTCAACCTTCTCTGTAGGGATCTTCTTCACTGCCTACCTCCTAAAGAAGTCTGATTACTAGGGCAGCAAGAGACGTGGGAAATACTGTGTCAACTCCATAAACAAGCTCAAATGGTGACATACCAATGGATTTTTTCTGACTGATCCGATCTGCCCAAAGCGCATGGATCTGCTAATAGGTTCATGATATCATGGATAAAGTAATTCCAATTACAAACATCATCATGATCAACATCGGGTTCCAACCTAAGTTTCAAGTGAGCGACAAAATGTGGTTTCATCTCTAGAAGGGACACCTTGTTGAATCATATTGAAAGATTTGACCACTTCGATATGAGCCTGACACCATAAATGAGGTTGTGCATGAAAATTGTTTTGAGCTAAGTATCCATCCATTCCTTATCTTGCACTCCTTATTCAATGTGGATCGCCTTCGGCCATACTTCCCACCATTGTTGGAAACATCAAACATTGCTGATAAACTGACACCAACAAAGCTCAATACAAATTGCATCAACTAGGCCACAACTAATCAGATCATGGACACACATGTTAAAAATACTCACCAACATAGGATCTATATGTATCAGGTTGTCAAAGTTGGCCAACTCCTGCACTAAGACAAGTGACTCATCAGGGACCAAATTCAGCACAATTTCCCCACCTCATGGAGACACTCATTGCAATGGGGACCATTGATTCCTAAGGGGGGAGGATTGATCTAGGTGGATATTGGTGGCCACCTCCCTATTCCTCTTGGACCCCCAAGACTAGTTCCTTTCAATTTTCCTAATTTCCAACATAGTTTCCTATTTCCATAGTTTTCTATTTCTAAATTCTTTTCGGGTCTTGAACTTCTAAATTCATTTGGAGGCCCTAAATGATGTTTTTTAGGGAAATGGGATAACTTTTAGCTTATGGAAAAGGTTTGTAGTCGAATTTTTTTTTCCTTGGGCAAACATTTATAATGGGCTATCGTGCGTACCAAATAGATATCATATGCCAAAATTGTGATCCCAAGAAGTTGATGTTCCAACTAACCCTAGGGGGGCCCACGAGCTCTTGGAACTTCATCTCTTAGGGTTAGGTTTTTGGATGTTTAGGGTTTTCCATTTTTTCTGGATGAAAAATTCCTAAGAGCCTCATTGTAGCTCAGTTTAGAAGGCATATAACCGACACATCTTTTCTCAGAGATAAGTGACCATCACCCAAGCTAATTTGTTTCTCTTATTTATGCAAGCAATTTTTAGCACTTGATATTTATTAATTGAAGTTATTTTTGTTGTACCTCTATGTTCTTGTTTAAATATGTGTTTGATTTTGTTCCTTCGTAAATAAGGATAAATTTTTTTTATATATAAATGGCCATATTCATGGAATCGCTGACATCTAAATGACATATATTCATAATTAA
Source organism: Pinus tabuliformis (assembly GCA_031772625.1). Taxonomy (NCBI): domain Eukaryota; kingdom Viridiplantae; phylum Streptophyta; class Pinopsida; order Pinales; family Pinaceae; genus Pinus; species Pinus tabuliformis. The sequence goes on from CM062808.1 coordinate 471,095,588, forward strand.
GTGTATGCTTCCAACAATCATCCTAGTAGTAAATGTTTATTGATTCTAGGAGGGGCTTTGAAATATTCGTATATACACATATTATGGCATAAGATATATATCTTTCTTGCTTGTTCACCTTAGAAATTTTGAGAAAGTCTCCCAAGGGATTCCCAATTATTTCTAGGGTTTCCTCATCCCAAAATTCTCATGGTATCAAATACCTCCGGATCCACACAACTCCCACCATGAAATCCACTTTGTCAAGAACAAAATGCTTAGTTAAAAACCAAAAATAAAGCCCCATCAAGTTAAAGAAATATGTGTCATTCTCGAATGCTTGGTTATGATCCTGTAGGTTTTTAAAGGTAATAGTAAATAAACCCTTTGCTCCTATTTCTAGCTTAATATGACGTTTAGGCTTCCATTTATTGTATACTGAGTGGGATAGGGCTTTTCTTGATGGCCATATTCTAAGGAATTTGCCAACAAGAAAATGATCTCACATGTACTATATGTATTCACGAATCTGATCTGAGTGCACCTCAAAATTTGGGATCGATGGCTGCTTTCGGAAAAACACTCCCTGGCTTTCATTTACTAAAGTGGCTAGCTAAAAAATGAATTTTCTACTGCTTGCCATCTGGTTTTGAGTACGAAGAATTGAGAATCGTATTCGATGATTGGTTCAAGTTTTTTCCTTTAGAGAAAATCATGTTGTATGAGGGAACACCACTCCCTCCCTTGGCATTAGCAATAGGAAGGGTGGTTTGAAAGGGAACAAAAAATATGCAACAATTAGGGTTTGCAGAAATTCAACTAGGGTTTTGTATAACAAAGTAACTATTTGTTTTCTTAGCACTTATTTCTAATATTATGATTGTATTATTATTATATCTAGTGTTAATGTAATAAATTATACTATTATTATTAAAGTATTAAATTTGCAGTGAACTTTTCATCCTAATTAGATATAATCTTCTTGGGAATATCATGCATTCTAAAAATCTCCTTCATGAAAATCTACACAATATTAATTCCCTTATATGTAGACTTCGTAGACTTCATAATTATAATGTGACCTACATTGGCCAGCTTATCCACCACCACCATGATTGTGTCATGTTGGTTTGGGGTTCTTGGTAAACCAATGATGAAGTCCATTCATATGAATTACACCTTCCATTCTAGTACTTTATTGGCTATAATAATCCTCTTGCGTGCTTTCGTTCCACTTTAAATTATTTGCCTTCTAAACATTTAGCAATATATTTTGCAATTTATTTCATCATTCTTGGTCAATAATTCGATGTATTGGTAGTTGTTATTATCTTTTTGTATCACGGGTGACTTGCATATGACCTTATATGAAGATCATCCATTATAAGATTCTTCAATTCAACTACATTAGATGTGTATAATTTACCTCTATACAATAATAATTTATCTACGATTAGCTTATACTTTTATCCCATTGGCCCCTTGGGCTCTTTTTGGAAGCCTTAACATATGTGTTGGAAATTCTTATATTCTTGTAATGATTCTTTATTTCTTTCCTTGATGTCTATCTCACATATATTGATGGCTACCATATGTATCACTTGAATGCTTCTATTGAGTACATTAACCACTCATTCCACCCCTTGATGACTTTGATTTCAAAATCAAACTCGCTAGTACATGTCATCCACCTAGCTTGGTTGGAATTTAATCAAAGATGATCAAAAAAATAATTCAAAATTGTTGTGATCTATCATAACAATAAATTTTCTCCTGAGCAAGTAGTGACTCCACATTTCTAAGGTGTGCACTATGGTTGCAATATCTAAGTTTTGAATCAAATAATTCCTCTTGTGCTCATTTAACTTCTTGGACTCATAAACATTCACATGTCCATCTGTTGATAGTCTTGGACCTGCCAACATTTAGGGGATCACCTCGATATGAAGTCCCAGCTAGACCTCACGCCGTTTGGTGTGGGAGTCCCATCTGGTATGATGGTCCAGTTGCCATTATCTTAAGGATTTGCCTCAACTCTTACTTGTCAGCACAAGAGAGTGGTTTTCTTTGTCTTTGAGAAGTGAGGTTCGTATGTCTGGTGAGTGTAAGTGTCACTTGTGTCAATGGTTCTTCCACTATCGAGGGATAGGGTGAGAGTGAGTTCCAGGTCGATTGGGAGCAGTCCCAACACTGCTAGGAACACACAACACAACAGGACATGCACAGCTTCCGATGGAGTAGTCCACATAGATGTGGAAGTCACAACATACAAGGTAAGATAACACATACAACAGTCACGGATCAGACTGTTGTGGGGAAAAGTATCCGATGCGGATGACACTAACCCTTTCTAAAGGTGACAGACTTTAGCAACAACTGAATGACAAAGTTTTCATGTTCATCTTTATGAAAGCACAGAGAGAATAGAAAGAGGATCAACCAACCTGGTGTCTTGCGCTTAGTCGATCCTTGTCCTTCTCGCTTTGTATCCCGTTCCCAGCTCTTTACTCTCTAAGCCGATCCAGCTACACACAGAATCTGCACAACAAAAGGGAGCAAACTACGAGATACAAGCAATCATAATTGAAGCATGGATTAGGTTGCATCAAATATACATGTAAACACAAAAGCATCTATGTAAAACAAGTATATAGAAGAACATGCAAACTTTATTGATAGAAAGTAACAGGGTTCCAGAGGAAGTTACAACCAATGATGTTGGCCCCAATCCAGCAGCACCTCCTCGGCAGCAAGAACTCTCTTCTTCACCTCTAGTAAAACAATCACCCAATAATCCTGGCAGTATACCAACAGCACCTCCTTGCTTATACAAAATTCCAGCCTCCTTAGACCTCATAGAAGAGCTCTATATATAGGAGAGAAGAAGAGAGGATGAGTCAGCTTGAGGCTGGCATAGAGCTGACTAGTGTCCTCTCCCTCTTCAGTTAATCTTCAGTTCTTGAGTCCACTTGGAGATCCTTGGTTACACATGGTGATCAAGTACCTCTTACTCATCACAAGGCGAATCTGATGAACCAAGTGTCAGTTTGGAAGCTTCCTGGGCAATTGACACCTTGCAGGAGGACTGTGCCACTTGGCCAATCTCGCCCAGCGCAGGTAGCCTTCATTGTTTTTGACTTCCAGCGCAGGTACAGAGTGGGAAAGTTGCAATACAGCGCAGAAGCTCAGTTAAGCAGCTGACATGATCCAAAATAAGCCTGTTCTGAAGTGTTTTCAGGTGGAGAACTGATTGGAAGTGCTGTTGATTGATGACCTTGTTCTTTTAGGGGTAAGAACAACATGTTTAGGGACTGAGGATCCCTGTAATTATCGACATTTCCTGCTCCTTGACGCGAGGCACAAAAATGTCTATAACAGTTGCCCCCTAAAGTATGAGGCCGTTAATCGGGTGAAATGCTTTAGCTAGAGGGTCCGAAGTTCGTTCCAGTGCTGAGGAGAGTGCCCTGTAATACAATACAATACAATACATTATCTTTCATTCATCATTATTCTCATGATCTAGCTGAGGCGGGTATTCCCATGCTCAGCTTTCTATAAATACATTTTGGTACATATGACAGACGATCGTCTGAAGACAGACTGATAATCTTCCGCTAAAATTATCATCCTTTGAGGAGGATGATCATCTGCTGCAATGATGTACATGGCAAATGCTTTTATATTTCCTGAATATATATCGCAGCCCGGATGGATGAAACTAGATCCGGGGTCTTCAAACTCGTTCGATCTTCACTCTAAGTACAAGTCGATCCATGTGAGAATTACGCTGAAGTCGAACATGGAAAGACATTGCTTGATTACCGGTCAATAATGAAAACCGTTAACAAGCGCGAGAGGAATCACCAATAATGACGATGACCCTCAAGGTACGGCAGTACAATTCACGTGGCGTGAATAAAGGACTTGGCGTCGAACGCCACGCAAAATCTTCTGGTCGAAGGTCATTGATGTATACCTGTCGCCGGAAGTGAGAAACTTGCCATTGAGGCATGCAAGCTTCAAAGTACTGATGGGGGTGTTCCTAGATCGACTTCTTGGATAATGAGCTGAAGTCGACAAGAAGTGATCCGTCAAAGGAGGGCCTTGATGAATCCCACATCAATGACACGGAACGGAGCTAATGATTTAGTGGAGGTGAAACAAACTGTGACATATGATTCAGGGTGGCGATCATGAAATGGATGAAGGAAAACGTATGGTAGTGGATGGGACACGGTTGACACTTTCTGAATGACCCCTCTTGAACATATAACGACACTGATGCGATGGATCGGTAGCATTACCCCGAATGGATGGTGTGGCGAGGACCATGGTGATGAAACCGGTGAATGAGACAACCCAACCCGATGTGATACGGAGGAAAAGTGTCATGTTCAAGAGTGACTTGCTACCTCTAAACTTTGATGTTCTCCCAATTTTTCCCCAGTCATTTCTGACCAGTACCTCTTTATTTTTGTCAAGCTTGAGGAGGATAACATATGCTTGTTCTATAACCTGCCCTTCGGGCAAGCCCATCGCTAAGATTTAACGAGCCTAGCGATAGGGAAACTCGTTCTCGTCTAAAGACAAGTTTGTCGCTATTTAATTATTTTAACGAGTCTAACGACAAGGAAAACTCGGTCCTTTTCATTTTTAGAGAGTCTAAAAAGGTACAGAAAGTCAACTCCATAATTCCTTTTTCGTCAGCTAATCCCTTAAGTCCGAAAAAGTATAAAACAATACAGAAGGGATGGCTGTTCGGTATTTTTAACGAGCTGAACCAGGCAAGCGCTCGATCCTTTTGTGCAATAATCCCTCAAGTCCGAAAAGATTAAAATTTAGAGGAGGGATAGCGTTCCGGTCATTTTAACGAGCTGGAAGGCCAAAACTCGGCAAACTTTTCATATTTTACGAGTCAGTGAAAAGAGCTGAAAGAAGACTCGTCTTTTGAGGAACGAGTGATAAACAGGGATAGCTACAGATTCCAGGTACAGGTTGGAATTTCCAATCACGGCAGTGTCACAAGGATGGCTAGGTGAAATCACTCTTCACAGCTGTTTCTCAAAAGAGGTAAACACACCAATGGAAGTGAATGATCGGCCAAATGAACGGTGGAGGTGGTGGATGAAAACACGATCAAGGTTCTTATGGCTAATGAATTTACGATCTCAAAAGGTTATTTACCGGTTCATTTTTTCCATGAGCTTGAACTCTGGGGGAAACATTTGCTCACACTTTTCTATTTTTTAACGAGCATAAATTCAGGCCTAAAACTGCTCGAATTTCGTGTTTATTTTTTAACGAGCATGAACTATATGCTAAAACTGCTCGATATACCAGTCATAAGAATGCCTCCTATAAGGACCAATTTTTATAGAGCTTATGCCTTACTACAGCTATGCTCTTATTTTGGCAAATTTTACTTCTGCCCCACAGGCTTTCTTTCATGCAAGTTTGGAAACGACTAATCTTAAAACCAGATAAATAACCGCCCCTAGCTTGCACTCCAGAAAGTTTGCATGCCCCCAGGTATAGGATAGAATTTCGAGGTTGCCCCTCCTCTCTCCTACTTCTGCTTTTCTTTGGGTGTTCACAGTTATTTGTCATCTTGCTAATCTAATGCTAACGATACTTGTCTTCTCGTTATTTTAAGGGGTCTTACGCAGTACTCAGACTTCCTGTCGGCCCACTTTTAACAAACAGCTATTGTGACAATAGAAGAACACTACTCAAAGATAAAACATTGGTATTATCGAGGGAGGCTTGCCTCTTTCTTATTATCCGAAGAGTGGTTCTATTCGCTGCCGCAAATCAATCTCTTTCTTCGGCGGTGTCTATCATTGGGTTGTCCAAAGATGGTTACCCTCTGTCATAACAATACGGTCTCCTTCTTAGTTTACTGCCCCTGCTTATCCTTCAAAACATATGTTTCGATGGGCGAGGCTTGAATTTAAAGATGGTGACTACTTGTTACAATAAGGGAATTCCTACTTGGGCATTGCCCACTTTTTTAGACAAAGGTGAATGATTCCCAAACACATAACTTTAACAAAAGATCATTATTCCAGAACAACCCCACTTCCTTCGGACGGGGTACGGACTAGTCATGTTCTCCTGCGGAAATTCTTCCTTATACCCGGAGTTTCTTCTGCCCGAAGCAGACCAGGGTGCATGCCCCCTGGGTCCTAGTCTTTCTTTCCGAATTACTCGCGCTCATCGGGAAGGAGGACTGGGGGCGGAGGCGAATCTTGAGTGAACAGACCATTTAGGATTGGTATTTGACTATTTGCGATGCGAGATCCCGGAAATGAAGGCTGGTCTACGAGCTTGACCACCCTTCCTTCGTGTGGAAAACACATTACTCTAAAGAGTGAGGAGACTATCGCTCCCATGCAATAAATATAGTCGCGTCCAAGGAGTAGGTTATAATCCAAGGGTCCTTGAACTACCAACACGTTCATCCTGACGGTCTTCCCCTTCAATGTAACAGGTACATCGGGGAGGATTCCTAATGGTCGACTGGTTCCTTTATCAAAACCTGAGAGATTTCTCAACTCAGGTAAAAGCGCTGGGGAACCCAGTGCTTTCCAAGCAATAGAGGAAAGGATACTCACAGACGCCCCTTCATCAATGATAGTACCAGCCATAACCATTCTATAGATCTGGACAATGATTCTAAATGGTGTACTGGCTGGTAACCGGGGTCTGCCTAGTTGATTCCAATCAAAGGATACAACCAGGTTGCTTGGTGGTGGGACCGAATATACGGCCGGATACGACTCAGATGATGTTCCTTCCTGCGATAAAGGAATGGGCGTATTGCCCGGATGCTCGTCGGAGTCGGTGCTGATAAAGAGAACCTGGATGGTGTCATCCTTGTTCTCATCAGTGAGGGTGTCACATGAAGACGACACTTCGGTGACGGTGTCATTTGAAGACGGGTCTTCAATGACGGAGTCATTGGACGATAGAACCTTTGAAGGAAGAACCGGGTCAACTGCCATTTCGACCTTTAGACTTTCGTCTGGTCTAGATTCAGTAGGTTCATTCTCAATGACTGACACATCAGCTGACCACTTGAGTGGTTCAACTGGATTTTCAACTATCGAGGGATTAGGCGCGAGTTTTCGGTATCCAGGCGGAAGTTGCACCGGTGACACCGGGCGATCTTCCAAAACTCTCTTTGCCTCATCTAAGAATGGACATTTGTGGATGGCATGGTGACCTTCACACAATAGACAGGGTGATCTTGGTCCCCTTCTTCGTCCTTCACTCTCGCTAGTTGAGGGAATGCAATCAACTTGACAACCAGAGGTTGATGCTACCGGATTGTGCAACCTCGGGGACCAGTCCCTTAGTATCCGGGGAATACAAGGACAATCACGATGGAAATGGATCCCTTTGCAAATGACACATGGCGATTTAGGCCCGGTCGGTGCAGTGTGTGGGTTTTTGTCAGTTTTCTTCTGCTTGCCCCCAGTCGCCTTCGCCAGAGGCTCCTTCTGCTTCTTCCCTTTCTTCTTCTTTTCCTTCTTCTCCTTGGGAGGCTGACTTTTGCCGGCTCTACCCTGCGAAGATGAAGGATCAGAGGAAGTATCACAAGAGGTAGAAGGCTGGTGGGTAGTTCTAGATTGTTCTGACAGTTGATTCGACTGCTCAGGATTAGTGGCGATTTGGACAACATTAGTTGAAAAGAGCCAAACAGGAAGGCCGATTGTCAATCCTGGAAGTGACAATGTAGCCATATGAGGCGCACCAACATCTCCCCAAGAGGAGAAGGGATTTGGACTTCCGCCAAGGTTACTTCCTTGGTTGGTGGGCTCCATACTTTTCAACTGAAAGATCAACGTGGGAATAACAGGTGATTATGTTCCGCTTTAAAATAAGTTTTATTTACGACGCTTTTAGACACAAACTTGCTTTTTCATGTTTTAAGAGTCGAGAAAAAGCTAAAGATGACTCTAGTTGCCTTCGATGTATTAACGAGCCCGAAGTGACAAATGCTCGGTTGGACCTTTTCAGTTATAGAGTTTGAAAAAGGCCAAAAGAAACTGCTCTGGAGATCTAGGCAGAGGGTGTTCCAAACCTTTCGCGAAACCACAGAATACGTTTTACGGTACGGGTGGTCGATCTTCGTGAATGCTGTGTTCACTGCATCGCGATCAGTAGGGCGACCGACACGGTTTCCTAAGGATAAAGGATAAAAGCCTATAGGGGTCTCCCAATATACGCGACGGTACGCGGGAGCTCAAATCCGTGTTAGTGCCACCGACTCTCAGGAGGAATCACCCACCTTCGTAGAGATCGACAGTCACTATGTTTAACGACGCCGGAACACGTCTCTACCTAGACCTCTAGATGTTTGCGTTAAATTCCAAAGCGTTGTTATGTAAATTGAGTTTATTTTAATGTTGATCTTCCTTAACAGTTTGCCTTTCAGGTTCGCCACGAGATGTATATATACAACTTCCTACATGCAATCTAAGAATGAGAAGCAAAATCTTTTCAATCTTTCAACTTTGAAAACCTTAATCTACTTGAGGAAAGAGCAAGACACAACTTTTTCCACAGATCAAAGAACACACACTAAAATGCACATTTTCCTAAATCGTCAAGCATACAGTCAAATGCAAAATGCACAATGCATGTATTTCTTTTCGTTATCCTTAATGTTGATGCTTAACAAAAGGAAACTGTTGTATGATTTTTGAATCAACTTTCAAGTAAAAATAAACAAGCTTGTCCACAATCAAAAGAACACCTTATGAAAGACTTGTTTTAAATTACAGGAAAAGTATAGATTCAAACCATAAAGTGAGAAGCAAACCAATCCAAAACAGCTATGAACAGCAATAACACTAACTCATAAGATCGCAATCTAAGAGGCCACAGCTACTAGGTTCGCTTTTCACAATGGGAAATTGTAACTGAAACAAGAAATACTGAAAGAACGTTTACAATTTCATCACACAACTGAGGCGGAATAATGTCAAGGAGAAGTGGTCTACAGCAAATACAATAACCAGCAAGCAATCAGCCAAAAACAAGTGCAAACAGGGCCAAGACACAAAGGAAGAGCTGAGCCAGACTAAGGCCAACTGGACCAGCGCAGGCACTGGTCTGCCAGTTTCACTCTCAGCGCAGTTCCCGAAGGGAGCACCTGCGCTGTAATGCAGACTGCCTGTGGACAGCCTGCACTGACTTACGAGAGTTACGTCTGCTAAGAATTCCGGGTCATAAAAAGCTCAAAAATGTACTGTTTTGACTGAAATAAAATGCTATGGGTTAAGTACAGGCTAAGGGATGATCAAGAGGATAAAGATCTATCACTAAGAGTAAGGATTCATCTGTAGATTAGCTCTTTAAATCTTGAATTTGCTCAGCAAAGGAGCAAGAGTAGCAAAACCCTCTACTTCGCTTTTGATAGAGTCAAAAGCTTTTCGATTCGGTACTCTTTTCTTCAAGAAATGAATAGCAAAATACTACAACAACAAGATACTAGGATGTCCCCAGCGGAGTCGCCAGTTAGTTGTGGGGAAAAGTATCCGATGCGGATGACACTAACCCTTTCTAAAGGTGACAGACTTTAGCAACAACTGAATGACAAAGTTTTCATGTTCATCTTTATGAAAGCACAGAGAGAATAGAAAGAGGATCAACCAACCTGGTGTCTTGCGCTTAGTCGATCCTTGTCCTTCTCGCTTTGTATCCCGTTCCCAGCTCTTTACTCTCTAAGCCGATCCAGCTACACACAGAATCTGCACAACAAAAGGGAGCAAACTACGAGATACAAGCAATCATAATTGAAGCATGGATTAGGTTGCATCAAATATACATGTAAACACAAAAGCATCTATGTAAAACAAGTATATAGAAGAACATGCAAACTTTATTGATAGAAAGTAACAGGGTTCCAGAGGAAGTTACAACCAATGATGTTGGCCCCAATCCAGCAGCACCTCCTCGGCAGCAAGAACTCTCTTCTTCACCTCTAGTAAAACAATCACCCAATAATCCTGGCAGTATACCAATAGCACCTCCTTGCTTATACAAAATTCCAGCCTCCTTAGACCTCATAGAAGAGCTCTATATATAGGAGAGAAGAAGAGAGGATGAGTCAGCTTGAGGCTGGCATAGAGTTGACTAGTGTCCTCTCCCTCTTCAGTTAATCTTCAGTTCTTGAGTCCACTTGGAGATCCTTGGTTACACATGGTGATCAAGTACCTCTTACTCATCACAAGGCGAATCTGATGAACCAAGTGTCAGTTTGGAAGCTTCCTGGGCAATTGACACCTTGCAGGAGGACTGTGCCACTTGGCCAATCTCGCCCAGCGCAGGTAGCCTTCATTGTTTTTGACTTCCAGCGCAGGTACAGAGTGGGACAGTTGCAATACAGCGCAGAAGCTCAGTTAAGCAGCTGACATGATCCAAAATAAGCCTGTTCTGAAGTGTTTTCAGGTGGAGAACTGATTGGAAGTGCTGTTGATTGATGACCTTGTTCTTTTAGGGGTAAGAACAACATGTTTAGGGACTGAGGATCCCTGTAATTATCGACATTTCCTGCTCCTTGACGCGAGGCACAAAAATGTCTATAACACAGACTGAATGAGTGCAATGGTTGTTACAACAAGCTTCATGTGAAAGGATTGTCTGATGTCTCGGAGAGCAGTCTACATTGGCGAGACAGCGATAACAACATATACAACAAATTTCCATTAATAGATTATGCATTACAACAAATGGAGTAGTTCAGATGTATAACACAGGTTAAAGAAACATGCATTACAAGTGTTAAAGATTACTCTTACAATAGATACAATACATGTGTGAAAACATGTTGGCCTGTTAGCAGGATTCTGAATTAAGCAAAAGTTCCAAGACACATCGTTACACCATACATCACTAACCTTGAGTGTGTGGGTATTGGAGCCACTACTTACTACTCAAAGAAAAGATTACAGACTCTCTTGGTTATTTTGGGAGAGTTGACGTGCAAAAGTCCCTTACATGTACAAATGAGGGGGTATTTATAGCCAAGGGTGAAAATGACCTTTGTGGTTGTTCAACTACCCTCATGACCATTTGAATTCCATGACTTTTTGACTTACATGATTCTTTGTTCAACAAGTGGGCCTCTTTGACTTCCACGTTACATCACATTGATTGAAAACAAGCCCATAGTGGAGATGTGGGCAACATGACTCGACATGACTTGACATGACAATGCTCGTACATTCATGTTGTTGCTGGAGTGCATGTCGAGCTATAGTGCTACTAGGTGATCAATGTCTTCATGGTGTATCATAGCTTCACCTCCGCATGGAGAAGTGTGTGGAGTCTTCAACGGTCCTTGGTTTGCCTGATGAAGCTTTAGCATGTTGTTCCTTGCTTACATGCTGGAAGGCTTGACAGGATCATTTGTTCGCGAAGGTGCATGTTCGTCATGTTCGTCCACTCCACATGCTTCGTTTGTTTGTCAGTTGGTGAACTTGTCATTCTGCATGTGCTCCCTTCGTTCATCCCATTTGTCATCTTGCTAGGTTTGTTGGTGTACTTGTACCTGTAGCCACTCATGACGAGATGACATCAAATCCAAAACATCCTAGTCTACCATGACACATGATCATTTTGGATGTAGGTGACCGGGAGAGGTAGGAAGGTTGTGAAGTGAGATGATGGCTTCGGGAACTGCTGATGGAAATTGTGCAAGAGTCACTGAGTGATGGAGATGGGAAATCTAAGAGGACAGTGACTCTCTACGAGGTCTGGCTCGACTAGGAGGAAAAACTGGGCAAATTTTGGGAGGACAGTCCGGGCTGTTGGAAGGCAAGGCAGGCATGCTCTGTGCATTTTTCATAATGAACGCATAGCGGGGTTGGACATCCAGATTTGAGTAACTTTCCAAAGGAACGGGCCACACTGCATGAAGGGTCAACAAGCAGGGATTGCGCAGGTTTTTGGGGGAACTGCCTGGGAGAATGGCAACCAAAACTGTGAAATTCCAAAAGGGGACTGCCAATTGGTTGCTAGGTCACTGGAAGCCAAAAATGCACAATTCCCATAGGGAACTGCCACTTGGTTGCTGGAGTCACTGGCAACAGAAACTAGTTAATTCCTGGAGGGAATTGGCAGTCTACTGCTAGGGGTTTCTCGCAAGGAAAACTGCACTGAGGCTAGGAGGCCGACCTGTTGATCATCTCTATGCAATTTCTAAGCTAAGCTAACTGATAGGCAGCAGAAGGATTTCTCATGAACACTGCGCAATTTCTGAGATGAATAGTTGGTCGACTGTCGAGATGACTGACTGGGAAAACTACGCAATTTTATGAGGGAGACAGGGACAGGCACTTGGTAATTGTCTAGCTTATTTGTGCAATTTCCTCAGTCGGTTGAGTGCGTGAGGTTAGTGGCCTCTATGTAATTTTTTAGGGGAGTCAGTCCCAGGGTGACTGCCGGGTCTGATTGTCTGGGTGGCCAGCATGAGAGCTTATTGAATTCCTCGTGGGAAGCGCAGATTGAAAAGACTAGCTTGGTGCTTTGGCGTTGTTCTGGTTGACAATCGATTGAGTCAATGGCAGGGTGATGGTTTGGTCATCAGAGGGGAGTCTGGTTGTCATAACTTCAACAAACATGGCTAAGTGTGTGAACAATCGAAAGATGCATAGGTGATCATACGAACACACACTTGCATGACTTGATGATGAAACGACCAAACCATCCAGACACACATGTTCAACATGACTGACCGATGATTTAAGTGACAAGTGTGACACTCGTGATTGATCGTTCATTGATCAAGATGACGCTTGCACAACAGTGAATTTGACAGATGCTTTCATAGCGAACACAACAAGCACATACGAAGAGAAGACTTTGAGCATAACCAAAACATGGTCGTAAGCATGACTTAGACATCAACATGTAGAGACTTGAATGCAATGAACAAGCAAGGTGGATGTAGAGACTCACACGAGCCCACAAAGTGAACCCGAGTGTGTGCAATCATCAAGTGAAACTCTTCAAGGGAGGCTCCGAAATTGGTGCAGGCCAAAATTTTGGAGGGTGGTTGTAGCTGCTACAACACTTGGTGACACACTGGTAGAACTCCAGCTTCTCTGTTTCGGTTCATTGCTAGCACAGGGCCTTGGTCTTTTGGGGAGTATTGAATAGCTATGCGAGTTACCTTGGTTTCCCCACTTACCCCATGGACATACATGGTTCCCCCTTTGCCACTTAGTCAAACACAATCAAAAGTTCAGCTTAGATCTTAGTGTTTCAAATCCGAGAAGGGTAGTTTAGCTCGTGAGTTGAAGATTTTCAAGGTATAAGTTTTCATCTCTAGTGTTGCTCCACTCCTAGTGGGCCTGGAAAGTACCTCAACGGAGTCACACAGGAACACATACATTGCTCCACTTCTAGGGAGCCTGGTCAGTACCCCAATGGAGTTGCATGCTTCACCTCTCTATGCAGGAAGCCTTTCTCTTCTTTTGCCTTTGTATTTTTCAAGAGGACTGTGCATAGGCACTTATTTATTTTTAAGGAGGAAGAGGGATCTCAACTTATTGAGAATAGAAGAGGTTGTTCCTTCAGAGAAGCATCTAAGATCTTTGGCATAGGTTTTCTCATTTAGATTTTCCCCTTCTCCATTTCTGCTAGTTGGATGAGTTTGAACACACATAGCAAAAGGCTGAGTACAAGCATGGGGCTTCCCAGTGTGGACACAAGTTCATGGTTGGACCGAAGCTTCCCTTGCAGACATTCGTATTTTCCATCAAGACTTCATCGGCCAAAAGTTACAACCAAGCATAGAGAAGGCAGACATAAGATTGGCCAAGTGTTGCAGTGTCATGAGTTTTGTCAAATTTGAGCCACATACTCTATTCAAAAGCTAGGACGTAGTAGTTGGAAACACTTATTTCCAGAAACAAAAATACTAATATATCAAACAAACAAAACAAATTTGAACAAAAATAGTAAGCAAAATCAAACAAAGCAAAAGCAAAGATAATGAGAAAAACAAACCAAATGAAACAACAAGCAACAAGCAGACTATGTACATGGCACTGGCACGACCCGACCTACTGAAAATAATGTTTGAGATCTTGGCCATTGGTAGGGAGGTTGTCCATCCTCCTACCAACTGACTGAAAGTGATATGTGTGTGGGCCAAGATTCTCATGGACCAGTGAAAGTCCACTGGGTTCCGCTACTGGAACCTAGTGGCATTCCAGAAGACCTTCAAGTGAAGACAACACCATTGTTTTGGGTACTGTGTGCAACATGGGCTCGGATGATGGAACGGGGTAGTTGTTTTTATTCAATGAGGGGTTCAAGTTTTTGAAGTCAATGCATAAGCGGATTTTCCCAGATTTCTTACTTGCAATATTTAAATTAGAAAACCAAGTATATGACGAACTTTGCAAGTAATACAAACACTTTCACTGTTAGTCAATATTTTCGGTTAAAGGAGTGCAAACAACATGTATGTGTTACATGTTATTTGATGCAATGGCTTGTCTTCTCCTTTACCTAGAATCTCATGTTGGATTGCTCGCATACATTGTATACTCAGGTCATCATCTACTCATGCAGACCCATCCTGATACTGTTCAATCAAGCGGTCAATGATTTGTCGCTATTGTAGTGTGTAGCTTGTACCGAGATTGGTTGTCTTCGGATAGTGGTAGGTTCCCAGGTTGCTTCGTTCGTTCGTAGTGTTGGTCTTTTGTGTGTTCAACATGAGTTCTTCATACTCAACATCATTATTTGTGCCTTCAAACTTCAAAAGGATCGAAATCATGCATTGTTCATTATTTTGGATGACTGAGATACACTCAGTCCTTTAGCCATCATGTGTTCTCAATTTTCCAAGACTAATGGCCCACAACTTGTCTGTATATGGACCATTTGGCGTGCTGGTACTGCTTCTACTATTGTTGTTGCTACTATCGGAAAAACAAACTGTACAAGTTTCATTATCATTAGTTGGGTGAGGAAGGAGTCCCAACTGCTTGTCTAATGAGTTTGGAGATGGCCATGCATGATAACACTCCAATGTCTTTTCCAGGAGGAAGTTGCCAAACATGAGTTCTGTGAAGGCCACCGGTTTGTTCTCACCCTTAATGGGAGTGACATTGTGTTTCATATACCTCTCAGATAACACAAAGATTTGGTTGCATCTGCCCTTGTACGGAAGCAACATGTGAGACCATTCTATAGAAAAATATCCATCTAGGTTACTGGACCAGTCTCTGCTGAGTAGTAGGCTATATGCTTTTGGTATGTCCACAACAACTATGCTGATGCATTGGTGGACCTGACTGTCATGGGATAATCGGATGATCACATCTCAAAGTTCACCAATGGCTGGTATTGAGGTTCTGTCAAGTTGGATGATTCTCATGGATGTTTCGCTCCATCGTGCATTGATATTCTTAGCAATGGAGAGCGGCATGATGTTGGTTGTCATGCCAGAATCAACCAAGCAGTTGTGAAAATTGTAGTTGAAAAATTCGAATGAAAGTAGGAATGGGGGGAAAACTGAGTTTGCTTCTTCCATCCGAAGTGTATTGAGCACAGTAGATAGTGATCCAGGAGGTGTGCATGCTTCCTTGCTGGCAGAGGTTACGCTCTTCGTTGTTGTTTGTCCCAACGCACGCAACAAGATATATCGTTGAATCTGGACTTTGGCTAACTCGAACAAACTGATGTTCACCCAAGTTTTCTTCATGTCATCGACTATGTTGTAGTATAGAGGTGGTAGACTCATTGAGGTGTCTGGGGTGGAACAGATGTTCGTGCTGTCTGGCGGAGTATTCTACAACTTGCTACTCATGGATGTACTCTTATCCACCGTTATCTTCCCGAACTTGCTTTGTGTATGTTTCTTTGAGACAGCCGATGGATCGACCTTTTTATTAGTTGTCTCACTTTGTCTTGCATTTCCCCAAGTGTAGGTGGAGCCCCTTTCCTCCTAAGATCATAACGATCATTTTTCTTTTGGGATGCTTCTGAGTGTTCGTCTTCGAGATTACTTGCGAGAACTGATACACGTTCACCACATGCCCAGAACTTCGTTTTTCATCAAGTGCAACCTCTTCATTATCATCAATGTCTTTCGGCTGCTCCTGCATATTGCCTTCTGCATCGAGTGTATGACTGAAGACAAAGGTAACGACTCACTTCCAATATGAACAAGAGTTCTTGGGGTGGAAATCTTCGTGGAAGGAACATAAATTAGGATTAGTGCACTGATCGAGTTGGAACATAGGATTCTGCTCAAATTTGGAAGCGAACAGGTTGTTGCTTGATGAGCCAGTTGATGAGTTATTTTCCTGTCTCTGTCTGGGTGGATGGGTGCTTGCGAATGTGTCTGTTTTCTATTGCTTGAGTTCGGAAATTTCAGTGGTCAAGTTCCTGACAAGGCGAGTGAGGGTCTCAATACCAATTGCTTCCTTGTCTCTACCCTTGCTCACCGTTGCTTGGGGATTTCTGCTCACATCCTTGGAGTTTTTCGTTGATTCATCATCCTTGATGACTCCAATTGTGCGCAAGTCCTTTTCAATAGTAATAGCCTATTCACATCTTTCTAAAAGTGTTTCTTCGTAGCTCGCTTGAGAAACTGTGCAATGGTGGTTAGAAGTGCAGACATGTAATAGTCAATTGTGATGGAGTCATGAGGTTTAGTGTCTGCTGCAAATTTGTTCAAAATACGCATAAACCTCTAATTGAAGTATTTCACTTTCTCTTTTCCCTCCATCCTGAGGCTTCCCGATTCCTTGAGTAGCATTGCTAGGGTCTTGTCATCAGCAAACTTTTCAAGGAACATATGTTTGAAAGAACCCCAGTTTTGTATGGAGATGGGTGGAAGGCTGTGATACCAAGCAATTCTGCAGGTGTCCAAGGTACATGGGAAAATTCTACATGCTACGTCGTCATAACGTACCTCAAGGGTCTACAGTTGTAGGTAGAAGTTGTCTAAGTGGTCTTCTGCCTTCACTGTTTTGGCAGGGTTGAACTTGATGTTCATTCTCTCTTCTCACTTCGACATCTTGTGCAAAATAGACAGGAGAGCTAATGGTCCTTGAGTCATCCATTCAAGATTTGGGTCAGTCATATCTTTGTCTTCTTCCTCTCCTTTGGGGTCTGATGGTTCTAGATCTGAGTCTGTCAATTCATCTCCTCCTACACCTCCTCCGCTGCCTTCCCCTCTGCGTCCTATACCGGAGTTCAATCCCAAGATCACAAGAGTGCCTTGTTAGTCTTCAAGGAATATTGGAGGTTCCTCTCTGTCTTCAATAGCTTCCTCTATACCTTCAAGTGTGGCAAGGACTACTTCTTCCACCAATGATACAACAACTCCTATGGGAGTGGCCTTTGGCTTCCTAGATGTGTGTTGAGGATGATGTACACATGGGATCAGTGCAACTGCTTTCATGAACTAGCGAGTGACGGGACAAATGGAGTAGTTTCTTTCTCGTGTTCAATTCTAGGAAGTGAGGAGTAAGAAACTGCAGAGTCACGTGAGAGGGAGTGCGAGTTACTGCCTTGACCATATGATTGATGAGTGAGTGTGAGGGGAATTTGAGCCATGCACAACTAGTTTCCATCCTTCTAACGCCAAAAATGTTGATAGTGCTGGACCCGCCAACATTTAGGGGATCACCACAGTATGAAGTCCCAACTAGATCTCACAGCGTTTGGTCTGGGAGTCCCATCCGGTATGATGGCCTGCTTGCCATTGTCTTAAGAATTTTCCTCAACTCTTGCTTGTCAACACAGGAGAGTGATTTGATTTGTCTTCGAGAAGTGAGGTTCATGTGCCTAGTGATTGTAAGTTTCACTTGTGTCAATGGTTCTTTCACTATCAAGGGAGAGGGTGAGAGTGAGTTCCATGTCAATTGGGAGCGGTCCCAACACTGCTAGGAACACACAACACAACAGGACATGCACAATTTCTGGTAGAGAGGTCCACACGAATGTGGTAGTCACAACATACAAGGTAAGATAACACGTACAACACTCATAGATCAGTTCAAACGAGTGCAATAGTTGTTATAAAAAGCTTCATGTGAAAGGTCTATCTGATATCTAGGAGAGCGGTCTACATGGGCGAGACAACGTTAATAACATATACAACACATTTCCATTAATAGATTATGCATTACAACAAGTGAAATAGTTCAGATGTAGAACACAGGTAAAAGCAACATGCATTACAAGTGTTAAAGGTCAGCCTTACAATAGATACAATACATGTGTGTAAATGTACTGGCCTGTTAGCAGGCTTTTGAATTAAGCAAAAGTTCCAAGACACATCATTACACCATACATCACTAACCCAAAGTGCGGGGCATTGGAGCCACTACTTACTCCTCAAAGAAAATATTAGAGACTCTCTTGGCTATGTGGGAGGAGCTGAGGTGAAAAAGTCCCTTACATGTACAAATGAGGGGGTATTTATAGCCAAGATGAAAATGACCCTTGTGGCTATTCAACTACCCTCATCACCGTTTGAATTCCATGACTTTTCAACTTACATGACTCTTTGTTCAACAAGTGGGTCTCTTGGGCTTACACGTTACATCACATTGATTGAAAACAAGCCCATAGTGGATATGTGGGCGACATGACTCATGACGTGACTCGACATGACATGACATGAGAATGTTGGTACATTCGTGTTGTTGCTAGAGTGGATATCGAGCTATAGTGTTGTTAAGTGATGGATGTCTTCATGGTGTATCATAGCTTCACCTCCGCATGGCAAAGTGTGCAGAATCTTCAATGGTGCTTGGTTCGCTTAATGAATCTTTAGCATGTTGTTCCTTGCTTGCATGCTGGAAGGCTTGACAGGCTCATCTGTTCGCGTAGGTGCATGTTCGTCGTGTTCGTCCACTTCACATGCTTCATTCATTTATTCGTTGGTGAACATTTCTTTCTGCATGTGCTCCCTTCGTTCATCCCATTCATTGTCTTGCCATGTTTGTTGGTGTACTTGTACCTACAACCACTCATGACAAGACAGACTCAAATCCAAAACCTCCTAGTCTACCATGACACATGATCATTTCGGATGCAGGTGACTAGGAGAGGCAGTAAGGTTGTGAAGCGGGATGATGGCTCCGTGCAATAATGATGAAAACCATGCAAGAGTCAATGATTGATGGAGATGGGAAATCTAAGATGACAGTGACTGTCTGGGAGGTCTGGCTCGGCTGGGAGGCAAAACTACGCAAATTTTGGGAGGAATAGTCCAGGCCATTGGAAGGCAAGGCAGGCATGCTCTACCCATTTTTCAGAATGAATGAGCAGCAGGGATGGACAACCAGATTTTCACAATTTTCTATAGAAATGTGTCGGGTTGCGCGAAGGGTTAGTAGGTAGGGATTATGCAGTTTTTTGGGGGAACTGCACTGGAGACTGGCAGCCAAAACTGTGCAATTCCCAGAGGGAACTACTAGTTTGCTGTTGGGTCACTGGCAGCCAAAACTGTGCAATTCCTAGAAGGAATTGTGAGTTGGTTGTTGGAGTCACTCGCAGTAGAAACTGCGCAATTACTGGAGGGAATTGGCAGTCTGCTGCTAGGGGCTGCTGGCAAGGAAAACTACACTGAGGCCAGGAGGCCAGCCTGCTGATCATCTCTATGAAATTTCTGAATTGAGCTGACTGATGGGAAATGGAAGGCCTACTCATGAACACTGCGTAATTTTCGAGATGAACAATTGGTCGATTGTCGGGATGACTAACTGGGAAAACTGTGCAATTTTCTGAGGGAGACAGGGACAGGCACTTGGTATCTATTCGGCTTGTCTGCGCAATTTCCTTAGTCGGTTGAGTAGGTGAGGTCAGTGGACTTTGCACAAATTTCTAGGGGCGTTATTCCCATGGTGACTGTCGGGTCCGACTATCAGGTGGCCAGCATGAGAGTTGATTGAATTGCTTGCGGGCAGGGAAACTTGAAAAGACTAGCTTGGTGCTTCTGCTCTGTTCTGGTTGACAATCGATCGAGTCGATGGAAAGGTGATGGTTTGGATATCAGAGGGGGGTCTAGTTGTCAGACTTTAGCAAAAATGCCTAAGTGTGTGAACAATCAAAAAGTGCATAGGTGATCTTACGAACACACACTCGCATGACTTGACGACGAAACGACCAAACCATCCAGACACACATGTTCAGTATGACTGGCTGGCGGTGTAAATGACAAGAACGACACTCATGATTGATCATTCATTGATTTAGATTACGCTTGCGTGACAATGAATGTGCCTCCGTGTGTGAGTGCAATAAATGCTTTCATAGCAAACACAACAAGGACATATGAAGCGAAGACATTGAGCATAACCAGAACATGGTCGCAAGCATGACTTAGACATCAGCATATAGAGACTTGAATGCAATGAACAAGCAAGGCAGATGTAAAGACTCACACGAGCTCATGGAGTGAACCCGAGTGTGTGCAGCCATTAAGTGAAACTCTTCAAGGGAGGCTCCAAAATTGGTGCAGGCCAAAATTTTGGAGGGTGGTTGTAGTCGCTACAACACCATCCTATATGAGAAAGCTACAAAGCCCCTCCCTACAACCATTGGTGCAAACCAAAAATTCTTTATCTAGTTTTACAATCTTCAAAATAGGGGCATGTGTGAAAAGGTTCTTTAGTTCTACAAAGTTCTCCATGCACTCTGATTTTCAATGGAAAAATTCTCCCTTCTTTTGCAATGTTGTAATTGGGTACACAACCTTTGATAATCCTTGAATGAATCTCCTATAATATTCTACTACATCTATAAAAGGTATCACTTTTGTTATATTTTTGGGAACATGCCACACTATTATGGCATTATTATTTTTAAGATCAGATGCATTGGACGATGCAACTTTTTGATTTCCTAGGTATCTTATCATGGATTCAGTCCTCATGGATTTTCCCACTAGATGCTTAAGAGAAAGAGGTTAGATCTAAGGGTTAGTTGTGTAGTGTAAATAATATACCCAAATAGCATTCCTTCTTTTGAGATAAGATGATCCAAATAGTACAATTTCCATTAGAAGAAGTCACATTTACTAAAATTTTCATACAATAGATGTTATCATAATACATGTAACATGACCTTGAGGTGCTCTTTGTGTTCTTTAGTACAATCGATAACCCAAAACACCTAGTAAAGACAATATTGTACTAGAACCATAATAGACACACATTCTCTTTTCCATGTGGTGATACATCACTAAAATCTAAGAAATTTATAATATTATAGGTTTTCTTATAGATGGTATTATTATACATATTATTGTGATGAAATAGTGATAGAGTACAAGGATTTAGAGTAGAAGGATGAAGATTATTTGTCAGATAAAAAACTCAATTTTTGGAAGAGACGCATATGGATTAGATTTTTAGTGATAGGTAGTTATGCATTTCTATTGAAGTGATGGATCATGGTTATGGTTGTAGTGTCTTTAGCTGCACATTATGGTAACATCATCCTAACAAATATGAATAGAACTATATAGAGGGTTTATGAGGATAGACTTAACCTATGTCATGGAGGTTTGTATTAAGCATAGATATATTATGATTTAAATAAGACAACATGTGATGAAAATGTAGCATTAGCCACATTTGTCTGCATATAAACCTAGGATTAGGATCATATACTATCATGAAAACCTCGATCAATGAGTGCAATAGGCCTAGGGATTACCACCATATATGTAAAATGTTGCATATCGTATAGCCTAGGTGATGAGTCCCATCAATAGGTATATTTTGAAAATCATCATGCCATCCTCCAACCTTAAAATTATCCTTTTCTCACCTTAATTCACATTTTTGGTTATATTATGCTTAGTAAGAAGAGTAAAAGGTATTTTTCATAGTATGTGGCCTAATGTGGTTTAATTGTAGGAAAAAGAAGCATTTTTGAGGCAATTATTATGTAGGGTCTTGATGGAGACAACCAAGAGAGAATCTAGGGGGTTTTCCACCTACTTAACTCCCTAACTCAACTTGGGATCACAACATCCTCTCTCACCAGTTCGAATTCATTGGCAGTTGAGTAACTCTTAGTACAAGTGAAGTTCAAAAGGGAAAAGATCCATAATTTCTGTGATCAAGGAGGGAAGAACTCCTATTTTCAAGGGAGCTTCTATCAACTACCCTTTTGTATAAATAGACAAGATTAAAAGCTCATTAGGATTCACAGTTTTTATTTAACTAGGTGCAACTATTGAGCTCTGATCTTGACATTGTCATTTTGAAATTTTATGTGATGTATGAGCTTTTTACTTTCTGATAATGATGTTACACAAAACATCTGTCACCATGACTATTTGCAGTCAGTATGGGTCCATCATCAACCATACTGTCCTCCTTGGCAAGTCTCATACCTCAGCTCCTCATGTCAAGCTTTAAAAATGAGAGAAAGTCTTTTAAAAAGTATAAAACTCTGGTTCTGCACTTTCTCCTACTATTGCATGCGGTCCCGCACCCCATGTTCGTGTTACCTGCGGACCTGCACGCTCTGTATCTAAAGGGGTGGGTGCGGACCCCTGTAAAAGTCAAAAGGTGCAAGTTTAACTTCAAAAAACTTACTTGTGGTTGATTCTGGATGATTCTAGAAGGATTCTTGACATGGATGGTTCGCTCCTAGGTGGTTCATGCATCCCAATATTGGAGGAGCTAATCCCTTGATGAGAGGAGTTATCCCTTTGAAGAAGGAGCTTATCCCTTTGAAGGTGGACCTAGTAACTTCCCTCCATTGCACTATAAATTAAGGCAGTGGGCTGGTTGCTAGGGAGGTTAGAAGCTGAACATTTCTAAGGGTAAATGCTGGTGAAATTGAGACTCCCTAGTTAAGCTTGAGAGGAGAGATTACATACCTTTTGGCTTCATTGGGAAGTGAGTGAACTTGTCAAAGTAGAGGAAACTTCTTGTTGGACCCTGGGAGGAACTTGTACAGCATCAAGGCACAGGTTGTAAAGTTCTTCTTGTTTTAAGTTAATACAATCAAGCTCATTTTTCTCAACAAATTGTCTTATGTGATTTGTTTCATAAATTCCTTGATCATTATGATGGATATGTTTTATTATATTGGCTTTTCAGGTGCTACTTAATTTGTGTGCTTGTTGGTGTATGCAGATTCTGCATCAAGGAGCTCATTTGGATCAAAGGAGTTGGGCTTCTACAAACTCGCACTGGACCCAAGGTACGCCTAAACACCTATTTGCCTCTATTTTAAATTGCATATTTAGTGAAAGATAGGGTTTGGTTGGTGTGTTTGTCGCTAGATATCTTTAGATAATAGGGAGGTCGATCTTTTCCGCAGGAAAGACTCATTCCGTGTGTTATCACAAAATCAAGCACTGAAGGCTGCCAATCAGTCAGACTCTGTGTAACTATTTCAAACCAGGCTTTTGACTAAGGCTTAGCCTCCTTAGTCTGAGAGGGCTCTCTCAAAGGTTATGAATGTTGACTAATGACAAGATGGCTAACTCTTATAAGACACATGAACAAGTATTCTGGCTAGACAACATTGAATTGATTCCCATTGGGCTTATGGAGTCACTCATATCTCAGTAAACAATAACATTATCTTTTCATAGAAATCAGGGCACTTAACATCTAAATGTTCAAACATAACTTTGAAACCACAGTTTGCCAAGGCATACAGGAAGTCAGAGCATGATCCATGAGTTCTGAGTGATTATGCATTAACAAAACTGTAAAAGAACCTTAAAGAAAATATACCATCACACATTTGAACAAGAAGATCCATTGTGAATCCTGAGAAGAAAAAACAATCATTTGCATTACTGAAATCTGTTTATACATAAACCAAAACAGTCTTCTCCAAAACATCCAACCCCCATTACATCAAAGTTTGATCTATATATAGAGATATATCCTTAACCACTTTGAGCTTCCTCCTCCAGCATGAGGGGAGCTCGAAGACTGCTACTAATTACCCCTATATACTGTTTAACTAACTCATTAAATACATTAAGTGCTAAGCTGTAATTACAAAGAGTCCTAACTAAACTAAAACTTCAATTCTATCCTCCTCGTAGCATGATTCTTTCTTGATCCTTGACACCTGTCTCCTTTCAGTTTGGCCGAGATAGCTGAGAGAAGGATGCAATGAACAAGCTAGATTTGGATGCTGAATGCGCTGATGGTTCATTAATCATAAGGATAAAACCCCTGTTTTTCTGATCCTTGTCTCCCACCATTCTTCGAAAATTAAGCAGCATGTTCTCAGCTCTTTAATACCCCAAAAATGATGAGCTTCACCATATTCCCAAATGTGCTGGAAGCTTCGTTGATTGAACAGGTGTGCAAGCCAAAACTCTTCGTATGCACCTCCTTCCAAACCCTAACAACCAGTCATAGAGTACCTTTATCAAAGCTTTAACTTAAGACAAAACATTTCACCTTTTCAAAAAGGTACACTTGTCATTATCTGAATGGCTATGCTAGCCTCATGTGGTCTCCTAAATGTCCCTTAGGCGTTTCCTTCAAAAATTTGATGATCCTACCATCAAACTGTTTGTCTTCATCATAAAACAACACCTACAGCAGTTTCGTAGCGCGCTACGAAACTACTGTTTTTGCTAAAACAGTGTTTATTTGCCTTTAGGAATTCTTTGCTTGAACCTTTGACTCTTTAAACCTCCTTTACAGGTGGCAGAGGTCTATATGTCTTCCAAAAAGATGAAATTAAACAAAATTGACCAAAACTAAGAACAACACCTTTTTCTTCAGATCAGTGAGCTAGTTGACCTAGCTGTATCTTTAAATCTGCAAACTCCTTCTTCAAGGCTTTGTTTTCAGCTCTCAGGCTCATGTTCATTTTTCTGATGAGTTTAGCTTGTTTGAGGGCTGGAACTGTCCATGTATACACATCAACCACTGAATCCACCTGACCCACTAGGTTTCTACTACCTTTTAACACAGCTCTTCGATAGTTGGCATACCTGACTGCAAGCTCCCTAGTAACATTCTTTGCCTTGGCAACTTCATCTTTTGCTGTCTCCGCTTGGTTCTTTATGGCTATAATATTACCTCCTTGGGTAATAATAACGGTTCTGTTCTTCTCTTTATGCTTGACTGCCTCCTCTGTTTTGGACAATTCTTCAATTACCTCTGTTCTGGGCATCTTTACAACTTTCTCTCCTTTATGTACTTTCTCAGCTTCCCTAACTTGTTTTCTTGTAACCGGCCCTCGTGGTTTGAAGATAAATTCCTCACTTGGTTCATCAAACCTTAGTCTCTTTGAAGCTTTGGATTTTTTAGTGCTCTCCGGTGATGATTGAGTCAAATCAATGTGCATTGGTTCAATATGCACTGGTTCAACCTGCTCAAACTCAATGGCCTCAAGCAAATCACTCAAGCTGGCCTTAGATATTGGACTTTCCTCAACAACTACTGATTTGCCCTTTTCTTTGCTTATTTGACTCCTTGTTTTAACTCTTGATACTTTTTCAGACCCACTTGATCCAGGTACATCTTTCTTGTGCTTAACCTCTTCCTTTGATGATGGCTAAGGCGGCTCTTTAATAACCAAGGACTTTACTGGTTTTTTCAATTGAGACTTGGTGTTCTTTTTATCCCTTTCCTCCTTTCTAAGTCAGCAATTGTGGGTTCCTCAACTGATTCTTCTCTTTCTCTAACCGGCTGTGGAGTAAGGCTTGTTTTACTCTGGAAACCAGCCATAAAGATGAAAGAGTTCCAATCCCTACCAATTTTCTGAAGACCATCCAGCACTAACAGTTTGACTAAACGATGGTGAAATAATGATGTCTCACAATCATCCTTCCTTAATTGGACTTTGTCACACATCTTGCTGAGACTACGAAACAAGTAAAATGGAATATCTATAGATGCTTTACCCGTAAAATGCAACAGCAACTTAAAATGATAGGAGTAGACCTTATTATATCTCCCCTCACAGGTTAAATACTTTTGAATACAGGTAAGAAGAAGGGCATAGTGCTCCTTAACATAGTTTCTAGGCACAGCCTTTGTTAGATCTTCATTCACATATGCCTCTTTCAAGAACTCTTTGCAGGGGTTCATATCAAATTTGAAGTTCTTGAACCATTCCTACCCCCCTCTTGGAATCTCAGTTACATTAGCAATTGCCTCTGGAGATACTTGGACTTCTAACATAGAAACTTTAGAATTTAAACCTGTAAAGTTTAAGGCAAACTCTTTTGTTACATGAGTATGACCACCCTTCAGCTTCTCACAGAAATTCCAACAGCCAGCATCCTTGAAAGCCTTCCTCACACCTTCATCTCTCAATGCAAGGTCCAATCCTTCAGGCTCTGTTCTCTGACATCTTCCAGACCTATTCTCCTTCCTCTCCATTCCGCTTTCGAAATTTTTGCACAGAGAATGACCACCAGCTTCAGTTCAAATGGCAAATTCAATTTTTTTTAAAACGCAGGCTCGCTTGTAATCAGGCTCACTTGAAAAAGAAACTCGGGCTCGTTTGCAATTCAAATATCTTATCACACAAGCTGGCCACTTTATGCATCATTAACAAACATCATAAAACACCCATGCATGATAAAACCGTTTGAATGATTTTTATGTGCATGCCTATGAATCTATTGGTGGAGTGATGGCTCATAAGTGTTTGGGAGGTACGCCAACTGACAATAACCGGACGGACACAATGACTCATCCCCAGACATGACCCTTTATGAATCTGCGCTGCAAAATGCCCGAATCCGCGATTTCGTAGCACAGATAGTTATAAATTAGCAAAATGCGCTGTGAAACGGCTGGATACTGACGCGCTGCGAAATGGCTAAAACATAATTGCGCTACAAAATCAACCAATAAGACTGCGCTGCGGAAATACGGAAAGGACCAGTGACATGTACAAGATAAGACATGGCTTATGCAATCATGATGGAGGATGACCAACGGTATTTGAGAATGATTCACATCAAAACCCTTTAGAAACATGACCCCTAAGTAAGAAACATAAGACAAAACCCATTTGACACCAACTTTTGACAGTGAACTTTGGACAAAAATTATATACATGTGACTGTAATTCTAGGTGATAACAGTGGCTCCACTTGGGATAGTGTGCTCCTGTAGTACACTAAGAACTCGTAGAACCAGTGCTTTGTCCATTTCATAAAAACATACACACAACTGACAAGCATTCCTTTCTAGCTTTGTGGGCCTTCTCCTCGGGCTAAAGCTTTTCTGTTCAGCTTGTCATTTATTTTCAACAAGAAAAATTCAAAAAATGGTTATGTACAATGCTCATGAGATACTTGGCAGACTTTCACTGATTGTAATGCTTTAAGAACCTGCCATTAACAGGTCCTCCAGCATATGGTGTTCCATCAACTTCCTGCAGAATGTAAGTGTTATTTCCATGGAAAGCAGAAATCTGAAATGGCCCTTTCCACAAATTTTCAAATTTGCCATGTTTACCTTTCTCTTCAATTCTGGCTTCCCATTTCAGGACTTTATCATTAATCTGAAATGTGACCTCTTTGATCTTCTTGTCAAATGCTCTCTTGACTCTATTATGATTTTGTTGATGGTCTTCAAACACTTCATTTCTTTTCTCCTGCAAAGCTATAAACTGATTAATCCTTCGTTGTATGGCATTTGGTTCTTCCTCTAATCCTTGAATTAGCTTCATAACTGGTACCCCAAGAGATGTTGGGAAAATCGCCTCTGCTCCATACACAAGTTCATATGGTGATGTTCCAATGGACCTCTTTGTGCAAATTCGATCATCCCACAAGGCATACTCCAGTTTCAAATGCCAAGCCTTTTTATTATCCTGCAACAGCTTCTTAATAATCCTCACAAGACTCTTGTTTGAACTCTCAGCCAAGCCATTTCCCTGTGGATAGTAAGCAGTGGAATGACCAAGAGAAATGTGGTATTGATGACAAAAATTTATCATTCTTTTGGACTTAAAAGCCTGGGCATTGTCTGTGATAATCTTGATTGGACAACCAAACCTTGATAAAATGTTATTTTCTAAAAAGGAAATTATCACTGAGTCATTGGCCTGCCTGGTAGGTATCGCCTCTATCCACTTTGTAAAATAATCAGTGGCTGTGAGGATCCAGCGATGCTGTCCTGAGGAAGGAGGATGGATTTCCCCTATAAAATCTAATCCCCACTGCTGGAAAGGTGCTTCAACATAAATAGGAACCAAAGGCAATGGCATGAGCTTTCTCCTTCCTTCAAATACTTGACATTCATGGCATGCTGCTATCTTTTTATAAATGTCTCTGAACATAGTCGGCCAAAAATATCCAGCTCTCAAAACTTTGTTTGCAGTGGCTTTCCAATAGTGATGGCCTCCACAATCTCTCTTATGAAATTCATCAATTACCTTATCATCCTCTTCTTCAATGAGACAATTTAGTAAAATCCCTCCTGCATCCTTCCAAAATAAATTTTGCTCATACACAAAATATCTAAGAGATTTCAACTTGGTGAACCGAGCTTTAGATTTGGAAAGGCTATCAGGGGCTCTATTGTGCTGCAATACAAATGCCACATCCTTATACCATTCTGATGTCAAAAACTTTTCATTGATTTGGACCAATTCTTCTTCATTCTCAGAAATTTCTGATATTTCTGTGCTAAAATTGATACCAATGCAGTCCAGATTTGATTGAGTCAGCAATTTTGCTAAGCCTTGACCCTTCACCAACTTGGTGGGCCTGATCTCAATGTCATATTCCAACAACTTGGCTATCCATTTTCCTCTTTTTCCATCCGGGTCTGCTTGTGTAAGAATATCTTTTATAACAGCACTTGGCACGTATGCAACAATATGAGAGTGCAACACATAAATTCTGAAATCCTTAATTGCCTTTACCAATGCATATGCTTGCTTCTCTAAAATATTGTATTTCAACTCAGCATTATCCAATGTCTTGTTAAAGAAAGAAATGGGCTGTTCAATACCTTGACTACCTTTCTGCAGCAAAACTCCAGCAATTGTATCTTCAGAAGCAAATGTGAAGATCAGGAACTCCTTGGTAAAATCCGGGCTGATGAGGACAGGTGCTTGAGTGAGGGCTTTTTTAATTTCTTCAAATGATTTCTTTGCTTTAGCTGTCCACTTGAAATCTGCTCCTTTCCTTAACATCTTTGTTATATGTTTGAACACTTCAGCAAAGTTAGGAATGAATCTTCTAACAAAATTAACCTTTCCAAGAAAAGATTGAACCTCTTTCTTGCTCCTTGGCAAATCTAGCCTTTGAATGGCACTGACCCTATTAGGATCAATCCTAATTCCTTCTTCAGAAATAATATGTCCAAGCAATTTGCCACAAGTTAAAGCAAAGATACTTTTGGTCGGATTTAAAGAAATACCAAACCTTCTACACTTTAGCAAGATCCTTTCAAGGTGCTTTAAGTGATCTTCTTCCCTTTTTGAAAAGACTGTGATATCATCAAGATATACCACCACTGATTTATCTTTTTCTTCAGCAAAGGCAATGTCCATAGCCCTCTGGAAGGTCGCCCCTGCATTCATGAGACCAAAGGGCATCTTTGCATACATGAATGTGCCCCATGGTGTAGTGAAAGTTGTCTTCTCCTGATCATCTGGATGAACAAGGATCTGATTATACCCTGAGAAACCATCCAGCATAGACATTCTTTGGGAACCAACAATATTTTGCAAAATAAGATCCATTTTAGGAAGAGGGTAATTATCTTTCAGTGAAGCCTTGTTTAAGTTCCTGAAATCTATGCAAATTCTAATCTCCCCATTCTTTTTCCTGACTGGTACCAAGTTGGCAAGCCAATTTGAGAATCTGATTGGAACAATAATTTTTGCATCAAAAAGCTTTTTCACCTCCTTTTCAATCAGTGGCATCAGAAGGGGATTAATCCTTCTTAATTTCTGCTTAAAAGGCTTCTCATTTTGCTTAATTGGGATGGTGTGTTGTATAATTGAAGAATCATACTGCTTCAAATCAGCATAGCTCCATGCAAAAACATCAATAAATTTCTTCATCATTTCAACATATTTGACCTTCATATCTGCTGATAAAAACTTTGAAATCTTGACTAACTTGGGCACAACTGAATCACCTAAATTACAGCTTTCTATTTCTTCTTCATTAGCTTGCAATCTTGGTGCTTTAAACACATCATTTTGATCAAATAACTTTTCAAGAGGAATGAGGCCTTTGGGGATTAGATTGTTTTGCAGCTGCAACACTTCAGACTTTTCCCTTGTCTCTGCTAACATATTCTGCTGATCTATTTGATTATGCTCAAACTCCTCTTTCAACTCAAGAAAATTTCTTACCTGCTGATCATCTTCAAATACTTGCCAATTTATGATATTATCTGGGATGACTGGTCTATGATGAACTTTCACTTCATAGCTATCAGAAGAATGTTTGGGAACACTAAAAAGACTGGCTGCAACAGCAAGAGAATCTGCAATAGAATTTTGATCTCTGGTTTTAATGGTGAAGGAATAGGATTGAAACTTTTCCAACAGCTCCAACACTAAGTTTCTGTAGGCTCTCATCCTAGCATCCTTTGTTTGATATGAACCCTGTACTTTCTTAATAATCAATTCAGAATCTCCACAAACAATAATGTTCTTTGCCTTCAACTCTATCAAGGTTTCTAAGCCTAACACCAGAGACTCGTACTCAACCATGTTATTGGTACAATCAAAGTTAAGTTTGAATGATAGAAACTTACTTTCTTCTGTTGGACTAGTGATCCAAATTCCAGCTCCTGTGCCATCTTTTCCTGCTGCTCCATCAAAGTATAGGGACCAACAACCATTAATATCTCTTTCATTTCCTTGTTGTGCCTCTTGACACTGATTTTCTGCATGTTCATCCTGTGATTCTTTACCAACTGATTCATTGAACAAGATAGCTGATCCCAGACCTGTATCACATGAGTAAATAGGAAAATTCTGAGGCTTGTCTTTGCTGCTTACCATATATGCCATCCTTGTTTCACGATACAACCTCCTTTGTTCACCAAACACTGGGATAGTAGCATATGTCAGATCCATTTGCATGGTACCCTTAATTTTTGCAGCCCACAACCTTGAAAGAAGCATCCCAAACTTAGGTGGAATGTCTGCAACAACAATGTCCATGACAGTTGTTTTTGCTGGGATTTGTGTTAGAGCCACAACAACATCTTTTATCAACCCAATGCAATGAACTCTCTTTGAATCAAAAGAAAATAAGTCTTTGTATGGTCTAGTTACTTCTAATCCCATTCTTTCCATGATTACCTTAGGCATGAGATTATGTGACGCCCCTGAATCCAGCATAGCATTATGTAGAGTCATATCATGGATATTAATGCTTATATAAAAAGGAGGAAACTCATCATTTTGTTCATCTTCAAGTCTTGGTCCTAAACAGATAATAGGATTATCCTCTTGCACACTTAGAATATCAACCCATCCTGGTGGAGAATTAAGCATTTCCACAATCTTGCTTCTATATTTGTCTACTTTCAGAATTTCATTAAATGGGACTGATATTTTAATTTTGGCAATCTCATTTTCTATATTAAAAACAGAACTAGACCTTTCAAGTTCCTTAGGAGGTGGAGGGTTTTGAATATCCTTTTTATCAACAGAAGAATCACCTTTACCATCAATCTGCTTTGACTTTTCCCTCTTATCTTCAACTGCCTTTGAAACATTTTTCTTGGGCTGTGCTTTATTTGCTGTAATAGGAACATCTCGGTTTCTGAGATTGTACTGCTTCTGAATTTAAAATATAGCATGCTGATAACCTTTCAAGAAATCTGAAGGCTCCTCTTCTGCCTTTACCAAACTAGACTCATCATGCTCTTCTTTTGCTAAGAAAATTTTTGAGTCTTCTTCACCAAAGCAATGAATAGACTTCTCAGGTACCTCAGGTTCTTCTTCTTCATCCACCATGTTTTGCTGGAAAGGAGGTCTCACTAGAGGATCTGCTTGCTGGTTTCTATTGTCTCTTGGCCTTTGCTGATTTTGAGGCCTTATAAATTGAGGGTTCCTAAACCTAGGCTCTTGTTGTGCTTGAGGAGCAGCAGTATTCCCAAGTGCTAATTGATCCATCAATTTCTCCATGGTTTTCATCATGGTTTCAAACTTGTCTTCTTGAGCAGAGGTAGAAGGTTTCTCCTCTTCTTTTATCTTAGTCTTTGCCATCTTTGACTTCTTAGCAGCTAGCATATTCCCCTCTACCTTAACTGCATCATTCTGCATGTCAGCAAGAGTAGCAGACTCTCTTTCTCTTAGTAAAAGAGAGAAATCTGAATCAAATGACTCAGCATATCTTAACTGTGCCAAAGCTCCAGGAGGCTTCAAATGTGCTGGAATGGAATTATATACTTTATTAAACCTCTTAGAAAAATTTTCGACAGTTTCATCTGGAGCTCTTCTTAAACTATTATATTCAGTGAGGGCTTGAACAGGATTGGTCCTATTTCCCCATTTTCTCAGAAAACTATCTTCAAATTCAAGCCAACTATGAATGCTACCAGCTCCAAGGGCTTTAAACCATTTCCGGACTTCCCCAATAAAGGTTTGAGCAAACAGTCTTAACTTTACATCTTCATCATCCACTTCTTCCCTATCAACAAAGTCATTAAATCTATCCACATGTTCCTCAGCTGTAATGTCTTCATCTCCTCCCCATGTTGGAATCCTAGCAGCATATTTACTAGGGAGATCATGCAAAATAGCAGGGAGATCTAGAGGAGCATACCTAGCAGGTACAGCCATAATGAAAGGAGGAGCAGGGATAACAAGTACTGTGTGACTAGGGGGACCAGAGCTAGTATGAGATGTTGTCTGAGGACTTTTTGGACTAGCAGAGGCAGAAGATAAAGTATGAGTACGGAAAGGGCTATTGGGACTTTGTAAGCCACTGACAAAAGAACTCCAATTTGGGAGAGGTAAACCAGTTTTAGATTTAAGCAAAACTTCAAAAGGGTCAAGCTCCTTGAGTTGTTTCAAATCCTCTTCCTCTAATAACAATTCAGAAGTAACAATTTCCCAAAACTCTTATTTATCTTTTTGTGACACCAAAGATGAAGTATCAATACCTTTCTTTTGTAAATCCAAAATGATACCAATAAGCTCTTCTTCATTTTCAGACCTCAACAAGACTTCTTGGATTTTATCATCAACAATTTTATCTTCAGGACTTCTAGAAAACTCAGGAAACAAAGACTTTGAAATATTTGAAGTACCTGGTATATTAGAAAATCTTTGTTTACTCCTTGAGATGATATTAGGATTTTCCACAGGACCAGGTGGGTTTGGGTCAGGATTACTCCTTGTATACCTTCCTCTCGAAGCCACCTTTTAAACTTTAAGAATTCATGGAGTCACCAAGGTAGAATGCAGCCTCGAAAACCTTTTTTGAACTCCTGCTACCTTCAGAAATTCAATCTTATAACTACGGGAATGAGTAATCTTCAGGCTCCCGGCAGACGCACCAAAATGTTATCACAAAATCAAGCACTGGGGGCTGCCAATCAGTCAGACTCTGTGTAACTATTTCAAACCAGGTTTTTGACTAAGGCTTAGCCTCCTTAGTCTGAGAGGGCTCTCTCAAAGGTTATGAATGTTGACTAATGACAAGATGGCTAACTCTTATAAGACACATGAACAAGTATTCTGGTTGGACAACATTGAATTGATTCCCATTGGGCTTATGGAGTCACTCATATCTCAGTAAACAATAACATTATCTTTTCATAGAAATCAGGGCACTTAACATCTAAATGTTCAAACATAACTTTGAAACCACAGTTTGCCAAGGCATACAGGAAGTCAGAGCATGATCCATGAGTTCTGAGTGATTATGCATTAACAAAACTGTAAAAGAACCTTAAAGAAAATATACCATCACACATTTGAACAAGAAGATCCATTGTGAATCCTGAGAAGAAAAAACAGTCATTTGCATTACTGAAATCTGTTTATACATAAACCAAAACAGTCTTCTCCAAAACATCCAACCCCCATTACATCAAAGTTTGATCTATATATAGAGATACATCCTTAACCACTTTGAGCTTCCTCCTCCAGCATGAGGGGAGCTCGAAGACTGCTACTAATTACCCCTATCTACTGTTTAACTAACTCATTAAATACATTAAGTGCTGAGCTGTAATTACAAAGAGTCCTAACTAAACTAAAACTTCAATTCTATCCTCCTCGTAGCATGATTCTTTCTTGATCCTTGACACCTGTCTCCTTTCAGTTTGGCCGAGATAGCTGAGAGAAGGATGCAATGAACAAGCTAGCTTTGGATGCTGAATGCGCTGATGGTTCATTAATCATAAGGATAAAACCCCTGTTTTTCCGGTCCTTGTCTCCCACCATTCTTCGAAAATTAAGCAGCATGTTCTCAGCTCTTTAATACCCCAAAAATGATGAGCTTCACCATATTCCCAAATGTGCTGGAAGCTTTGTTGATTGAACAGGTGTGCAAGCCAAAACTCTTCGTATGCACCTCCTTCCAAACCCTAACAACCAGTCATAAAGTACCTTTATCAAAGCTTTAACTTAATACAAAACATTTCACCTTTTCAAAAAGGTACACTTGTCATTATCTGAATGGCTATGCTAGCCTCATGTGGTCTCCTAAATGTCCCTTAGGCGTTTCCTTCAAAAATTTGCTGATCCTACCATCAAACTGTTTGTCTTCATCATAAAACAACACCTACAGCAGTTTCGTAGCGCGCTACGAAACTGCTGTTTTTGCTAAAACAGTGTTTATTTGCCTTTAGGAATTCTTTGCTTGAACCTTTGACTCTTTAAACCTCCTTTACAGGTGGCAGAGGTCTATATGTCTTCAAAAAAGATGAAATTAAACAAAATTGACCAAAACTAAGAACGACACCTTTTTCTTCAAATCAGTGAGCTAGTTGACCTAGCTGTATCTTTAAATCTGCAACCTCCTTCTTCAAGGCTTTGTTTTCAGCTCTCAGGCTCATGTTCATTTTTCTGATGAGTTTAGCTTGTTTGAGGGCTGGAACTGTCCATGTATACACATCAGCCACTGAATCCACCTGACCCACTAGGTTTTTACTACCTTTTAACACAGCTCTTCGATAGTTGGCATACCTGACTGCAAGCTCCCTAGTAACATTCTTTGCCTTGGCAACTTCATCTTTTGCTGTCTCCGCTTGGTTCTTTATGGCTATAATATTACCTCCTTGGGTAATAATAACAGTTCTGTTCTTGTCTTTATACTTGACTGCCTCCTCTGTTTTGGACAATTCTTCAATTACCTCTGTTCTGGGCATCTTTACAACTTTCTCTCCTTTATGTACTTTCTCAGCTTCCCTAACTTGTTTTCTTGTAACCGGCCCTCGTGGTTTGAAGATAAATTCCTCACCTGGTTCATCAAACCTTAGTCTCTTTGAAGCTTTGGATT
The DNA here is from genome assembly GCA_031772625.1 of Pinus tabuliformis. Classification (NCBI taxonomy): domain Eukaryota; kingdom Viridiplantae; phylum Streptophyta; class Pinopsida; order Pinales; family Pinaceae; genus Pinus; species Pinus tabuliformis. The sequence continues at coordinate 471,131,004 of CM062808.1, forward strand.
TTTTAGTGCTCTCCGGTGATGATTGAGTCAAATCAATGTGCATTGGTTCAATATGCACTGGTTCAACCTGCTCAAACTCAATGGCCTCAAGCAAATCACTCAAGCTGGCCTTAGATATTGGACTTTCCTCAACAACTACTGATTTGCCCTTTTCTTTGCTTATTTGACTCCTTGTTTTAACTCTTGATACTTTTTCAGACCCACTTGATCCAGGTACATCTTTCTTGTGCTTAACCTCTTCCTTTGATGATGGCTGAGGCGGCTCTTTAATAACCAAGGACTTTACTGGTTTTTTCAATTGAGACTTGGTGTTCTTTTTATCCCTTGCCTCCTTTCTATGCTCAGCAATTGTGGGTTCCTCAACTGATTCTTCTCTTTCTCTAACCGGCTATGGAGTAAGGCCTGTTTTACTCTGGAAACCAGCCATAAAGATGAAAGAGTTCCAATCCCTACCAATTTTCTGAAGACCATCCAACACTAACAGTTTGACTAAACCATGGTGAAATAATGATGTCTCACAATCATCCTTCCTTAATTGGACTTTGTCACACATCTTGCTGAGACTACGAAACAAGTAAAATGGAATATCTATAGATGCTTTACCCGTAAAATGCAACAACAACTTAAAATGATAGGAGTAGACATTATTATATCTCCCCTCACAGGTTAAATACTTTTGAATACAGGTAAGAAGAAGGGCATAGTGCTCCTTAACATAGTTTCTAGGCACAGCCTTTGTTAGATCTTCATTCACATATGCCTCTTTCAAGAACTCTTTGCAGGGGTTCATATCAAATTTGAAGTTCTTGAACCATTCCTGCCCCCCTCTTGGAATCTCAGTTACATTAGCAATTGCCTCTGGAGATACTTGGACTTCTAACATAGAAACTTTAGAATTTAAACCTGTAAAGTTTAAGGCAAACTCTTTTGTTACCTGAGCATGACCACCCTTCAGCTTCTCACAGAAATTCCAACAGCCAGCATCCTTGAAAGCCTTCCTCACACCTTCATCTCTCAATGCAAGGTCCAATCCTTCAGGCTCTGTTCTCTGACATCTTCCAGACCTATGCTCCTTCCTCTCCATCCGCTTTCGAAATTTTTGCACAGAGAATGACCACCAGCTTCAGTTCAAATGGCAAATTCAATTTTTTTTAAAACGCAGGCTCGCTTGTAATCCGGGTCACTTGAAAAAGAAACTCGGGCTCGTTTGCAATTCAAATATCTTATCACACAAGCTGGTCGCTTTATGCATCATTAACAAACATCATAAAACATCCATGCATGATAAAACCGTTTGAATGATTTTTATGTGCATGCCTATGAATCTATTGGTGGAGTGATGGCTCATAAGTGTTTGGGAGGTACGCCAACTGCCAATAACCGGACGGACACAATGACTCATCCCCAGACGTGACCCTTTACGAATCTGTGCTGCAAAATGCCCGAATCCGCGATTTCGTAGCGCAGATAGTTATAAATTAGCAAAATGCGCTGCGAAACGGCTGGATACTGACGCGCTGCGAAATGGCTAAAACATAATTGCGCTGCAAAATCAACCAATAAGACTGCGCTGCGGAAATACGGAAAGGACCAGTGACATGTACAAGATAAGACATGGCTTATGCAATCATGATGGAGGATGACCAACGGTATTTGAGAATGATTCACATCAAAACCCTTTAGAAACATGACCCCTAAGTAAGAAACATAAGACAAAACCCATTTGACACCAACTTTTGACAGTGAACTTTGGACAAAAATTATATACATGTGACTGTAATTCTAGGTGATAACACCATGTGACAAAATGGCGACTCCACTGGGGATCTGATTTGTTTGATTTTTCCTTTGTTTGTACTTTGACCTGAGAAACTGTGTCTTGGTTTCTAGTTTTTGGCTTGATGATTGTGGGATTGGGTAGATCTACTTGATTTTGAATTTTTTTTATTTTTCATAGTTTTGGGAGAGGATCGCACCCTCTGCTTGAAGCACAGTGCGGACTTGTCCGCACTTTTGCTTTGTGCACAGAGCGGGACCGCACCTGTGTAAACTGGGTGCCTGCGTACCCTGTCAAAATTTTGAAAAATTTTAAAATTTTCTCTTTTTATCAGTTTAGAATTTGTTTATAGGTTTTTAGCCACTACCCAGACCTGCATGTGACTTGTCAAAAACTTTCCTTGGTTTGATTCCATTGGCATTAGGGTTTTAGGTGAAATTCCTAGAAGTTTTGTGTGTGGGCTTTGATTTTCATCCTGGTCTTGTAGTAGCTCGAAGCTTGAAAGCCTTAGATACCTTAGATAACCTTGGTATTGACTGGTTTTCATATGAGTCTGATCGTTTGGTAAAGTCTGCTCTCGTTGAGGAGTCCATCTTGTTTTTCTCCTTGCGAAACTTCGAAAAGCTTGTGTTCAAAGTGTGAATTTCATTTTTAGAAAAGAAAACAAAAGCTGATTGTTTTTTGATTGATTTGTGATTCTGGACAAATTGATCCTTAGTTTGATTATAGCTAAGTAAAACATCCTTGAAATTACATCTCGTAAGCTTTTACTTCATAGGTTTTACTTCCATAGGTTTTTAGGGTTTATAGATCTCGAAATTAGTTTTGTTAATGATTTTGAGTGTTTTATAAAAATATAAGAAAAATATCTTTTGAAGAAAAAGTTTGTTTTGTAGTATTTGAGTTTTGGATAAGAGAAGGGAAATTTTTGTGAAAATAACTAGTTGTCTCATTTTGAGTGCTTTCGAAAAGACAAAAGCTCTTCTTTTGATTTCATTGTTAAGGAAAGATTTTCGTTTACAAGTTTTTGCATTCTCAAACTCTCTCTTAGCAAGAAGTTCATCGAAGGGAACGGATTGCTTTTCATATTAAGTGCATATTTTTAGTGATTTTGAGTCGAGTCTTCACACCACAAGTTTCATCTTCGCCACCTCTTGACTTAAAGAAAAACCAATAAAATTAACGCTTAAAGTAAAATCAACTTAGTAATCTCTTTATTCTTAGGGCTCTTTATCACCAACTAACTTAGGCTAGTGTCTTGGAATAGGTTTTAGTTAACACTCTAAGACAGTAAAACAAACAAGTAGTTAATCTTGCGGTAAGATTAAATCCAATTGTTACATCTATGCTCTAGGAAAGCTCCTCTTAAAGGAGAAGCACTAGATCGTGTCCGAACCAGTGAGGGGATCAATCCTCCTTCATTGGGAACGACGCCAGATATTCACGTATTAAAAACGGTAAACCTCAGATTAACCATTGTCGAGGAGCCTGGGGTCACTTGTTGGTAAACCTTGGATTATGTCAAGGATCCTTCAAGGGGATTGAGCTTGTTACTCTGCCCTTGCATGTGTATTAGATCGTAGACTGTTCCCCCAGGTATATTTGTTGTCGTTGGTAACCATAGTGACCATATTCTTTAGGATTCTTCCTAAGGTGACGGTGGAGGGAAGATCCCACTGTACCTGGAGTAGACGTCGGCTAGACTCACTTGGATTTTCTGGGGGGTTCTCTTCACTCGAGACGGTTTAGTGGAGGAACTTTTTCCAGTCTATTCATTAAGCAGGTTGTTGGGGTAACTGTTCCAACCGCCATTTCTGTATTGGATTCTACGACGTTGGATTTCATCACCAACTAGTGTTTTCAGTCCGGAAAGTTACTGTTTGTGTGTGTTTTGACTCCTTAGATTCTTTAGGCGTGTGTTTCAAAATTGTTTGGTTCTTTAGAGGCTTTAGGTGGTTTTCATTGAGATTTTACTTTGTTTGCGTGTGCAGTAGTTAAAATTCTTTAATCGTGGCTGAATTACCGAGGCAGTCCCGTAGACTTCGGGGCCAACCTCTTGAGTTTTCACCAAGCCAGTTAGAAGGGCTACGAGCCCTTGTCACTCCTAGTGATAGTAGAGTAGGGTCACCTGAAGAGGGAGAGTCTTCTTTGGTGGTACATCCTGATTACCAAGCTTTAGTAGCAGATTATAATCCGCAGTCTATTTCATTTTCCGAAGTTACTGGTAGTTTTTCATCTACTAGCGAGTTAGCCGAGGAACCTGAAATATCTGAACCTGAAACTGAACCTCCTGCTACTCCACCATCGGGGTTAGACTCTCCAATTTCTAGTGATCTTGGTTCACCCAGGGTAGAAAGAGTTATTACCCAAAATCTTCCTTCTGGACTAATTTCCATCGAAGAGCTTGTCACTCCGGAAGAAGAAGGTATTTCTATCCCTGAAGATCGACCAGTTATGGAACTTAGAGAGCGTGAATCTATCTTTTACAGTCCGCCGAGGAGTCAGGCTTGGTATCTTTCATTGACTAATTTTTTGGAAAACCCAGGGCTAAGTTTTTCACCACCTCGTATTCCTTTTCACCAAACACCTAGAGGTTATTATCCTCCATTAAATATGTCAAGACGGTCGTCCATGTTTTCTCAATCTCCAGAAACTTTTGTACATGGTGGTCCTTCTGTTCCCTCTGGGTATCAGTCTCTTGCTGGTACTTTTTCGGGAGCATCTCCTCAACCCAGTCAACAAGGGTTATTAACTAGAAATAACGGAACTAAACCGTTGAGTGTAGAAGATATTCTTATGATGTCAGGTACCGTTCCTAATCCGCAACCTCAAGGTGGCCAGTTACCGCCTGGGGGGCAGCCTCAAGGTCCTCAAATATTGCCTGGGGGGCAACCTCAAGGTACCCAATTACCGCCTGGGGGCCAACCTCAAGGACAGTACATACCTACGGGACAGTACATACCTCAAGGCCAACCCCAGACTCAGTATGTACCTCAAGGTCAACCCCAGTACCAATATGTACCTCAAGGTCAACCTCAGTATCAGTACGTGCCTCAGGGTTATCAACCCCAAGGTCAGTACCCAACCCAAGGTTTCCAACCACCTTCCGGTCAATGATTTGTTCAAGGAACTGGAAATGTACCTTTCAATTATCAATCCTACCCTCAACCTGGTTATGGTCCTCAATATGCTCAACCTGCTATGGGTCCATACCCCGGAATGAACTTAGTGTGGGATCCATCACAATCCTAGCAGATATTGCAACTGAATGTGCAGTTGTCATCTCAAACTGGACAACCTTTAGTTTCTGGTTCAACCCAGCAACCTATCCAGTCTACTATTCAAACTTCTGCATCTTTTGTAGTTTCTCAGCCTGGGCCTAGTACGCCTCGTACTCCGCCTCAAACGACTGCTGCAACTGCTGCAACATCTGTTCCATCTACCCCACCTACGTCCGGAGTATCTACAGCCTCAGTTTCTACTGTTCCTGTGTCAATTCCTCAAGTATCTTTACCTCAGTCTAGATCCACAATTCAGACTTCGATTCAAATGCTTGTAGGACAATCTGGTCCAAGTACGGTTGTCAAAAGTCAACATCAATTTACTTATCAACCGTACCAGGGATAGTACCAATACGGTCCTGCTGTGCAACCGCCAGTCTATTAGTATCAACCGTACCCTGGGTATACATATCAACAACCTCAACAACCCCAGTATGGTCCGGTTAATCCTGGTTTTCCGGGAGGATATAATATCCAAAACGCAATTCTCATTCCTAGTTATCCTAGATATCCTCCTCCTGGGGCTGGTCTAATGACCCAGAGTTTCAGGGACCCCAACCGTCAGTTACCGTTTATCGCAACTTTGGACATGCCTGATTTGTCACGCCTTACGAACGATCCAATTAACTATCTTCCGTTTTGGCCACCAATGCCGAATAAGTTGCCTAGTGATATTCCCAAGTTTGAATGCAAGTCAGGAGAAGATCCGTCAAATCATGTGATGACCTATCACCTCCGGTGTACCTCTAATTCCATTTTAGATGATTCAATCTGCTTAAGGCTTTTTCAATGCACTCTAATTGGTCTTGCGGCCAAGTGGTATATAGAGTTACCGTGAGCCACTTTTTATAATTTTAGTCAGTTAGCCACTTCGTTTTTAACTCATTTTCAGTTGCCAGTCAGGTATGACAATGGTACCGAGTTATTAACTTCATTAAAGTAGTCAACGTCCACTTACATTTCAGATCACATTCATGAATGGAGACGTCGACGACGTTTAGTGAAAGTCTTTATCCCGGATCAAATCTTAGCTGAATGGTTTGTCAAATCATTATTACCAAAAATTACTGAGGATGTAGCTAAAGCTGGAGTAGTTACTGAAGAGCAAGTAATTTCTCAAGCACAGTACCTTGACCTAGTTTACACGCAGTCAGGTACGTTACACGAGAAAATCCCTAATCTCCCCAAACAAAATCAAATAGTTGCTCCTCCGTCAGGGTCTCATGCTGTTGATGGCATGATTGGTACGGTTAATACTAAAAGTAAGAAGAAATCTTCCAAGAATTCTTCTCCTATCATAACCTTACTAGATTCCCCGACAGGAGATTCTTCCGCGGAGAGCCATCTTTGGCTAAATCAAAATCTGGCAGTAAGAAGAAAGGGAAGAAGAAAAATAAAGCATATAAAAATTCAAAAGAGAAACCCGAAAAAATGGAATCTACTGATGAGAAACGCAAACCTCATTATCCTTGTCTCATTTGTGAAGAAGAGCATTTTACAAGAGACTACCCTCATCGTGCAGAGGTTGCGAAAATTGTCAAAGGTTCCCAAACACCTGTTGTTTGAAGGATCCTTTTCCTAGTCAAGACAGTAAGATGATAGGTTCTTCCTCAAATGCCTCTGAAGAACCCATAATGATGATGTCCCATGTTAGTATTGCGACTCGATCGCAAGATTACAGAAGTAAAAGTCCTATTGGTGGTAAGGAGCCAGAATCTTCTAATTCAAACCCATCAACTCCCGGTTCTGATCCACTACAAATCGAGAAACCTAACCCAAACTTAGTAATCAAACCACCCGCTAAGGGTATACTTCGAAAGTCTGCTTTCAATCCTCATGCGAGAGCAGCTCAGAACTATAACATTGTCGAAGATTTAGCTGTTTCACCTTCGGCAATGTCGGCTTTGGAAGTGTTGCAGTCATGTCCAGCATAGCGCAAATTACTATTGTCGGCTATAGGAGCTGTTGACGTTCAGGACTCGAACCTGATAATTTTCGATCTAGAAAATAGTACACCTCGTTTGCCTCATCAAATGGCTTTCCAGATTCCAGTGTTAGTAAAAAACAGGCCCTGCTATAGGACTGTGCTTGATGAGGGAGCCTCGACGTGTATTATGTCAATCCAGTGTTGGAGATCGCTTGGTTCTCCTACACTTAACCAATCCCCAACGATTCTGAAGGCCTTTGATGGCCGTGGGTTTCATCCTTTTGGCATTCTACAGGATTTGCCTATAGGGGTTGAAGGAAAAACTGTTAATCTAGATGTGGAAGTGGTCGATGCCCCTCTGGATTACAACCTTCTCTTGGGTCATAGTTGGTCTTATGCTATGACAGTTGTCATTTCATCGGTCTTCCGGCTTGTGAAATTCCCTCATAACGGAAAGATCGTAACTATAGATCAGCTGGCTTACTTTTCGTCCGACCCAGCCTCTTCTGAAAGTATTCAACATGTCGGTAAAACAACCATCCCTTATAAGGATGTTGGAGTAGGACTCGTTAAAGATTCTGGTTTACTGGGAACATTTTCTTTTCCTCCTCTAAATGAAATGTCTTCTATAGCAACTATTCATATGATTTCATCAGATACTCTTAATTATGATGATCCTTGGATCGTACCCTCTGAATCTGAGATAGATTCATTCGGTGATGCTATGCCTTTGAGTCCATATGAAATTGCGTATCAGGCTGTACAGTCATTTTCCGACCCGTCTTCGACCCAATTTGACTTAATGAACGTAGTCCATGACGAATCATTTTCAACTTCGAACTCAGATCTAATAACGTTTTCTGAACCTGTTCACACTGATGAGCAAATTTGTGAAATCCTATGTGTGGATGACTTACCATGGGAAGATCTTCATCACAGATCTTCATTTTTACCTGAGATCGATCGATTTGAAAATGATTTTTCATCTATTTTCTCAATCGACTATGTCAAGGAACCTCAGAGTCCAATAAAAAATCCTGATTCTGAGCTAAATTTGGGAAACATTTCCCGAACTAGTCCTATTGATATTTCGATTAAGCCCGGAATTGTTGAAAACGTTCATATAGGTGCCTCTTGTACGGAAAATGAAATTCAAACATACAAGGCCCTATTTCAAGAATTCTGCGACGTGTTTGCCTGGTCATATGAGGAAATGCCAGGAATCGACCCCGCCATTGTTGTTCATGAGATAAAGACTTACCCGGATGCTAAACCCGTCCGGCAACGTTTGTGTCAAATTCACCCACGAAAAGCTGCTGCCATTAAAGCAGAAGTTGAAAAATTACTCAAAGCAGGGTTCATTTATCCTATTCCGTTAACGGACTGGGTATCGAACATTGTTCCTGTTAATAAAAAACAAGGAACAATAAGAATATGTATCGATTATAGGGATATTAATCGAGCCTGTCCAAAAGACAATTACCCAACACCCTATATCGATCAAATCATTGACGATTGTGCCGGTAGTGAACTGTTTTCCTTTATGGATGGTTTCTCCAGTTACAATCAAATAAATATTCTACCTGCTGATCAACCAAAAACGGCTTTCATCTGTCCATGGGGGACATTTGCTTATTGCAAATTACCTTTTGGGCTCAAGAATGTCGGGGCAACTTTTCAACGGGCCATGTCTTACGCGTTTCACGACATCAAGCACATTCTGCAACCTTATCTTGATGATTTACCTGCTCATTCATTACATCGAGTTGATCATCTCATCCATTTATGAGAAATCTTTATGAGATGTAGGAATTATCGGATTAGGTTGAATCTACATAAGTGTGTCTTCTATATAGAAACGGGTCGATTACTTGGATTTGTTGTTTCGAAAGCCGGCATCCGCGTCGATCCCTCGAAAGTTGAGGCTATCAACAAATTGCCTCCTCCTTCGAGTCTTTGCCAACTCCAAAGTTTGCAAGGGAAAGCAAACTTTTTACGTCGATTCATTCCTAACTATGCCGAGATCACTAAGGGTTTTACCCAGTTGTTGAAACAGAATACACCATTCTTTTGGGATGAGATAGATGACAAATCTTTTGATGCTTTAAAACATGCGTTAACCCATGCGCCGCTGTTGCATCCACCCAACTACAACCAGGACTACTTCTTATATCTCGCCGCTTCACATTCCACTATTGGGATGGTCTTAGTTCAGGAAGATGAATCTGCTAATGAGCATGTGATATATTACCTTAGTCGGACCTTAAATCCCACTGAGTTAAAATACTCACATGTGGAGAAATTGGCCCTCGCAGCTGTCCAAGCTGTCTAGCGATTTCGTCATTACATTTTACTATGCAAAACTACAGTAATTTCTTATTGCAGCCCTATGATATACATTTTAACTAAACAATTGCTAGGGGGCAAGTACTCCAAATGGATTTTCATCTTGCAGGAGTTCGACCTAGAATTCGAAAAGTCTAAGTCGAAGAAATCTTTAGTTTTTGCGGAGTTAATGTGTGACTTCCCGCGTGCTGACACGAAAATAGTGGCAGAGGAACCCATTGTGGATGAATCTTTATTTCTAATCAGCACTTTAGATCCCTGGTATGGAGATATCATAGTCTATCTCCAAACCCAATCCTTTCGGCCTGAAATTTCAAAATCAGAGCGTCGAAAAATAAGATTCCAATCCCAACAATTCAAAATTATTGGAGATACACTTTATCGTCGTGGGGCGGACTCCATTTTCCAGCACTGCTTAACTCATGAGGAAGCTGAAAGGGTTCTTAATGACTGTCACTCTGGAGCATGTGGTGGTCATATGCCTGGGTTTGCCACGGCCCAAAAGATACTGCGCGCTGGCGATTTCTGGCCGTCTTTGTTTAAAGACTGTATTAACACGGTCCGAAAATGCCACAACTGCCAAATTTTTAATCGAACAATGCACGCTCCACCTACTCCTCTTCACCCTATAATTTCCGTTGGTCCTTTCGCGAAATGGGGAATCGATTTTATTACATGTAACCCTCACTCGGCCGGGGGGCATGCGTACATTATCCTTGTGGTAGATTATTTTACCAAGTGGGCCGAGGAGATGCCTACATTTGCGGAAGACAGCAAAACTGCTGCGATTTTCATGTTCAATCAGATAATTGCTAGGTTTGGTGTTCCACAAGCAATTATCACTGATCATGGGCATCATTTTCGAAATATTATGATGACAGAACTTATAGACCAGCTTGGCTTGCGTCACGATAGTTCAACGCCTTATTATCCACAAGCTAACGGTTTGGTTGAAGCCATCAACAAAGTTCTAGTTATCATGATCCGACGAATCATTGGGATTCATCGGTCGAATTGGCATAACATGCTATTCTCAGCGCTTTGGGCATATCGAACCACAGTAAAAACGTCAACTGGTTTCACTCCTTTCCAACTAGTTTATGGTTTGGAAGCTGTGCTACCTATTGAATGCGAAATCCCGTCATTGCAAATGGCCATCGAATTACTTCCAGCCACCTCCGAAGAGGAGAGACATTTGTTATACTTAGCTCAGCTAGATGAGAGTCGACGAGATGCTGCACTAGCAATCGAAGCTCATGCCAAACGTATTAAAGCTCAGTATGATCGAAATGTCACCCCTCGAAATTTTTCGGAAGGAGACCTAGTTTTATTATACGATCAAGCAAATGATAAATTAGGCGCTGGAAAATTCATGCCCATGTGGCATGGCCCTTATGTTGTCAAGCGAAAGTTGGCAAAAGGGGCCTATGAACTAGTAGACTTTGATGGGGTCTCTTTAGGTAAACCCAGAAATGGTCTTTACCTAAAGAGATATTATGCGTAAATTTAGGTGTGGAGATCATAGTTAGGTTAATTTTCTTTATAGCTAGTGTGTTTTAGATTTAAAAGTGTGCTTAGTTTTAAAGAGTGTTTTATCATTATTCCTGCTTATCTTGATTTTACTCTTGATACTGCAGATGTCGACATCTCTCCAAACATATATTGGTTTCGCTGATGGTGCTTGTTGTAATACACGGAACATTTCTTCCGCAGCTTGGGTTATCTATTCGCCCTCTGATGAGTTGGTATCTATGCATGGGGTAAGCCTCGGTCAAACGATGAACAACATTGCAGAGTATAGTGCAGTGATTGAGTTATTATTCGAATCCATCTCATTTGGGATTCGGAGTTTGATAGTGAGGTTAGATTCTGAACTCGTTGTGTTACAGCTTAATAGAGTATATGCCATTAGAAATCCAGTTTTATTGAGATTATTTTTGAGAGTTTGTCTTTTGGAACGTGAGTTTGATTATATTGAATATCAGCATATTCCAAGATATTTAAACACATTAGCAGACGCAATTTCTTCTCGAATGTTAAATAGACATTTGCAATAAATCATACAAGTAAATTCAAAAACATTTCATAACATGTTTTGCAAGGTAAGCTGGTAATAATGTCATAGTATATCATAGTAGTGTGTCAAATATACATCGTCTTCGATCATAGGTTGAAAAACACCTTATGATCGGCAAAAATGATAGTACAAAAAGCAAAAATGTCATATGTGTCTACATAAGCGACCATCCTATCACTGGTGATGATCTCGGTATGAAACCACTGTACGGGCCACCCTACAAAGGAACCTCCTAAAAGGTCCTGGGACCCCAACCACATAGTGTTGTAGCCTAATAGGGATGTCATCTATAGTGGTCTTTGGAATGTCTGTTGTCAGTCGCTCTAGATGGCTCTCCAACTCGGCCAAAGTCTCTGTGGCTTCATCCTGTGGGGCCAGTGCCACTGCAACTGGTTGCTTTCTCTCGTAAGGCCGGAGATTGGCTGGTCGCCATGGACCTACATCTGCATTTAAAATTTTTACTATCAATTTTGAGACGAAATAAAAACAAAAAAAAAATATTATTAAATTAGAAAATGTCAAAAATGATGTTACCTGAATCGTCCCATTTCTCTCCTGGTGGAAGAGCCATGTTCAGGTCACCACGGAAATCAACCCCAGCATAAGGAAAGTCCTGAATAGCAAATACTTGGTTCTCTAACCAATGGAAGTACTCAGGAGTGAATCGAACAACTTCCGCCCCCTCCTCAGGATGACGGGCCATAACTGCGACCCATCGCATCAGTTTGGGCTCTCGAGGAAGCCCAACCTCCACGGTAAGATGCTGCGGGATCAACATCGAAACCCTCTCCAAGCCAAAACTCACAACTAAAGCACCATATCCAAAAGTCTTTAGTTGTCCGTTTTTGGCTCTAGTCAGTTGGCCTTTTATGTTAGCCAACACAGCCTCGCACCAGTTGAAGACGGTGCCTCGAAAGCAATCCACTGTCATCCGCATCTGGGATCCAGTGGCCACATGTCATACGCTCCCACAGAGCCTGGTAACTGTAAAAGCAATAACCATGAGTTCAGGACGGGATATGGTCTTGATATCTATCCCTTTGTCTCTGGTCTGAACATTGCACCACTCTAGCCGGAGGCTATCGACAGACTGGCCACCTGGCCTAGTCCCGAATAGAGTCAAATGTTCACCTCTCTTAGGCAAACCAATCAGAAAATAAATGTCTGTCGGCTCCATTTCGAGCTGGTGACCACCTATGTAGAAACACTGATCCTGGACATTCCATCTATCTACCAACCACTGCAAGAAGTCCACCTGGGCCCTCATGCCAGGTATGGCCCAGAATTTATACAAGCTGCATGCCTTCAATGCATCGATCGAAGGTTGATGATTAATGGCGGCCAAATCCACATCTTCGTGCTCTCTTTCGTGCCAATCAAGCATGATGAGTAATCTACATGCAACAAAAAGGCAAATTAGAATTCATAAAATGAAAAATTTTGGTCCATTTTTGAGTTCTTTAGGTTTTCAAAACCATTGCGCAGGGTCCGCACCCTGCCTTTAGAGACAGTGCGTAGGTCCGCACTCTGTCTTAAGGGCAGGTGCGGACCCCCGACTTTTTTCTAACTATGAAAAAGTCGAGGTCCGCAGGTCCCCAGTGTTATACCCGCGGACCCCTGTGCGCGGATTTTCAAACCTAAAGACCTCCTAAAAACAAATCTAAAGACCTAAAAATGAATTTTAATCGAATAGAAATGAAGAGAGGGATCTTGTGGATTACCTGGAGGAGACGGCGTTCGATTTTGACGGTCAGATTTTCCGCAATCTTCACAGGAAGTTTCTGACCAAAAGCCCTTTTTCTCACCTCAACAGTCAAACGGTAAAAATGAATTGGTAAAAGTCCTTTTTATAAGTTTTTTGGATAAATGAATTGTCAATTTGTTTATTTTTCACTATGGAAAGGTATTTTCGAAGCGTTTTTATCCATTTCAAACAGGTATGAGTAATAGTTTGGCTTTTGTACAGGATAACGGATTTTCAGGTAAAGTTGATCATTTTTTACGAAAACAACATCAGAGTCATCTTTAAGCTCTTTTCTGACTCCTAAAACATGAAAAGATCGCCGAGTTTTTCTTTTTAAACTCGTTAAAATGGAACTAAAAAGACGGTCCTCTTACAGCCCTTTTCTGACCATAAAAACATGAAAAGATTGCCGGATTTTTGTCGTTTCAAATTCGATATTGGTAATAAAACGACGTGTCCTTGGTCACTTTTTTACTTTTTCAGATCAAAGGCACTAATTATGAAAAGTACTCCTTGGTCATAATGATCAAGCGGTTCTCTCAAGTATTATTTTATACTTTTTCAGGCTTGAGAGAAACAAATTTACGAAAAAGGACAACCATGGAGTTTTCTTAAGTTTTTTCAAACTCCCTAAAATTGAAAAACACCAAGTTTCTCCTATACTGGACTCGTTAAAATTTAACAGTAAAGGACATGTTCAATTACAAACAAGAACAGACCACTCCTTCTTAGGGTTCGAATTTAAACTAAGTTGGACTCATCCGAAGGATGAGCTTATAATCAAGCAAATGTTATCCTCCTCAAGCTTGTCAAAAATAAAGAGGTACTTTCCAAAAATGGTGGGGGAAAAGAGAGAAAAGTAAGCCTGTTTGTCATACTTTGTCCCAGAAAAACCTTGTAACCACTCTTGAACACGACACTTTTTCATTCACCTGGGTTGGGAAATCCTTTGCCTAACAGTTGATCAAACCATTTGAAAGTCTTCAGCCGGTTTCTGGGTATTAACTTTGGGTCAATTGTCACCAAACCATCTGCTGTCTCGTTATGTGTTCAAGAGGTCTGTGCAAATAAGCCATTCATACGCAAAATATCTGTCATCCATCTTGACCATCCCTGAGTCGATCCTTGCAACTATATGTCTTCAACTTGATCTATGATTTCATGTTGCGGGATTACCTACGACGGATCGCTTTCTATCGACTTCAGCTCATTATCTAGAAATATGATCTAGAAATCGTCAGTACCTTGGGATCTGCATGCCTCAATGGAAGGTTTCTCGCCTTCGATGACAGATTGCGTCATTGATCTTCGATCGAAGGACTCCATGACATGTTCGACATCAACACATCTATTCACATCTCATGGATTGTACTGAGTACTTTGAGAGCCATTGACATTAGTGGTGGTTTCTCTCACACTTGTTAACAGTTTACATCATTGACTGGTAATCAAGTGGTTTCTACCATGTTCGACTTCAACACATTCATTCACATGGATAGAATCGTACTGTTTTGGGAAATAGAAATCAAGACCCTGGATCTAGTTTTTGCCATCCAGGCCGCGACGAGTTTTGTATTCATTATACTGTAGACTATTCATAAACAGATGGCTGCCCCCATACTGTGTCTACATGTGTCTATGATTATGATGTATTGCAAGATCGTTCCTGTATCAGAGCAGTAGTTAGTTTGCTAGTTAGTTTTGATCTGAGTATGGCAATGCCTACCTCAGCAATGATATGATCTCATATATATATTTTGTATTGAATGTTTACAGGTTCCAACCGAGCTCTCCACAAGATAATCCTCGAAATGATAAAGTACTTCACTCTTCTTAGATGATACATGAAACCCTTATCTACTACAGACTTCGCACTTTAGGGGGCAATCTGTTACACAAAAAATTTGTCACCATGACTATTTGCAGTCAGTATGGGTCCATCATCAACCATACTATCCTCCTTGGCAAGTCTCATACCTCAGCTCCTCATGTCAAGCTTTAAAAATGAGAGAAAGTCCTTTAAAAAGTATAAAACTCTGGTTCCGCACTTTCTCCTACTATTGCCTATGGTCCCGCACCCCATGTTCATGTTACCTACGGACCTGCCCACTCTGTATCTAAAGGGGTGGGTGCGGACCCCTGTAAAAGTCAAAAGGCGCAAGTTTAACTTCAAAAAACTTACTTGTGGTTGATTCTGGATGATTCTAGAAGGATTCTTGACGTGGATGGTTTGCTCCTAGGTGGTTCATGCATCCCAATATTGGAGGAGCTAATCCCTTGATGAGAGGAGTTATCCCTTTGAAGAAGGAGCTTATCCCTTTGAAGGTGGACCTAGTAAGTTCCCTCCATTGCACTATAAATTAAGGCAGTGGGGTGGTTGCTAGGGAGGTTAGAAGCTGAACATTTCTAAGGGTAAATGCTGGTGAAATTGAGACTCCCTAGTTAAGCTTGAGAGGAGAGATTACATACCTTTTGGCTTCATTGGGAAGTGAGTGAACTTGTCAAAGTAGAGGAAACTTCTTGTTGGACCCTGGGAGGAACTTGTACAGCATCAAGGCACAGGTTGTAAAGTTCTTCTTGTTTTAAGTTAATAGAATCAAGCTCATTTTTCTCAACAAATTGTCTTATGTGATTTGTTTCATAAATTCCTTGATCATTATGATGGATAAGTTTTATTATATTGGCTTTTCAAGTGCTATTTAATTTATGTGCTTGTTTGTGTATGCAGATTCTACATCAAGGAGCTCATTTGGATCAAAGGAGCTGGGCTTCTACAAACTCGCACTGGACCCAAGGTAGGCCTAAACACGTGTTTGCCTCTATTTTAAATTGCATATTTAGTGAAAGATAGGGTTTGGTTGGTGTGTTTTTCGCTAGATATCTTTAGATACTAGGGAGGTCGATCTTGTAGGCAAGAACGACTCGTTCCGCGTGACAAATGAGAAGTTGGTTATTAAGCTGCATTTGAGTTAGTTTCAGAGGACTGAGACCCCTGGGTTTGGGCCCAACCTAGAGGCTTTGGTCCCTCTTTTGTACTTGTGTTTTTTTCTTGATTCAAAGCATTTCATATTTTTCTTTCATTTTAGTAGAGGTTAAGCTATAAAAACCCGCGATTGGAAGCATCTACACCAACTCCCTTGTGGGAGAATAGTTGGAAGGATTCACAATCTCAGTACAAAAACATTGTGTATATGATTTCTTGGAAATAAACGACTGTTAGTTGTTCTTCTTCACATTTTATTTCTATAGCTTAGAAGTCAATTCAGTGATCAAATTAGTGTTATGGCATAAAATAGATGTTATTTATATTAAACTCATATTTTCCATCATAGTTTATATCACTTTGTTAATGATCAATGGATGTATGCATGTGGTTGGTTACAAGGATTTGTTGATCTGCAGGGGAGGGAACATGTTCCACCTTCATCTTGAACTCTTCCATATTCTCTTTCGATCCCTAAATTCTATCCCAAAACTCTATTTCCATAGTCACTCTTCCTAGTAAACTTAGGACACAGTGAGCATTCATCATGGTGCAAGACATACCTATGAGAGGTCATGGGATTGGTTAGGGGGCTCAAATCAACTTCCTCCACTCTCTATAACCTCAATCCACCTCTTCATTCCCTCAAGTCATCATTTTCACCCTAAAAATCCTCTCAAAACCCCTCCTGTAGCATTACATGCCCTTCTGGAGCAATACAAGACCTCTTGTAGCAGCCTATAACAGGCCTGTAGCACCACTTTTCTTCGCTAATTTTGATCCCCACTTCAACCTTAGCTCACTCAAGATGACTATTGACCCCCAGTTGTGATTTGATGATCAATGGAAGCTCCTATACCACTCCAACCATTCCTTTTCCTCATTACAAAACAAAGTAGATATTAGTGTTTTTCAATCTCAGGTATGATGCAAGATAGGTTTCTAATTTTGAAGCAAGTGTGTAATAGATAGATGATACATGAAATTATGTTGCTATTTTGATGAGTTATGCAAGATAGAGTAGCGTTCTTTCTGCAAGTATATTAACCCTTTTACTTTCCATGAAATGATTAATTAGCATCTACAAGTTGAGAAAATGACATTTCCACTTTCATAGCTAGAATTAGTTTTCCATTGTACTTTCATCAACAGGATTTCGCTATAGTTCAGTAGGAGAAATGGTCTTTTTTCACTTTTATATAATGTCATGAATGAGGGTGGCATGAGTAGAATATAACCTATTGTGCATATAGCACTGTCACCTCTAAGTTTGTACAAACCCTAGGTTGATTAATTTGAGTTGAGGAGCCCTTGGGAGTTGCAACTTTCTTGATGAAATACCAAGGCTCACCACTTTTTGGCACCGTTTTTGGGGAGGTGCCTAAGTAGATGTTGTTTTTTCTTGAGCATTATTTTCTATTTTTTCATTCAATTTTTGAAAAAGTGAAAAAAAAACTTTCATGCCTCATAAGAGTAGGGCTAATCAAGGAAAATTATTACCAAAAACCCCGACACCCTCAAGCAATCAACCTTCACTCTTTTTTGTTGACTGTGAACTTCCCTATCTGACTACAGGGGAGTTAGGAGACCCTCTAGGTGAGAAAACAGAAATTTTTGAAGAACCTATTGTGGAAGAAGAATAACACACTTCACCTACGAAAACTATCATTGAAAACAAGTAAAATGAGGTTTTCCCCATTAGACAAACCAATGGAGAGGCTATAATGAAGAACATAAGCCTTACTACCCTTCCACACCTCCATGGATTAACCTTTGAGGATCCTGACACTTGAATGTTTGAATTTGTTGTTTTTTGTAGGACCTATGACTATGTCTATGACGATCAAAAGACGAAGTTATTTCCCTCTACCCTTAAAGATGAACCCTTGGACTGGTTTATGGGTTTGCTTGGGGGTAGCATCACTACTTGGGACCAAATGAAACAAGACTTAAATAGCAAGTATAGGGACTATTGTAGGTCCAAATAATCCAAGGAAGAAATATTTAGGATGACTCTTGGACATGATGAATCCCTAGAGGACTATGAGGAGAGATTTCAACTCAGTTATAGGAGTGCCAACTGTACCCTTGATCCTGAGTCACTCAAGCTAGTTCTTCTTTGAGGGATCATGGAGGATATGTGGGAAACCATCAACATGTTTTATGGAGGATCTATCTATCAATTTTCCTATGATGACATCAAAATTGTATTCAAGAATCACTCTAGGGTTGCCAGGAAGAAGGGTAGGGATAGTCAAGGCTTGGTCAGTTCTTCTCACTCCACAACATCCATTAAGAATGAGATATGGATGATGTTCGAGGATTTCAAGAGAAAAGTGTTGCATACCTATGCATTGCAAATGGGTACCAAGATAAAAGAAATAAGTAGGAGAAAGCAGGGAGGGAACTAGCTATTTTTTGCCCTAGATGCACTAAAAGACATCCTAGGAATGAATCCCCATTGAATGTCATAGAAGTCTGCCTCTTCTGTGAACAAAATCATGCAACCCCCTCTTTTATAGGAATAAAAGCTATATACCAAGTGGTATAAGGTGGGTCAGAGCAACTTTGCTTCATTAATCAAAGAAGGCCTCAAGGACCTCGGGCATATCAATAAGGCATGTAAGGTTCAGATTACTCTTATTAGAATCTGAATCAGATTGAACCTTTGCAACCTTGGTATCTTCCACTCATCCATCATGGTCCACACCTCCTTCTTGGCATTATGATCCTCCATATATTCCTCAACCTGTCAACCATTCGTTTCAACCATATCCACCCCAATCTTCTCAATGGGGCAACCCATCAAAAGGGTGGAGGCCTCAAGTCAACCACCCTCCTGCTTTACAACCTCCACCCCAACCTATACCATAGCTCACTCATACTACTCCACCTAAGCAACCTCAAATTCCTGCTCAACCCAATCCGAACTCGAACCATAAGCAAGCGCAACAGGTCTACAATGGAGAGACATCCTATCCTGCATATGCTATGGAAACCCAAGAGATCAACCTTCGGTCTAGGAGATATCTCCCAAATAACCACCCACCTTCTCCAACTGAAGCGCTTGAAGAAGAGAATGAAGTGAGTGCTCCTCAAGTCAATACACCTCCCTTTCCTGAGAGGTTGATCCACCCTATCCAACAAACCCCTGAAGAGGTTGAAATTCTGGGAGAATTGAAACTTTTGTGTGTTAAGATACCCCTCTCGAGGCCATTAAATATGCTCCCATCTATAATAATCTTATCAAGGAAAAATGTTTCAAAAATCCTAGGAGAAGTAAAAGAGACACCCCCACCATCAATGTTGTTGGGAAACTATCTAATTTGATGCTTAGGAGGGTAATCTTCCCGAAATATCTAGACCTTGGAATCCTAGTAGTGGATGTGAAAATTGATGGCATTATAGTCCCTAATACCCTTATTGATCTTGGGGCTACAATCAATGTGATGACTAAGGAAATAATGCTAAATTAAAATATCCAAGGGGCTTTTAGGAAGACCACCATAGTGTTGCATCTTGTAGAGAGATCCATAGTAGATCCTAAGGGAATTGTTGAATATGTTATGGTCTCTATTGACTCTTGGGAGTATCCTACTAATTTCCTAGTTATCCAACCCAAAACCAAGTTTAATGGCTATCCTCTCATATTAGGAAGACCTTGGTTGGCCACTGCTAATGCCCACATTAGTTATAGGGATGGGAACATTACTATTAAGAATGGAAATTTATCAAAAAAATGGTATTGTATCCTCCCGCTCAGGCTTATATTGAACATGACTTACCCTTGTGGTTAGAAGAGGAGGAAGAGGATGAATTGTATCACACAACACCCTACCTAATATGCACTCTAGATACTATTATAGGAGGGGGGAAACCTAATGAATATGACCTCATTAACCATATTCTTCATAACCAACCTCCCATTCCCATACCAATTTATGATTTGATGAAATAATATGGGAGTAGTCCTTAGAATGACTTATTCCTTGTTGACTCAAGTCCAAAAAATGTCAAAGATTGTAGAGTTTGGCCCATCCAAAACTTTAAAGATCAACCCCTCTCTCGGAAAAACAAGAATAAAAATTATTCAATGTGCTGAGGAAAGACTTGGATGATTTTTCTTGGGATTATAAGGATATGAAAGGTGTGAATCCCTCAGTTTGTACTCATCATATTTACATCAAGGAGGGATGCAAGCTTTTTCACCAACCCAAGAGAAGGAGGAACCAAAATCTTAAGGACATTGTGAAAGAGGAATCACAAAAGCTATTGGATGCAGGGTTCATATGCCCCATTTGAGATAGTGAGTGGGTGTCACCTTTGATTTTAGTTCCAAAGAAGAATTGGAAGTGGAGAATATGTGTTGATTATCGGGATCTCAACAAGGCTACAAAGAAGGACCATTTTCCTTGCCCTTCATTGATGATTTCCTAGATGGCCTTGTAGGGAAGAAGTTATTCTCGTTCCTGGATGGATTTAGTGGATACAACCAAATCCAGATCATCCCTGAAGACTAAGATAATACCACATTTACATGTCCTTGGGGTACCTTTTCCTATAGAGTTCTTCCATTCGGTCTATGCAATTCCCCTGCTACTTTCCAAAGGGCATTTCTAAGAATTTTTGCTATACTTGTTCATGACTCTGTTGAAATATACATGGATGATTTGAATCCTTATGGATGTGACTTCCACAAAGCTCTCTCCAATATGTGCAAGGTCTTGAAGAAGTTTATTTAAATGAATCTCTCATTGAGCCCTGAGAAATGTGAATTCTTGATGAATGAAGGGGTTGTACTTGGCCATTTCATATCCAAAGAAGGGATATCGATTGACCCAAACAAGATTTCCATCATCAAAAGGGTCCCTACCCCTTAAAATAAAAGATATGTCAGGATTGTTTTAGGATTATCAAGGTATTATAGGAGATTCATCAAAGACTTTAGTAAAGTGGCTTCAAATTTGTTTGTATTACTAGCCAAGGATTCAAATTTTTTTTGGACAAGCAGCTGTCAAAAGGACTTTGAAGTGTTGAAAGAAAATTTGACCACTGCACCCATCCTTAGGAGTCCCAACTGGACATTGCCTTTCCATATACATACTGATGCATCAAATTTATATGGGGGGGTAGCCTTACGAAAAGTAGAAGATAAATTTCCTTATGTTGTCTATTTCATTAGTAAGAATTTTTCTAAATCTGAGTTGAATTACATTGTCACTAAAAAAGAACTCTTTGTTGTAGTACATTCTTTGAAAAAATCTAGGAACTATATCACTGGGTATCAAAATTTTGTTCATATTGAGCATGGAGCCATTAAATATTTGATGAATAAGCCTAATGTCAATGCTAGGATAGTTAGATGGTTTTTATTGTTACAATAGTTTGATTTGAAAATTATTGACAAACCATTGAAAGAAAATGTGGTTGTAGATTTTTTGTCTAGAATAACCTTGCCTATAGGTAATGAGGAGATGGTGGATGATCAACTTCCAGATGAACACCTCTTTTCGATCTCGATGCTTTCTCCTTGGTTTTTTGACATAGCCAACTACTTGGTTACAAGGATGTTCCCTCCTAATATATCATCGAGAGAGAAAAGCAAGATTTTAAGGGAAAACTCTCATTTCACTTGCATTGGGGGAAATATTTTCAAATTGGGGCCAGATCAGATCTTAAGGAGATGTGTAAGAGAATATGAGGTATTTGATATCCTCTAAGCATGTCACGATGGACCTTGTGGGGGTCATTTTGTTGCTAATAGGACAACCTTTAAATTTTTACAGGTTGGTTACTATTGGCCCACTTTACTTCAATATGAAAGGAGATACACCACTAGATGTGAAGAGTACCAAATGATGGGAAAACCCACACCCAGGGATGAAATTCCCCTACAACCTCAAGTGGCCTTAGATCCATTTGACAAGTGGTGCATGGATTTCATTAGGCCAATTGATCACCATCAGGACAAATGAGGTACATCATTGTGTGCACCGATTAATTGAGAAAGTGGGATGAGATAAAGGAAGTCAAAGACAAAACTAAGCAGAAAGTGGCCGATTTTTTAAGAGAAAACATCTTTTACAAGTTTGGGTATCCAAGGGAGGTAGTCACCAATCAAGGAGCACAATTCACATCAATTTTGATTGAAGATCTCATGAGGCAACACCATATCAAGCATAATACATCCACTTCCTATCAACCTCAAGAAAATGGGAAATTAGAGGTCACAAATAGAGCATTGGAGAGCATCCTCACCAAGGTTGTTAGCACTAGTAGAAAAGATTGGGTAGAGAGACTAGTAGAGGCCAATTGGGCCTACAACGCCACTTGGAAAACCACCACTAGATTCATTCCATATGAATTGGTTTATGGGAAGAAGGATTTGAGTTTGAATATAACACTTTGAGGATGAAAACTTAGTTGGGCTTAGAATTCACTATAGCACATCAAGAAAGGCTACTCCAACTTAATGGCTTATATGAGTTCAGGATGCAATCTCTCCTACACACTGAAGTCATACAACTGCAAAGAAAGGTATGGCATGACAAGAATATCAGGGAAAAGACTTTTCAAGAAAGAGATTGGGCCTTGTTATATGATTCTAGGCTCGAATATTTTGAAGGGAAGCTAATAACAAGATGGTGGGTACATATCTAGTAGAAAAATGTCATGAAAATGGATCTTTCCATATCATAACCATTGATGAGTAAGGTATTCCCTTACTTGTAAATGGTTATAGGTTGAATATATATAGAGGATATTTATCCAAGGAAGAATTTATTAGTTCATTCAACAGAGAATTAAATGTGATTGGGAGTTTGACAACTTCTAGTCCACATAATTCTTATAAATTTGAAAAAATAAAAAAATAATAAAAAGGCTTAGGTGAAAACCTTTATGAGGCATCTAAGGGAAACTCTAGGGTTTAAAACCTCTCTAAGGCATCCCAAGAGAAAAAAAAAAGAGAGAAGAAAAAATAAAGATACCTAAGTGAAAACCTCCTCTTAGACACCTAGGGAAGGCATGCAGGTTGAAAACCTCCACAGAGGAAACCTTATTGTCTCAAAAAAAAAGAAAAAAAGAAAAAAAGAGAAAAGAGGAACCCAAGGAAGAAGCTTACATCATTCCTGCTAGCATTTTTCTTCTTTTACATGACTATACATAGTTGGTATATTTTATAGCTACATGATAAAACCTACAAGATCTTGTCCATCCTTTCATCCATACACCTCATCTCCATACTCTCCACTCATATAACCATCTCTCTCCACCATCCAATCAACAAGAAATTTGAATTTCACCTCCTCACCATGATGATAGAGGAGGGACCTATATTGCTACAGCCGGTTCTATAATGCTACAGGAGGAGAGTATGAAGCTACAGAAGGGGGATACAATGAGAAGAACGACCCAAAAGGCCACGATTCCTCTAGGAAATGATTAGGGGGATCCTCCAATGATTTACTCATCATCCATCCATTACCTATCGACTACATTTCACCAAAACTTGCTCAAAATTCCCACTCTATCTTACCTTTAAAAAATACATAAGCCACAATTTTCTATTTCTCAAATGTCTACACTACTTCATGAATATAACCTTATCCTCATGGATTGTCACCATATACATCAACAACATCATGAAAAATGAATACTTCAAGGGAGGATCAAAATACTTCTACAGGGATAAAACTCCTTATTACAGATCAGTACCATTAGGGCTCATCAAACCCTAATTCAGTTGCTACATGCCCTAGACAAGTCATCACTTTGAATGCCTCCTTCCCTGAGAGTTTCCTGGCCTGAAGCCCTCCAGAATTTCCTTCTTGAGGGACCAGCGTAGCCTTGGTCATGGGTAAGTGCACTTCAGTGTAGGTAGGCCCACTTCAGGGTGCTTTCCAGAGCACTTAGGCCCACTTTGGCCTGCGCTGGCGAGTTTGAGCGAAATCATCATAGGGTTCTGGGAATATTCTTATCTTCTGGAGCCATCTAGAAGATTCCCACACTTATCATCTCCTATGAGCTCGAAATTGGATATGGAATGAGTTAAGTAACCTCCTATCCTCTCATCCCTTCCTTCATGGAAACTAACTCTAAGTTTGGAAGGCCATTCAATACCCTCATTTATGACCAAACCTCCTCCATTTTCCTATAAATTGAGCACTCATCTAAGTGATCGGATGGACTTTGAAAATTTGTAAGGAGATACTATTGGTGTGAGGATTGAGATTGTAAGAAAGTATTGTTATGCTGCCGGAGTGCTGTGCTATTGATGTGATGTTGGTTGGAAAACAAGTTGGAAGAATGACAATGTATTAGACTTCATGGTTGTAATTCTTCCTTCTACTTAATAAAGTTGTTTACACCTTTTTCTATATGCTTATCTTGATATATGATGTTTATATGTGTGAATGTATCTAATTAAATTTACTTATAGTCGATAGGTCTCTTGCTTTGATTGGTTCTCTGTCTTCTGTTTACGCTTGCAGGTACTTTTCGAGCGAGTTAAGTTCGAAGAAGAGTGACGAGAGCCATACAAAGGAGACAAAAAGAAAGCAAAAGAAAAAGTAGGTCCTTTTTTTTCCCTTGTCTTATTTATCATCTATAGAAAAAGGATAAGTGCTTTAAATATGTTGTTCTAGGTATAACTACCTACCTAGGGAATTAGTATTTATCCACAGATGCAAAATTCTTCATAAAAAATTGGCAACTCCACTGGGGAACGATCATCATTTCGCTAGTTTACCTTCATCCTAGTACACTCTAGTAGACTTCATTTGCTTTCACTAATCTTGTTTCAGCCTTTTTGAAGTGTTTTTTGGCGAAAAGAGTGCTTGTAAGCCCCTAGGATGGCCTCTCTAGCACCAGTGCAGGTTTGGTTTAGAGACAGAGCACTGCAAAGCACCCTTGGCTTGAGGATAGTGCTCTAAAGCACACTGTCTCCCATTCAAGGCTACACTGATGCTCCTTAGGATAAAAACCCTTCCTTTGAGTTGATTTTTTGCCAAATTTCCTTTTGTTTCTGCTTGCTAAAAGGTTGATGATACTTGTGTCTCTAAAATCAATTTGTGTTTCCTTTGCCAGCCCTACTTTCTCCTTGATTTTTTAGTGTTTCTTAAATGATTTATTTATCACTATTAATTCATTGTCAATGTTAGTTTATAGTTGATTTGTATTTTCGGAAAATAAAGTGTCGTAAAGTCTTCATTTCTTGCTAAAAGTAATGATTGATTGTATGTGGATCTAGTTTCTTTTTGTTCATCTAAACACTAAAGGGGATGAAAAGAAAAAATTGCATTGTGCATATTGTATTTTTTGAATGCTTGATAGGAATAGCTAGGGAAATTGCATTAAGTGTGCTCTTTGCTCTTTGTCAAAGATATGATTGCTCTATCCCTTACTAGCTATGGTTTTCATTGTCAAACCAAATAAAAAGTTTGTTTCTCATGATAGTTGCATTCTAGGAATTACAAACATACATCATGTGGTGAACCTTGAAAGGAAAATTCTTAACAAGATCAACTTAAAAGTTATCTCAATTAACCTAATGGAGCATTGTAACCTAACGTAAAACATTTAGAGGTTCTAGGCTAGAGACGTTTTCCGATGTCGTAAAACATAGCAGTTGTCGCTAACTTGTCTATGATACATTAGTGATGCCTCATTCCACATACATGAGTATATCATAGCTCATCCACGTACCTTCAGGTATATAGGGCGGTGTCACAATACGGAAAGTATAAAGGAACGCTCTCACTGTGCGATTTCACATTAGACAACGCTAATACGGAATGGGCCTCCACGTACTTTTAGATATATATGGGAGGACAACACTAGGTTGTTATCCATCCTTAGGTAATTGAGTCGGCCGCCTTGTACACTATGATACACCGAACACAACATTTGGGGAGATTGCCTGCCCATACTTCTCGGTTTGCCGAGAGGTATTCTGCAGTTCACAGTTACTTGGTAATCCTTTTGCCTAGATTATCCCTATTTTGTTTTGTTATGTTATTTTAATTAAAATAAATTAATTGACCACGGATAACATTCTCCACATCACTCCTTAGTTGATCTTAGGTTGAGACATATGGCAACAACTTTGGAACCCACCGATCAAGGAATTCCTTTTGATGGGAATCCTAGTCCTTTTCCTTCTTTTGGAAATATTGGTGCTCCATATATGGCTACATTATCCCTTCTAGGATTTACCATTGGCTTTCCAGTATGGTTGTTTTCAACCTCCTTGGTTCAAAATGTTATGATTTCTCCCCAATCGAGTACTCCTCCACCTGGACAAAATCAACCTCCAATTGACCTTTTGCCGCCTTCATCGGTTGTTTCTTCCTCCCCTTCTTCCTCTTCGCCTAGTGAAAGTATTAGCACTAGTAACCAGATGGCTAAGAAGAAGAAGAAAGGGAAGAAGAAGAAGAAGAAGAAGAAAATTTAGTAGGGGGGAAATCAAGCAACCATTTCTTTGAATGCAACTTCTGATGAGAAATCATCCGATAAGCCTCACAAAGTTCGATATCCTTGCAAAATTTGTACGGGGGACCATCTTCTTCGAAATTGTTCCGGTATTCCTCAGATCTTAGAAGAATGGTCTTCTCGTTCACATCATCCTGTGTCATCAACTTCTGGAGATCATGCTGGTGACACACCATCATGTAGTGGTAGTAAAGTTCATGGAAGAAGGTTAAAGTTAAGTTTCCCTAAAGGTTATGTGAAGGGAATCAACCAATTCACCTTTGTCCCTATCTAGATGAAGCCAAAAAAGTGTTGGATAACTGTCCTACTTCTCTGAAGTGACTTTCATCTTCTGTTACAGGAGACTCTCCCTTAATCCTTCACTAGTTGATAAAGTGACTGACCCAAATCAACCATCGGTCGAACCCACTCTCTCTGAATGTGAATTCCATGAGTCTATACCTATCCCATCACAGGTCGAGGAAACAATTGACCTGATTTCACCTTCGTTTAATCGTACCTTTCTCGTAGAGAGTGAGTATGATACCACTCAAGTTCTTTTCATTTATTCAGATTCCAACGAGCTTGGAGGCAACCCTCCTATTCCATCAAGACATGAGGAAAATCGTCCCACTCTTGTAACTCAAGGGGGTAGTTCTCATGTTCTTACAGTACCCCCTCCAAGTAGTCTGGTCACTTCCCTTTATTGGAATCAACTAGCAAGATGTCATCTTCCTTCTTATGTTCCTTTCCAGATCATAGTACCTGGCACCATTATAGATGAAGGTGCATCTGTGAGTATCCTTTCCTCTACTACTTGGAAAGCGCTCGGTTCGTCGCCACTGGTTCCTATTACCCAGAATCTATTGCCTTTTAACAGAGGAACCATTCAACCATTAGGGATCCTCCCTCAGTTTCCTATTACTTTGGGAGGAAAATTTGTTTATCTCGATGTGATGGTAGTCCCTAGTCCTTTAGATTACAATTTACATCTTGGGCGCGACTATGTTTATGACATGGGAGCTATTGTTTCAACACTCTTTTGAGTGATGTGTTTCCCGCATGAAGGAAGAATTGTCACCATTCACCAACTTTCATTTCCTAGTCCAAATATGGCTTCCAGTCAACCATATTTCCTAAATGGTCATTTCCATGGTCAACCTTATGTGGCAAGCCACAGGTTAATTATGTGGCAACTCGTTCCATGCCTACATCAATTGACAATCAATTCCATGATGTTGTGCAGTGTGTGCTGGGGGCATTGGAACCAGATCTCTCTAATGTTCTCCTAACTGATGAGAAACTCTTAGAAGTCATGACCTCTTATGGGTTGTGAACAAAGGGTATGTGGATAGTTCCTTGTCTTGTGTCAACCTCGTTAAAAAATGAAACAAAGGGTATGAGGATAGTTCCTTGTCTTCTGTCAAGCTCATAAAAAATGAAACAAGGAATATGAAGATAGTTCCTGGTCTTGTGTCAACCTCATTAAAAAATGAAACAAAGGAATATGAGGATAGTTTCTTGACTTGTCTCAACCCCATTAAAAGATGAAACAAAGGAAGATGAGGATAGTTCTTTTACTGTGTCAACCTCATTTAAAAAATGAAACAAGTCCCAGAGCATAGTTCCTTGTCTTGTGTCAAGCTCATGTTAAAAAATGAAACAAGTAATTTAAGCATAGTTCCTTGTCTTGTGTCAAGCTCGTTAAAAAATGAAACAAGGAATATGAGTATAGTTCCTTGTCTTCTGTCAAGCTCATTAAAAATGAAACAAGGAATATGAGGATAGTTATTTTACTGTCAACCTCATTAAAAAATGAAACAAGGTCCCCTGGAGCAAAAGTTCCAATTTGATTATTTGATTAGATCTTGTAAAATCCCAGTCGAGTCTTTCACTTGATCTCATATATGAACCTTCATTCCATCCACCTGATAGCCATGAGTAGTCTACTTAGGTGAATGTAATAAAGATTGGGGGAAATGCACCTAGAATCAAGTCATCATGCTGGGGGCATGTAAACCAATCTCAAGCATAGTTTTCCATTTCAAGCTTGTGTAAACATGAAACTGAATCCAAGCATAGTTTTTCGTTTCAAGCTTCTAAAAACATGAAACTGAATCCAAGCATATTTTTTTCGTTTCAAGCATCCAAGCATAGTTCCCTATGGTTCAAGCTTGTGTAAAAATGAACCCATCTCCATTTGGACCCTCGTGATTGCCATTCTATCAGCCTCTTCCATCACATGAGCCTTGGTTTTTCTCCTTCCATCATCACTATCTTCTTGTTCGATCATACAATTTCACTTGGTTGTTTTACACTTTTTGAGGAATAGTTGCAACGAGTGGTCTTATTAGCCAGCCTCTTCACATACCAACATGTTTTGAGAAGTTCCAACATCACTGAAACCAATCGCTTTCCTAGACACCACTTATTCTTCAATGTGGAGTCCTCTTTAAGCTGTTTTCAGACTCTCAAAATATGAAATGATTTTCGAGTGCTTGTCCTTTTCATCACGTTAATGGATTGGAAATGACATCTACTCAGTATAAGTTTAACCCTTTTCTGAACTGAGATAGACTACTTACAAAAAAGGAATACGTTGATCGAACATGATCAATAGGTTCTCTCTTGTATTATCTTCTGCTTTTTTGGACTTGAGAGACAAAATTATGAAAAATAACTTGTGGAGTTTTCTTTTTGTCCCTTTTCAAACTCTCTAAACATGAAAAGGACTAAGTTATTATTGTCGTTAGACTCATTAAAACATCAAATAGCAACAAACTTGTCCATCATGACAAGACCGAGTTTCACCTTCGCTAGACTCGTTAAAACATCACATAGTGATGGATTCACCCGAAGGGTGGAATTATACAACAAGCATATGTTATCCTCCTCAAGCTTTATAAAAATAAATAGTTACTGGTCAAAAATGACTGGGGAAAATGGGGAAAGGGGTAAACCACTTTATGGCAGTAGGTAGCTCTTGAACATGACACTTTCACTTCATCACTGTGACTATTTGGGTTGGGTTATCTGCTTTATGGACATAATACCTTGGTCTATTATACCATCCATTACTTTGGTTTTGGGTCAATGCTGCCAATCCATTCAGTGTTGCCGACATGTTCAAGAGAAATCACTCAGTTAAAATTCATCCTTTGAAATACTTGTAAACCTTCATTTTCATGATCGCCATTCTTGAACCTTGTGTCATTAATCATATTCCGTCTCCAAAATCACTACACTCATTTCGTGTCATTGATGTGGGATACATCAAGGCCCTCCTGCGTTGAGTCGCTTATTTTCGACATCAACACATTATCCAAGAAGTTGACTTAGAAACACCCCTTTAGTACCTTGAGACTTGCATACATCAATGGCAAGTTTCTTGCTTCCGGCGATAGGTTGACATCATTGGCCTTCAGCCGAAAGACTTTGTATGGTTTTCGACATCAAAACATCCATTTAATCCATGCAGAATGTACTGCAGTACCTCGAGGATCAATATCATTATCAGTGATTTCTCTCGCTTCTGTTAATGACTTACATCATTAGATGGTAATCAGACGTTGTCTTCCCATGTTCGACTTCAAATCACATATTCACATGGTTATACTTTTACTTGAGTGAACGATTGAACAATATAGAAGACCCTGGATCCAGTTTCATCCATCTGGATTGCGATTTTAGGAAAGTACCAAATCATCCGTACAATAGCTTTACATTGATGGTCATCCTATCATGGGTCTATATCTGTAGATGACTATCTATCTACTTGTAATGAAAGTTTATATGTTGAGCATGGGTATGCCTTCCCTCAGCAATTCATGGGAAAAAATCAAAATATCATGATTTATGTATTGTAATCGATGCCGATCACCATCCACTTCGGGACCTCCTCATCACATCGTAAAGCATATCACTTGACATTATTATTTGGGCACATCAGTCCTATCATTCAGATCAATACCATTAGGGCTTATCAAACCCTAATTCAATTGCTACATGCCCTAGACAAGTCATCACTTTGAATGCCTCCTTCCCTGAGAGTTTCTTGGCCTAAAGCCCTCCCGAATTGCCTCCTTTAGGGACCAATGCAGCCTTGGTCAGGGGGAAGTGAGCTTCAATGTGGGTAGGCCCATGTCAGGGTGCTTTCCAGAGCACTTAGGCCCACTTTGACCTGCATTGGGTGAGTTTGAGCGAAATCATCATAGGGTTCTGGGAATATTCTTATCTTCTGGAGCCATCTAGAAGATTCCCACATTTATCATCTCCTATGAGCTCAAAATTGGATAGGGAATGAGTTAAGTAACCTCCTATCCTCTCATCCCTTCCTCCATGGAAACTAACTCTAAGTTTGGAAGGCCATTCAATACCCTCATTTATGACCAAACCTCCTCCATTTTCCTATAAATAGAGCACTCATCTAAGTGATCAAGGGTTGGATTTGAGAATTTGTAAGGAGATATTGTTGGCGTGAGGATTGAGATTATAAGAAAGTATTGTTATGCTTATGGAGTGCTATTCTATTGATGTGATGTTGGTTGGAACCCAAGCTGGAAGAGTGACAATGAATCAGACTTCATGGTTGTAATTATTCATTCTACTTAATAAAGTTGTTTACACCTTTTTCCATATGCTTATCTTGATATATGATGTTTACATGTGTGAATGTATCTAATTCCATTTACTTATAGTCGATAGATCTCTTGCTTTGATTGGTTCTCTGTCTTTTGTTTATGCTTGCAGGTAATTTTTTAGTGAGTTAAGTTCGAAGAGGGGCGACGAGAGCCATATAAAGGAGACAAAAGGAAAGCGAAAAAACAAGTAGGTCCTTTGTTTCCGTTGACTTATTTATCGTCTATAGAAAAAGGATAAGTTCTTTAAATCTATTGTTCTAGGTATAACTACCTACCTAGGGAATTAGTATTTATCCGTAGATGCAAAATTCCTCATAACAAATTGGCGACTCCACTAGGGATTTTACGATATCTAATCAAAGACTTGAATTGGATAGTCGTTTACAGATATAGACCCATGATAAGATGACCATTTAGGGAATATGGTTGACTGGAAGCCATATTTATGATATTATCGACTTCATGCTTTAGGGGGCAGCAGTTACAGATCCATTTGGGCACATCACTCCCATCATTCAGATCAGTACTATTGGGGCTCATCAAACCCTAATTCAGTTGCCACATGCCCTAGACAAGTCAACACTTTGAATTCCTCCTTCCCTGAGAGTTTCTTGGCCTAAATCCCTCCAGAAATGCCTCCTTGAGGGACCATTGCAGCCTTGGTCAGGGGTAAGTGCGCTTCAGTGCAGGTAGGCCCATGTCAGGGTGCTCTATATTGCAAAATTCCTCATAACACTCTTCCTGTAGCAGCATGTCTAGTCACAATAGAAATCCTTGATATCTTTTTTTTCCACCCACAAAAAGCATGATTGAGCATTGTCTGCAACTAGGAAGGGACACATCATCCTCAAGAGGGAATCCCACTAGTAGCAACATCTTGGACATCAGAGAGGCACCTGCACACACACAACCAATTTATCAATGAAGGTATCATCAAGTTATGAAGAAATGCATAGGAAACAAGTAAAAGAGTCAACTCCCTCTGAGATCATAGTTTTATATGTCCTAGATCCAACATGCAACCATCTCTAGCAATTCGATCCACATGTAGGCTTAGGTATGGCAACCCTCACCTCTTCCCTATGCATAAAATGACTAAAATCTATAATGGTCGAGAGAAGTGTGTTTTAATAGGTTTGAGGTGGCCAGTGAACTTGGCCACCCTCGTCTAGTAAACTTAAGTTTGTGTTAAGCCACCCATGCATCATAGAGATTCCAACTCAAAGTGAGGTGGTGTCCTTGAAGAGTGGGGTTATAATCACGAAGAGAGAGAAATTATTACAAGGAATGGGGAGAAAAATCCAAAAAAGGAAACTCATGTTAATACCATGTCACTAGAGTCCTCCAATATTTTACTCCAAAGAGTATATTATGTTTTGGCCTTAACTTCATTTGTACCATCGCTCATTCCAAAAATAAGTAGAGGAAGGATGAGTTATTGTATCATACCACCTAAGGTTCTAGCAAGAAGTTTTGAACCCTATCTAAAAGTGCTACAAGAGGAAGCTATAGATAGTCCTGTAAGTGTTACAAGAGGGCTAAGAAGGAGATACAAGAGAAATTAGTTAAGTTGAAAAAGGAAACAAATGGGCTCAAAATTGTCTCAAAACCATCGTGCACACAAAAGATTATTTTGGCAAGAAGTGAGTGATGACCTAATTCCTTGTTTTTGTTGGGTGCAATATAGGGCTTATAAATGTACCAACATTTAATTTGTCAAGGCGAAGCACTGGAAATGCCAGAGAGATTCTGTGGCAACCTGTAAAACAAATTCTAGTCTATCTTGCGCTCGACAATAAATGAAATCCTGCACTAAAAGAGAATTCAAGAAACGTCAATCCAAACAATTAAAATCATGCGAGAAATAAAAGGCAATCCTGTACTATTTAACAATGCGAAAGGAAATTCTAAGTACGAGCAAACAAAAGGGAAATCAGAATTGGAAACCTAGCAGTGTTGACACAATATCAAAAGACTGTAAATGCTAGAATAAATTCATGAGTAAATTAAAAAAAAAAAAACCATTCTGCCTGCACTAATTCTACTGCATCTACCTCTGTGTAAAATTAACCTGAAAGCATTGGAAATATTTACTCTGTAAAAATTATGAAAGAAATGGATTCAATATAGATTCTCTCACCTTCCTTGTACCTAGAAATAAACCTTGTAAACTTGTCCAAAACTACAATGGAAAATAAACATTATCATTTTTAAACATGAGGCAGTTTCATTTTCATAAATGTTGATTTTGCAAGAATCATGACGAAAATATATATGCGATCTCTGGTTCTGAGTAATATATGGTTTCTTGTAGGCATAGACTGAATGAGTGCGTTAATACCCTGAAACCATAAACACTTAAATTGATCTTCAGGTTCTGGAATATAAATTAAACAAATCTCAATCAATTCAAAGGATTCAAGTTGCACATTACAACTCATAAAGGAAAAGTGTCAATGCATAAGACGATCTTGTACATTCATATATTCTGAAGGGATGCAATCCTTATTTGATATAAAGAAAGATTTCAGGTGCAAGAACAATTTCTAATGCATAAAACTAAATCAATCTTGCAGTTGAAAGGAAAACATTACAACAAATTAAATAACATCAGTTTGGAGGAGCAAAGCCACTAAAGGATATTAAATCCTACAATAAGAATTTCACACAGCAAATAATTTAAATATCATTTAATTTAAAAGACGTAGAGTGGTGTCAAGCTGGTTTGCTGGCCAACCCAGCCAGCTCACACACATTATTAATGACCTGGTTCACACAAAATTTAAAACCATTAGATGTAATAAATAAATAAACAGAGCATGGCCATCGATGCTTAAATTAATTCTTGAAAACACAATCTTTACATCATGAGGCAACACTTAACTCCACCAAATAAGAGGAGCGATCCACGGGTTATAACTATATGATGCTACATTAGGACCAACTCTTCCCTTCCACGCATTCCTTCTGTGCCTCTGCGTGTCCCTGTCTCTATGTGTGTATATCTATCCATCGATCTATTAATCTCTTGCTCCAGGCAGTGTCTTAAACATATATAGGCATCGATTTACAAATTGGGGCTTTTTAGCAACTAATTGAAATACAAGAGGGGAAGATTGTGAATCTTAACAATTTTCCAGGAATAAAATGAAGTTTATAACTAAATGTCAAAATAGGAATTCTTTTTGGCAAGTCGTTCCTCTTTTCCTGGAATGATGTTGTGGGTGGAACGACTTCTTCCTCAAGTTTCTAGAAACATTTTCATAGTGCATTTGATTCAGCAGCTTAAGATCTAAAAGTTGTTTTGTAGTTTATTATTCATGGAACAACTCGCTTGGAAATT
Organism: Pinus tabuliformis; assembly: GCA_031772625.1. Taxonomy (NCBI): domain Eukaryota; kingdom Viridiplantae; phylum Streptophyta; class Pinopsida; order Pinales; family Pinaceae; genus Pinus; species Pinus tabuliformis. Next base: position 471,165,592 of record CM062808.1, read on the forward strand.
AAATGCACACAATCTGTTGCAAGAGCCATCAAACATCTTAGGCGCTCATCTTCACTTGGATGTGAAGCTTGTGGGTAGTCATCAAGGCCTGAAGAAAGCATCTTTGGGTTTATCTCTCGGCCCGTCACATCTTCCATGCCAAAAATAGCTAATGGGAACCTCCCTTGCTTGCGTGGTATCATGCATCAATTCTTAGAAAATCCCTTTCGAGAAAGGTAGAACCAAAACTTTCCTCGGGACTTTAGCTCCTAGAATTTTCTCACAAGGAATCCATTCATCGAATCCAACAAATTATATCCAAGCATATGTGAAGGTCCCACCGCCATATTAAAAATTGATGAAAGCCTTCATCCCATAGAAAACCTCGTGGAAAGAAGGAAAGGCTAGGAGCAACTATATACAGAGATGATGGCTAGTATAACACAAAATTATTGTTAACTCCATCTTCGGACTCCTTTGGAATGGAAATCCATGGTTGGCCAAAATAATATACAATTCCTTCATGCAATTTCCAATTCACATTCTGCACATAGGTGGAAGCACTTCCCATTGCATCATTGCTAGTCCAGAACAACAAACGAGGCCGACAGCTATGACCATGTTGGTCAAGGCAGAAATAACCTAGATGTCTGCTGATATGATTTGCAATTTCTTCCATGCTTGGAATGTGAGGAGAGTGAATTTCATCGACACCAGAACCGATTCCAACACTATATTTCAATGGCGATGTCATCGACATCCATATCACTAATGGAAGAAATAATATCGTTGAAGTTCGAATAACACATGTGGGTATGGAACTGAGTGGAATTTTACACACGACAATCAATGATGCAAAGTTTGTGTTCAACCAAGTCAGGTAATAAGCATTTTCAACCTTTCTTAGAGGAAACCCTCTTCTAAGAGCTACCTCATCAATTTGAATCACCTACATTACACTTGCTTCAAAATATTCCATGTTCTGAAATAAGGTGTTGTAGAGGGATAACATGTAGTCCATAAACTGTTCAGAGTGCAAGAAGCCATAAAATCATGCCTCAACTAAACATGCCTGCACTTGAACATGCATGCATTGGTGCAGGAATCCATTGCATGGTATAGGCAGGTAAATGCAGGTCCATAGCCTGTATAAAAGCATGATCAAATTAATTTTAAACCTGCAACAGAAAATCCTTTATTAATAATGTTTTAATCATGATAAAACAAGGGAAGTAACGAAAATTTTCGAAAATAATCATTTAGCCAAACAACAGCATGAGAGATTCTGAGTAAGAATATGACAAAACGGAGGCCCAACATCCTCGCATGTAGACCATTTTGCATGTCCTCATGCAAGGAAATCTGGTACTATCACTCCCTTGCAAAAAAACAAACTTAGAAACATTTGTAGGCATTCAAAACGATGTTCCTAAAATTATGTGAGATCACATTTTCTGCACTGAAAGACTTGTTCTAAAAACAAAGTGTCTGTTGGATTCTTTATTTGATTAGACTGATTTCAAGAAAATATAAAACAAAAGTTTCCATTGAAATACTAAGTTGCAAGGATGGTGTTATTACTCAAATAAAATAACCAGCGTTTAAAATTTCCAAAAATATCTCAGAGTCATCCATGATCAGAAGTTACACTTTAATATCTTCATTGTAAATATGAGCAACATGATTTAAAAGCCATGGTGTTAAAATTAAACATAGTAATGCCTTCCCACAGTGACCATTTTACCATTATCCATGTATAGTTGAAGCTCCTCTTGTCTGTGCGCAGTGAATTACCTGCACTAAGGGTCCCACATCCATAAAAATCATTAAAAAAGATAGAACTCCAAGTTATAAAAACAGAAGGATTTTAAAGCCATTCTCAAAGAGATTCATAATGAGTTCAAGGAAAGCAAAAACAACTAAGTAAATTATAGTGTAGAGTTAAGTTCAATACCACAGACATGGCACTGCTGCCAACAGGCATCTATAGCCTCGATAGGGATACATTCTAACCTCATGAAATGCTTGTGTCCCACCTATTAGATATAGACCCAGAGTTATTTAAGAGAATTTACTTTTTTATCTTTTTAGAGGTTAATTGAAGGCCAATGTTCTGACTTGGTAACTAGCTAACGATAGTTCCATTCGTAGGAACTAACAAGAATGAACAAGCTGGCTCACAATGAGACCTCTTGTCTTCCATCTTCTTCAACTGAAAGACATTACCCTAGCTTGGTGACTAGTGTGGTAATGTCATTCTCCTTAGGACTCATGATCATAGTAGGTCGGTTCATAATGAGACCTCCTATCCCTCAACTAATTCGTTTATGTTTGAAGCAAAACTCTAATTATGATTAACCTTAGATAGGTTAATTAATAGGTGGAGAAGCAAATCTACTCCTTAAGAGTGCAGGATGGTGTGAAATGTTTTTAATTAATACTCTTTACTGGTTGGTCGTGCTACCCTAAAGACTTATTTAAAAAATATCTGAGATAACGACTAAAATGATTCCTTGAGTTGTTCATGGCATGGTTCTTTATGAAAGCTTATTAGAGTTTTGTAGGCATGGTCCACCATAGGAGGTTCCTCACCAGTCCCTTCGAAGGGGGACTTGAAAAGGTTTTCTGGATTATAGTTTGTTTGAGTAGGAGAGAAATATTATATGTAACTTATAACAATACCCTTCACTAACATATTGATCAACAAATAAAGTCATTTTAAAATATGAGGCATTAAGTGTGAAGTTCTTCTAACAAGTGTTACCATGAGAGTGTATAATAAAAATTTCAAAAGTTGTGCTTTTTAGGGAATCACAAGTTCAAGAGTGTTATTATACATCTTTATTCATTATTCTCATATTACCCTACCATGTTTTTAAAGAAAGAAATATTACATTTAAGTGTAGGCATAATTCCAATGAAGCCATGTGCGTAACACAATGTTGATTATAATCACACTTAATTTTAAAGAATAGACTTCAAGACATACCAAAGCATGAGAAACCAATTGGTTCAATTGACATGGTAACAAAAGTTTTTGAATGATGAGGAAATAAGGTGGCTTGATCACTGCTCGAAACTAGGATTCAATGGAATCCACATATGTATGATTCTTCAACTGATGCAAGTTGTCCACAGTTTGATAGTCACTCTCCTGGAAGCACAAAGAATCTAGTGAAAGAAAAAAGATAAATCCCTCAAGTTCAGGCTCAAATTTTTGATTTCCAAACTGACAAGAATGGTTGAGAGAGATTCTACGGTTTTGAGCTTCAACAACATTTTGAGAACAAGTTCCAATGAAAGATTGCTCCTCTAGTGGTCTTTGAATTATATCTTCCTTGGGTAAATGTTCAGTAGTAATGGGGGAGGTTTCCAAATTCATTCCCTTTCCCAACATGGAAGATGTGACATTTTGTTCGATAGTGGAAATAATAGGTGTTTCAAACTATTCTGCAACCTGATGGTTTAAATTAGGGTTTAGAAGATGGTTTGGGCTAGGGTTTTGGTTAAGGTTTGGACTAAGCTTTCGATTTGGATTGGGGTTAGGCTTTGAACTAGGGTTAGATCTAGGGCATGGACAAGGGTTAGGGTTAGGACTAGGGTATAGATTAGGGTTATGGTATGGATTAGGGTTAGGTCTAGGGTATGGATAAGGGTATGGACTAGGGTTAGGGTATGGATAAGGGTATGGACTAGGGTTATGGTATGGATGAGGGTATGGACTAGGGTTAGGGCAAGGATTAGGGTAAGGTTTCACATGCAGCTAGGACCATGGAGGAGGATGACTTGATGGTGCATTGGAAAGAAATTGCGGTTGTTGTTGGTGCTCAAGTGATTGAATTTGCATGGGATATTTCCATAGAGATAAGGATCTGAATCATTCTTGAGGCCATGGAGATATTTGGCTCGAGGATGAGGTCCAAGGAGAGGGCCACTACGGCCATGAAGCAAGGTGTTAAATTGGAGGAGGATTAGAAGTCTTCCATGAAACTGCAGGATTATGAACATGTTGAGGAACCTGCTTAGGATGATAAAAATTATTCCAAGTATCAAATGGTGATGGGTTTTGAGTTATACGTGGTAGTAAATTTGATTCCTTACTTGATTTCCTGAGTGCCTTTAGTAATCCTGGTAGTGTTGGGCAATGTTTTGTTAGGTGATCCTCTTAAAAAATTTTACAAACGTTCAGGCTACTGATTGGACACTTTTCAAGGAAGTGTCTCTTTCTGCAGTCGATGCAAAAGATAAGCAATGGTTTGTCATCCTTCATCTGCTCTTCCTGCCAATCATCCAATTTTCAAAGATTTAATAATATCATTCTTATGTTCAATAAAAATATTAAAATTTTCAATTGTTAATTCTTCATTGGATGAATTGTATGTCTCTGTAGCAACATAAAAATTCCTCATTAGGTGATTCCTCAAAATACCATCTTCCTGTTTATAACAAGCCAACTGGTACATTCGTTAGCACATGAATGGTGTATGTATATATATATATATATATATATATATATATATATATATATATATATATATATATATATATATATATATATATATATATATATATATATATATATATATATATATATATATATATATATATATATATCTATATATATATATATATATATATATATATATATATATATATATATATATATATATCTAGGTATATATATAGATATATATATATATATATATATATGTGTGTGTGTGTGTGTGTGTGTGTGTGTGTGTGTGTGTGTGTGTGTGTGTGTGTGTGTGTAGGGTGGGTAGTTCTTACAACATTAGAGAAAATAAGAAAACTTAAAGCAACAGTGTAGGAAAGAAATAAATTCAAAGAACATAAAATTGCAAGAGAAAATAGGTGAAGGAAAAAAAAATGCATCAGGTCACCAAGGTCAATCCCCTAAGCACCTCCCTGGAAACGACGCCAAAATGTTGGGTGTAGTATAGGTCTTATAAATGTACCAAAATTTAATTTGTCAATCCAGAAAGTTCGTGAAATTCGAGGCGCGGCACTAGAAATGTCAGAGAGAGTCTGTGGCAACCTGCAAAACAAATGCTAGTCTATCTTGCGCTCGACAATAAATGAAATCCTGCACTAAAATATAATTCGAGAAACACCAATCCAAACAATTAAAATCATGCGGGAAATACAAGGCAATCCTATACTATTTAACAATGTGAAAGGAAATTCTAAGTACGAGCAAACAAAAGAGAAATCAGAAGTGGAAACCCAGCAATGTTGGCACAATATCAAAAAACTGTAAATGCTGGAATAAATTCATGAGTAAATAAATAAAAAAAACCATTATGCCTGCACTAATTATACTGCATCTACCTCTGTGTAAAATTAACCTAAAAGCATTGGAAATATTTACTGTGTAAAACTTATGAAAGAAATGGATTCAATATAGATTCTCTCGCCTTCCTTGTCCCTATAAATAAATCTTGTAAACTTGTCTAGAACTACAATGGAAAATAAACATTATCATTTTTAAACATGAGGTAGTTTCATTTTCATAAATGTCAGCTCTGCAAGAATCATGACGGAAATATATATGTGATCTCTGGTTCTGAGTAATATATGGTTTCTTGTAGGCATAGACTGAATGAGTGTGTTAATACCCTGAAACCATAAACACTTAAATTGATCTTCAGGTTCTAGAATATAAATTAAACATATCTGAATCAATTCAAAGGATTCAAGTTGCACATTACAACTCATAAAGGCATAGTTTCAATGCATAAGCTAATCTTGTACATTCAAATGTTCTTAAGGGACACAATCCTTATTTGATATAAAGAAAGATTTCGGGTGCAAGAAAAATTTCTAATGCAAAAAACCAAATCAATCTTGCAGTTGAATGGAAAACATTACAACAAATTAAATAACATCTGTTGGGAGGAGGAAAGAGACTGAAGGTAATTAAATCCTATGATAAGAATTTCACACAACAAATAATTTAAATATAATTTAATCTAAAAGATGTAGAATGGTGTCTAGTTGGTTTGGCGGCCAACCCAGCCAGCTCACACCCTCTATTAGTGGCCTGGTTCACACAAAATTTAAAACCATTAGATTCAATAAATAAATAAACAAAGTATGGCTATCAATGCTTAAATTAATTCTTGAAAACACAGTCTTTACATCATGAGGCAACACTTAACTCCACCAAATAAGAGGAGCGATCCACGGGTTATAACTAAATGATGCTGCATTGGGATTGACTCCTCCCTTCCACACATTCCTTCTGTGCCTCTGCGTGTCCCTGTCTCTATGCGTGTATATCTATCCACTGATCTATTAATTTCCTGCTCCAGGCAGTCTCTTAAACTTGTATAGGCATCGATTTACAAATTGAGGCTTTTTAATAACCAATCCAAATACAAGAGGGGAAGATTGTGAAGCTTAACAATTTTCTAAGAAAAAAATGGAGTTTGTAACTAAATATCAAAATAGGAATTGTTTGTGGCAATTTTGTTCCTCTTTTCCTGAAATGATGATGTGGATGGACCGACTTCTTCCTCGAGTTTCCAGAAACATTTTCATAGTGTATTTTATTAAACAACTTAAGATCTGAAAGTTGTTTTGCAGTTTATTATTCATGGAACAACTCGTGTGGAAATTAAATGCACGCAATCCATTGCAAGAGCCATCAAACATCGTAGGTGCTCATCTTCACTTGGATGTGAAGCTCGTGGGTAGTCATCAAGACCTGAAGAAAGCGTCTTTGGGTTTAGCTCTCAGCCCATCACATCTTCCATGCCAAAAATAGCTAATGGGAACCTCCCCTGCTTGAGTGATATCATGCATCAATTCTTGGAAAAGCCCTTTTGAGAAAGGTAGAACCAGAACTTTGCTCAAGACTTCAGCTCCTAGAATTTTCTCATAAGGAATCCATTCATCGAATCCAACAAATGATATCCAAGCATATGTGAAGTCCCCCCTGCCATATTAAAAATTGACGAAAGCCTTCATCCCATAGAAAACCTTGTAGAAAGAAGGAACGACTAGGAATAGTTGTATAAAGAGCTGTTGGCTAGTATAACACAAAATTATTGTTAACTCCATCTTTGGACTCCTCTGGAATGGAAATCTTTGATTGGCCAAAATAATATCCAATGCCTTCACACAATTTCCAATTCACATTCTACACATAGGTGGAAGCACTTCCCATTTCATCAATGCTAGTCTAGAACAACGGACGAGTCCAGCAACAACCACCATGCTGGTCAAGGTGGAAATAAACTCGATGTCTGCTAATATGATTTGCAATTTCTTCCATGCTTGGAATGTGAGTAGATTGAATGCAATCGACACCAGAACCAATTCCAGCACTATATTTCAATGGTGATGTCATCGACATCCATACCACTGATGGAAGAAATAATATCGTTGAAGTTTGAATAACACATGGGTATGGAACTGAGTGGAATTTTACACACCACAATCAGTGATGCAAAGTCTGTGTTCAATCGAGTCAGGTAATAAGCATTTTCAACCTTGTGTAGAGGAAATCTGGTTCTAAGAGTTGCCTCATCAATTTGAATCACCTAAATACACTTGCATCAAAATCTTCCACGTTCCGAAATAAGGCATTGTAGAGGGATAACATGCAGTCCATAAACTCTTCAAAGTGCAGGAAGGCATAAAATCATGCCTAGACTAAGCATCCCTTCACTTGAACATGCCTGCATTGGTGCAGGAATCCATTGCATGGTACAGGCAGGTAAATGCAGGTCCATAGCCTGTATAAAAGCATGATCAAATTAATTTTAAACCCACAATAGACAAACCTTTATTAATAATGTTTTAATCCTGATAAAACAAGGGAAGTAACGAATATTCTCGAAAATAATCATTTAGCCAAACAACAACGTGAGAGATTCTGAGTAAGAATAGGACAAAATAGAGGCCCAACAGTTTTTACATCCATTTGCATGATAAGTCTTCTTGAAATTGATATCCCGTAACAACCAATTAAGTAGTAGGAGGTATTTTTGGAAATGATTGTGGTTAGAAGAAGAGAAAAGTAGTTTGGTTGATATCAATTCTAGCACCATTCTCCCTCACCGTTGACAAGGAATTTAACACTGTTTCACCATTGAGATTTTTTTTTTTTTTGAAATCCACACCTAAATAGAACCAAAGAGGAATAGTAGAAGAAATGGGGGGAGGATTAAATAGAAGAGAACCCTAAGACACCAAGAGTATTCACCAACACCCTTCTATAGTGGAAATATTCAGAAGACACCAATTGTTGGGTTTCTTTGAGTTGTTAAAGGGGTACGATGATGATATTGCTCATGAATATTCCATGGCATTACATTATCAAGATAAAGACAATGCCACTACTATTGTCAGAGTGTTGGCCATCTCTCTAAGTCCTGAAACCATAAGTAGATTGACCACCGTACCCCTAGGAATTAGGTGGATCAAAGAAGACAAGGCAATGAGTGTCACAGCTACGAAAAGCTTCTTCATTTTGGAAGAGAAGCCTCTAGAATATAAGAATGGAGTAAGAAGAGAAAGCCTACTTTACCCTTGGGATGAGGTAACTTACCATATCCTCAAGTATATATCTATTGAAGGGAGATTGAGTGTGGTTTATGCCTACCACTTCAAATTGCTCCATGAGCTAATATTCAAGGTAGAATTACCTCTCCCTCAAAGACTTAGTGTTCCCAATTTCCTCCTATAGTTAATCATGAAGATGAGTTAGAAGGTGAGGGAAGGAAGGCACCAAAACTTAGCTCACCATGGCCTCATCAAGTCAATAGTGATGGATGCTTTGAGCCACTTGAGGATCCCTATCTTATGGACTAAATTCATGGACATGGATAAGGAATCTTTCATAGAAACCCAAGCCATCACACTTGGAGAAACAACAGCCTCTAGCATTAGAGGTAAAGAAGGTAAAATAAAAGAAGAAGAAGGAGCAAAAACAGAGGAGGAAGAGGAAAAAGAGGCAGAAAATAAAAGAAGAGGAGAGAAAAAAACAGGAAAAAAGAGGCAAAAAAGACAAAGGAAGGAGAAGAAGAAATTAAAGGAGAATAGGGGGAGAAGTGAGTAGAAGAAATAATAATCCATGAGGATACTTCTAAACCCCAAGAAGCAGAGAAAAAACTACATCAAACTTGTCTATCTATAAGGGATACTGAATAGGAAGTAGCAACAACATTGGACACATTAGGCACTCCTGTCATGCCCAAGAGGAGGTAACCAACACAAGGTCCCTTGTATTTCAGAACCAGGAAGAGCACGAGGATTAGACAAGTGAAACCACAAGCTCCCACAAATGTTCCTATCATTATTAATGAATAACCAAGTAAAAATGAAGAAGTAGGAACTAGTGAAGGAAATATTGAGGAGGTCACTCCTCCTAAAACCAAAACCAAGTCACCTGTAGCATCTGTGGGTAGGCCCATCACTAGGTCAGTGACCTTCAAGAAGCACAGGACACAAGTTTCCTTTGAGAAAGTATAATAAGAGAAGACATAGGAGAGACATGGTTTGTTATAAGAGAGAAAAGGTTTGCTATAAGAGTGTTGATAGTGCTAGAAATTCATTAACCAAAGGGATCTCCCTGATATAAAGTCCCAACTAGACCTCACACCATTTGGTGTAGGAGTCCCATCAGGTATAAAGTCACGGTTGCCATATACTTAGAGATTTTCCTTGGCTCTAGCTATCAACACATGAGACTGTTATGCTGGTATCTTCAAACAACAAGGTATGTTTCCCTGGTGAGTGCGTAATGTAATTGTGTCAAGGTTCTCTTACTGCAAAGTGGTGGAGTAAAGTGAGCCTCTAAGTGAGAGGTAGTAGTACCACCTAGGAAGAGACACACATGAAACAGAAATGGTTTGTCCAGCATCCAACGGAATAGTCCACAGCGGATGTGGTAGTCATTAAAACCAAAGTGCAAGGGAAAGCACGTACACCATCTAACAAAGTAGTCCGCACGGATGTGACAACCGTTATAACTAGTAAAAAAGAATGGTCTTCCTAATGTCCTACGAAGTAGTCTAAAAGGATGAGACAACAATGATAACCAATACAACACATTCTCAACAATGGAAGTGCTAAAACAACCAGAGTAGTTCAACTATCTTAGTACAGGTTAAGAAAACATGCATTACAAATGTTTTAAGAGTAGTCTTACAAACATCTACAAAACATGCGTGAAAACGTGTTGGCCTTAATAGGCTTCCAAACTAAGAAAAATTCCCAAGACACATATGTACACCATACATCACTAGTCTGATTAGTGGGACATTGGAGCAACTCCTCGCTCCTCAAAGAACTGACTGAAAAACTCTCAAGGATATGTGGGAGGAGCTAAGGTAAAAAGTACTTGCCCATATAATGGAGGGGTATATATAGCCAAGAGTGATGCTTGACCCTTGCGACTCTTTGACTACCCTCATGATCATTCACCTTCAATTGACTTTTCATTTGACAACAGATATGGCCCATAGTAGTGATGTGGCCTCGACAACTCATGACACAACTTGACATGACACTACTCACATGGACTGGCTGGCTGTCGTGGCAATGTCAAGTTGTTGTTGCTGCTGAGTGATGGATGTTTTCTTGTATGTTCTTTTTCTTCACCTCCGCATGGCTTGATGTTGTGGGGTCTTTAATGGTCTTGGTATTGTAAGATGGTTACATGCATGTGTCCCTTTCACTTGAGCTTATTTCATTCATCTCATTGCAAGTAAGTCTTCTAACATGTTCACTCCTTATTTGTCCCATTTTTCATCTCTCCATGACCCATCAGTGTACCTGTTCCTGCAATTCACTCATGATGGGACGAAATTAAATCCAAAAACTCATAGTTTAAGATGATGCATTGTTTCCCATGGTCTGGGCTTGGGAGAGATGACATGCTAGGAAGAGGGCCCAGAAACTGTGCACTACGCAGTTCTAGGTGACAGGGAGGGAGACTGGTCACTGAGACTGCGCAGAGCACAACTCAGAATTGGATAAGGAACTCTGGGGTACAACCTTCACTATCGGGGAAAATTGTGCAGTGGCGACTGGGAGGTACGATTGCGTAGTTGAGGTCACCAGTGGCAGCTGTAAGGTGGGGCCCTAAGAGGCACCTCTGTGCAATTTTCTGAGGGAAAACAAGACTGGGAAGCAGTGGGCATAGTGGATAGTTCTACATAGTTTCTGGGAGCAGTGAGACCCGACTAAGGGAGGTCACCTCTGCATAGTTTCTAGGAGTAGTCTAGGTTCATGTCTCTATGCATTATGGAGTTCCAACAGGCAGGGAGGAGGCTTGATGACTGATCTTGTGAAGTGCATAGTTCAGGTCTGGATTTGAGGTAGCTTCTGCGTAATTCTGGGAAGGAAGGTAGATTGCTCACCTCTAGGATTGCGTAGTGAAACTGTCCTAGGAATAGCCTCAAGCACTACGCAGTTCTAGGCAACATAGAATCATTACTAAGGGATGATACCATGCACTGCATCTCAATTGGGGTATGGGGAGAGGGGGTTGTCTGGTCGGAGGGATTTTCAAGAAAATGGCTAAGAGTGAGAGGCAAGTGAACTTGTGAGGACTCGACATTGTGATCACACACTTAGTATACTTTGACAACATAACAAAATAGACCACCAAAAAAAAAGACAAAACATTTCCCTTTGTGAGACTGTTTAGAGTGAAAATAAACAAGTGCGACACTTGGGATAGACCTTTGGATGACCATGACAACACTTGTGTGAAAGTGCTTACAACTTTGTGTATGAGTGTGTTAGGTGTTTAGATGCCTAGGACAACTTGCATACATAAAGACCAACCTTGATGGTCACCAGAATAGTTCGCAAACATGACATAAAAACCAAACATGTAAAAAGATGACAATTGATTCGAAAAGCGAAAGGGAGAAAGACACGTAGAGGAAACATGTGGAATGAATTTTAGTGATTACAACCATGCATGTCATTGAAGACAGAATGATATGAAAATGATAAAAAAATCCTTCAAGCTACACTAAGATGTGTATTTCAAAAGATGTGCTTTCTTTTCCATACCTACCCTCCAAAGGTTTATGCGTCGGATGGAGTCTTTATGTGACCCTGATCTTCTATCATACTTCCTTGGTCTGCTTATCTTTCTTCTCAGCTCCTTGAGAGTCACCTAGCATGTCATCCTTCTTTGTGGCCCCTAAGAGACACAATTGCGCAGTTTCAACGGGAAGTGACTGTTGCAGGAAGAGGCCCTGGGAGGACATATCTGCGCAATTTTAGAATGTCAGGCAAACTAAGAAGCTGAGGGAAAAAACTGTGCAGTTTTTGGATGCAAGGAACTGTTGCAGGATGAGGCCTTGGGAGGTCACATCTACATAGTTTGAGGATGTAAGGCAGACTCGACAGCTAAGGAAAAAAACTGTGTAGCTTTTGGAGATCGTGGGTTCTGGCTGAGGGAAGGACACTAGAGGAAACCATTGTCAATTTTGAATTCTAAGGGAGGCTTTCCTTTCTATGCATTGCGTAGTTCCAGAAGGCAAGGGAAAATCTTGAGGGTTACAGATGTGAAGTGCGCAGTTCAGGAAAGCTGGATGAGGCTGGGTTACTAGGGAAAGTTTTGAATTTGGCTAAGTGTGGGATCAGTGGAACTGATGTGAACAATGATAGAAATTAACTATGATCACACACTTGAACACTTAGTGATACAACATAGACCATCTAGAACATATAACACATACTTCAATTAATGCAACAACCTTTGTGGCAGCTTATGACAAGTGTGGCTCCAATGATAAACTTTAAGAGGATAAAGACGAAACTTGTGCAAGAGTGTGTGAAATGAGTGTGAAACATGTCTATGTGATGAGAACAACCCATTCTCACAAATATTTCCCCTTGAAGCAAACAAACTTCCCTTTGCATGACAAGCGATAATCCCATGCCCAAAGATGACACGTACTATATAAAGGTAAAAGCCTGAACGACTCTTAAAAGGGGAGCTTGATATCATCTTACCAATAAGTGACTAAGGAACGAATGATCATTTCATCGACAGTATGATCCGAATTTTAAGTACAGGCCAAAATTTTGGAGGGTGTTGCAACTGCTACAACACTTGGTGACACACTGGTTGAATTCCATCTTCTCTGTCTTCGTTCGTTCAATGCAGGGCCTTGGTCCATTATGGAGTATTGATTCATCGTGTAGATTACTTTAACTTCCCCACTTACCCATGGACAGACATGGTTCGCCTTGTACCAACTCAGTTGAACACAACACAAGATTCAACTAGATCACAATGTTTCAAATTGGGAAGAGTAGTTTGGCTCGCGAGCTTAAGATTTTCAGAGTATAGTTTTTCATCTTTGGTGTTGCTCCACTGCTAGCAGGCCTGGATAGTACCCCGATGGAATCATGTAGGAACAAAAGCATTGCTCCACTTCCAACAAGCCTGGATAGTACCCTAGTGGAGTATCTTGCTTCACCTCTCTACGTAGGAAGCCTTTCTCTTCTTTTGCCTTTGTTGTTTTTTTAAAGACAACTGTGGATCGACACTTATTTATTTTTTGGATGGAAGAGGGATCCCGACTTATTGAGAGCAAAAGAGGTTGTTCCTTCAGAGAAACATGTAAAGACCTTTGATTTAATTTTTCTCATTTAGATTTTCCCCTTCTTTGTTTCTACTAGTTGGATAAGATTGAGCACACCAAAGCATAAAACTGAGTAGAGGCATGAGGTTCCCAGACTCAACACAGGTTCATGGTTGGACCAAAGCTCTCCTTACGAATGAAACGTATTTTCTGTCAAGACTTCAGTGCCCAAAAGTTACAACCAAACACAAAGAAGACGGACAAAGGACTAGCCAAGGGTTGTAGTGTCACAAGATTCTTTGAACTTCAACCACATACACATTCAGAAGCCAGGACGCAAGTTTAGGCACAACACTTATTCGTGTAGTGAAAACAAATGGAAAACTGAAAAAAAAAGAAAAAAGAAACAGAACCAGGAAAAAAAATCAAAAGACAAGAGAATAAAATGGCCAAAGAAAACAGGATGTAAAATGAGAATAAGAAAATCAGGATGGACTACAAGTGAAAGGAAGGGTCAAATAAGATGTAGCTAATCATACTTCTATCCTAACAACTAGATGGTTGCGGTTACGTGTAATGAAATTTCCAGTGAAGCCACCGTAGTCGTTCCCGACTTGCATCCACAAATATACAAACGATTGAAACAAATAAAAAATGATGTGCAATAGAAAATACAGAAACTTGAAAAATTTGCACATGGGAAGGAAGGTCTTGCTTCTGGGAAGAAAGACGTGTCACAACCACTACTTTTACCCAATACACATTCTTACCTCTTTGATGGATACCACTTTTCAACAAACTTCGGAAGCCTCTTGCGGGTGCGTCATTGTCTGTACCGAGCTTCTTAGCAAGCGCAAGAAGGATTGAAACTTTCTACCTGTGACAGAGCTTTCCAAGTAAGATTGTTCTAGCCATTTAGTGATTATATCGTAGAATTCATGGTGGTTGTTTGGAAAGCCTCGTGATCTCTGAAAATATGAATTTTTGATTCGAGAAGCAGGGTCATGATGGGAATCTTGTAAAGAAAAATAGATCTGATCATCCTCGGCGGTAATGCCAAGATTGTGAGGAAGTTATTATTTTTTGAAGGAAAGTTGTTGAAGATGCCAATGAACCACGTGAATGTTTGAAAGTTGATGATAATGTTATATTTAAAGAAAAATCCCCCCCTTTCCAAACTTAATCTAATTAGCTCACTTTTAAAAAATGAGTACTTTATGTGATTCACTTTTATAAATAAGTGAAAGTCATGTTTACAATGGTACTTTATGAACTATCCACTAAATTGTAATTTAAATAAAAGATAAAGTGACTTTAGAATTATAAGTGACTCACTTTTTATAATGGGTGAGAACACTTTTACATAGAGTAACTTTAAAACATAAGTTACATGTGCTTTTTGAAAAAGTAACTCAACAAAAAGAAAGACTTGAACCCAAGACCTCTATTTCATAAAGTATCTTGAGACCAAGTGAGCTAGTTTAAAAGGTTAGTAATTGTTGGAAAGGAGGAAGGAAATTTTTTTTCTCACTAAAGCTTTGGGGTGCATGCTTACTTTAAAAACCCTTTTTTGCCTACAAAAAAAAACCACACAAACCAATCGAACAAGCAACGGTATCCAAGCCTTATGACTTGAAGTTAGATTTGGCTAGAAACTATATATTTTCCTCAATGTTTCTCATTTTTCAAGATCACACTAAGGCGCAACGAAAAAGAGCATACACGAGAAAAATCCTTTCTTTTTGTTTCTGGTTTGCCTAGATCGCACAAAGTTGTAGGGAAGAGAGCATGCGCAGAAATGAAAGGTATAGATCCGGTAATAAATTTTTTTTATAGGACCATAAACTGAAATAAATAGAGAGATAAATATCTATAACTACAAATAAATACTATATACCTTTATATCTTAAAAATAACATATCTAGGGCTATTGGAAACCTTTTCGAATGAAAGGAAAGGGGTTCCTCACTGGAAAAAATGCTCCTAACACAATAGAACAGTCCTCTTGGCCCAAACGTAGTCATAAACAATAGAAATAGGAAACGACAGTCAGATGCAGTTGTACCGACTTCGGATTTGGATCACCAACGGATGTGGCCCTCAAATAGCTCTAATACCATGTAGAAATTTAAAATGTAATTTCCTTAGATAGAACACCAAAGGACACCGCTCACAAACAGATCATAGATCAATACACTAGTATTATTGACGTGGTTAAAACCCTCAAAGAGGGAAACAATCCATGATTTGAGCCAATGCGACCACTTCAGGCAATTTATTAATGCAAAAGAAAGAAAATTTACAGAAGCTTCTCTCATGAATGATCACATACCAAATGACCCTCCATGATCTTTAAATAGAGATCACGGACCAATCGAGTGCTAAGCCACGGATCAAGTGTCGGTAATACCAAGGAGAGAATGAACCGTTAGATCACTTCATGTCTAGAACATATCATGACCGCTAGATTGTAAGTTACAAAAAAAACATACTAAAGAAACACACTTTAACTAACTATTCACTAGACCAAGTTATGCTTAATTATTTCCTATGTGTTGGAATATTCTAACACCCATATCAACAAAAATAATGCAAGGTGGAAAGTGTTCTACTGAACAAAATCTTTGTTATTATACAATAATTTTCCTTTTAAAGGTACAATATGGCACAAGGTGGTACTATCCTTGGTGTATGTTTCTACTCTAAGAACGATATCCTAGTGGTAAGTGTCCAAGATATGCCAGCCTTGGTCAATAGTTTAACTACATCCTGCCTGGGTTAAGCCATGATCTTCTATCAAAAGTTAAGTTGATTTGAAAGAAAGCATAGGTCAAAAATATAAATATCAATTGGCCTTCCATGTTACAACCCAAGCAGACAAAACTTTCGTATTAATATCATATATCCATCTTGACTGCATATTGATTTAACACCAAGAGAGGGATAAAAACAAAAGACATGAAAGCCTCATTTATTTTCCATTTTAGATTTTTATTAGAATCACATACATTAAGTCTATTAATACTGTTAAAGTGACATGCCTCTTCCACCTGGGCGGAAAAGATGGCCATGGATCGTTCAACTTTTCAATAAAGTTCTTAACTTATAGGAGATTTATATCTAGATCTCACCCTCTATCTGATCTGCAATCTGAATTATTTAATTATTAGGATTTTCCATTAGTGATTTTAACTTTGCCAAGACAAGAGAAGAAATTCCATTTGACTTGCCATAAACAGATATACAGTTAAATCGATCACACTAAACTATGAGTACAGTAAGTTGCTCAATGATACAAAATATAAGGTAAGGAAAATCCAACAAGCACTCAGTTTCCCAACATAATATCATAAATCTACATGCTCAAATACATGATTAATATCGTAACCATCATAAACTAGTTAAGAAAAATATGTTCAAACTTGGTTGGAAAAGAGTCATATAATGACTAAATGCTTAAGTATACTTACCACATATGAACCATTAAAACCATATGATTGTCTCAAAGAAATAATACAAATAATGGTAAGACAGCCTACCAAAAGAACTTTAGCAATGTAGTGATGTCTTTTTCCTCATTCTACATGATCCATTCCTATAAACATATTTGCATCAAATTAGTTATTTTAAATTCCATAGGTTATAACCAATAAAGAGACTATTTTGCAAAATTAATTCATCTCAGAAACTCAAATACAAAAAGCTATGACAACTAGAACATTCCCATTAATAACTAGTTGCTAAAAATGATATCCCAAATGTTTGAGTCATGCATAAATAAATAACTGCTTTCAGACAGGTAGCCAACAAAGTGGGTTTGACTATGGAAGGAAACTTCAAGGTTTAATACACTTGATCCTGGAGTCAAGGGATGAAAGACCTTTCCAGGAAGTCATTGTTACTGGAGTGCAAGCCCTAAAGTTTATTATTGATGCTACTTGATTCATTTTGTTAATTTTAATACCACTTCTTCAGCCTTGTGAGCATCACCTGATGCAATAAGTGTTGAGTGGACTATTCAAAATCATGTGAAATTGGTCATTCCACAAATCCTCATGGAACATGGGTCTTTCCTTAATAGTTTAATTAGTCCACAAGTACAAATTGCAAGCTTTGAGGTCAAGGATGGTATAAGGAATCAAGGTAGAGTACTAAAGATTTACCATTCACATTAAGAAGCATAAAGGTTATAGCAAAATCTCACAAAGGAGAAATGCAGATAATGCATCAAGGGTGTGTGTTAGTTAAAAGTCAACACAATTTTTTTTCATGGAAAAATTTATGGGAAAACTTAAAAAGTGATCACATACTTACCCAAAGATGATTTTGATTATGATGAAAACAAAATTGTCATGAAAACAAGATCTCAGGTCAAATTCGTACTACAAGCATAAAGTCAAATCTAAATAAGATGCATAGATGTAACAGAAATGAAATTCTAAAGTTGTATAAACTGAAGTTAATTTAGGGTGCCTGAGACTATATTTTTTATTAATTATTGAATTAATATTGCATATAAATCTCATCAAATTCAACCAACTTAAATTCAGGGCTCTGATATCTAAGTTTGACTTTGGGTCATTAACATGGTGATGCCTTGTCTCAACCACTAAACCACAAGCCAACAAACAGAAGACTGCAAAATTTACGATCATTACCATAGTAAACCAAATTACTCTACACAGAAGAATTTAATCTTTACTGGAAGAGCATATTGCTTACCGATATCCACAAAATGAATGCAAGGTGGAAAATTTTTTATAGAACTGAATCTTTGTTATTATAACTTGTAGCATTGTTCCAACCAACAAAACTATCTACACATTTTGGAATATCAAATGGCAATAAGTTTTGAAGAATTCAATCAAAAACCGTCTAAGATCATTGGCTCACATGATTAATGGTACCATGTCCTATAAATCTAATATTTTTATGCACTTACAATTAAGGGAGAAAACAAGATCCAAAAGAATGTATACCACCCTGCTCAGAGAAATACATCCAATCAAAAAGAGAATGATAGTTTAAACAATTGTGGATATGTATAATGAAGAATTTGGAAACTGCGTACAGTACTATAGATTCACCATTCACATTAAGAAGCATAAATATTATATAAAAATCACATTATTTACCATTCACATTATTTTACACGCCTAATTCACATTGAGATGGATTACACTTTACTTCTCTCAAAATGCACTTGACATAGACAACCCTTGATTTCCACTATTCCTTTCTCTCAAGGTCATATCATAACATCATGCACTACTCAAGTTCTACAGATTGTCCAAACATATTCAACCTAAGGAGGATACAAAAGTAAACAAACTCGGTGTCATCAATACTCAATGTTAAATAATTTCGCCACGATTATGCTTTTTGTTGGGAAAGTTTGCTAGAATCATTTTTCCCATAAGTTTTTGAATGTCCTGTTCACCACTTCTCTGTAAAGACAAAAATGTACAAAAGTTTTCCTTTTAAAGGTACAATCTGGTGCAAGGTGGTATTATCCTTGGTGTATGTTTCTTCTCTAAGAATGATATCCTAGTGGTAAGTGTCCAAGAGATGCCAACCCTAGTCAACGGTTTAACTACATCCTGCTTGGGTAAAGCGATGATCTTCTATCAAAAGATAAGTTGATTTGAAAGAAAGAATAAGTTAAAAATATGAATATTTGTGTCCAAGTTCCTCCTTTTCCCATCCATAGCCATGGCTTCTTCACCCTTGTTCTCCCTCTACCCCTCCCCATGTCCTCACAAACCTTCATGTACGTCTGTCCTACATGTTCAGTAGCACCTGTAGCACCTCTGATGAGATTACAGAACATCAGAATTCTTACTTCCAAGAGAAGGTTGGTTTTTCATATGGCGCCTGATGAAGAGAAAATGACAAAGCATTCTCCACTAGGTTTTCCCCTTGTAAGTGAGTTGTCCTCACATATAACATTATTCTATTTTATTTTTTTCTTCTTTGGAAACAAGTTATATTTTCAATTAGGTTTCCTTCTACTGACCCAAAAATAAATTTTCAGCTTAGTCCTCAATGTCCATGTAAGTTGTTCATATAGAAATTATCTGCAATACTCCTTTACATTTCCTCTGGAGTAATACTCATTCGATGTCTTTTCTGGGTTTAATTTCCTATTTAGTTTGTGTTTCTAATAACACTCCCTTTCGTTTTGTTGGATATGGTTGAAAAAATTATATTTCCATTGGGTTCCTTTCTCGAGAGATTAAAATAGATTTTCTGATTATTCCTAAATAGCCACGCAACCAGTTAATCTAAAATTCTCTGCAACACTCCTTTGCATGTCTTATGGGTTAAATTTTGTATTTACTTCTTATTTGTAACAATACTCTGTTTCATTTTGTTGGATATACTTGAGAGAAGTAATACATGAAGAATTTACAGTTTAAAAGCTTATGTTCTTAAATATTTTTAATATGAGGCCGGAGTGCATAATAGGGACTTCGCGAAGGTCAGCTTAGGTATGAGGTATGAGGGACTGTTAAGCACAACTTTTAACTGCAAGCATTTTTTGTCAAACATAGTTAAAATCCAAGTTAAAATGATAGATTTAGTGTTGGAACTGTGTTGTACAATTGTTGGTATGGTCTGGGAAATGCATTTCCGGTCAATGAAATGTGTTTCCAATATGTGGGATGCGCTTGTGAGGCTGAAAACATGTTTCAAGGTTGTACAACACGTGTTTCTGGAAACGAGCCTACTATAGTCCTGTACTATATGTTTCTTGCAACATAGGATGGGAGGACATGATCCACCGCTTCGTCTGTGCAAACCAACCATCAACAAAAAATGGCACAAGCATGAAACAAAAAAATAATAGGTTATGCCAGCCAAAAGTAGCTTCAACTACAACAAAGGCCTTGATCTAAACAAGTAGACTTAGGATTCCTTTCCAAAAATGTATGAGGCTTCATAAAGGCTGGTGAGGTAATACTATGTGAGGGAACATCTTGCTTGAACTTACCAAGTGGAATGCCAAGATTACGATTCACTTTTTGTTTCTTTGCTTGGCGTGCCTGTCCTGAGTCAGATGAACTAGAATCATTTCTTGTCTTGTTTATATCATCTTCAGAAGGAGAATCTGCAAACCTGGGTCACTGAAAGTACATAAACATTAAGGAGTAAAACCATACTCTGTCAGATCTCACTAGTTAAACGGTTTGCCGACAAGTTGAGGCACTGTGAACTGGTGCAGTTGGAAACGAAAGGAGAGATTGTTCCGCCAAGGCCAAATCTGTGAAGTTGAGCTTCAAAACCCTCTCATCCTTGTTCCGATATGGTGTTGTTGCAGTGTTTTGATCGTGTCTTCTGTCCATTCAGTGAGCCAACATTAGCCGGATCTAATTGTCTCAAAAACCCTAGGAGCAGAGTTCTCTTCTGAAAATGAAAACAAAAAGGAAAATATGGAAAGAAAAATATGGAGAGGGTTATATGCCATCATTTATTTAGTTGAAACTATATTCATTTAGTTGAAATTGTATTAATCAAAGGGTAGAGAATTGTTCAATCGTCTAACAATAGATTTGACATTAAAGTAACATTTATGAGAGTTGTTCCTAGAAAAAACACCTTAAGACATAATTATAAAAAAACAAATCAATGTCTTCTATAAAAAAAATTATTAATTACTATTAATTATTAATTAAATACAAACTTTTATTAATCTATTTTATATTTTCATTAATCATTTTAGCTATAAATTTATAACTATATTTATTATCAAATAATATATATAGAAATATCAATTTTATTAATATGTTAATCATTAACTAAATATCGAATTTTATTTTCATTGATCATCTTTTCTTATGGATTTGTAATTATTATTTATTATTAAATAATATATATAGAAATATCAATTTTATTAATCCATTTTTTTCGTTGTTCATCTTAGCTATCATTTTTTTCTTATTCATAAATATGTTAAACAAACTTATATTTGGATGACTGCTACAACCATATAAACCATGTCTGGAAACTTGTGCTTCATGCAATGTTCCGTAAGAGTGGCGAACGTTTGTTGATATGTTATATCAGAGTTCAAATATTTTAATTGCATCACTTAATGTGAGTTGGAAGGACTTGCATCACTTAATGTGAGTTGACCTTCGTGCAACACGCAAACTAGGTTATTATTATCGGTGTGGAGATGTCAAATCTTTGAAGCCGAAAAGAAAACAATATTTTGAATGAAATGTTTTTGTTACGAGGTGTTGAAAATAGGATCATTACCGGATAATATTGTTCTGAGGTGCATCGCCTTTTCTGTGGAATATCCTTGGAGTCAAGATGAAAATTCATGCTAAGAGTCCGGTTTCAGTTTGTTTTGTTTCCTTGAATTTCTGCAGGGAGAGAGGCAATTGCACAGGTTGGCCTAAATTCCAATGGCGCATGTACATTACCACTTCGATATATTGGTGCCCCTGAGTAAGACTGCATTTCCAATGGCAGTGATTTCTATTATTGTGATGGGATTTGCCAGGCACTTCAACTCTGAGAACAATTTCAGACACAATGGATCTACTTGTAAATGTGTTAGAAATATTGCACAGATGAATCTAGCTAGTAAAGGTTGAACACGCAGCTTTGTAAAGCAAAAACACTAAAAGAAAATCGAAAGAACAAAAGAATGATTCATTATAAAATATGTTACAATGTTCATGATTAGCATCACTGGGTGAAGATCCCAATGTAATGCACCATAGTGGTGATCAATGAGAGGACTCAACACCTACAACAAGTTTCGGAGAGACCTAAGAATAAATCATGCAGAAGAACTAGCCAGTTGGGGAGTTAAAGAATAAATCATGCAGAAGGAATCTTGCATGTAGTCCCATGCTCTAACTAAGTGTCTGCATTTAGGTGTGTAGTACCTCCAACACTACTACCAGCTCTTCCATAATTTTGCAACAATCTTGAAGCTTCAGAAAAAATTTGAACTAAATCAACTTGGGTAATAACAAAATTCACGTGAACGGAACAATTTTTTTAAAGGTTTAAATAATCATGAAAATCTTTAAATTCAATGCAATAATAACCTTATCCACAGAGATAAACTTCCTAAGTTTTGTATTGTGCAAATATGCTTTTCTAGGGATCAATTCATCCAGTAAACTTCCTTAGTTTTGTATTGTGCAAATATGCTTTTATAGGGATAAGGGATCAATTCACCCAATATATGGTACAGGGATAATGGTGGTAGATTTTTATATTGAAGGGAGTAGAGATTATTCATATATTGAATTTAGTAGCCTTCCATTAAAATAGGATGATTTATAAGTATTAGTGTCTATGGATTTATAAGTTGCATCTTATTTTACTTTTGCAATCATCATTTCCAATTACTATTTTCAAAACAAGATTTAGCAAAAAAAATTTGATACATGTATATAATGTTTGTATTAGATGTTTGTATTAGATGATTTATATTTGTATAGTATAAAACTAGAAACAAAATGTAACATTTTCCCTTTCTAATTCATATACAGCAATTAAATTATAAAACATAAGTCAAAGGACTATGCAACGAAGGAGCTTATTTATCTTTGACATGGGATACAATATTTTTCACACTTTAGTTTATTAAATAATTTTATTCATAGAAGTGATATATCTTTTTCTACCAAATGCAAAATCATGTTGTTTTTCTGATGAAATTATTTTATGACAATAAGTGCAAAAGAACTTAGGATTACCTCATTATAAATTGGTAATCTCAAAGATAAATTGGTAAAGACATTGTTATTGGTTGAGAGAAATAAAAAATTCAAATATTTTTTTCTAGATATTAAAGTGATTTTTATCATTAATTAAAAGTTATATTTAAGATTTAGTCACAATACTAATTCAAATAAATTGATAAATATCTCAACATATTTCATGTAATTTTATACATAACAATAGCACAATGACATTAAAGGTGGTTGATATATGTTCACTGACATCATACAATACACTGGTCGTAGCCTTTCACAAACTATAAGCTTTATAATTCAAATATCTATTTTACTGTTATGTAATATTATTGTTACAATTAATCTTATCTTTAATGGCATTGTCCATTATCAATCTTCAATTTTTCTCCCCGGTACTAAAAAGAAATAAAAAACTAATAATTTGTTTTCCATACATAAATGGAAATAAGATACATATTTATGAGGGACGAATTGAGTAGTTCAATAAAAATGAGATTAGACAAGCATAAACAACAAATGAAAATTGAACCAAATTAGGGTTTATTTTATATGATTACAAATAATCTCTATAAGCCACGAATTTAAATCCAAAATTAGCATAGTGTGACAAGCTAGAGCCACAAATTCACCAACATCCATGTTGTTTGCCATAAGTGGTGTTGGATATGTGTCATATTCTTTGCACAACTAGCCCCAGGTGGTGCTACGTTGTGTTGGGCACAACGACGGGTCACAGGGAGTTCAAGGCAACAACAAAAAACTTGTGGACCCAATCATGGTTGGGAAGATTGAAGGATTGTGGGCAAACCCACACATGATTTTTTGCATGGTTTGAGCATGATGGTTTTTCCCATGGTATTTTGTAGATTTGATCAATGGAACTACAATTATGTTCTAAACGAGGGTTAATGGATTGAGATTTTATGAATCCTTCGACATGTATATAATGAATTGTAACATTGAAAATAAAATAATGAAAAATCAATCTGGTTTTCCTAGTTTTGGATTTAGGAAAAAAATTTCTTTAAGTATTTTATGTTTTAGTCATTGTATATTTTTCATTTTTTTAAGAATTTGTTTATAGATAATTTCTATATAGGATTAAAAAGTTCAAATGATTCTACCAAACAACATACTGTAAATTAATATCTATCTATCTATATAGATATATATATATATATATATATATATATATATATATATATATAAAAAATTTGATGCCAAGTATCTTCTTAATGATTTATGCTAAAAATTATCATGGATTTTATTATTGTGTGCAGTGAAGTAGCCACACCAATCTCTTTACAAAAGTGAGCGAGCGAGTAGATGCATGAATAGAGAATGGAGAAAAATAAATTAGAATGGAAAAATGTGAGAAATAGAAATTAAAGTGGAAACTACTTAAACACTTAACTACAATAAACAAATATTTAAAATTATAAAAGGAAAAATGTTCCCAATTAAGTTTTGAATTTCATCTCAACATTTTGTTATCAACTACAATGAAAAATATTTGAAATTATTTAGATTTAACTATCCACATAATATTTATTAATAATAAATAGTATATTCTAAAAACATTTCTAATATAATAATACCTATTAACCTATTTAAAATTAACATACATTTTAAAATAGAATTTATATAAATACAATATTAATTTTACTAAAAACTATATCACCATAAAATAATTAAAGGATTGTAATAATTTTCTACTCTATAAGTTATCGTTTTTGTATGCCTACTACTTTGCCATACAAATATCATATTCATTTTCTTATAATTTTAATTTCACTTTTTGAACTTGCATTTTTTGGTAAAATTTTCATATTTTCATTTAAAAGAAAAATCTACATATGTTTAATAGTTTGAGTATGTTCTAATTTTCTACTAGCAAACTAGGTTAGTGGCGATGCTTTAGTTTTTTTAGCCAGTAAAATTTTGAAGATAGAGTATATAAATTTTATTAGGAAACTAGGTTAGTGGCAATGCTTTAGTTTTTTAGCGAGTAAAATTTTGAAGATAGAGTATACAAAATACATTCTAAAAATTAATGGCCATAAGCTAAATAATTTGACTATTTTGAATAACTAGAAATATGATAAAAGCCTATGAAACCGAAAAATCATGGACAAGGTATGGAATTGAAAGGATCCACAATAGATTCTTATCGTTGCTGACGTGGACTCCCTAGATCGAGTGGGATGTTGAAGCGTGCCTCTATCCTTCAAAATATCTAACTACAATCCTTCATTTGAAGTTTAAGTTCATCCATCATAAGTAAAATTCCATCCTTGTTAGCATTTCTACCTAACGATATTTCCCTAACAAGGATTTCATATTCTAATACAAGTCAATTATTTGAGGGTATTGGTTTTTCCTCCCCTACGTGTTTTTCAGGATATATTGACATTGTTCGAAGTCCACCAACATATGGGGTCTCCTTGGTATGAAGTCCCAACTAGACTCCACACCATTTAGGATAGAAGCCCCATCTGAGAATTCGACCTAACCACCATTATATTGTTCTTAAAGATCTGCCTTGGCCACAATTATCAACACAAGAGAGTATGCACATAACTTTCTGATAAGCGAGTTAACTTTGTGAACCATCAATTGCAATACATAAAAAGCTCTTTCATGGATGGGAAAAGAAAGAGTGAGCCTTAAGAAGAAAAGTTTTAGCACTCTCGTGATAAAGGCACACATGAGCATAGAAATAATTGTTAATTAAATTTTGAAATAGTTCACAAAGTAACAATGTTCATGAAACAAAGTAACAACGCACATTCAACAAAATATATACCAAAGCAAACAAAATAGTTCATTTTCTTTAGTATGTATGAACACAAACATATAAAGTAAACATTAAAAGAATAGTCTTACGACATCCATGATACATGAATGAAAGTGTGTTGGCTCTAAGAGCTTCAATATATTAAGTGAAATTTCCAATTACACAATTACAATGATGCAAAACTAGCCCCAATAGTGGAACATTAAGCCACCACTTGCTCCTAAATAATGATCTTCTCTCCTATTCCAAACTAGATAAGCCAAGGTGAAAAGTCCTTTTGCTTGAGATATGAGGGTTCATTTATAATAAATGAGGTGTCCTTTCACCTCCCATGTGACTCTTGACCTCCCTCATGACTCTTGCACTCCCATAGGACTTTTTAGCTCCTACATGGCTCTTGGAATTCCTAGTCACTCTTTACATTCCATGTGTGACTCTTTGGCTTCCACACATTTTACATTTTCCAATTTTTGAAATTACATAATTACATTTAACCAACAATGTGGAAAAAATACATGAGACAAAACAACACTCTTGTGTTGACACTTAGAAGAGATACAATTTGGTCATTGTGACATGAGACTTCATTGTAGTGTATTGATGCCAAGTTATTCTCTTTGTTTCTATTTCGTCAAATCTTCATGATTGGTCTAAGATGTGCTTCATCTTCACCCTCTAAAGGATCAAGATAAGAATTGGAACCTTCTAATTCAACATGAGTTTCCATCTCTTTGTTGTGGTCCAAGATTCCTTTACTCCTACATGGTAGTATCTTTGTGTCTTATCTCCACAGGTGTCCTCTTTGGAACCCCTTGTTGCTGACCTCTGTTGTGGCCATCAACACACCCCCCCTTGTTCATTTAAGTGTTGTCCAAAATACTAAAATAATGGGGACCCTTAGTTAAATTTTAGAAAAAAAAGCAAGAGTTTCCTTTCTTCAAAATAAGGTTACCATCCTAAGCTTAGAAAGGTCTTTTGAATAATTTTTTAACCTAAGTCTATGATAAGGGAAATATCTTTAAAGCCGCGTTGCAAAAAAGATAGGAAATGCCTCCATTTCTCTATAATATCGGTATGCGCAAGACTCTCGCGTTAAGCATAATATCGCATCGCAATAAAGTAATACTCATAAGGAAAAAACTTCAAGATTTACCGATCTGCGATAACACCGATCTCAAGATCGCATATCGCAGAAATGAGCTGACAAGATTCGGCAAACATTAAACTTCTGCGACCTGCGATGTTGCGATCGCTACGATATTATATTCGTATGTTTGTGCGATCTGCGATGGTGCGATTTGCGATGGCGTGATCTGCGATGTTACGTAAGCAAATCATAAATCACTTCATCATGAATCCTTCGGGCACGCTATTCAAAGAAAAGCCACTTACCATAATCTGACTCAAGATCATGCACTTTTAATGATAGTAAAGGAATTAGTTGTCAGCTATTAAATGAAATGAAGACGCGTGCTTTTGTAAAAAATTACTTCACGTAAGGTGGCATATTTGATGTATCTGTTGCATTTAAAACTCTCCCATCACCTTTCTTGATCAGTCATTTCCATTTCACTCGTAAGCTGCAGGAACGAAGAACTAAAGACGATTCAAAGCCAAACGCAAGAAGAAATGGGAAAGAAAAATAAAGCTCAAGGCTCTGAGGTGAAGGAAAAGACGAAGGAGATGGCGCCTTTGTATACAGACACAGCCTGTAACAGAGACGCAGGGATATCGACATAGGAAAGCATGTACAGACTTCTTGAAGAAGAGAATCCCAGAATAATGAAGGTTGCTGATGTCGCGGGCTCACAATGCTCTTCCGAGGCGTCCTTAGAGGAGCTAGCATGTTCATTTCTTCACCGGATAGCAGCAAGGCCCAAAATTCTACCATATACGGATATGATCAAGTGGATACTTGACAATGCAGAGATGAACAACAGACAATTCAAGATTCAAGGACATGGGCTCATCGGATCATTCGCTGCACAAGATTTAAAGCTTATGTATCATCTTCCTGAACCACAGGCGACTTACAATGCACAATTCGTTATGAAATTTGTGGCAGAGAACCCAAACCTAGCAGAGACCACCAAAGATTGGTCCAGAAAAGAGGAGCCGCTCAAAAAAGACAAAAAAAGTATGTACAGCACTAGTTCCTCACCTCTCCGTATTGTTTTGCTGCGGCCATGCTTTGTAGATTATTTGGGATGCCGAATATCAATAAGTTTTCGTCTGAATGGCTACCATTAATAGATACTTCCACAAATGCCGATATTATGGATTGGGCCAAGATCTTTTCTGATAATCTATACAAGGCTATTATCAATTACCGGTCTAAAAGATCCTTGTCTCAAAGGATGTATCCTCCTTTTTATCTGTCCGCATATGTTATGGATTCTATTTGTTATGTGTCTAAATTTCCCACTATGGGTTGGAAATGGACTACCCAGGACCCATTACCTATCCATGTTTATCATAAGATGTTATGGGATTCTCAGTTCGTCCCACACTTCTACCAGATTTGTCACGGGCTTATCTTACCCTTGTATAGAATGATGTATGATGAAGACCCCCCGAGGTGCTCACCCGAGGCACAGATAGATATCATCCCCATCGCAAGATGGTTCGGGGAAGAATGGTTCACCTATATTAGAGTGTTTGGAAGCACTGTACCTCCTCATGTCCTGCCTCTGTATATCCCCGATAATTTACACAGGGCCAATTTAATCGAAGAGACCACCCCGGGGTACCTACCAAATAAACTACGACTGGAAGCAGAATGGAAGCAGAAGGCGCAGGAAAAGGGAAAAGCGATCCAAGCATTAAACAGGTTAAATTGGGAGTGTTACTGGGCATACTTGGTCAAGCCGCATAGTCAATGGATGACTGTGAAATGCATCATAAACGCGGCCGAAAAAGTAGTGCCAGCTCTCATAGATTCTGTTTTCGCAGCCCAGCTCAGCGCAGAAGTCAGCCAGCCAACTCTCCTCAAGCCCATGATGAACACTTGCAGCTTTAAAGACCAAATTCAGAAGTAGCCTTATTTGAGAATGTTGTTTTTTCTTTAAAATTAGATTAGAAAAAGGACGGTCATTTGAAAACCGCATCCTTAATTTTGTAAATACACTATTATTAGAATTAGGAAGTAGTATTTTAACCCTGCTCGTTGCATTTGGAGAAGGGTCCAGAAATTTGTCAAAAACTTGTCCTCGGAACATGCACTTCTGCACCCTCAGAGGAGGTTTTGATGAATGGATGGATCGAGATTTATTAATGTTTGCATTTGATGTCTGCTACTGATGTTGCACTTTTGTACTCTTAGTAGATGTTAGAACAAGTAGAGATAAATCGTTTTTTTGCTTGAAGCTTATAAGTAGGATTAGTCATAAATGGTACTTTTATCTCTTGGCCATTTCTGCTTATATTCTTAAAGTGATATACAGTTTTCAGTTGTTTATATGTTACTGCATGAATGTATGAGTTACCATTTGGCACTTCTGTATGGTGGAGCCATTTATTTATGTCTGATATATGAATAACTTATTATGCGATATGATGTTCACAACTATTTTGCCTAACTTTTTATGCAAAGTGGTTTATCTTAATTGATTTCTATTCTTATGATAGCTGAATGATCTTTACTACCAGTTATTGTTTGAAATCTCTTTAGATCGCATAATAGAAGAAATACACCCCGGGTTAGCGTAGATTAGATGTGTTGTTTCTCATTAGATTACAATAGCATAGAGTTAGTTTAAAAGTTTGAATTAAATTAGCTTTAAGTACTCTTAGATCAACATCATCCAACTCTGCACACACACACACCCTTAGATTGGGAAACTGGTCCCATTATCCCCAATCGGACCCGCTATACCAAACGGATAAGGAGCTGCCAACCAAGGTCCGGACTGGGTGGGTATCCCCCTTGTTGTCGACCCGATTTTCGGGGCTTCAACATATTTGGCGCTAGAAGGAGGGCCTGAACATAGTGTCTGTTGGAATGATTTTCAATTGTAACATTTGAATCAGGATGGTTGCTCGTAAACTTCCCATTTGGAGTTGCATCCATGTTCCTACCTCTTCCAACACTCCACCTGAAGTGGTAAGACTCTTGTCTCAGGTAAAATTCAATGGTAAGAATAATTCTTCTGCTTTTAATCATGCTCTTCAATTTATTCAAAGAGTTTCAAGTTCGGATGTTCAAAGAATTGATGAAGGCATTTTATGCAGAATTTTTATTCTTACATTCACGACGGAAGCTAGAAAATGGTGCAGAACCCTCCCAGTTGCCTCAATTCACAGCTGGGACCAATTCGTCAAGACTTTCATTTGTGAATTTGATTGTTATGACTATGACCAGGTATATTGATGAAATTGATTATCTACGGAAACAAGATGAATCTGTTAGGGATTTTAATATGCGATTTCATCTTAATAGTCTAAAGTATGATGTTGAAAGTGAACTCATGGATGAAGAATCTTCAGATTATGCTGAGCATTCCCTGCCTCCTATGTCTGATCAAGCAGAAATTAGTCCAAGCTTTGTCTCACTTTCTTCTAATGTGAATGAGAATTCCAATTTGAATATACAAATCAGCCATGATGAAGAAAGTTCCCAAAGCCTAGGAGACATGCATGCTCTAATGCAAGAAGACAAAAGCGAGAATGCTGGAGGAAAGCCTGCCTTGGAACCAGAAGATGACTTTGATACAAGGTCAGATAATATCGTTGCAAATCAACAAATGCAGATGCCAAGGTTAGAACAGCAAACTATTTCTCTTTCAAAAAGTATCAGTACACAAAGGTATGATCTAAAGCCCGATGTCTATGATGAATCTGATGAACAAAGATTTTTCCATGATGATATTTTCAAATGCATTGTTACAGAATCACATTTTTCTCTTTATCCTGATGTTTTTAGTGATGATAATTTTTCCCCTCTCAATATTAAAGATATCTCAAAAAGTACAGAGGATTATTCAAATGAGTCATCATTAGGTTTTCAAGATAAAAAGATAGCTATAGAACATGATTTGATCATTTTCAAACAAGAACCACTTGACCTTCCTTGTCTGAAAATATATGACGAAAAAGAGAAATTTAGGGAAACCTGTAAAATCATTTATGATAGCTACTTTGACAACGATGATGTTGTTGATTTATCCCAAGTACCTCAACAAAGCTCAGATAATGAGAGATATTCTAATTCAGGAATCATATCAGTCAATCCTCATTTCAAAGTAAAAGATCATTTGCATGATTTTACTATCCAAGACAATACCCCGATCTATGATTCATATCATGAGGAAACCCCCATGCATGTTCACAATCATAACTTGTCTTCTAATTCACAAGACGGAATTCGAAATTGCTCAGATCCCATAATTTTGGCCAGTTCTTGTGAAAAACAAGATATTCCAAGTCAATCCCAGTTGTGCTGTAACATTATTTGTACAGATAATCATTTCTTTCTTTCTCACTTGCACTCATTTTGTACAAAATCGGATTGTGTTTTAAATTTTCAGACTTTTGATACATTACTATGGTATGTTGAGCACCTTATCAAAGAACATTCGAAAGATGTGCTACAATTTTGGAAAACTAAACTGTGTCAAGGAAGTATAGAACTTTTTCAATTCCAAGATCAATCAATATCAGACTTCCTTAAAAAACTTCTTTGGCATCCAAAACACCATCAACGAAGGAAAGTACCTCTCGAAACTTGTCGGCAATTCGCGCCAATTGATAAATCTCTTTCCAGAAATTTCCATCTATTCTTCATTGATTTATTTAGTGATTTATATATGGAAACTTTCCTTTTACAAGAAATTTCTAAAAGCTTGACTTTAACGCACAGTAGGTTACAGGCCATTAAAACTGAAAAATCGTATTAGCAACCTGGCTTGTCATCTTTCCTATTACGAGATCATCAATCCATAACAGAAATTCATCCTGATTTTTATGATCCAATAGGTATCCAGTTGGAAAGAAGTTTTCATGAGAAGGAAATTTCAGACAGAATTCCAACTGAAGTTACACATTCTTATTCCACATCCAACATTAAGAGTCCAAGAAAAGTTTTGTTCTTAACACTGATGTTTGAAAGTTACATACGTGTAGGAATAAAAATGAAAAGATGGTTCCACTGGAAATATCATTTCACCTAGTTAATTTTCTGTATATAGTTAGAATAGGAGTAGGAGTAATTTAGCTAGGTTATTAGGTTTATAATTTACTTTTAATAGTTGGTAGCCAAAATAAGAAAAGATATTATCCCTATTCTTTTCATAATCCTAGGGAATGTCTACCTCTCATTTCGTTAAATATTTTTCTCCATAATAAAATTTGCTATGGTTAACAGCATTTGACATTTACTAAAGACACCTTTTCTCTATCAAGATTTTGAAATTCTGCTTCTATAAATAGCAAATCTTTTGGAAACTTGATCTTTATTATCAATAGAACTTTAACCCAGATATGATACTAGTTTCAACTCCAAGAAATTTTAAGAAAGCAATCTTAGTGAAGAAATTGTTTTATGTCAGTACAATGAAAGGCATCAATAACAAAATAAGGATTCCCTGTAGAAACAGCCATTTCCAAAAAACTCTATTATTGTCGTCCAGAACTTTCTTAAGGAAAAAAATTGACTTCCTCCCTGCTAAAGAAAATCGCAGCATTTAGAAAAAGACCCAAGGATACACTATATCTTGAAGAATAAGAGGTCTCATCACGAGCCGGCTTATCATGATCACAGATATTATAACTTGCTGACTTTGCCATTACTGTCCACCAAAACAGGGCAACGACTTAAGATTATTGAAATCACAAGACAAGGGGTCTCATCGCGAGCCAGCTTGTTCAACAAAAGTGTAAATCAAGTGAATGATTGTGTCATAATTTGGCTACCAAACCAAGACATTGTTCTTTAAGAATAAAAAAAGGAAAAAGTATCAATCTGGGTTTTTTCTTTAAGAGTTGTAGATCACCTTAAGCAGGATAAAGGATCATTATTGGGTAATAGGTAACCCTGTCGAGGCTATGGATGTTTGCTGGCAGCAGAGGCTCTACCTGCGAAAAAGGAGCATATTTAAAAGGCTGCTACACAGGGAAGACTTTATTTTATTTTTTACAAGACCAAGTAATGGCTGATGTAAATGCAAGGACAAGCTGAGGATACAAGTAATTAAAATAGAAAGAGGTTGAAACAAAATATCATTGACAGTTTGAAGTATAATATGCTTTATCTTTTTATAATAAAGTTTAAGTTTTCTGAGAAAAATTTTTGTTTCGGAAGTTTGAAAACGTCAATAGAAGATCAGAGATAACTGGTTCTCCCAAGTGAATCGCCAATTGTTGTGGCCAGCAACACCCCCCCCCCCCTTGTTCATTTAAGTGTTGTCCAAAATACTAAATGAATGGGGACCCTTAGTTAAATTTTAGAAAAAAAAAGCAAGAGTTTCCTTTCTTCAAAATAAGGTTACCATCCTAAGCTTAGAAAGGTCTTTTGAATAATTTTTTAACCTAAGTCTATGATAAGGGAAATATCTTTAAAGCCACGTTGCAAAAAAGATAGGAAATGCCTCCATTTCTCTATAATATCGGTATGCGCAAGACTCTCGTGTTAAGCATAATACCGCATCGCAATAAAGTAATACTCATAACGAAAAAACTTCAAGATTTACCGATCTGCGATAACACCGATCACAAGATTGCATATCGCAGAAATGAGCTGACAAGATTCGACAAACATTAAACTTCTGTGACCTGCGATGTTGTGATCGCTGCGATATTATATTCGTATGTTTGCGCAATCTGCGATGGTGCGATTTGCGATGGCGCGATCTGCGATGTTACGTAAGCAAATCATAAATCGCTTCATCACGAATCCTTCGGGCACGCTATTCAAAGAAAAGCCACTTACCATAATCTGACTCAAGATCATGCGCTTTTAATGATAGTAAAGGAATTAGTTGTCAGCTATTAAATGAAATGAAGACGCGTGCTTTTGTAAAGAATTACTTCACGTAAGGTGGCATATTTGATATATCTGTTGCATTTAAAACTCTCCCATCACCTTTCTTGATCAGTCATTTCCATTTCACTCGTAAGCTGCAGGAATGAAGAACTAAAGACGATTCAAAGCCAAACGCAGGAAGAAATGGGAAAGAAAAATAAAGCTCAAGGCTCTAAGGCGAAGGAAAAGACGAAGGAGATAGCGCCTTTGTATATAGACACAGCATGTAACAGAGACGCAGGGATATCGACATGGGAAAGCATGTACAGACTGCTTGAAGAAGAGAATCCCAGAATAATGAAGGTTGTTGTTGTCGCGGGCTCACAACGCTCTTTCGAGGCGTCCTTAGAGGAGCAAGCATGTTCATTTCTTCATCGGATAGCAGCAAGGCCCAAAATTCTACCATATACGGATATGATCAAGTGGATACTTGACAATGCAGAGATGAACAACAGACAATTCAAGATTCAAGGACATGGGCTCATCGGATCATTCGCTGCACAAGATTTAAAGCTTATGTATCATCTTCCTGAACCGCAGGCGACTTACAATGCACAATTCGTTATGAAATTTGTGGAAGAGAACCCAAACCTAGCAGAGACCACCAAAGATTGGTCCAGAAAAGAGGAGCCGCTCAAAAAAGACAAAAACGGTATGTACAGCACTAGTTCCCTCACCTCTCCGTATTGTTTTGCTGCGGCCATGCTTTGTAGATTATTTGGGATGCCGGATATCAATAAGTTTTCGTCTGAATGGCTACCATTAATAGATGTTGCCACAAATGCCGATATTATGGATTGGGCCAAGATCTTTTCTGATAATCTATACACGGCTATTATCAATTACCGATCTAAAAGATCCTTGTCTCAAAGGATCTATCCTCCTTTTTATTTGTCCGCATATGTTATGGATTCTATTTGTTATGTGTCTACATTTCCCACTATGGGTTGGAAATGGACTACCCAGGACCCATTACCTATCCATGTTTATCATAAGATGTTATGGGATTCTCAGTTCGTCCCACACTTCTACCAGATTTGTCACGGGCTTATCTTACCCTTGTATAGAATGATGTATGATGAAGACCCCCCGAGGTGCTCACCCGAGGCACAGATAGATATCATCCCCATCGCAAGATGGTTCAGGGAAGAATGGTTCACCTATATTAGAGTGTTTGGAAGCACTTTACCTCCTCATGTCCTGGCTCTGTATATCCCCGATAATTTACACAGGGCCAATTTAATCGAAGAGACCACCCCGGGGTACCTACCAAATAAACTACGACTGGAAGCAGAATGGAAGCAGAAGGCGCAGGAAAAGGGAAAAGCGATCCAAGCATTAAACAGGTTAAATTGGGAGTGTTACTGGGCATACTTGGTCAAGCCGCATAGTCAATGGATGACTGTGAAATGCATCATAAACGCGGCCGAAAAAGTAGTGCCAGCTCTCATAGATTCTGTTTTCGCAGCCCAACTCAGCGCAGAAGTCAGCCAGCCAACTCTCTTCAAGCCCATGATGAACACTTGCAGCTTTAAAGACCAAATTCAGAAGTATCCTTATTTTAGAATGTTGTTTTCTCTTTAAAATTAGATTAGAAAAAGGACGGTCATTTGAAAACCGCATCCTAAATTTTGTAAATACACTATTATTAGAATTAGGAAGTAGTATTTTAACCCTGCTCATTGCATTTGGAGAAGGGTCCAGAAATTTGTCAAAAACTTGTCCTCAGAACATGCACTTCTGCACCCTCAGAGGAGGTTTTGATGAATGGATGGATCGAGATTTATTAATGTTTGCATTTGATGTCTGCTACTGATGTTGCACTTTTGTACTCTTAGTAGATGTTAGAACAAGTAGAGATAAATCGTTTTTTTGCTTGAAGCTTATGATTAGGATTAGTCATAAATGGTACTTTTATCTCTTGGCCATTTCTGCTTATATTCTTAAAGTGATATATAGTTTTCAGTTGTTTATATGTTACTGCATGAATGTATGAGTTACCATTTGGCACTTCTGTACGGTGGAGCCATTTATTTATGTCTGATATATGAATAGCTTATTATGCAATATGTTGTTCACAACTGTTTTGCCTAACTTTTTATGCAAAGTGGTTTATCTTAATTGATTTCTATTCTTATGATAGCTGAATGATCTTTATTACCAGTTATTGTTTGAAATATCTTTAGATGCATAATAGAAGAAATACACCCCGGGTTAGCGTAGATTAGATGTGTTGTTTCTCATTAGATTACAATAGCATAGAGTTAGTTTAAAAGTTTGAATTAAATTAGCTTTAAGTACTCTTAGATCAGCATCATCCAACTCTGCACACACACACACCCTTAGATTGGGAAACTGGTCCCATTATCCCCAGTCGGACCCG
The DNA here is from genome assembly GCA_031772625.1 of Pinus tabuliformis. Classification (NCBI taxonomy): domain Eukaryota; kingdom Viridiplantae; phylum Streptophyta; class Pinopsida; order Pinales; family Pinaceae; genus Pinus; species Pinus tabuliformis. The sequence goes on from CM062808.1 coordinate 471,202,073, forward strand.
CTATACCAAACGGATAAGGAGCTGCCAACCAAGGTCCGGACCGGGTGGGTATCCCGCTTGTTGTCGACCTGATTTTCGGGGCTTCAACAACCTCCTTGAGCATCATCTTTCCATGATAGGATGATAGCACCTGTAAATGAAGTTCACTCATGAAAAGACAATATCAGCCCCCAAAATCACATGTTCTATCTTTGTTTTCTCATGTGAGGTGCTGACTGTGATGGGACAGTGTGCAAAGATTAGAGAGGAGCCTTCTTCGGTGTAGAGCATAGATTAAGGAGGAAAGGAATGGAGTTATGGGCACTAGAAGCTCACATTTCATAATGGAAAGAGAGAGAGACAAGGATCTATGTTGTGGGCAAGTCGAGGAGACAAGAGTGACAAGTTTGGGCATAGTGACTCTGCAATGCACATTGATTGAGGAGGAGGCTCTAGGGATTGAGTAGGTCACCAATGCAAGGGACAAGTAATGAACCTACTTTCCACTAGGACTACACAATGCACAATGAAGGTAGGGCTTATTAAGGCATTGTGTAGAGGGAAAGTGTAATCAACAAGAAATTGGATCATTGTGCCCTAAGAATGCTCAATGTGTAATTAAGGAAGGGAGGGATTGGTATTTCACAAGTTGCGATTGAAAGGGGTTAAATAAGACCTCACTATCAACTAGGAGTCCCCAATGCACAACAGAACGTAAGTCTAATCAAGGCTTTGTGCAGTGGCCAAGTGTAAGCAACAAGGGTTGAGTGGTTGTGCTCTAGGGATGCACAATGCACAATGTAAAGGGAGATGTCCTCAAGTGGGCACAAAGGGAAAGTATAAGTAGCAAGAGGCTCATTACTGAGGCTTGAAAATGCATAATGCACTCATCACTTGACTAAAGGTTAAATTTGTTCATAACTTATGCATGATGTGAGGACAAGGAAGGATCTTGAAATTGACTAAGTGTTAAATCAGTGAGACAAGAAAGAGAGAGTAAGATAATACAAACAGGTCCCAAATATGATCACACACATTCAAAATCAAACACATGTCACAGATAGCACAATACCCAAAACCAACATGCATACGTTGAAGTAGCAATAAAACGACACTTATCTCCAAGTGCAATAGTTAGGATTTAAGCCTTTACGACACAAGTGTAAACCACAATCAAAAGATGCACTATGCTATGGAAGAGTTTCCAACACATGTTCTTATGATAGAGAGAATAAACTAGTGCAAGAGAGTGTGTTGGAACTACCTCTGAAAGGTGTGCCAAGGTGCTCTTTGGATATAAGTGATGCATGGAAAAACAAAAGAGAACACAAGCGACACATGTAAGAATGAAAGCAACCAAAAGTGACAATTGTAAAAGAAATTGAAAGTGAAAATGTTAGATGCGAAAGAAAAAGAGAAATTTGAGAAACTCACCCAGATGGTGGCACACTTGCAATCACGAGGAGAGAATGCTCCTTGTGCTCCAAAAGTGCAAAGATATAAAAACTGAAAAATGAAAGTGAGATGAGCTACAGACTGAATTCTTTATATAGGGAGAGCAAACATGCAATTAGTGTTAGGATTTGTGAGGTCACTTAGTGCATGCTGGGAAACTAGGAGTCAAGAGTGAATTGAATGCCACAAAGAGCTTTAATAGTACTAACTTGAAGTAGTACACTCTCATTTTTAACTAGGGGTGTGTAATCATTATTTGCATAGAATTCCCTTACACTGAGTGGGAAATGCACAATCATTGTCATAGGGAACTACAAAATTATGGTTGGAAAGGACTATGCAATGGTTGTTAGCAAGGGATGCACAATGAAGGATAGCAAGGGCTACACAATCAATGCTAACAAAGAGCGCCCAACATTGTCACTATGAAGTGCACTTAGCCTATCTTGTCATGTGTGCTTGTGAAGACATCAAGAGTTGGGCATGTGAAAGAAAGTAGATCAACACTTAGAATTCCCAAAGGAAGACTTCAACACTTAGATAACATGATCAAACACGATGCTAATGGCTTGAAACAAAAGATGGCATGATCATAAGGAGGCTCCAAAATTTGAAGATAGCCAAAATTTTGAAGGGGGTTGTAGCAGTTACAACACTTGGAAATTCGATGGAAGAACCACAACTTCTTTGTTTGTGTATAGCTTTAAGCATAAAGTCTAGCATTTTGGAAGTATTGTCTCATCCTATAGATCACCCTAGATTCTTTACTTAGCCCAGTTATATATGTAGTCTCTCCTATTCCTCTCATCAGCTCAAACACATTTACAAAACTTTCCATATCTTAATTGTTTCGATTGGGGAGAAGGATAGTATATATTCATAATTTTATGATGATCAAGTCTTAGTGTTATCTTTGGTGTTTCTTTGCTACTATCAAGCTTGTTTAGTACTCCGGCAAACTCACTTGACGGAATCACAAGCATTGCTTTGTTACTAGCGAGGTTGTTGAGTAGCTCGGTGAAATTGCTTGCTTCACTCCTCTATGCAGGAAGCCTTTCGCTTATTTCACCCTTTATTATTTTTATAACTTTATGCTCATTGGAATTTTATAGGCCTTTATTTCACTAAGGGAAGAAGAGGGATCCCAACTTATTAATGAGCAAGAGAGGTTATTCCTTGTTTTGCAGAGACTCTTGTATATATACCTCTAAAATTAGTGTGCTCTCTTAAGCTTTTCTCCTTTCCCTTCTCTTCTCAAGTGAGATTATATGTTAAAAACCAATTAATATAAATGGCGATTTCAAGGAAAGAATATTATATGATAGATACGAGCATCGTAGATCCACTAAACCTTTCATTTTGAATGAGTCATATTTTCCGTCTAACCATCATGGACTCATAAATTATTTAGGCACAAACAAAGAAAGGGATTAAAATTTAACTGAGCATTGTCAGTTGTCACTGTTCCCCTTTTAAAACTTTCACCAAATTACTTTAGAGCCAAACGATGCAACTTTCACATAAAGTCTTATTAAAATTAAACATAGTGACATGGCATAGAAAGAAAGGAAGAAAGGAATGTAACATGTAAAAACTTGGAGGATGATGCTAAGAAAAAACCCCAAATGAGAAAGAGAATGTAGATAAAAGTGCTGTAATGCGATGCAAAAGTGATCCAGGTGGATCTTTAAATAAGTATCAGTGGCATGGTAAAAGGCTCAAAACTAAAAGTGGAATAATTGGATAAACTTAGCATTGAATCGAATTGCTCGTCATCCTGATTCCAACTGTGTCAACGACACTCAAATCCAAGTTCATATGAAGAAGTTAGAGAAAGTCAAAGTTTATGTTTGACTTCTCCAAGTGGCAAGAGGAGATGACATGGCAGACAATCTCAGTGAAAGGGGAAACACCAAGTGGCACACTGCCATTGGTCCGACATATCGCATATCATAGAAAGAAGAGGTCATGGATTAAGGAAAATTGGCCCGAGGTTGTGATGCGATCAAATCGCAATCGCCCATCGCAAAAGGAGAAGGTGAAAGAATCGGCCCTCGATAATCAGGGTTGCGTTGCAACGAATCGCAATCTCACATCACAAGGTGCAATGGCCTAGAATCGGCCTCCAACAAGATTAAATTGCGATTGTGATATCACAATCGCATGTCACATAAGCACTGCACCAGTATATATGTTACCTGATGGGCTCCATTGATTGTGATTTGTGATGGGGTTTCCGAACCCGATATTTTATATGTTATTTTTAATCCTCCCGGCGGGTCCATGTATGGGTTAGTCTGTACGCCGATGAAACTGTCGATTATGGGGAAATGCCAATAATAAAAGGCCACCAATTTCAACCTACAGTTAAAGGGGGTTTTCCATGTTTGTAAGGATTTTTTCGACATACTATTCAGGGCCCCGAGAACCTCTATTGGAAAATGCCCACTTGCTAAACTTCGTCATTTGTTTGGAACTACCCCGGTATTGAGGGATTTTTCCGCCAGCGTATATAAAGGACCATCCGTGTCAGAGAAAGGCAGAGAGGACTGGCAGATTAGTTCAGAAGCTATTGAGCACAGTAGACCCTAACCTGGCAGCAAGCCAGGGTCTCACCTTGAGCAGTGGGGAGGTTCTGAGAAGGTGTAGAAGGCCCAATTATCCAAATTTGGTGTCCGGATAGGCATTTTTACACGATTTTTCGCCAGAATTTTAGTAGTATTATTTGTTTATGAAGCTGGGATCTCCATTCTTCGTCCATATTCTAGCTTAGAGGTATAAGGATTGTAGTTGAATGTTGATTGTACTTTTATCTCTTTTTATGCCACTTAATAAAAGAAGGCCTCCCCATTATTGAACTCTGTAATCAAATATTTGTGTCATGTTTTTCTTACTTATCGTGTTATTTTTGCATTGTTTTATGTGCTTTTAATTTCCATGGTTCATAAGCTCTATTTCATGCAATTCCAATGCATCTATAAGTAAAATATCTTGGATCAAGTTTGGTATCAGAGCAGGTATTTGTCAATGTGAATTACATGAGTATATGCTAACTTGGAACAAGCTACAAAAGGGTGAAGGAAAGCTTAAGTCCTTTGATCCTGAAGAAGGACATGCACAATGAAGAAGAAGCATGGAAAATGAAGAATCTCATTGGGGAGAGGAACAAAATTTCCACAAGGTATTCTACAATATGATAGAGAAAGTGGACAAGCTATTTTCAGAGTATGAAAAGGCACGAGAAGAAAGATTTTGATGACAATAGATCAGTACATCATGGATATGGTGGAGAAGACCACCCTCCCTCTCCATCTTCTAGTGATGATTCTGCTTCTTCTTCTCATCATTCTCGCAGACATCATAGACATACATCTAAGAAACCTTTTCTTAAACTAGATGTAAAGTTTGACTTGCCTATGTATGCTGGAGAATGTAATATAGAAAATATTAATGATTAGATTAGGCAGATTGAGGTCTACTGCTGGATTCAAAAAATCAAGGAAGAAGAGGCAAAGATCCAGTTGGCATCCCTTCGACTGAGTGGCACCACTCTCGTTTGGTGGGAGAGTAGATTGCAATGCAGCAAAAATGTGGGTAACCTTCTTTCCTCATGGTCAAATTTTGTTTTTGCATTGAAGAATTATTTGTACCCTCTGGGATATAAACAAAAATCAGTAATGGAATGGCAACACCTAAGGAAAAGCAAGGGTCAAAATTTGCAAAACTTAACCGAAGAATTTAGGAAACAACCATTGAATTTGAGCATTCCATTAGATTCGCTAGAGATTATAACTAAGTATATCAATTCCTTACATAGCTACATAAGGAAATAATTACTAGTGTTCGAGCCTACTACTATCGATGAGGCCAGTGTGAGGGCCATTCATCTTGAGAGTAGGGGGACGCATGAAAAAAATGACCACCCAAAAGGAGCCGCAACTGGCAAGAGAAGAGAGGCAAATCCCTCTTGTACACATTGTGAGAAAGAGGGACATGACAAAGAGAATTGATGGAAACTGCACCCTGAGCTGAGGCCTAAGAAGTATGACAGAAAGGAGAGGCAGAAGACAACTACCACCGTGCAACAAGATTGCAAGTTTGAATCAGAGGAAGACGATAAGGTCACAACTACGGGATTTGCACGAGGTAGACCAATTGACCCAGGGTTAGATTCTGGTGACGAAAGGAAGATTGCATCTCTTGGGATCGTAACAGATGGACCAGTTGATTTCATTTCTGATTTGGGCAATGAAGCAAAAATTTCAATAAATATTGTACCAAAGGTGAAAAGGACACCCAATGCGGCATGGCTCCAGGAACTTGAGGATATCAACCAAAGCATTCAAGTAGAGAATATTGAGCTAAGGTGACTCTTACATGAAGTAGGAAAGGAGAAAAAAAGGTTGCTATGCCAGTTGCAAGTTAAGGACGAGGCCTTAGAAAAGCTGCAACATAACCACCTTGAGGTAAAAAGTGACTCTTCAGTTTTATGTACCTTTCCTGGTGATGTTTTTGCCGCTTTTGAAAAACATACTATGGGTATCGTATCCAAACTGTTGAAGAAAATGGGGTATGAGGGGAAGGGCCTCGATATTAATGGTCAGGGCATCACAAACGCCATCAAAGTGGAGGAATTGCCTCGTCATGTAGGACTCAGGTATTTCAGGAAGGAAGTTGGGGAATGCTCCAAAACAACCAATGACCCACCAACGACAGATGATGAGGTCACCTCATCACATTCCAGTGACAATGAGGGATCAATGAACACTTATCAGAGGCACATCAGGAGAAAGTGTTCGAAGATGACCCGGAATGTCTAAAAAAGGAAGAATCATTGCAACAAGGATGAACATTAGAAACCTACATGCCAGACACTTTAGGCCCAAAAAGAACACATGAAGGATCAAGTCATTAAGGATATTCCACAAACAAATCCAACACAGGAAGATGACCCATTTACTTTATTAAGTAAAAGATGGTCTTTTTTTAGATAGTAGCCTTTTATGGCCACGGTTTGTAAATCATGCGTTGCAAGTAAATGTAAAAAGTGATGATGTGTTCCATCACTTCAAAACACAACGATGATGTTTGTGGCATTTTATTATGAGTAGTTTGGGCATTAGTTTCTATCATGTAAAACTTGACAAAAGAGTGCGTGTTATAAATGCTTGGCAAGTGTGGGGTTGTTTGTCATGTATGGTTAGTATATGATTGCAAAGGATGTACCATCTTTGCGTGCAGGCGGTTGAAAGTGTGCTTTGGCGAGGACACAATCAGTGCGTTGGATGTGTTAATGCTTTTGGTGGAGTACATTTGTGTGGTCTTCAAAATAATGCATTCGAGTAAAGCTCAGTTGATGGACAAAGAAAAAGTGAGGGAACAATTTCCTCACTTCCTAATTGACTGAAAGGGATTTTGGTTGTCCAAAAGATCTTAGTGGGGAGGATTGATCTAGGTGGATCTTTAAAGAAGTATTAGTGGCATGGTAAAATGCTCAAAACTCGAAGTGGCATAATTTGGATAAACTTAGCATCAGATCGAAGTGCTCGTCATCCTAGTTCCAACAATGTGAACGACAGTCAAATCTAAGTTCATACGAAGAAGTTAGAGAAAGTCAAAGTTTATGTTTGACTTGTCCAAGTGGCAGGAGGAGATGGCATCGCAGACACTCTTATCGAATGGGGAAGCGCCAAGTGGCAGGCTACCAATGGTCCCACATATCGCATATCGCAGAAAGTAGAGGTCGCGGCTTAAGGAAAATTGGCCCAAGGTTGCGATGAGATCAAATTGCAATCACCCATCACAAAAGGAGAAGGTGAAAGATTTAGACCCTGGTAGTCAGGGTTGTGATGTTACAAATCACAATCGCACATCGCAAGGTGCAGTGGTCCAGAATCGACCTCCGACAAGATCAGGTTGTGATTGCGATATCGCAATTGCATGTCACACAAGCACCACGCCCATATATATGTTACTTTATGGGCTCTGCTGATTATGATTTCAATGGGATTTCTGGACCTAATATTTGATATGTTATGTTTAATCCTCCCATCAGGTCCATTGTATCGCAGGCCACTTGATGTATGGGTTGGTCTGTATTCTGATGAAATTGTTGATTGCAGGGAAACACCGATAGTAAAAGGCCGCTGATCCAGGTGGATATTGGTAGCCACCGGCCAAGTCCACTTGGACCCCCACCATTGTTTCTTTCAACTTTTTGGTTTCCTTAATTGTAGCACAATTTACTATTTTTAGCAGTTTTTCTGGTCTTGAACTTCTGAAGCCGTTTTGAGGCCCTAAACAACGTTTTTTGGGAAAACTGGGAGCAACATCGGTCCATAGACCAATGTTTCTCTTCTCAAAGTTGTAGTTCTCGGATAGATATTTCTAACGAGATATCGTTCGCGTCAAATAGAGATCATATGCCAAAGTTACGACCCCGGGAAGTTGATGTACCAATTTACCCAAACAGGGCCCACAGTTTGGCGTTTCATCTTATAGGGTTAGGTTTTTGGATGTTTAGGGTTTTCCATTGTTTCTCAACAATAAATAAGCCTTCAAGCCTCATTGTAACATAGTCAGAGGCATGTCGCCTCCACATCTCTTCTCAGAGATAAGCTACCATCGCCCTAGCTGGTTTATTTCCATTATTGTTTGTAAGCATATTTTGTTGCGTTGTGTTATATTCTTTCCATGACTAGCCCACGTAGTTAACTGGGGGTTAGAGGGTGTGAGGTCACATGGGGTTTGAGGCGTACTCGTAACCCCACTTTATGGGGTCCAAGGCAGTGCCCCAGAAAATTTTGGTTTTGGGTTCCAGGGGAAAATATCTGTGTATATATGTTTTATGTGTTATGCTCTTTCATTGTTTATTTTTTGTGTTTTAGAATTCATATGCAAGTAATTTTTGTACGGGGTTAAAACCTAAATTTGGTATCGAAGCAATTTTGGCTTCAAGGGGACGCCTTTGTTGTTGAGGGGTTTCACTCAGGCCTGTGGTAGACCCTGTTCAGTGGGAGATCTGCGAGATTGATTCTAGTGGTGAAAGAAGATGACGAACAGTGGAAAGATAGAGATTGAGAAATTTAATGGTCAGAGTTTTGAGTTGTGGAAACTCAAGATGGAGGATCTGTTGGTGGATAAAGATCAATGGATCGTGGTAGATCTGGGTACTAAACCAATGGGATTATCCGATGAAGAACGGAAGAAGTTGGATCGGAAGGTAAAGAGCACAATACGATTGTGTGTCTCAGATTCAGCATTGTTGAATGTATTAGGGGAAGCTACGACGAAGGCTTTGTGGGACAAGTTAGAGACTTTGTACTAATCTAAGTCTCTGGTGAATAAACTGTTCATATGGAAAAAGCTGTATAACCTGAGGATGAAAGATGGAGACTCAATGACATAGCATTTGAACGCATTTAATACTGTGGTAAGTCAGTTAGCATCTGTTGATATTAAAATTTCAGATGAAGATAAGTGCATTAGTTTGTTGTGTTCTCTACCAGATTCATGGGATAGTCTAGTTATTGCAATAGGTAGCAATGCAACTGCCTTGCAGTTTGATGAAATAGTCTCATCCTTGCTGACGGAGGAGATGAGACGGAAAAATATGGAGAGCGAATGGTGATGCCATGTCTATACGAGGACGGTCCCATAACAAAAACAAAAATAAGTCATCGAGTGGGAGATCTAAATCTAGAGGGAGATCTAAATCTCCAGGAAAACCTGTAAAGGTGGTGTGCTGGAAATGTGGAAAGGAAGGGCACTACAAAAGGGACTGTAAATCTAAAGCTCCTGATAAAGGAAAGGGATCTAATGATGCTCCTTCTATAGAGGCAAAACCACCTCAGATGAAGGTGGGGATGTGTACTTGGCTTCTTTAAGTACACATGTAGATCACGAGGCATCGTTGATTGACTCAGGTGCATCCTTTCACTTCACTCCCCATAGAGAGTGGTTCTGCGAGTATGAGAAATATGATGGTGGTGATGTCTTATTGGGGGATGACAGGAAGGCTAGAATCATTGGTCGTGGAAAAGTAAAGTTGAAGCTACAAGGTGGAAGGGTTAGAACACTTCTGGGAGTTCTGCATATTCCTGCATTAGCCATAAATCTTATTTGTGTTAGCAAGCTAGATGATGCACGTGTAAAAACAGTGTTCGAGAAGGATACCTACAAGATGGTTCGAGGAGCACTTGTATTGACGCAGGGAGTTCGGATTGGAACTTTATACAAGCTGCAAGGTAGCACTGTTGTTGATGGGTGCAATAGTTCTGTGGTTCCTGAAATTGGAGCAGAAAATCTAGTGGTCTCTGGAGAGAAGACCATGTTGTGGCATCAAAGGCTTGGACATATTGGAGAGAAGGGCCTTCGAATACTTCATGGTAAAGGTATGGTAGAAGGTATGAGTAATAGCTCTCTGGATTTTGATTTCTGTGAAAATTGTGTATATGGGAAGTAGAATCGGGTGAGTTTCCCCTCTGGTAGTAAGAGGGCGAAACAGATATTAGAGCTTGTGCACAATGATGTGTTTGGACCTGTGAAGGTTCAATCACTAGGTAAGTCTATGTACTATGTATCATTTATAGATGACTTCTCAAGGAATACATGGATATATTTCTTTAAGAAGAAATCTGAAGTCTTTGACAGGTTTAAAGAATTTAAGGCTCTCGTGGAAAATCAGACAGAGAAGAAGATAAAGGTGCTGAGGACAGATAATGGTGGAGAGTTTTGCAGCAAGGAATTTGAAGAATTCTGTAAGAAGTGTGGTATATCACGGTAGAAGACTAATCCATATACACCTCAGAAAAATGGAGTTGCAGAAAGAATGAACAAGACGTTGATGGAAAGGGCAAGAAGCATGCCCAGTGGTGCCGGGTTAGGACAGGAATTCTGGGCAGAGGCAGTGGATACTGCATGTTACCTAGTCAACAGGTCACCTTCATTAGCGTTGGAGGATAAGAATCCACAAGAGGTATGGACTAGTAAGAAACCCTCTCTTTCACATATAAGGGTATTTGAATGTGATGCATATATACATGTTCCAAAGGAGAAACGGACCAAGTTGGATAGTAAATCTGAAAAGTGCATCTTGGGTATAGGGATGGTTTAAAGGGTTATAAGCTTTGGAACCCAGTAACAAGGAAGGTTGTGTACAGCCGAGATGTGGTGTTCAGAGAGGTGAAAGATGTTATTAAACATGAAGTCCAACCAAAGGAACCTAAGAAGATAGAGTTTTAGCTAAAGGAGGAAGAATCATACTCTAGAGCAGAGGAGGAATCAGAAGATGAAGAGCCACAAACTCCGGTTGTGAGAAGATCAGTCCGAGAAAGAAGGCAGCCAGAAAGGTATAGTTCATCTTCTTTCTGTTCAAATTTTGTTTTATCTATTACTGATGATGATCCCAGAACTATGAAGGAAGCAGTGGACTCAGAGGATGGAAAACTCTGGAAAGAGGCCATGGTTGATGAAATGGCATCTTTGCACAAAAATGAGGCTTGGGATCTGGTGGAGTTGTCAGCTGGAAGGAAACCCATTGGCAGCAAATGGGTATTCAAAAAGAAGACAAATGCAAAAGGAAAAGTGGAGAAATACAAACCTCGGTTGGTAGAAAAAGGTTAATCCCAGGTGCCGGGAATTGATTTTGGTGATATTTTTTCTTATGTTGCCAAGGTAACTTCTAGTAGATTACTTTTATCTGTTGTTGCTGCTTTTGATTTTGAGGAAGAATAGATGGTTGTGAAGACAACATTTCTTCACGGGGATCTGGAAGAGGAGATCTACATGAAGCAACCTAAAGGCTTTGTGGTGAAGGGTAAGAAAGAATTGGTATGTAAGTTAAAGAAGTCTTTGTATGGGTTAAAACAGTCACCAAGGATGTGGTATCAGAAATTTGATACATTTATATGGGGACTTGGCTTCACCAGAAGAAAAGTAGATCATTGTGTGTATTTTAAATTAATTGGTGACCGTTTTATTTATCTGGTCTTATATGTGGATGATATGTCACTGGTTGGAAATGACAAAGAAATTATCCAGGATTTGAAGACCCATTTGTCCTCCAAATTTGACATGAAAGATCTTGGTGTTGCAAACTATATTTTGGGCATGGAAATTAAAAGAGATCAGACAAAGAGGAAGTTTTGGTTAAACTCGAGGAAGTATTTCATGACAATATTGTAGAGGTTTAATATGCAGGACAGTAAACCGGTGAAGGTTCCTATTCCTGTAGGTGTGAGGTTATCTGTTGAACAGTGTCCCAAGACACAAGAAGAGGAAGAGGACATGTCCCGTGTTCCATATGCAAGTGCAGTCGATAGCCTGATGTATGCAATGGTCTATACTAGACTACACATTGAACATGCAGTGGGAGTATTGAGCATGTTTATGTCAAAACCAGGGAAGGAGCATTGGACAACAGTGAGGCGGGTTTTCAGGTATTTGTGTGGCACTAGTGATTATGGTTTGTGCTACCAAGGAAGACCAGGATTGGACAAAGTGTTGGATATTCGTGGCTTTGTTGATGCAGACTGGGCTGGAGATCTAGATTAAAGAAGATCTACAAGTGGGTATGTATTTAACCTATTTGGAGGTGCAGTCAGTTGGATGAGTAAGAAACAATCTGTAGTGGCACTATCAACTACAAAGGCAAAATACATGGCAGCCACTCATGCAAGCAAGGAAGCAGTTTGGTTGTAGAGACTATGTTCAAGTATGGGGTTAGTACAGGAAGCTATAAGGATAGACTGTGACAGCCAAAGTGAAATTTTCTTGGCAAAGAACCCTGCATATCATTCAAAGACAAAGCACATTGATGTTCAGTATCACTTTGTGAGGGATATGATAGAAAACAAAAAGGTGTTGCTGGTAAAGGTGGACACTTTGAAGAATACTGCAGATGCATTGACAAAATCTATGAGCTCTGAGAAGTTCTCTTGGTGTAGAGAAACAATGGGCGTTGCAGGGCTAGATAAATGACTAAGCTCTCTTGTGGCCCCTTATGGAAAGAAAACAACAAGTGGGAGAATGTTGGGTTGTGTTATATTCTTTCCATGACTAGCCCACGTAGTTAACTGGGGTTAGAGGGGGGGAGGTCACATGGGGTTTGAGGCGTACCCGTAACCCCCACCTTATGGGGTCCAGGGCAATGCCCTGGAAAATTTTGGTTTTGGGATCGAGGGGAAAATATCTGCGTATATGTGCTTTATGTATTACTCTCTCACATTGTTTATTTTCTGTGTTTTAGAATTCGTATGCAGATAATTTCTGTACAGGGTTAAAACCTACATATTTCAGTATTTTACATTAATGAAATGAAGTATTATTTATGCTGCATCTCTGTGTTTATCTTTATCTCTGTTTTTCTTTGCATATCCCCAACGAGGTTGGGATATAAGGAGTTAGGGCTTGAACTAGTTGAACCTTTGCAATACTAGCCTCACAAATCCTGATGGCCTCCCATGGCAGATAAAAAGAAAGATGAGGGGGCAGGAGATCCTATCAAAATCTTGCTCAAAGAAGCCCTCAAGCGACAAAGGAACACGATGATGGACAACTTTTCCCAGATCCTTTAGTGACTACCCAGGGGCAATGCATCGGCTTCCAACAGCTACTCTAGAAATGCCACGATGTTTAAGGTACAAGTTAATTTTGAAATCCCCATATTTGAGGGTCAGATAGACATAGATGTCGTCAATAAATGGTTAAATCTGCTAGAGGGTTATTTTTTTGTTCATGATTTTTCCAGTCAAGAAAAGACTATTTTCGCTCTTCTCAAAGCAGCCCCCCACGTTAAGGACTGGTGGGAAACCTATTGCAATCAGAAGGATGAAAGTATAGGCTCACTATTTTCAATTGCACCAACTTGAGATTCATTTCGAGATGCCATCAAGGAGCAATACTACCCTGTCGGAAGCTATGAGGATCAATACATAAAGTGGACCACGCTGCAACAGGGAAGGAACCAAGATGTGCTGGATTTTACCAATATTTTCCATACCCTTCGCACAAATTTGGGTATCAAGGATTCAGAGTAGCATTTTGTACTCAAATATCGCGGCTGCCTACACAAGTACATCCAGGAAGAAAAATAATTCCTAAACATCCCCTCACTCGGCACAGCATACCGATATGCCATCAAGGTCGAGAAAAAGTTTAAACAAAAGGAGAGAGACTTTGGATTTGTGAATCCAAAGCAAGGGAAAGGTGCCCCCAAACCACAGAACAAAGGACAAAGCTAAGGTGGGGTGGGCCAAGACAACCTGCCAAAGCTGCAAGAAAAGAACAGCGTCGTGAAGCCAAAAAAGGACACGGGAAAGTGGTGTGAATTCCATAAGAGCTCTACTCACAACACAAGTGAGTGTCATGCCAAGTAGTCACTCGTGGCTAAACTAAAGGTTTCAGAATCAGATGCATGTTCTGACTCTTAGTCAGAACCCAACAAGGGGAATGACAAAGGGAAGCAAATTATCGATGCAGAGCCCAACACCACTGTTGCCACCATGAAGATATGGAAGGAGGAACCCGAAGATCTAGAGGAGGAGGAGCGTCTCTTCCACTCCCATATGTGGGTAAAGGGCTACCCACTACAGTTCATTGTTGATAGCAGAAGCCAAAAGAACCTCATTTCGGCAGAGGTCGCGAAGTAGCTGGGCTTAACGACCATAGTAGATCCACAACTGTACACCATTAGGTGGCTTCACCAAGGACGGGATCTTCACGTGAGCCAGTAGTGTCGCCTTCCATACAACATCAAGCCCTTCACGGATGAGGTATTGTGTGACATTGCTCCCCTTGAATTTTGTGATGTTTTATTAGGAAAACCATACTTGTGGAAGTGACATGCTGTGTATGAATCAAGGCCCCATGTTGTTATTGTTACTTTTGGAAATAAGTTGTACAGGATACTGGAGGTAGCACTACCTACCACCATCTCTTTGGTTACTACAAAACAATGAAGTAAGCTCATTTCCAAAACCGAGAAATTTGTTTTCCTGATGATACACCCTCAAGCAAAGAAGAAGACGATGGCCATGACCTCCAGACAGGGCCCCTCAACACGACAACTACACACGGACAAGGTTGTGGAGGAGTACGAAGACATCTTCACCTCCCCTGCAGGGGTTCCTCTGCACTATCAGGTCAAGCACTCCATCGATCTGACCCCAGGTGTGCCGCTGCCCAATGGACCAATCTATCAGTGCTCCATTCTGGAGAATGATGAAATCAAGAGGAAGATTTAGGAGCTGCTATAGAAAGGTCACATCCATCTAATTTCATCACCCTGTGGGAGCCCAATCATGTTGGTACAGAAGAAGGATGGGACTTAGAGACTCTGTACTGACTATCAGGTGCTGAACAAGATCACTGTCTGTAATAGGTACCCGATCCCATGGATTGATGACCTCCTGGACCAACTAAAGGGGGCAAAATATTTCAGCAAGATCGATTTGAAGTTAGGATATCACCAGGTACCAATCGAACCCTCCTATGTGTGGAAGACTTCTTTCAAAGCCAAGGAGGGCCTTTTCGAATGGTTGGTTATGCCTTTCGAATTGACGAATGCTCCTGCAACCTTCCTGAGGCTAATGGATGACATATTGCAGCCATTCACCAACTCATTTGTAGTGGTATACTTGGATGACATCCTGATCTTCAGCCAAAGTTTGGAAGAGCACCTCCACCACATCCGACAGGTTCTCCAAACACTGCGACAACATAAGTTGTGTGCCAATTTGGAGAAATGAACTTTTGGCATGACCCAGGTTTAGTATCTGGGATACATTATTGATGAACAGGGAGTGCATGTGGATCTAGCCAAGATCCAAGTCATTCGGGATTGGCCATCTCTAACCACTCTGACAGAGCTCCGCAACTTTCTAGGTCTTGCCAACTTCTACCGCAGGTTCGTGTTGAGATTTTCTCATATCACTTGGCCCTCGCGTTAAGTCACCAAGGGAGGAGCGAAAGAAAAATTATTTTGTCTGAATCTCAACAGAAGGTGTTCACAAAGTTGAAATATTGCCTCTACATGGCACCAGTGCTCGCATTACCAGACTTGCAACAACCATTTGAGGTCGAGACAGATGCCTCTGACTATGCTATTGGGGCAGTCCTTACTCAACACGGGCATCTAGTGGCATATCACAATGAGACACTTTCAGACACAATCCAAAATTGTCCCACTTATGAAAAAAAGATGTATTTGATTGTGCAGGCCTGTAGAAAATGGAAGAATTACATTTTGGGGAAGGAAATGGTCATCCACATAGACCACTGACCCCTGCAGTTCATACGGACCCAAGGGAAATTACAGAATGATCACCATTAGAAGTGGTCCACATACCTGCAACAGTTCCATTTGAATATCAAGTATAAGAAGGGCAGCACCAATAATGTTGCAGATTTCCTTAGCCGACCACCGATCATGGCGTTAACCACCGTGCTCAACTCTTGTGGGCACGAGATTTCTGATTGGCCAGTTCTCTACAAAAGTTATCCAGAATTCGGCCACACATACCAGACACTCTTGGAGGGTTAGCATGTTCCATATTTTCACCTCCAGGATGCCCTGTTATGCCACCTGGGTCACCTTTGTGTTCCTTCAATCGAGCACGCCAAGATGATTTGGGAAGCACACTATAGTCAGGCTACTGGGCATTTCGGGGTCGAGAAAATGGTGTCAGTACTGCAGAAGTATTTCTATTGGCTGAATCTTCGATAGGATGTCAGGAAGTACATCAGATCATGCACTGCCTGCGCCATTGCCAAACCGACCATCAAGAAGCAAGGCCTCTATACCCTGCTGCCTACCCCTAGTCAACCTTGGGAATACATCTCCATGGATTACATGTCAGGCCTTCCTTCAACTAAGCATGGAAATGACTGTGTTTTCTTGGTCATTGATAAGTTCTCGAAGATGGCCATTATGTCGGCCTACAAGAAGAATATCACAGCAGAAGCCACTGCTAAACTCTTCTTTGAACAAGTGTGGGTACACTTTGGGATCCCACAGTCTATCATCTTAGATCAGGATGGCAGGTTCCTCAGTACATTTTGGTCCAGTCTTTGGTCGATGCTGGATACAAAACTCACTAAGTCCACAGCTTTCCATCCTCAAATTGATGGTCAGATAGAGGTTGTCAATAGGATGATCGTACACATTCTACGCATGTACAACTCAAAGCATCCACGCACATGGGATGAGAGCCTCCCCTATGTTTAGCACAGCTACAACCAGGCTCTTCATAGCTCGACTAGCCACAACCCTTTTCAGGTGGGCTTGGGATTCCAGCCGCTATGTCCAATTGATGTGGTCATGCCATTTGCAGCGACTCATGTAGATTCAGCTCATGTCTAGTCTAAAACAGATAAGGCAACCAGCTTCATTAAGCACATCCAACATATTCACTAGCAGATCCATAACATTATGGAGAAATCAAATGCCAAGTACAAGTAGACACATGATCAGCATCGAGTGCCACACAAGTTTCAAGTGGGCGACAAAGTCTGGTTGCATTTGCAAAAGGAACGCCTTACCGGAGCCTATTGGAAACTCAAACAACTCCGATATGGTCCTTACACATTACCAAGGCTATGGGAGACAATGCATTTGAGCTCAGCATTCCCCCATTCCTTTTCCTGCACCCAGTGTTCAATGTGGACCACCTTCAGCCATACTTTCCACCATTACTAGACACATCCGACATTGCAGAACAACTCACGCCCACAGAGTTAAATCTAGATTACATGGAACAACCTGCAACTGATCAGATCATGGACACACAGATCAAGCACACTCACCAACAGAATATCCAATTGTATCTAGTTGTCAAAGCAGGCCAACTCCTTGACCAAGGCAAGTGGCTCACCAGGGACCAAGTTCAGCAGAAGCTTCCTTGTCTCATGGAGGAACTCAACGCAATGGGGACCATTGCTTCCTAAGGGGGGAGGAATGATCCAGGTGGATATTGGTGGCCACCAGCCAATTCCACTTGGACCCCCACCATTGTTTCTTTCAGCTTTTCAGTTTCCTTCATTGTAGCACAATTTACTATTTTTAGCAGTTTTTCGGGTCCAGAACTTCTGCAGCCATTTTGAGGCCCTAAACGACGTTTTTTTGGGAAAACTGCGAGCAACATGTGTCCATGGACTTATGTTTCTCTTCCCAAAGTTGTATTTCTCGGATAGATCTTTCTAACGAGATATTGTGTGCATCAAACAGAGATCATATGCCAAAGTTACGACCCCGGGAAGTTGATGTACCAATTTGCCCAAACAGGGCCCACAATTTGGTGTTTCATCTTCTAGGGTTAGGCTTTTGGATGTTTAGGGTTTTCCATTCTTTCTCAACAATAAATAGGCCTTCGAGCCTCATTGTAACACAGTCAGAGGCATGTAACCGCCACATCTCTTCTTAGAGATAAGCTACCATCGCCCTAGCTGGTTTATTTCCATTGTTGTTTGTAAGCATATTTCAGTATTTTACATTAATGAAATGAGGTATTATTTATGTTGCATCTCTGTGTTTATGGTTATCTCTGTAATTTGTTGCATTTTGTTTAAATCTGGATCAGCCGCCAAGTTCAACACGCTGTTAAAGGATTTTTCCATGTCTGTAAGGGTTGTTTCCACATACTATTAAGGGCCCTGAGAACCTCTGTTGGAAAATTCCCACTTGCTGAACTTTGTCATTTGTTTGGAACTGCCCGAGTATTGAGGGATTTTGTTGCCAACTTATATAAAGTACCACCCGTATCGAAGAAAGGCAGAGAGGAATGTCATATTAGTTCAAAAGCTATTAAGCGTAGCAAACCCTGACCTAGCAGCAAGCCAGGACCTCGCCTTGAGCAGTAAGGAGGTTCCGAGAAGGTGCAAAAGGCACAATTATCCGAATTGGGTGTTCAGATAAGCGTTTTTGCACGATTTTTCACCAGGATTTTAGTGGTACTGTCAATTTCTGAAGCTATGCTCTCCATTCTTCGTCCATCTTCCATACTAGAGGTATAAGTATTGTAGTTGAATGTTGCTTTTACTTTTATCTCTTTTTATGCCACTTAATGAAAGAAGGTCTCCCCACTATTGAGCAAGGACTGGAGACATAGTCCAAATTGTACGAACTCCATAATCAAATATTTGTGTCATAATTTTCTTGCTTATCGTGTTATTTATGCATTGTTTTAAGTGTTTTTAAGTTCCATGGTTAATTATCTCTGTTTCATGTAATTCTGATGCATCTATAAGTAAAAGATATTGGATCAAAAAGAGACTAGAATGCAACTAAACCTAAACTCTAATCTATCTAACTAGAAGGATAGGATAATGTAAAGTATAATATCCCATGCAACCACAAGAGTTTCTCTTGACATGCAAGTAGAAATATATAAACCATTAGTGATAATATAAAATAAAAAATACTTTCCTGAATCGCTTGCACATAAAGATGAAGGTCACGTCTACAGGAAGAAAAGTGTGATATAACAACCTGCTTTAACTAGCTTTCAACTTTACCTTGTTTATTATAACAATGATCATACAAACCTTGAAGGTTTCTTGCGAATGTACATTCATCCATTTTTTCAGTCTCAACAAACATCAAGAAAGGTTGAAAGTTATTATTAGCAACAAAGCTTTCTAAGTACAATTATTCTAACCATTCAACGATTAGATCACGATAGTCAGAACAACCCATTTGAAAATCTTGAAATCCTTGGGAGGATGAACTTTGAATCAACACAACCAAATTATAAATAGAATCTTGTGAGGGAAATTTGGTCTAATCTTTGTTTAGAAAAAAATTCAACATCATGATGACTTGACATAACCATCAATAAAAGTTGAAGTGCCTCAAATTCTCAATAGGTAACTAAACATTTTAGATAATAAATCATAAGGATCAATGGACTTGATAAGATCAATGGATGTAAAACAACTATCATCAGATGTACTGGGAGGAAAATAATTAATTGAGTGAAAGTTATTAAAACCATTATTATGATTAGATGTGTGGATTGGCAAAATGTTCTCAATTCTCTATTGGTTCCTCTTGTAATCGATTACACATTAGACTAGGAACACGATAAATTTTAGGATTAAAACAATTTTTGGCATTGTAAATACGGAAAACCAATCATGATACAAGTCTGACAACATATTAGAAGCATGTGTCAAATCATATCCAACATTCACATCGATGTGAGAAATTAGTTTGTCAGCACACAGAATTTACTCCACTAGATAATTCAAGCATTGAATGACACTCAAGATGATTGATTGTGCAAAAAAAAATGATTAACTTCATAACATACACGAGAGATAAGAAACTGATCATTCACGGAATATTTTTATAGGGAGAAATCTTTCAGCTAATGATAATTTAAAAGGCAAGTTTCAAATTTGTGTACATCCATGAAATAAATGCATTCCAACCCTATATTTGATACAAGGGATTTGCATGAATAAGAGTTAACCAAACAAGAATCTTCCATCCGATCAGAGAATATATCTGAAGGATTAAGAGAATTAACTTGGAAATGTTGAAAATCCTTCAAGAGTGAGCTTAAATACATTGAAAAAATGTTGAGAAAATAATTATGTGAGAACATTCAAATCTAACCTAGTTCAGGGACCTCATAAAGATGCGAGAACACATAACCTTCAACTAAAGCTAAAGTGCCTCAAATTCCTATCAAGTACCTAAAATTTCAAGTGTTGAATGATTAAATAAGCATCGCCAGGTCAACATTTGTGTGAATACAACTATCATAAATTGTTTTAGCAAGGTTTAATTTTAATGACATCATTCATAACTTCTACTCTGTAGAAATCATAATTAGAGAACATTCTTGGGAGAGAGCATCTTTATAATTTATGGATTTTATATTTGTTAGCTTTAACTTTGTTATTTCCTTAGTGAAGTTAGAAGATGGAGAAACATGAAGAATCAATTGCATCAGCTACAATCGAAGAGAACAATCATGACTAATTAAGATAAATCCATAATATATATCAAAATAGAGAAAAAAGGTTGTAGCAATGAGATATGTAATTATATAATAAAGTGTAATGATTCTATATCTGTCTATATAGTTAGTCAATGAGAGTCCTAAAAGTAATAGCAACTATTTACTGGTAATTAAATAAATTATGCAAGTAAACACGAGGATCCACCGAGCATACACACAATTATAGTGTAGTATTATGAATTAGATAAGAGTTTCTCGAATCAACAGTTTCATCGAATGTCACAACATCACCAAATATATTACCCAAATTGTAATAAAGATGTTCAATGATTACTACATCATCTTCTTCATCATGGGCAATCATAGCACCTTGTGTGGATTTGAGATATAACTCATCGGAGTGAAACTTGGAAGAACATGATATATCAGTTGATTCATTACACAAATCTTGACACAAGGGTTAGTGAGATGAGGGAGAAATTCCTATCAAATCATATTCCTAATCAAAGCTTTGAAAATCTAAGTCTTCTTGAGAAAACAAGAGATCATCCAATGTATTTGGGAATTCATTACCACATATATCACTAGAGTCATTGTCATCATGTGATGGTTTCCTAAGGATTCATTTTGGTTAAGGGATTCTATCTCACTTGACTAATTATCAAAATCATGACATTATTGATCAACTAATAATGTAGAAGCACTATTTTTACATAGAGGAATTTGAAAAAGGAAAGAAATATGGAATGAGTCACCATTTTTCTCCTCTAACTTTGAGATATATCTAGCTCATACTTGATCACCATTTGAACTAGAAAATTGAGAATCAAGAGTGTCTGAAGAAAATGGTGATGAAGAAGATTGATCGAAAAAATTAAGGTACAATGAGCCATGAGGCGTATATGATAAAGGATGACATGTATCCCTTAAAGAAGCAATATTTTCAATCATATCATATTCAAGACTTAAATTATGCATGTTAGTTTCACCTCGAGAAATCATGGGATCAACCTTTTCCTCAGGCTCCGTGAACTTATTAGGAAATTAAAAGTTTTCCTAGATAAGATATGGACCATGGGAAGGAAATGAAGGTGGGATGAGTGGATCAATGATTTTATTTTCAAATTTCCCAATATCAAGATCGATATGAGGGACCACCTTATTTGGTAATGAGAAAGGAGAAGGAGAAGGGACAAAACAGGTAGCAGGTTCCTCCTTTGAAATTGGAGGTGCCTCATGATTGATTTAAGTTAGAAGAGAAAAAAAATTCAGGGATCATATTCAAATTGTTTCAAGGAGATTCGAACCAAACACTGAAAAGTTTCACCCGTGAAATCCGACTCCACATCTTCTTTGGAAAAATCATAACAAAGATGAAGAAATTGACCAAGAAAAACTTCTAGCAATTCATTAGGTTTAATTCTAAGTTGATAAATACTTTTTGACACATATTTATAATTATGCCTGTCAAAATATTGATGAATCTCTTTGAAAAGTTGTTCAAACAAATGAATAGAAGCAGCTAGTAAGGTGTGACACCATTGCTCAACATGACCTTCAAGTACGAGGGTGAATAATTTACAAGAAACATCTTCACAATTCACTTCAAGAGAATCACAAAACTTAAGAAACAAAAGTGTATACTCAGTTATGGATATTCCACCCTCACCATCAAACTTTAATTGAGACAACATAAAAATTAGTTTCACAGGGATTGCAATATTTTCTCTATTAGAAAAGAATCTTAGGATTATGATTTGGGAATGAGCCACTGAAGATGAAATATTCAAAATAGAATCAACGAGCTCATCTTGTCACATGCCCTTCTTCTAGTGGCAATTGTTGATGGTGTTAAAAGTCTGCCAACATAGGGGATATCCCCGTTATGAAGTCCCAACTAGACCTCACAACGTTTGGGATAGGAGCCCCATCTGGGAATTCTGTCCAGCCACCATTATATTGATCTTAAATATTTTCCTTCGTTTCAATTATCAACACAAGAGAGTATGCAAATAATTTTGTGATAAGAAAGTGAGTTAACTTTATGAAACACCAATTTCAATGCATACAAAGAACTTGCATGGATGATAAAAGAAAGAGTCAGACTTTTAAATAAAAGTAATTGTACTATCATAATAAAGGAACACATGATCATAGAAAGAATCATTAATTAACCCATGAAATAGTTCACAAAGTAACAATGATCATGAAAGCAAGTAATAATGCACATTCAACAAGATATATACCAAAGCCAACAAAACAATTTATTTTCATTAATATGTATGAACACAAACATATACCATAAACATTAAAAGAATAGTATTACAACATCCATGATACATGCATGAAAGTGCGTCAGCTCTAAGAGGTTCAAGATATTAAGTGAAAGTTCAAAGTACACAATTACAATGATGCAACACTAGAAATGATATTCTCTCCTATGCCAAACTAGAGAAGCCAAGGTGAAAATTCCTTTTGATTTAACTACGAGGGTTTATTTATAACCAGTGAGGTGACCTTTCACCTCACTTGTGACTTTTGACCTCCCTCATGACTCTTGAGCTCCCATATGACTTTTGAGCTCTTACATGACTCTTGGACTACCTAGTGATTATTTTCATTCCATGTGTCACCCTTGGGCTTCCACACATTTTACATTTTCCAATTTTATAAATTACATAATTACATTTCACCAATAATGTGGAAAAAATACATGATAAAAAACAACACTCTTGTGTTGACACTTTGAAGAGATACAACTTGGTGACTAGGACATAAGACTTCACTATAATGCATTGATGCCAAGTTATTTTCTTTGCTACTATGTCTTCAACTCTTCATGATTGATATGATATGTGCTTCATCTTCACCCTCCAAATGGTCAAGATAATTTTTGGAACCTTCTATTGTCGCTCCCAGAGATAGCCTCAGATTGCTTACAAGACTAGTGCCTGAGCACATCTAGATTTGGAGTGTCTCGAATGATTCTCGATAAAAGGGAGACCTCACAAATAGTTTATATATATATAAGAGAATGGGTTGGTTCATTCATCTAAAGGAGTAAGACATGGATTTCAGGTATTTCTTCACATGTACAAATCACATCAATATATGCATGAAATAGTGGAGGCTGAGTGGTTCAAGGACTTATAGTTTAATAAGCTTTTTTAGAGAAAATGAGAGAGGATAAGGAGAAAAAGCAACTCATCAAATAGAGCTTAAGGCATCAAGAATTCTACACTTAACACAAAGAGCTTGAGGCATTTCTATACTTATTTGAGTTACAAGTAGGTGTAATGGATAAGAGAGGGATTGAATGCTATGATTCATGTAGCGCAAATTTAAAGATATAATTTCAATAATCTGTATAGTCACATGCATTAACAATGTCGATACAAATGAATCTGTGACAAACTTATAGGCACATGCATTAACATATCTATACAAATGAATCTATGAGGAAGCTTCAAATATTTCTAGTAGCTATGATTGCATGAGTTCAAAGAAGAAACATGAACATAATGTGTTTTAACAGAGGGATAACATATTGTAATACTTGAAGGAGGAATCACCACCATTTCATCATATTCTCAAAGATCTGTATTATGAATTTATACAGTCTGAAAATAACATGTAGAGTTTTCTTTAGGATTTCTGAACCTTTGTTAAGTGTTTCTTCCCCCTATTTATCTACAGAGGGTAGCATGGACATTAATTACAACAAAAATATCTTTGGCTAAGTCTCAGATGTTAGGTTGACTAGCTGTCTCAGCCAGGAATGTCTCTGTGGCCCAAAAACATTACAGAATTAATTGCCTCATTGAAAGGAGGCACATTACATGATAGTAAATAAGTAAACAATAAAATGGAAATGTAAATGAAATATCTTTGTGCCCATCCCTATGATTTCCTCTACTTTCGATTGCAGTTCGCTCCTTGTATGGCCTCTTGTGTTGCTTTAACCGACTCCTGTCACTTCTGACTTTACTTCTTCAACCATTCATTCTTTGAAGATGGGAGTGAGTGCCATTAGTTTCATGCACCAACATTGAAGCAGGAGAACCTGGGGTGGTAGTTCGTCTTCTATTTGTATGGGACACCATGCCTGATAATTAAATCCTCCCAAGCTACTGAGTCCCTTTTCACTCCTGTCGGCACTGACCCTAATTTTGTGTCACAATGGGCCTTTATAGATCATCCCATGTCGAGTTTGAATGCACCACCTATTTTCTTAAAAGCCACAGCTCCCGACCCATCACGCCTTTAAAGCTCGGCAAAACACTATCGGCACCCTGATATGCCTGATAATGCATTCATGGTGTAATACAGAGGAATTTCCTGTGCTGGCCCTTCTCACTATAACCTCACGAAACAAGCGAGTTCTGATCCCCCTTGGCCCCTTATGATTCAACCCCTTTTCCTTCATGTGACCAAGAGCTATGACTAGGTGCTTAGTCCTCGGGCACTAAGGCTATTGAACAACCTGTTGGGGGCCTTTATATGAAATCGCGCATACTGACGACTTATAACATTTTACCTTTAATTTTTCCCCTTGACATTGCGATCATTGATCTGCAGGATTGGGCCCACCCGAGGTATCGCAATCGCAGTACAAGAGAGGAATCCCCTTTACCTCCTTTCATAGCGCTGGCCAATTGTCGAGATGCGAAATCCTCATAACGTATAACACATAATAGGTCGCATCTAGCAGGGTGTTCACATATCGCAATCGCAAGTTGGGAGAGATAGACCCCTTCACCTCTTTTCATAGCATAGGTCGACTGTCCGGAGGCGAAGTCTTCATATGATATGACAAATAAAATATCGCATCCGAGAGGATCCCCCGCATATCACAATCGCAAGATTGGAGGGACTATGGTGGAGGAGGGCCTTGAATTGTGCGATCGCCGATATGTGATTTGCGATGGGTGACATCATCACTACCACGTGTCACCCTATGACATGTCCCTTTTTTTGCATTGATTTTATTTGTTAAATATTTTTGACTTTCCTCAGTGATTTAACATTATATCAACACTTCCCCACATCACGACCTATTTAAACCCAGTCCTGTTTAACATTGTTGATCCCCGATTTGTGAGAAATCTGATATGCGGGATCAACCATATTTTTCCACGTGTCCCCCCAAGAATAGAGAGAAAGGGGCTACCTGCCCTTGGTTTTTTCTTGCTTTTCTTTGTTAATCTTTTTCTCGATGCTTTACACTATTATCGCAATATTGCAAGTTTTTTAGAGGGTACCCCTGTTGATCCATCGATTCACCAACTGCGATGAACTCCCAGGGCCCTTCGATTGCCGATAAGTCTGGTCCTGTCGATATTATATTTTTGATATCGATGATCGACGATTTCCATGGCCAAGTGCCTATGTGCCACCCCTTTGCACCTGCGATCACCAATATGTGATATCAGCACTCTACGTCGTGACCCGATGATATGCCCATTAAGCCGATGGATTGGACCCAACGATATGTGAATTGCGATATCAGCAATCAACCGATTGTAAATTTTGATGTCTTCCTCTTTGGTGTTGCTTCAGTAATTCCCGATTTGTGATTTGCAATGAGCCCGACCCTTAGCCATTTCTCCTTTGTTCTGTGGCTTTGAAATGGGTATCTTTAATTGCTCTAACTTTTGATCCAGGAGTCGATTTTCGGACTTCTATATATCGTTGGAAAGCTTGTTCAAAGCACTATGAAATGGAGAGGGTCTGATGTGGCATTGAGTTCTTTTGTGGCCTGGAATATGGCTTCAAAATTCACTACTCTTTGACAACTTTGATCAACTGAAAACTCATAATGTAGTGAATGACAACATTGGCTCGAACTAAGGACAATGCCTTGCTGAAAATGTGCTAAGAACCTACAGACCATTAGCCTTCCTTTCTGTTAGATCCTAAATTTTCCTTAGGCTGAAGGAAGGCAAAATTTAGGATAACCATAAACCACGCTCAGTCTGGTAGCTAGCCCTACCAGAACAGGAGAGGGATCTCTCTGGGTCAAACTCAGTAAAAATACACAATAGGGTCTGAGATGACTCAAGATGAACACTGATTTTAGGATAGTAAACAAATATGAAAGAGGCAAATTTATTGAATGACTAAATTTTCTGGGGTGTATGGGACAAATGACTGCCTAAGCTGAGAAATTAAAACAAAGACACAGAGTGTTTCATGAGGCAAGATAGGCAGGAAGTTTAGCAATCAAATTTGAAATATTATGGAGTGGAAAGACTGTTGAGAGGCTAAAAAGGGCATATGTAATGAATCCTTTTCAGACAGAAGAAAACACACAGAACATGAATGCTTTCACAAGGCAGAGCAAATAACTGGATTCTACCTCTCATACTTAAAAGCATTCAATCAGAAGTGATTATGAAGGAATGGTAAACATAACAAGGTACATATGAAATAGAGAACAAACACATTGCTAAACCCATACCACAGGGATCTCCTGAATCAGAGCTGCATTATTTTATTAATCTCCTGGCCAAAGCTGTACAATGAAAGTGTTGGGTTTTTCCTCCACACTATTCCCAGAAATTCCCACCCTTTACAAATGCTTTTTCATACAATAAATAAACTCTGCTATGAGCAAATAGATCAACCAAAATGGGGAGTTGTTACAACTAAAATCATGAGGATAGAAGAAGAGTTGTCCATCTTTTCTAAAGACAAAACAGTGTTACATTATTACACTTGAAACTTTTGATGACCAATGAAAAGCGAAAACTGTAGCTGTAGATCCCTTGGAGTCGCAACTGAAGACAAAAATAGACCATATGTTCCTGTTTCTCTGCTATGACAGGTGTCTTTGTTTTAAATGTAGGCATTCAGTCTGTGACTGTTCACTTTCCTTTTACATGGGCCGTTTGAATAAAACTAATTTTTTAATAAAAATACCCTTTAAACTAAAATTCCGCCTTGAATAAAGGGAACCGCTAATTCCATCTGCAATCACCAGCGAACACCTATCCAACAAGATTCGCAACTGGATGTCCAAGGTTGCAAAACTAACCAAGGAAAAGTCTTCATTGACCCCACACAACGCCTTGGTGAGTTTTCTAACGAGGATGCTAATATTGTTGTAAATATGACAAATCTTGCACATCTGTGTAGAGTTGAAAACGAGATCTCTATAACTCTCGGACATTATAATGGACTGAGAGTAACCTTCCATACAGTTTTGAGAGTTAGCCAAAACAATGATCCGGAGATTTGATTCCACCATATTATGTGTAGCATTTAAAAATGGCCAAGATAACCGCCTTAGCTTCAGATTCGACTTCCCAGCATCAGAGGATGTTTCCAAAATTAGTATATTCAATGGAGGATGAACGTCTGAGTTTGGTTCATATGTCGAGATAGAGTACGCTTGCACAGAGGTCATGACTTCATTCCATATGTCAAGACACAGTATGTTTGCACCGAGATCATGACTTCCCTTATTATATTGAGACTATGAACATATGACTGAGATCTTAGACTTTATAATTATGCTGTGTCTGTCTATCTTTGACACCCTCATTGTTATTTCGTGACTATGTACCGGGGCAAATACTGCATTCAATTGTGACTTCATTCCAAATTTTCAAGAGTTTGTTTCATAGCTATCAAGAGATGGTGACTGAGATGTCACATGATCCTTTATCACAGGTATGCAGTGACTTTGATCCTAAGATTATTATCATTATGGAGGAGACAAAGCATTGAGACATGGATGCCTGAACAACATTTGCGTGGAATTATGGCTGCCAAGACAAAAAAAAAAAAATTACTTCACTACAACAGAGTGTCGAGATCATGCTTGCATGACACTGTTGTACCCATCGAAGATCATAGAATCCTTCTTCCATCGAAACATTGTAACCTTGCCTTCATGAGAGATCTATTTATCTATTGTGCCATCGAAGCCTCAGAACTGCATCCAAATTTTTCTTGCTCTGACTCTAAGTTCACACACCAATTTAAGATCATCATTTATCAATATACCACCAGACAGCTATTACTAAACCAACATGGAGTGAGAAGAGTTGAGTGATTTGATTTTGGCAAAGCAACGATAAAAAATTTGATTGTCTGCCTTGTGCACCGTGCATTAGGCTCAATGCGTCGCATGTCCTAGATGCACCGCGCCCGTGAGTTTTTACATTGTGCAGAGGCGCCCAATGCGTCGCGCTCCTCGAGTGCGCCGCGCCAGGATTTCACACACAATTTCAACCTTCAGACCAACCTTTTGATTCTTTCACAATTTGGTTCGGCTTTTTTGAGGACTTGTTTGCAAATGAACCATTTAAACATAAAAATATTTCATATACATAAAGAATCTTGATTTCATTTGGCAAATTCTCTTTCCAATAATGTAGAACTTTGGCACTTTGAACTTTTCAAAGGTGAACTCTGTTTTTCATTTCCATCTGACTTTCTGTCTTAAATGATGGCTCCTTCTTGGTTGATTTTTTGCAGAGATTATGGCATTAGATTTCGGCGAAAGATAACCAGAGGCTGCATTCGAAGTACTCCATGATGGAAGATTTTAAAATACAAATTTATTACAAAAACAAATTTGGCGATTTCTTCTCCAAAACAGAGTTTTGGAGAAGAATCATCTTCGAGCATTACTGATGATGAAACTCTTGAAATAAGAGACTTATTGAACCTTCCTCTGGCCTGCAAGTATTATTGAAGCACTTTGAGAACAACAATTTGCAAACCCTAGACCTAATGACCAAGTTGAATCTTTGCTTATCAAGCGATAAAAACAAGACTGTAAATGATTTCAAGATTGTCTTAATGAACTTTAATAAACAGAGCTAAGCCAGCAGGACATGGCATAAGCGGTAAATGAGTGACCAGGTCCTTCCGTCAGAATATGGCATGGCCCATAACGGAGTGCAACTAGACTGGAATGGATTAGACACCCGAAAATGAAATGCAGAAAGAGTTTTGATCTCTGATGGAGGACTGACAAGACCGACTCTAACACTTTCAATGGGAACAGAGTCATTTTTAAACAAACTATAATTATGTGCAAATGGACTTTCTAAGATAAACTGAAAATTACATATAACAATTACAATACACACACTGATATTTATAATGGGTGTAAGACAGGTACCTCGTGTTTTGAAAATAGAGTTTAAGGAATTGACCATTTACTGGAAGTTCTAGAGATTCACCATTTAAATTACCAAGAATGTATGTGTCATTTCCTCTTTCTTCTGCAAACTTGAAAGGGCCAAACCATAGTGGGTCGAATTTTCCAAATTTTCCTTTGTCTTCCCATCGTACATCCCAGCAGAGAACTAAACCTCCTAATTGAAGCGGTCAATCCTTAGCTTCTTATCAAATAAGGATTTCATCTTTTGCTGGTAATTTGACAATTTGGGCCCCACCTGTTCGCTATTCTCATGAATCTCAACCAACTGATTTATCCTTCGCGTTAAGGCACTTGGATCTTCCTCTGCTTCTTGTAGTAATATTGCCATTGACATTACTAATTGGATCGGGAATACTGCATCCTTACCATACACTAGCTCAAAAGGTGATTTCCCTGTAGATCTTTTAGGAGTTACTCGGTTGGCCCATAGGGAAAACTTCAGTTGGTAATCCTAGTTCCTCTAATTTTCGACAATGGTCTTCTTCATCACCCTCACCACAATTTTGTTTGAGAACTCAACCAAGCCATTACCTTGAGGATAGTATGTAGTGTAGTGCCCAATGACGCTATTGAATTTATGGAAGAAGTTAGTGAACTTGGCAGATTTGAAGACCTGAGAATTATCAGTGATAATTTTGAAGGGGCAACCGAAGTGTGATAGTATGTTCTCCTCCATAAATTTGATCACCACTGAGTCTGTAGCATTTCTAGTTGGGACGACCTCTACCCACTTGGTGAAATAATCCGTGGCCATCAATATCCACTTGTGTTGGCCACTGAATGGTGGGTTTATTTCTCCTATGAAATATAGACCCCACTATCTGAAAGGATCTTCCACATGTACTGGAATTAGGGGGAGAGGAGAAAGCTTTTTCCTCTCAGCAAACATTTGGCACTTCTGACATGACCTGACCTGGGAATGAACATTTCCAAATAGAGTAGGCCAATAGAATCCTACCTTGAGGATTTTATGTGTTGTGGTCTTGTAGCTGTAGTTTATTCCACAAACTCCTCCGTGAAAATCCTCAATCACCTTATGGGTTTCTTCCTCTACCAAACATAGTAGTAATACTCCCACAGAGTCCTTCCAGTAGAGTATACCATTGGATATGATGCATTTTTGTGCTTGCAATCTTAGACTTAGGTATTTGGATTTATCTAGCCCCAATGGGCACCTCAGGAATAAGAGATAACGAACTATGTTCTTATACCAGGATGATCCCTCATATTTGGCATAGATTTTCTGCTCAGATGTTTTAATTCCACTCTGATGATCCTCTGGTCTGCCTTCCTCTGTGATCAGGTTTATACCTAAAGCTTGGAAATTAGATTCGGATAAAACCTTGGCCAACCCCTAACCTTTAATGAGCTTGGTAGGATTTATTTCTAGCTCATATTCTTGTATTTTAGGTATCCACCTACCCCTTTTTCCTTCGATGTCTCCTTGCACCAGGATGTCCTTGACTGATGTCATTGGGACAAATGCTGTGATTTTTTATTGTAGCACATACATATGAAATTCCTTCAAAGCCTTGACTAGTGTATAGGCTTGTCTCTCCAGGATGTTATATTTCAGCGTAGCATCCCTCAGAACTTGGCTGAAGAAGGCGATGGGCTGTTCATAACCATATTTATTTTTATGTAGCATCACTGTGGCAATAGTATGTGGAGAGGCGAAAGAAAATATGTAGAAAGGCACTGAATAGTTGGGGCTGACTAGTACCAGGGCTTCAGCTAAATCCTCTTTAATTCTAATGAAAGAATCTCTAGGGGCAGGGCTCCACTTGACTTCATTCTCCTTCTTAAGCATGTTTGTAATACCATTGAAAATTTCTACATAGTTGGGTATGAACCTCCTTAAGAAAATAATTTTCCCCAAAAAGGCTTGGAGTTATTTCTTATTCCTGGGAAGAGAAATACTACTGATGGCTTTGACTCATTTTGGATCAATCTTCACACCTTCCCGCACTACTATATGTCCTAGTAGATTCCCTTCACTTAGGGCGAACTGGGATTCCTTAGGATTCTGAGAAAGACCATACCTCCTGCATTTCTCAAAGGTGAGATTTAAGTGGACAATGTGCTCTTCATTAGTCTTAGAAAAGGCTGTGATATCATCCAAATAAACCACCACGAATTTTTCTTTCTCCCCTACAAAAGTGATGTCCATGGCTCTCTGAAATGTGGCCCTTTCATTAATAAGACTGAAGGGCATGCGAGCGTACATGAATGTTCCTCACAGGGTGGTGAAAGAAGTTTTCTTTTGATGATCAAGGTGGACTGCCACATGGTTGTAACCAGAGAACCCATCCATCATGGACATTCTGGCTGAGCCAACCACCTTCTGCAATATATGATCCACCTTAGGCAATGTGTAGTTTTCTTTAAACGACGCCCTGTTTAGAATCTGAAAGCCTATGCATAACATTATTTCTCTGCTCTTTTTCTGGACAGGGACTAGGTTGGCCACTCACTCAGAGTACCTTAAAGTTACTATGATCTTTGCATGTAGCATCTTTCTCACCTCTTTTCCGATGGAGGGGAGTAAAAGTGGATTTATCTGCCTGAGTTTCTGTTTACATGGATTTATTCCACTCTTCAAATGAATCTTATTCTGAATGATGTTAGTATCAAATGCTTTCAAATCCTCATAAGACCAAGCAAATACATCCTTGTAAATTTTGAATAGATTTAAATACCTTTTTCTATATTGCAAGGGGATTCCTTTTGATAGCTTGATCATTCGGGGTTACTCCTTTAAGCCGATGTTGTAGTATTCTACTTGATCATCTATCTCTGGTTCCATTGTTTTGGAGACTATGTCGTCCTTATTAAAAATCCTTTCGAGTGGGTCCAGTCCTTGAGGGATGGTATTCCCTTTCAATTGAAAAATTTTGTGCCCAACCACTATGTCTTTCCACAAAATGGCTTCTTGATTTGCTTCTTCTTCTTCTTTATCGATGGTGGAGTGGGTGAACTCCCCAATGACTTCTATGAATCATTTCACTTGCTCGTCATCCTCGAATACCTACTAGTGCTTGACATTATTAGGTATTGAGGGCATGTATCTAACTTCTACCTCATATTTGAGGAGTGGATTTTGAGGGGGCCTGAAACAGCTTGTAGCTACAGCAAGGGAATCAACCATTCTATTTCCTTCCCTGGTGTTATAGCTCCAAATATCACCCTTGGTATTTGTGATGCTTGGTTTATGGCCTAGGGCAACCCCTCCATCCAGACTTAGTAAAAATATTTTAAAATACAATGTTTTACTCCCTGTACGCTACTTTTCCCTGTGATAAAAGCGTGTACACGCGGGTTAGTCAATACCCAACCCACATATATGTGTTAAAAAACTTTAAAAAAATAAATTTCCTTAACTATGGGCGGAGTTCATGGGTTTTCCCTGTTGATTACCTCCTAGTGCCCATGGCCCAACTGTTCCCAACTGTTTCCCAACTAAAAAACTAATTGGAAGAAGTATAAATAATACTTCTATGGGAAGGCCTTAAGGAGGAGAGAAGAGATAGAATTACTATACTGAGATTATCCCCTGACCAAGTCTGAAGTATCCCTATGCTTCAAACACTTCCCCAAGTTCAGGAAACCCTTATTTCCTTGAGTTTTGATATTCTCCCACTTGCTTGAGATATCATGGTATTGGTTATGGAAGGAGGTTGTTGAAGACTGGGACTGGACGGGCCTGGAGGACAGTTCTGCTTGGAGCTGGAAGAACAAGACTCAAGTGAACTTTTTCCATGTTTATTATAGTTTTCTACAATAAAAAGAAACGATGTCTTGTTCCTGAGATTGACCTTGTTTATGCATTAGATGTTAATGTAACTCATGTATGAATGTCATTTGAATGTATAACTAATCGTCTTACTTATATGATATAAAGTTGATTTCATTAAAGTGCTTTATCTATATGTTGCTATGTATGTTCAGATTGGTTGATTTGCATATTCAAAGATCATCAAGAGTTGTAGAGGGTCTGAACCCTGCTGGAACTACCCAAACAAAGGACATCCAGGTATGTTCATCCATACAAAGTTTTTCTATTTAAGCATGTTGCCTGAGTTGTATGTGTGTTTCTTGTTGTAGATTACTCTTGCTCTGTTGGGGTTCTGACCCAAAGCCCCAGGGGACTTATTCTCGTAACAGAATTGGCAACTCCACTAAGGATAAAAATCTTGTTATTCCTAGTTTGGTTTGTTAAGTGTCAATCAGGGCTCAGTTCTTGCTTTGCTTGCTGTGATAGTATTGCCTGCTCCTGTAGGAACTTGGACTTCAAGTCTCATTTTTTTATCAGGCCTTGTTTTTTATTTTCTTGCAAAACTTAGTATACGCACCTTTGTCTATTTACAGAAGTGTACACACTCTTGTTTCTGTGAACTAAAACCACGTATATGCGAGTTTCTTTTGTCAGAAGCGTGTTTACATGCACCTGTGCTGGAACATAGTTGTGTATACCATTTTTTGCATGCTTTTTTCAAATCTGTCTGCCCAAAAAGATTTTTTTCTTGGTCTATTTGGTTTCTGAGTGGTCAGTTTCTATCTTAAGAATTTAATTTTTCAGTGAGCTTACTATTTTGAATTCTCTTCCACTTTGAAAATTTTTTGGCCTAGGTTTGCTTTTGAGTGAGTTTTATGATTTGTGTTTTGACACACAAGACTTCTTATAGAGGTTCTTGATTGTTCTGGTCCTCCAAAACATCATATTGTTTTCAATCTTTGTTTTAAGCTTGATTATTGGTCTACTTGCTTTGCTTTCCGTCATTTTGTGGCCTTACAACTTTTCTTGCTTTTTGAAAGTTTCTTTTTGATAAATTTGAAAGTGTTTCTTTCCTGACTTCTTGGTTAGTTTGTCAAAGCTCTTTGCTGCCTTTTGGGTCGTTTAGTGCAAGTTGAAGCCTTTTTTGTTCAAGTTTTTATTCGTTGTCGAATTTGTGACTTGCAAAGTTTCCTTGTGCTCTTATTTCGGTCTTTGAGTCTTTGGTGGCATTTAGAGTGCTTTCGAAAAGTTGTTTTGATTGTTTCTTGAAAAAGAAAAGATCTTAAAAACATTGTTTTCTTTTATTTAGCCAAGTTTTTGGTTCCTTTTTCATTTTTTGAAAGTGAATTGTGATCTTTTGTGATCTGTCCTTCTTGTTTGGAGATAATTTTTGCACTCAAAATTTATATTATCTTCAATACTTAAGATGGATTATTAATGGTTATAAACAATTGCTTTCATTTTTAGAGTGATTTAGGATCTTGCATCTTCATTATACCTTGCATTAGGATAGTTTCCATTGTTAAAGCATTAGTAGTCTTTTTAGTTGTTGCGTGTGTGAAGTGTGTTCCAATAAAAGAAATGAAAAAGTTTTTGCATGATAAAAGTTTCGTAGAACCCATGTAGAGATCTATTTTCATCGAAGGAAAAAATGATTACATTCATGTAGTTACTTTTTCATTGATTCTGGTTGAGTCATACACACATCAATGGTTTCACTCCCATTTATCCCTTGACTTAAAAGAACAGCCTTTGAAATCAAGCGCTTAATAAATAAACTATTACTTTTTTGTATTGTCATCAGAATACACCAACAAGTTTTGGTTTATTAATAGGGCCTTGGATTAGGCGAGAGGAGAGTTAACTCTCCAAGACTGCTCTAAATTGTAAAACATACAAGCTTGATTAAAGAGCGAAATCCAATATCGTTAGGGAGACCGGAAAGCTCCATGACTGGAAGTAAAGCACGAGGGTTCGGGAAGATAAGGACGAGAGATAACCCCTCTCTTACTTGTCGGATCCTACCTCACGACTGTTCCGCTCGACTTCTGATACGAGTTGGTGTCCATAGTTTCCTATCCTAGGAATCCACATAGGTGGCCACAGAGGGGAATCTTATAGAACCTGAGGTTGATGTTGCATCACGTTCAACAGTACTTCTGGAGGGCACCCTTGCGAAGCTTGGGGGCTTGCACCGGCAAAGGCTGTTGTCTGGAGGTTAGTGTAACTACCTATGATACCTTTGCTGGTAGGCCTAGGCTGTCATTATCCCAGACTATCTTTAGAAGGTCCCTTACTTCACTTTCTTATATTTTGGTGTCCGGTCCTCATCACCCGGAGCGAAAATACTTGGAAGTTGCTTGATTGGTTGTATCTTTAGGGACTTTATAGTTGAGTGCTCTTTGCTCCTTGTATATAGTTGGCTTTAGGTATTTTTTTCTAGTCACTTTTGGACTTTAGATTTTGACTGACTGACCTACCACTCCACTGATTTTGGAAGACTTTTGTTCTTTCTTTCGAAAGTTGTGAAGTTTCCTCCTCAAGGGCAAAAGTTTTGATTGTGCGTCTAACTTCCTTGAAAGGTCATTTGTACATTCCCGTAAGGGAAGAATCTACGAATAAGTTAGATATGGCCCATATTCCCGTGGAAACCAACCAAGGTACCCTCCCAAAAGGGGATCCTTGTGCTTTTCCTTTCTTTGGAAACGTTCGTACTCCCTTGATGGCCACTTTGAATATTCTTGGATTGAATGTTGGACTACCAGTTTGGTTGTGATCCACTCCAAATATTCCTGATTTTCTTGAAGCTTCTCAGATGAATGCTTTATTTCAAGGGCATCACATGGATGTTAATTGTTCATCTTAAAGAGAAGTCTAGGATTCCTCTTTCTCCTCCTTCTTGTAATAAGAGATCTAAAAAGAGGAGAAAGAGGAAGATGAAGAAGAAGAATAATTCTATCCATTCATCATCAACCTCTACTAGTCATGTTGGAGATGAGCCTTCAGCTGCTGCAAGTCATGCTGGGGACACAAGTCTAGTCACTGCAAGTCATACTAGCAATTCATCATCAACTTCTGCTAGTCATGTTGGAGATGAACCTTCAGCTGCTACAAGTCATGTTGGGGGCACAAGTCTAGTCACTGCAAGTCATACTAGCAATTCATCTTCAACCTTTGCTATTCACGTTGGAGATGAACCTTCAGTCGCTGCAAGTCATGCTGGGGGCATAAGTCTAGTCATTGCAAGTCATACTAGCAAAGAGTCACTGACCTCTGCAAGTCATGTTCAAGACTCTCCGCAAACCACTGCTAGTCACGTTAGCGGAATGGATGTTGATAAGAAACCTGGACGTAGAAGTTTTAAACCTAAGTTCCCTTGTAAGATATGCAAGGGACACCATCTTACTCATTTGTGCCTGGTATTCTAGAGGTACAAAGGGTATGTTCTGAGTCTAAAATTTCTTCTACTCCTGGATCTGATATGTTTTCTCAACAGTCCCATCAACCATTGGTTGATAATGTGGTTGAACCAGTGCAATCTTTTGTTGATTACACTCCTCTTTTGGGGGGTGAAGTGCCTAACAAAAGAGTCTGTTTGATTTCTAGTACAGAGTCTTCTGGTATAGGGGGCATTCTGGTTTCTTCGAATATGCCCCCTCCAAGTTCTATGAGTGTCTCCTTTGATTGGGATAGTCTTGTCGAGCCTCATCTTCCTTCCGCTGCACCTTTCCAAATAAAGGTCAGAGTTAATTCCACAAATGTCTATCGGTGTATGGTGGATGAAGGATCCTCTGCAAGTATTATATCCTCTTTGACTTGGAAATCTTTGTGTTCCCCAAAGTTGTTGACAGCTCAGAGTCAATTGTTAGCCTATGATAGAAGACCTGGTGAATTTATGGGTGTTCTTCCTCAATTTCCTATTACTTTAGGTGGGAATACTATCTTAATCGATATGATGGTGGTTGATAGCCCTTTAGACTTTAACATGCTACTTGGGCGTGATTATGACTATGCTATGAATGTTGTGGTGTCTTCACTCTTTTGAGTGATGTGCTTTCCTCATAAATGGAATATTGTCACTATTGATCAGCTTGCATCTGATAATCACCACCCTAATTCGAATTTACTACAAAATACCCCTTGGTTTGTTCCAAGTGTTCAAGTAGACTCTACCCAGCCATGGGTGAATTATGTGTTATTGAATCCTCAATGTTCAATCACTTCTGAGAGGGATCCTTTGACTTATTATTCTCCTTCTTGGGACTTGGTCCTGGCAGTTGACCAAGAAATTCTTCCTATAGGGACATGGGACCCCTTAATTCCCTCTTTTGATCCTTGTAGTTCTCATGATTTCTGAGAACTTGATTTGCCTTCACAGGAGGAACTCTTTGAAGCCATGAGTTTTGACTACCAAAGGAGTCCTTGGCCTGAGCCTTGCAAGGTGTTGTCTAGAAGAAATATTATGCGTAATTCGCAAGGTTGTGTGGTTCCCTATACCATATTGTATATATAAGGTACACATTTTCAAGTTTTGCATTCTATAACACAAGATTTTATATGAAGTTTATATGTGGGATGTACTAACTTCTTGTCTAGTGTTCCTATTTATGTTTACAAAACTTGGAAGATTTATCCTTTGGAAATTGTTATGGTTGATCCGTTCGAACAAGTATTAGTTCTCGAAATTGGCATATAGGTTAGGCTTTCACCTGCATTGTGCACTTATCACTTTCCTTTCCCATTTTGGCCTTAGGATCAACCCCACCAAGTTATGGTGCATAACCTTCTCATTGCTTAGAAGTATCATGACTTGTGTGGTAGAGCGTACCTTATCATGGGTGCCCTAGATAGTACCTTGTTGTCACTTGGCACCCATGCTTTTGAAGATTCATTTCTCTTTGCTTCTTCACTTCATTCTGGCCTTATATCTTAGAGGCTCCTTTGTGTTGAGTTGTACTGCTGCATTGCATTTTGACTATTTTCACCTTTTGGCCTTGAGCCAGCTTCACTTGGACTCATGTTTAAGCCACTTATTTGACCATGTCTTCTGCAAACTCAAACCTACAATCACTTAGCTTCTGCAACTTGACACACCCTTTGATCCATGGAAGGAACATCCCTTTGAGTGTCCTTGACCAGTTTCACCTCCCTGCATTGAGCATAGGATTATTCCTATCCCAGGAACTAGATCATCTATTTCACTTACACTCGTTCTATCCACTGTACTATAACATTCTTTTATTCTTTTTTTAGCTTAAAGAAAAAGACAAAAAAAAATTATATATTCCAAAAAAGAGCGGGAACGGGACAACATTTCCATATATTGTTGGCAGCTAGAGTCAGTTGTGTCTCCCTTGAACAAAGCACTCAGAAAAAAGTATCTCCTCCATTTTGGGCGAGATTCAGTTTGACTTAGGTACACCTTAACCTTGTTATTGAGTCAATTATCCTCCGATTGGTTATCTCTTCCAGTCATATGGAGAGTTCGCTCGTGCCTCCTGCATGACAAACTTATACAGAGTTATCATATGCTGCCACATAGTCATCATTGAGTCATGCTTTTATTCAAGGGAAGTAAACCTGAGTCAGCCTCTCTACAGTGTATTTTGACCTGTTTTTCAGTGAGCCATCCCTGGTTGTTAGTGTCTTCTTTTTCATCACATTAGTTATATTGGTCCTTTTCTCGTGCCGATTTGAGAAGGTCTCCATTGACTTCTTGCTAGCAGGTCATGTCCTTATCGACGATGACATATTGCTCTGAGGGCAGGCCTAGAACCACACCCTGGCCCTATTTTCATTATTGATAGGTCACCTTGTGCTCAGCATCAATCAGTATCATGGGTCTTTGACTGAGTGGTTTCCCTTGTGTTCGACATCAGCTTTCATCATCACACATTAGGATTCGTGTAGTGCCTTGGTTTCCATTTGACCCTATTGGTGGATTCCTCACCTCTGTGTGTCATCTTTCATTATTGGTTGGTTCAGAGGGTTTCTATCATGCACTAGCTACATCTTATGTACACCAGAAACGTGCTTCGGTTGGTTTACTACATCTTTTTCATCTGATTCCTTCGACATTATTGTCCTACGAGTTACACTCGCGCTAGATTGATGAAGGATGCCTCAATGCCTTCCTTCTAGCGGATCTTTTCCTATCGACAACGACTCATTGCTCTAGGGCAAAGATCTATAGTCCATTTGGCAGTACCTTGGGGTTTGCAATCATCAGTGGCAGATCCTTCACTATCGACAATGGGAACCATCATTGTCCCCTGATTGATAGATTCTTCCAGGTGTTTGACTTCAGCTCATTTATTCGCACTTGTTAGATTGTACTGGGTACCTTGACTCTCATTATCATTATCGGTGAGTAGTCTCGTGTTTGTTAACGGTATACATCAATGAACGTTAAGAAAATGATTTCTCACATGGTCGACTTCAGATCATTTATTCCCATTGTGTAGAAATGTACCACGGAAGTCCGTGAATACCTCGGGTTGCATCAGCATTCTTTGGTTCACTTGTCAGTTGCTCCTGTTGTTGCTAGTTGACACCATCCACATTATATGTTGCAATCCTCCACAACGACATCTTATATGCTGGCATCCGAGTTGCGATGTAGTATCATCTTATTCCATCGTGTTCATTTGGTACTATTGGGATCAGTTTTTGACATCAGTGATCAACTTCATCTTTCAGCTTCATTGATCATCTTCTTATATGTGATATTCAGACATGTACTTGTTCAATCATGATCAAATGATCCATTACGTACTTTCAGTTCTTTATACTCTTATACATTGTGGATCTGCTTGTACTTGATATGCAGACATGCTTTAATTTCTCTGAGCATGGGTATGCCCACCTCAGACAGTTGTTTCTTTCTGATCTTCTTTTGATGGCTTGGCAGGCTGAAATCTGGTGAAGTCCTTCTCAGTTTCGACAGGTTTCCTTTCCATATACTTAATACATTCGGGCCATCATGTACTCCTTTTGACCTCATATATTAGGGGGAATCTGTTATAGCTCCAAATATCACCCTTGTTATTTGTGATGCTTGGTTTATGGCCTAGGGCAACCCCTCCTTCCAGACTTAGTCCAAATATTTTAAAAAACAATGTTTTACTCCCTGTACGCTACTTTGCCCTGTGATAAAAGCGTGTACACGCGGGTTAGTCAATACCAAACCCACGTATATGTGTTAAAAAACTTAAAAAGATTAAATTTCCTTAACTATGGGCGGATTTCATGGGTTTTACCTGTTGATTACCTCCTAGTGCACGTGGCCCAACCGTTCCCAATTGTTTCCCAACTAAAAAACTAATTGGGAGAAGTATAAATAATACTTCTATGGGAAGGCCTTAAGGAGGAGAGAAGAGATAGAATTACTATACTGAGATTATCCCCTGACCAAGTCTAAAGTATCCCTATGCTTCAAGCACTTCCCCAAGTTCAGGAAACCCTTGTTTCCTTGAGTGTTGATATTCTCCCACTTGCTTGAGATATCATGGTATTGGTTATGGAAGGAGGTTGTTGAAGACTGGGACTGGACGGACGTGGAGGACGGTTCCGCTTGGAGCCAGAAGAAGAAGACTCAAGTGAACTCTTTCCATGTTTATTATAGTTTTCTACAATAAAAAGAAACGTTGTCTTGTTCCTGAGATTGACCTTGTTTATGCATCAGATGTTGTTGTAACTCATGTATGAATGTCATTTGGATGTATAACTAATCATCTTACTTATATGATATAAAGTTGATTTCATTAAAATGCTTTATCTATATGCTACTATGTATGTTCGGATTGGTTGATTTGCATATTCGAATATCATCAGTAGTTGCAAAGGGTCTGAACCCTGCTAGAACTACCCAAACAAAGGACATCCATGTATGTTCATCCATACATAGTTTGTTTATTTAAGCATGTTGCCTGAGTTGTATGCGTGTTTCTTGTTGTAGATTACTCTTGCTCTATTGGGGTTCTAACCCAAAACCCTAGGGGACTTATTCTCATAACACCTGGGAATAAATTGGATATTAAAGGCAAGGAAGAAATTATCAATTAGATCCCACACTTCATTCTAGTATGTCCTCAGTTTCGGGTGTTTGGCCTGACATTGATTTCTGATCTGCCTTACGATCAACTCAGAGTCTTCATAGACTGTAAGGCATTAATATTCATATTTGTTGTCCTTTGTAACCCAAGGAGAAATGCTTCATACTCTGCATTGTTGGTCACCTCAAACTCTAGTTTGAATGAGAGGGGTATTAGGCTACCCTCCAAAGATACCAACAACACTCCAGCTCCATTTCCCTCTTTTAAGTTTTCTCCATCAAAGTATAATTTCCATACTTTGTTTTCATTTGTGTGCTGGTGTTCTGACTTCCTTATTAGATGTACTGATGTTTCCTCTAGGAAGGTCTCATCTTCTTCT
Organism: Pinus tabuliformis; assembly: GCA_031772625.1. Classification (NCBI taxonomy): domain Eukaryota; kingdom Viridiplantae; phylum Streptophyta; class Pinopsida; order Pinales; family Pinaceae; genus Pinus; species Pinus tabuliformis. The sequence continues at coordinate 471,243,858 of CM062808.1, forward strand.
AGGAACAGGTAGGAGAGGTCAATATCCTTCCCATGCACTGGGGAGTTTTATGAGCCTTTAGCTAGGGTCAAAATTTTTACAATCCTGGATTCTCAGTACAACTTCCTTTGCTTGCCTTAAAAAGTGGGAATAGTGGCATAAGTCATATCTAACTTGATAGAGCCCCCCACCTTGGAACCCCGAGATCTAGATAAGAGCATGTCGAATCGAGGAGCAATATTGGCCACCACTATGTCCATTACCACACTCATCACAAGGATATGAGCTAGATTTACCACCAGATCCTTTATTATCCCTAAGCACTTGACTCTCATAGAGTCAAAGGAGTACAGGTCCTTGTATGTTCTGGTGATCTCCAATCCTAGTTATTCCATCACTGTCAATGGCATGAGGTTGTGTGAGGCTCCAGAATCCAACATACAATTATGTAGTAAGAGGTCATGGATTACTAGGGTAATGTAGAAGGGTGCAGTAGAAGGATCAAGCTCTTCCACATGTGGCCCAAAAACAACCATTGGCCTCTCCTCTTGGAGGTTTAAACTATCATGAGTTGGTGTTGAAGTAGCTGGATGCATGAATAGAGAGACTTGAGATTTATAATTAGGCTGCTTTAGAAGCTCAGTTGGTGGAACATGAATTTTTACCTTTTCAGGCTCCTTCTGGATATTGAATGTGGGTTGGACTTTTTTTGTACCTCCTGGCTTTGTTCCTTCTTCCTTCCCACTAGCAGTTTTCAGTAGGACAAGTGCCTCCTTTTCTGTGTGTCCCTCAGAAATATTTCTTTCCTTATTTGCAGAGACTTTTATCTTGGAAGGGTCAGGATTTAGCTTACCTTTCCCTTTGTCTCGTATTGGAGGAATAAATTGGGGAGAAGTTCCCTCTTTTTTCCCTAGTTCTCTTGACCTCTTCTTTGAAGATCTTATATTATACTTACATTGGGGTTGTACTTGCACAAAATCTACAAACTATTTGCAATAATAACCTATATCTTCCTCTTCTACGACTACTTCTCTATCATGACTGGCCTCATGGTAAGCCATATTCTCATGTTCTACTTCAAAAAAAGTAGAATGCAGATTTCCCTGCATCTCTTATGTATTTGACAATTTCTCATTGTGGTCATCTTCAAAATATAGAGGATGAGGGATATGATCGAGTTTTTCCTTTCCTTCCCTTGGAAGTATTTGTAATGGAGGTCTTCTATATTACAGGTTATAACCTCGGTTGTTGACTTTAGAATTCTGTTTGGAGAGGCTCTTGTTCTCAATTTCAAGATTTTCCACCTTCTGTGATAAACTCTTGATGAGTTTGTCCAATTCGTCCCACTTTGGGTCTAATGATTCTCTATCTTGTCCAGAGGAGGATGCCTCTTATTTTCCCCTTTTATTCTTGGTAGGTTCTTTCTTTCCCCTTGAATTTCCTGCTGAGGTGAAATTCGCTTCCACTCAAGTGCATCAATCTAGAGTGGGTATAAAGTGAGAGACTTCCTTTCCCTCAAAGTAAATCCAAAGTCAGATTCAAAAGCTCCCAAGAAATCTACTCGAGCAGCAACTAGAGGAGGCTTTATATCAACTCGCAGGTTATTGTACTGCTTATTGAACCTTTTTATAAATTCTAAGATATCCTCATTTGGCTTCTTATTTATGGCATTAAACTTTGCGAGGAGGTACTCATGATTTCTCTTTTCACCCCATTTTTGTGTGAAAGAGTTCTCAAGTTCCTCCCAGGTAGTGATGGAGGCATTGGGTAGGGCCTTGAACCATTTTCTAGCTTCTCCATCAAGAGACTATACAAAAAGTCTCATGACCACGTCAAGTTGTTCCATGTTAAGGTTCTCAACAAAGGCACAAAAGGTCTCAATGTGCCTCTGCACAGTGTTTTCATCTTCCCCATTGAACCCAGGCAGAAGCTTGAGGTAGTTCTTGGGCATAGCACTTGGAGGCTGAGGTAAATTAAGAGGTTCATATTTATTTAGCAAAAAACCTGGAAGAGCAATCTGGATTAATGGAGGTGGATTGAGACTTTCCTCAGACACTTGGCCCAAAAAACAGTGGTAGGAGTGGCTAGACTAGTAATAGGGTATGTCATGGTATTAGGAGTAAGTCCTGAGTAGTGAGCAACAACGGGCTGAGAGTTGGATGAGGAGGCTACAAAGGCTAATGAGATGGTAGCATAGGAAGGGGGAGTTTTCTCTTTCCAGACTTTCCTAAAAAATATTTTTTCTGGGTCAAATACAAACGGGGCTTTCTACTAAGATGTATCTGAGCTAGTGTGAGGCCCTTTAAAAGCTAGGGTGATAAATGATAATGGGGTTTGTGGAGTTTCCAAGGTGATGTAGATGCAATTAGAACATACTTCGCTCACCTACACAAAGAGTGCTCAACTTGTCGTATCCCAAGGGAAAAAATCCTTCAATACATTCCCCGGCAAAAACACCAGAAAATGTTGTAGCTCCCAGAGACAGCCTCAGATTTCTTACAAGACCAGTGCTTGGGCACATCTAGATTTGGAGTGTCTCAAATGATTCTTAGTAAAAGGGAGACCTCACGCACATGCACACACACACACACATATATAAGAGAATGAGTTGTTTCATTCATATAAAGGAGTAAGACATAAATTTAGGGTATTTCTTCACATGTACAAATCACATAAATATATGCATGAAACAATGGAGACTGAGTGGTTCAAGGACTTATTTGAAATATTTCTAGCAGCTATGACCGCATGAATTCAGAGAAGAAATGTGAACATAATGGGTTTTAATAGAGGGATAACAAATTGTAATACTTGAAGGGGGAATCACCATCATTTCTCCATATTCACAAAGATATGTATTATGATGTTATACAACCTGAAAATAACATGTAGATTTTTCTTTAGGATTTCTGAACCTTTGTTAAGTGTTGCTTCCCCCTATTTATCTGAACAGGGGAACATGGAAATTCATTACAACAAAAATATCTTTGGTCGAGTCTCAACTGTGAGGTTGACTAGCTCTCTCAGCTAGGAATGACTCTGTGGCCCAAAAACATTGCAGAATTAATTGCCTCATTGAAAGGAGGCACATTACAAGACAATAAATAAGTAAACAATCATATGGAAATGTAAATTAAATATATTTGTGGCCATCCCTGTGATCACCTCTACTTCAAGTTGCAGTTCGCTCTATGTGTGGCCTCCTGTGTTGCTTTAACTGACTCCTTTCACTTCTACCTTTACTGCTTGAACCACTTATTCTTTAAAGCTAGGAGTGGGTGCCATCAGTTTCATGTAGCAGTCCTGAAGCAGGAGACCCTGGGGCAGTACTTCGTCTTCCCTATATATGGGACACCATGCTTGATAATTAAATCCTCCTGAGTTACTAAGTCGCTTTTCACTCCTATCAGCGTCGACCATGATTCCATGTCACGATGGGCCTTTCTAGATCATCCCATGTCAAGTTTGAATGCACAATATGTTTTCTTAAAAACCACAGCTACCAACCCATCACGCCTTTAAATCTTTGAAAAACACTATCCGTGCCTTGATATGCCTGATAATGCACTCATGGTGTAATACAGATGACTTTCCTGTGCTGGCCCTTCTCACTATAACCTCATGAAACAGGCGAGTTTCGATCACCCTTGGCCCCTTATGATTGAACCCCTTTTCCTTCATGTCACCGAGAGCTATGACTAGGTGCTTAGTCCTTAGGCGCTAGGGCCATTGAACTACTTGTCGAGGGGCTTTTCCCTTTATTATATGAAATCTCGCATACCAGCGACTTATAACATTTTACCTTTAACATTTCCCCTTAACATTGTGATCATCGATCTGCAGTATTGGGCGCACCCGAGGTATCGCAATCGCAACATGGGAGAGAAAGCCTCTTTACCTCCTTTCATAGTGTTGGCCAATTGTCTGGATGCTAAATCCTCATAAGTTATAACACATAATATATTGCATCCGGGAGGGTCCTAGCATATCGCAATCGCAAGTCGGGAGAGATAGACCCCTTCACCTCTTTTCATAGCCCAGGCCAACTATCTGGATGTGAAGTATTCATATGATATGACAAATAAAATATCGCATCCGTGGTGATCCCCCACATATCACAATCGCAAGCATGGAGGGACTATGGTGGAGGAGGGCCTTAAATTGTGCAATCACTGATATGCGATTTGTGATGGGTGACATCATCACTACCACATGTCACCCTATGAGTGGTGACACATGTCACCCGAAAATTCCCCCATAGGATCCTTGAAAATGCCAAATCTGCATGCCACGTGTCCTTTGTATTGCCATGTTAGGATGACATCAGCTTCCATGTGGATTCATAAGGACCAATGATATTTTGCCACGTGACCCCCTGGAGGAGAGAGAAAAAGGCTCTCATGTCCCTGCTTTTGCGTTGATTTTCTTTGTTAAAGTTTCTTGGCCTTCCCCAGTGCTTTAACATTATATCATCACTTCCCCACATTGCGGCCTATTTAACCCCAGTTCCATTCAACATTGCCGATTTCCAATTTGCGAGAAATATGATATGCAAGACCAACCACATTCCGCCACATGTCCCCCCTAGAGGAGAGAGAAAGGGGCCACATTCCCTTGGTTTTTTTGCTTTTCTTTGTTAATCTTTTTTTTCGTCCCTTTCGGTGCTTTACACTATTATCACAAAATCATGATATTGCAAGGCTTTTAGAGCGGTACCCCCGCTGATCCACCAATTTGCGAATTGCGATGAACTCCCAGGGCTCGCCGATCGCTGCTAAGCTTGGTCACACTAATATGGGATTTGTGATATTGGAGATCGATGATTTCCATGGCCAAGTGCTCGTGTGCCACCCCTTTGTGCCTTTGATCACCGATATGCGATTTCAGCGCTCTACGTCATGACCCGCCGATATGCCTGATAAGCCAATGGACCAGACCTTCTGATATGCGATTTACGATATCAATGATCATTCGATCATAACTTTTTATGTCTTCCTCTTTGGCAGTGCTTCAATAAGCCCCGATTTGCAATTTCGATGAGCCCAACCCTTAGCCATTTCTCCTTTGTTTTGTGACCTTAAAAGGGTTATCTTTAACCTGTTCTAACTTATGATCCATGAGTCCATTTTCAGACTTCTATATACTATTGGAAATCTTGTTCAGATCACTATGAAATGGGGAGGATCCAATTTGGTCTTGAGTGATTTTGTGGCCTAGAATATGGCTTCAAACTTCACTACTCTTTGCGAACTTTGATCAACTCAAAACTCATAATGTAGTGAGTGACAGCACCTTCTAAGTCAACATGAGTTTCAATATCTCTATCGTGGTCTGAGATTCCTTTAATGATGCATGATAGAATATTTATGTCTTATCTCCACCAGTGTCCTCTTTGGAACCTCTTCTTATTGACCTCCTTGAGCATCATCTTTCCATGATAGGATGATATCACTTGAAAATGAAGTTCACCCATGACAAGACAACATCAGTCCCCAAGGTCACTTTTTTTTATCTTTGTTTTCTCATGTGAGGTGTTGAATATGATGGTGCATCATCACACAAAGACTTAGAGAGGGGCCTTCTTGGGTGGAGATGCTAGATTCAGGAGGAAAGGGATGGAGGCTTGAGTGTTGGAAGTGTGCATTGTGTAATTGGAAGTGGGAGAGGAAATAATTTTTGCAGTGGGCAAGTCCAAGAGACAAGGGTGACAAGTTTGGGCACAGTGATTGTGTAATGCACGTTTATGTAGGAGGAGGCTATGGGGATTTTTATAGCTCCAAATCTCACTCTTATGCCTAGGGCAACCCCTCCTTCCAGACCTGGTCCTCAAATTTAAAAAACATTGTTTTATCCCTTGTACGCGACTTTTCCCTGTGTTAAACGCGTGTATAGGTCTATACCCAACCCGCGTGTATGTATTAAAACGCTAAAAAAAATATAAAACTCCTTAATTTCAGGCGGAGATCGCGTGTTTTACCTGCTGATCACCTGTTAGTGCCCGTGGCCCAACTATTCCCAACCAACTCCCAACTAAAAAACTACTTTGGGAGAGGTATAAATAGACCTCAAAGGGAAGGCCTAGTGGGAGAGAAGAGAGAACAAGATTATTATGCTGAGATTTTTCCCTTGACCAGGTCTGAAGTCCCTTGTGTCTTCTGCACTTCCCCCATTTGTACAGGAAACCCTTGTTTCCTTGTGTGTTGATGTTCATCCACCATTTATGACATCATGGAGTAAGGCATGGAAGGATTTTTTGTTGGAGGCTTGAGGCTGGAACGGATCCGGAAGGAAGCTTTGCTTGGAGCCTGCTGAAGGTGACTCAAGTGAAATTTTTCCTTTTTATGTACTTTATTTGTCTATAATAAAAGAAACATATGTCTTGGTTCCCGATATAGATCTTCTTTATGTTTATGATATTCATGTTTTGAATTCATATGTAAATGGTTGTGTGGATTTCATAACTAAATACCTTTATTTATAACATAAAGATGGTTTCTTTATAAGGTTTTGTCCATATATTGCTGTGTTCTTTGGAATTGGTTCTTGTGCAAGACAAAAGAGAAGAAGGGAACTCCAAGAAGGGTTTGGACCCTAAAGGCCTTCTCAAACGTAGGACCTGAGGTACGTCCCCTTTACAATAGAATTTGCTTACAATAGCATAATGGTTGTACGAATGTATGTTTCTTTGAATAGATAACTTTCAGTCTACAAGGGTTTCAACACAAAAAGCCCTAGGGGAACATTTCCCTCAAACAGAATTGGCGACTCCACTGGGGACAACATACTTGTTGTTCCTAGTTTGGGTGTGTTCAAGCCAATCAAGGCTCAACTACCTATCTGCTTGCTGTTATTGTATGGTCTGTTCTTGAATTTCAATTTTTGTCAGTTTCTTCAGTTTGTTTTTTATTTTTCTTGAAACCTTTCATATACGCTGTTTTTCTTAGTTACAGAGGCGTATGTACGCATGTTTCTTTAAGTGAACCCATGTATACGTAGGTTTCCTTAGTTACAGACGTGTATACATGCAATCTGTACATAAGTACAGTCGCGTATATAATGCAATTTTCAAGATTTTTAAATTTTGAGTGTTTCTGAAGGTCTGTCAGATAGTTTGAGTCAGTTCTAAACAGTCATTTTCCAGTATCAGTTTCCATTTTTACAGCAAGCATCTTGTTCCGAATTCTCTCTGATTATAAGAAGAATTGGTCTTGTTTTGTTATTGCAAGCGTTATCATTTCTTGTTCAAACACGCAAGATTTCTTGTTTAGGAATCTTGGCTGCTCTGATTCCTCAGGGTAGGGAGATTGGTCTCAATCTTCGTGTCAAAACTTGCTTTTGGTGACTTTTTGTTTGCTTGACAAAACCGCTTTTGTGACCATCCACTTCTTTGTTTCATGAAAGTTGTTGATTGATACTTTCTTGAAACTTGTCTTTTTGATCTTTTTGGTTATTGTTGCCAAAGCTTTCATTGCTACTTTTGATTGTTAAGAGCATCCTTAAATACATCTCTTTTTGTCGAGTTTTCATCCATTGTGTGGTGTCAATTTGCAAAAAGTGTTTGTTGCCTATTCTTCAATCACAAGTTTCAGTGTTGTTGAGAGCATGTTTGAAAAGACTTTTTTGGTGTTGCTTTGAAGAAAACTTTTTTGAAAAACTTAGTTTTGCTTTCTTGAACTTGGTTTTCATTTGGTTTCCTTTTAGTGAATGAAAGTGCTTTATGTTTGTCTTAAAACTTTTTTTTAGTGTTTAGACGAAGTGATTGGTAGCACATCATATTCCATCTAGACATTTTAAGTGGCAAGATAAAGATTGATAAACAAGCAACTTTCATTTTTGTTTTTAGAGTAGTTTTAAATCTTGCATTGGCATATATTTGTTGCATTAGGATAGATTTGCATAACTTTTTAGGCATCCATAGCTTTGTTAACTTTGGTGAGTGTGAAGTATGAATTAACGAAAAGAAAAGAAAAATTTGTTTTATTAGAAGTTCCTCTGAACCCTATAGAAATTGCTCTTCATCGAAAACGAAAATAATTGCATATGCATGTAGTTAAGTTTTTATTAATTTCTTTTCATCAAAAAAACACCACTAGTTTCACTTCCGTTACCTTGTGACTTAAAGAACAGCCTATTTTAAAATCAAGCGCTAACTAAAATTCACTAGAACTTTTGTTTAAGTCAGTTACACCAACAAGTCTAGGATTTTAGGGACTTGGATTAGGCGAGTGGAGAGTTAACTCTCCAAGGCCATATAAACATCAAACATAGGAGTCTGATTAACGAGAGAAAATCCAATAGCGTTAGGAAGACCAGGAAAGCTCCGGATCTGGGAGTTAAGCACGAGGGTCTGTGAAGACAGGGAAGAGAGATACCCACTCTCCTACTTGTCTGAACTTACCTCGTGACTGTTCCGCCTGGCTTCTGTGACGAGTTGGTACCCATAGTTGCTACTCCTAGGAATCTACACACGTGGCTACGGAGGGGAATCCCGTGGCACCTGAGGTCGATGTTGCATCACTCTCAACAATACTACTGGAGGGCACCCTTGCGAAGCTTGGGGGCTTGCACCACGCAAGCTGTTGTTAGGAGGTCAATGTAACTTCCTCTGATACCTTCACTAATAGGACTGGGCCCTCATCATCCCAGACTATCTTCGGAAGGCCCCTTTTTATTCCACTTTCTTGTATTTTGGTGTCCGGTTTTAATCACCCGGAGCGGAAATACTTGGAGGTTGTTTGACTGGTTGTTATCTTTAGGGACTTTATATTGTGTGCTTTGTGCTCTTAGTTGGCCTAGCTTTCAATTTTTTGAGTCTTTAGTTAGATCATAACAAAAAATTCAAAGTGGCTGACCGATCTCCTAGACGGTCTCGAAGACTTCGTGGTCTTTCACCACCAAGTTTAGAGCCTTCTCCTAGAAGGCGCAGAGGTAATACTACTGGTGGGTTTCGTCCCACCCCAGTTGATGCATCGGGTATTGATCCTCCTCTCGGGGATATCAGTGTTCAAGCAAGGCCTGGCACTTCCGCAGAACAAGAGAGGGACACTCCAGTTCTTTCTCGAGTTATCTTTCAAGCGGAGAATAACATAGAGGTAGAAGAAATCTCAGAGTCGTTAGTGGCTCCAAATTCTCCACTACCATCCAGTCATCCAGACGTATTACAATACGTTGGGACTCCAACGCATAGACCGTCAAGTCCAGGTTATGCTACGCGCTTACCATCGGTGACCACTACTGGAAGCATGGCTTCTACTACAAGTGTTGTGACTATGCAGACTCCAACATTGGTGCAAGGGGGAGGAACTATTTCCATCTCCTCTACCTCTTTGTTTGGATCTTTCGCCAGCACATCTCTAGTTGGGTCTACCTCCATTCCGTCCATGAGTGGAAATGCCCAAACCAATGCTTTTGGTACTAGATTCTTCCCATTTGGCACCCACTCACAAGGTATTCCATCAATTTCGTTTAGTGCCACTACGTCGATGATGGGCGGATCAGCTTCATTCTACGGTTTTCCTTTCGGAAGTGGTCATATACCACATTCCAACTCGACAGTAGGATCCATGCCTTTTTCTTCTATAGGACAAAGCATCAATCCTTTCCAAGGTTGGACTAACCCTGGGGTTAGTGGCACAGGAACAGGGAATCCATCTTTCGGCCAACAAGGGAATAGGCCATACTCCACAGTTAATTCATTTCAAATTATTCCTCCCTTAGCTTCGGCTTGGAACTGTATCAGGGGTTATCAACTCCATATAATCCTTTAGGAGAAAACTTTGCTGGTTATGGAGGTTTTGCGGCCGGAGTTGGTCAAACTCTGAATTTTGCTGGATCACAAGGCTTGCCTTTTGGTTCAGCCGGTTCTATTGGTTACTTCGGGCAGCCTGGTGCCTCCCAAAATCCAAGCCAATCTTTACAGAACTTTGGGAGTTCCGCCTAGTCTGGGTGGAATCCCCAAGGCCCTCCTAGGCTTCCATTTCTGGCAACGTTGAACTTGCCAGATCTCACCAAGTTAACAAACGATCCGATCAGGCACAATCCGGCCTGGCCTCCGGTCCCAACCAAACTCCCTTCGGACATTCCAAAATTCGAAGGAAAGAGCGGTGAATACCCAGGCGACCATGTAACCACATTCCATTTGTGGTGCTCATCTAACTCCCTTATCGATGACTCGATCATGTTGAGACTTTTTCAACGCACCTTGACTGGTAATGCAGCCAAATGGTATATAGAGTTGCCAGGGGGCATCTTTACATCTTTCCTTGACTTAGCCAATATTTTCTTAAATCATCTCCAGTTGCCTGTCCGTTATGATGCTAGAACTGAACTTCTGGCCACCTTTCATCAGGATAAGGCAACTCACATTTCTGACCAAATTCACGAATGGAGACGGAGAAAGAGGCTCATTAAGGTCGAAATCCCTCCGGAGTACCGTCTCGAATGGTTTTTGAAATCTTTACAACCCGAGATCTCCAAGGATGTCTCCATGTCTGGAGTCTATTCGGAGGAGCAAGCCATTTTCAGGGCCCAACAATTAGAATTGATCTACTCTCAGTCTGGGATCCTTCAAAAATACTTTCCAGATGCTCCTGGGTCTAAGGTGGATATAGCTAAGTCGAAGCCAGGTCCCCACGCGGATGGTATCGTTGGATCGGTAGACACAACTACCGTGAACTTGCTGAATCAACTGCAGCAGTTGTCTCTACAAACTGCTTCTAACAACCAAGTCACATCGTCTAACCCCCCGGCTTCCCAAACCTCTTCGATTAATGTCGTACAATCTGATAACCCCAAAGGAAATCAAAATTCCAATGGGAAAAAGAAAGGACGAGGTAAGAAAAAGAACCAGGATGGGAAGCCTGATGCGAATAAATCTGGCAACAACGCTGGTGGTGGTAGAAATGAGTCTAGAAAGAAAGTCAAGTTTCCATGCAAGTTGTGCAGTGGAGACCATTTAACTCATCTCTGCCCTAATATTGAAGGCGCTCAGCGCTTGTTAGGACAGCAAGGGACTTCTAGTTCTCAGGCTGTGTTAACCAACCCCTTTCCCCAAGGGCAGCAACTTCTTGCTGGCGCGAGTTCAAACCCTGGGACCTCCGCAGGGGGCAACCAGGAAGGGGGAAAATCATCGAATGTTTTCATGATGGGTTCTAATGTCCAAGTGGCTACTCGGTCACGTGATTATGGTGAAGCAGAAACTTCCAAGGACAAGACTGTTCCCAGAAATACTGACCTTCATATTGAGCGACCCCCTGTTGAGACTATACCATGGATACCGAAAGGTTCCACTAAACGCGCGACTATCAATCATAACGCTAGGGCCACCCAGAATTACTCCATTGTTGAGGATCTGGCTCAGAGTCTGTGCGCCATGTCCGCTTTAGAGGTTCTCCAGTCGTGTCGGCTCAACGAAGTGCTTTACTTTCCGCGATTGGGGCAGTCGATCCAGCTAATTCTTTAGTGCTCACTTTCGACATGTTAAATGTCAAAAAGCGACTCCCTCATCATATGGCTTTCCAGATAAAGTCTACATACCGGAAAATTAACATTTTCCGCACCGTCATTGATGAAGGAGCTTCCACGTGCGTCATGTCTATGTCATGCTGGAAGGCTATTGGATCACCTTCGGTTGTTCCTTCACCTACCGTCTTGACTGCATTTGATGGTCATTCTCATAGGCCGCATGGGATTATTCTGGCCTTCCCTATATGTGTTGGAGGGAAGGTTGTTAATATTGAAGTAGAAGTCGTAGATGCTAACCTAGACTACAATCTCCTCTTAGGAAGGAACTGGGTATACGAAATGGACGCCGTTGTTTCGACTCTTTTTCGTATCATTTGCTTTCCTCATGAGGGGAAAATTGTTAAGGTTGATCAATTGGATTATTGTCCAGTCGATCCTCAAGCAGGCTCTGACTCTACTGTTCCTTTATTGGATAACCCTCGTCCGCCTACTGAGAATTTAGGAGTAGGGATGTATTCCTCATTAATGGGTACTTTTGATCTTCCCTCTCCTTTCGCTAGAATCAACGCCGTTTCATCATCTAAGGAGTCTCCTCAAGAAGAGTTCTTTCGAACTCGTTATTTTTCAGACCCTTGGAGCTTACCTTCACCTACTACCACATTAGTTGAAGGACAAGTAAATGGAATGGCATTTCCTATATCTGCACCTGAGCTTAGATATCAGTCTATCGTCCACTCTGCAGACGACCACTCTACTCCTTTTTCCGAAGAGGAGTTAGATGGTGATGTGGCCCCGGCTTGGAGCCTTGATTCTACCTCTACCTTGGACTGCTTAGATTCGGTTTTACCTTCTGAAGAAGAAATCCTCGAAGCAATGATGGGTATAGATCGACCTTGGGGAGACTTACACCATCGTTCATACTTTCTTCCTCCATTGCAGGAAGTAGAATCTAAGTTCTCTGAGCTCTATACTAGTGATGTTTGTATGGTGTCAAATCCTTTGGCTCTAGCAGACGTTCGTGCCGAAGGTAATATGTCGATGATTTCAGAAACGATACCTATAAACATCTCTAGGGACCCTAACGTGATCGAGAATCTCTTCATCGGAATCAAATGTTCCCCTGAAGAAATTCAAATTTACACCGACCTGTTTAAAGAGTTTCAAGATGTATTTTCTTGGTCTTATGAGGAAATGCCTGGCATTGACCCATCTATAGTTTAGCATGAGATCAAGACGTATGAAAACACCAAACCGGCTCGTCAAAGTCTTCGGCCGATTAACCCTAGGAAAGCAGCGGCTATCAAAGCTGAGGTTGAGAAGCTGCTAAAGGCGGGTTTCATATACCCTGTTCCTCTCACTGATTGGGTTTCTAATCTAGTCCCTGTGGACAAAAAGCAAGGACAATCCGGGTATGCATCGATTTCAGGGATCTAAACAAGGCTTGTCCGAAAGACAATTACCCCACGCCATTCATTGATCAGATCATCGATAAGTGTGCGAGTAACGAGATTTTTTCCTTCATGGACGGTTTTTCTGGCTATAATCAAATTTCTATCCGTCCTGAAGACCAATATAAGACAGCCTTTATATGTCCTTGGGGTACCTTTGCATATCGAAAGATGCCTTTTGGTCTTAAAAATGTTGGAGCTACCTTTCAGCGGGCCATGTCATATGCCTTCCACAACATCAAACATATCAGCGAAGCATACTTAGATTATCTTGCTGCTCGTTCTCGAAAGAGAACTGATCACCCTAGTCATCTTCGAATGGTTTTTGAGCAATGTCATTTTTATAAAATCTGGTTGAATCCCAACAAGTGCGTTTTCGCGGTTACATCCGGTCGGTTGTTAGGGTTCAATGTGTCAAATGAAGGGATTCGGGTTGATCCCTTCAAGGTTGAGGCAATACTTTGGTTGCCTCCCCCGTCTTCAATTCGACAACTTCAAAGTCTTCAAGGGAAGGCTAATTTCTTAAGACGATTTATAGCGAACTATGCCGAGATTACTAAAGGGTTCATGCATTTGCTACGGAAAGGAGTTCCATTTGTATGGGACGAATTTGCGCAGCGATCGTTTGATGCTTTGAAAAAGGCATTAGTCTCTGCCCCGCTTTTGAGTCCACCGGATTATGGTAGAGACTTCCTTTTATATCTCGCTGCAGCAGAATCAACCATTGGTATGGTTCTCGTTCAGGAGGACGATGCTCTCACCGAGCACGTGATTTATTATTTGAGCCGAGGCTTAATAGGTCCTGAACTTCGCTACTCTCCGGTTGAGAAGTTGGCCTTGGCAGTTGTCCATGTTCTCCAGCGGCTCCGTCATTATATCCTGCTACGCAAAACTTTTGTCTTAGCGGCGGTCAATCCATTTCAATTTTTCCTCAGTAGGCGAGTGATTGGGGGCAAATATAACAGATGGATAGTCATTTTGTAGGAATTTGATCTTGAGTTCTTGTCTGCCAAGTCTAAGAAATCCATGGTTTTTACTGAGCTAATTTCTGAGCTGCCTTGTGGAGAGGACAAGGTGTATGAGGAAAGTTTTCTCGACGAACATTTATTCCTCATCTCTTCACTCGACCCTTGGTATGTAGATATCATTGTCTATCTCCAGACTTCGAAGTTTCCCTCTACTTTCTCCAAGGATGAACGTCGTAAATTACGTCACCTCGCTAAAAACTAAGTTATCATTGGTCACACATTATATCGTCCAGGGGTTGATTCAATCCTTCGGCGTTGCTTGAACTTAGAGGAAGCAGAGTCAGTGCTGAATGACTGCCACAGTGGAGCTTTTGGTGGTCATCTATCAGGGCTTGCTACAGCCCAGCGCATCTTACGTGCCGGCTATTTTTGGCCTTCACTCTTTAAAGACTGTGTGGAAGCGGTCAAACGTTGTCACCCATGTCAAATTTTTACTCGTAAGATGCGCGCACATCCAGCTCCTCTTTTTCCTGTTATTACTGTCGGTCCCTTTACTAAGTGGGGAATTGATTTTATGACTTGTAATCCACCTTCAACAGCGAATCACAGGTACATTATCGTGGCCGTAGACTACTTTACGAAGTGGGTCGAGGCCATGCCTACTTACAAGAATGATAGTGACACGGCAGCGTTGTTCCTTTTTAATCAGGTTATCTCTATATTCGGTATCCCAAGAGAGATTGTCACTGATCATGGGAGTCATTTCCAGAATCAACTGATGTCTGAATTGGCTCTTAAATTGGGTTTCCGCTAGGAGCACTCGTCTCCTTATTATCCTCAGGCCAATGGACAAGTCGATAAAAATTGGTCCAATTGGCACATTATGTTGTATTCGGCTCTCTGGGCTTACTGAACCTCCGTAAAAATTGCTACTGGTTTTACAACTTTTCAGTTGGTTTATGGGATGGAATCTATCTTTCCGGTTGAATGTGAAATCCCATCTCTTAAGTTAGTTGTTGAGCTCCTTCCAGAGACTTCGAGTCTTGAAGAGTGCCTCCTTCACTTGGAACATCTCGATGAGCAGCGTCGAGATGCGACCACGGCGAATGAGGCTCATAAGAAAAGGGTCAAAACGCAGTATAATAAATCTGTCCGTCCTCGAGTCTTTTCTGAAGGTGATCTTGTATTGGTCTATGACCAAGATAAAGACACCTTGGGGCCAGGAAAATTTAAGCCTATGTGGTACGGTCCTTTCATTATTAAACGAGTTTTAGAAAAAGGGTCATATGAGTTAACTGATTTTGAAGGAAACAAGTTGGCGGAGCCCCGAAATGGGCTCTACCTAAAGAAGTAATTTGCTTAAGTAGTTAGGCAATGGCTTCTTTGTACATTATGTATATTGGTACATATTTCATCGAGATTCTTTTGATATCTGCACTTTTTGGTCTGCTGTGACAGGTATTGATGGATGACTTGGTTTATTTTGGGTTCGCCGATGGTGCTAGTCGGCACACTCGGAATCTCAGCTTGGGTACTTTATTATCCAAATGGTCAATTGATGGTATCAAGAGGCGTATGCATCGGTCCTGCTTCAAAAAATATGGCTGAGTATATTGCCGTTATTAATTTATTATCCGAGGAAATCTCTTATGGGATCGACTCGTTGGTAGTTTATCTTGATTCTCAATTGAT
This sequence comes from Pinus tabuliformis, assembly GCA_031772625.1. Classification (NCBI taxonomy): domain Eukaryota; kingdom Viridiplantae; phylum Streptophyta; class Pinopsida; order Pinales; family Pinaceae; genus Pinus; species Pinus tabuliformis. The sequence goes on from CM062808.1 coordinate 471,259,408, forward strand.
AGTGTCACAATTAAATAACATTTATCGGGTTAGGGATCCATGTTTATATCGCCAGTATTTAAGAGTGAGGTTGTTGCAAAGATCATTTACTTTTATTAATTATTTTCACATTCCAAGATCTCATAATTGGTTAGCTGACTCTATTGCTAATCAAGCATTAGACTGGCACATCAATCATTCATCACGATAAAATCATGCATCAAAAAGTCAAACTGTATATATATATATATATATATATATATATATATATATATATATATATCATAAATCGTCTCGAGTGTACATATGTGTGTCCAAAAATATACAAAATTGGGACTCAAATGCCCATAATCATGTCCGGCATATCTAATGCCGCGGCGCAGGATGAGTGGCCAAGTAGGTAACTATCGCATTGGCCACACGCCGAAAAGTGCGAACCCAGTCACATGGCATGCCAACCACATGACGCTACATATCCTCGGGAAGGTCCTCTATGGCAGCCATCAGTACTCGACAACTTAGTCTCGTCAAGTGTCGCTGGACGTTGTGGAGTGTCTGTTCTGTCTCGGCAGCCGCCTCTTCGACTCCTCAGCCGCATCGTCCATGCCGCGGGAACCCATCTGGTCGTACTGGCCCAATATCTGGAACATGATCATCATATCAGTCATTTGAATCTCATCAAAAATATTTTTCGAAATTCATTATTATATTTGAAAAACCCAAAAAAAAAAAATCAAAAAATTCTTACCAATCTCGCCCCATGCTGCATTCGGTGGTAACGCTAGATCAGGATCTCCTCGGAAATCCAGTCCAGCATAGGGGTAGTCATCTACGGCGATGATCTGCTGATCCCACCAGGTGAAGAAGTCATCCTCAAAAGTAGCCCTTGGGACCTTCCCACCCCCCAGACGTTTCATCAAATCAGCCCACCGGCCCATCCGTGGATCGCGTGGGGTGCTGATGGAAACTGCTACCCTGGGGCGGAGTGCGGGAACCTTTTCAAAAAAGAAAGTACAGAGGACGGTCCCGTATCCAAAGTTTTTGGTCTGTCCCCTCCTAATAGAAGTAAGCTGGCTCTTCATGTTGGCCAGAAGCGGAGTACACCAGTCAAACACAGTAGTGAGATAGTCAACTACCACGCTCATGGTTAGCCGTGACGCCTGATGCAGAGAGGACGATCCATTCACTCAAGCTATGGTGAACAGGATTATCCGCGGTGATAAACTCGCCACATGTGTGATGGAGATCTGGCTCCCAACTTTCTTGGGATGTCCTGGGCAATATATCTGTACATAGTCCTCTATCGTGAGACTACTCTGTGTCCTGCCCCGAGAATGTACTACCTCTCCCCTCCGGGAAAGGCTCGTGATGAAATAAATATCCTCCACTTCTACCCTGAGTGGCATCTGATCAATCATAAAGGCTTCCTCCTCGATGTCCCAATAATCGATGAGCATCTCAAGCAGACGTGTGTTTTCTTTCATATTCGGTAGTTTGAAGAATGTAAGCAAACCACATCCCCGTAGGGCGTCTAAAGCTTCTGTATTGTTCATAACTTCATTATCTACCGCTGCGTGCTCTCTTTCACACCATGTGACAGGAATCCTGAGAGAAAAATGATTTCCAACCGTTAGTATTTGTTTAAAAATGGTTCGCGGCGTATACGCGTGTCCCTGTGCACGCAGTCCCGTATAGGGCCCGCGTGTATGCGGGTTCCATATTACCAACCCGCGTATACGCCGCGGAGGAATTTTGGCCAAAAAATTCAATGGTGAAACAATAATTAAAAATCTTAAAACCAGTCACAATCAATTGCAAGCTAAGTATAAGGGTTACCTGGAGGTTTTTGACGAATTTGAACGGTTGAATCTGGCTACGGGAAGTTTGCTCCTTTTGCTCCAAATTCTTTGCTCTCAAACTCAAATGGTGAAAATGGTGAGTCCAAAATCTCTTTTATAAGTTTTGAAAATAAAAAAAAAATTCAAAATATTATTTTGATTGGCCTCATGTGACTTTTAACTTGGGAGCTTGGAATGTCGAGAATGGTTTGTTTTTCAGGACATTTTGGACGTTTTTCGATAGTTCGAGACGGTTCCATGACTGCTGACCCATCATGGCAGGTATCGTTTTTTCACTGGCGTATAGGTTAGGAACACCATTTTTCCATTGCATTATGCATACTAGCCTCCATTTAACGATACATCTGCCATAGGGTCGATCCCATCGTGTTATGGTTCGCAAGCCCTCTTCACTCGCCGATTCTTTAAATCATGACACGATGGTAGAGCCATCCTTTACATAGGCATCGTAGTTAGCACCTCACTGACATTTGTTGCCGATGCTGCTCCAACTTGAGTAGGCTCGGGAGTCCTCTGTAGTCCTGCCATGACTTATGCGATGAAGACTCATTCCTCTTTGCTTCTTCGCTTCGTTCTGGCCTTATACCCTAGAGGATCCTTTGTGTTGAGTTGTACTACTGCATTGCATGTTGACCACTTGCTCCTTTTGGCCTAGAGCCGGCTTCACTTGGACTAGTGTTCAAGCCAACTTTTGACCATGACGATTGCAAAATCAACCTTGCATACCTTTGACTCCTACAACTTGACACACCTTGACCCGTGGAAGGAACACACCTTTGAGTGTCACTGACCAGTTTTCACCTCCCTGCATTGAGCATAGGAACGTTCCATTCCCAGGAACTAGATCATCTGTTTCACCGACACTCGTTCTTTCCATTGTACTATAGCATTCTTTTATTATTTTTCAAGCTTAACAGAAAAAGACAAAAAAAATAAATATTCCAAAAAGAACAGGAACGGGACAGTATTTCCATTTTATTGTTGGTAGCTAGATTCAGTCTTGTCGCCCTTGAACAAAGCACTCAAAACAAAAGTCTCCTCCGTGTGGGCAGGATTTAGTTTGACTTAGGTATGCCTTAACCTTGTTATTGAGTCAGTTCTCCCCCGATTGGTTATCTCTTCCAATCATATGGAGGGTTCGTTCGTGCCTCCTGCATGACGAACTTATACAGAGTCATCATATGCTGCCACATAGTCACATTGAGTCGTGCTTTTGTTCAAGGGAAGTTAGCCTGAGTCGGCCTCTCTGCGATGTCTCTTGACTTATTTTTAGTTGGCCATCCCTGTTTGTCAGTATCATGTCTATCATCACATCAATTATATTGGTCCTTTACTCGTGCCGGTTTCAGAAGGTCCCCATTGACTTCTTGCTGGCAGGTCTTGTCCTTATCGACGACGACACCTTGCTCTGAGGATAGACCTAGAGCTGCACCTTGGCCCTATTTTCATTATTGATAGGTCACCTTGTGCTCAGCATCGATCAGGATCATGGGTCTTTGACTGGGTGTTTTCCCTTGTGTTCGACATCAGCTTACATTATCACACATTGGGATTCATGCAGTACCTTGGTTTCCATTTGACCCTATTGGTGGATACCTCGCCTCTGTGTCAGCTTCCATTATTGGTTGGTTCAGAGGGTTTCTGTCGTGCGCTAGCCACATCTTGTGTACGCTGGAAACGTACTTCGGTTGGGTTTCTACATCTCTTTCGTCTGATTCCTTCCACATTATTGGCCTGCGGGTTACACTCGCGCTAGATTGATGAGGGATGCCTTAATGCCTTCCTTCTAGTGGATCTTTCCCTATCGACTCCGACTCATTGCTCTGGGGTAAAGATCTAGGGTACCTTGGGGTTTGCAGTCATTAGTGGCAGATCCTTCGCTATCGACAGTGGGAAACCATCATTGTCTCCTGATCGATAGATTCTTACAGGTGTTCGACTTCAGCTCATCTATTCACACTTGTTAGATTGTACTAGGTAGCTTGACGCTCATTATCATTATCGGTGAGTAGTCTCGCGTTTGTTAACGGTATACATCAATGACCGGTAATCAAACGATTTCTCACATGGTCGACTTCAGATCATTTATTCCCATGGTGTAGAAATGTACCACGGCGGTCGATGAAGACCTCAGGTTGTATCAGCATTCATTGGCTCACTTGACAGTTGCTCCTGTTGCTGCTAGTTGATATCACTCCACCTTATATGTTGCAGTCAGTCATGGCGACATTCTATATGCTGGTGCCTGAGTTTGCAGTGTAGTACCATCCTATTCCATCATGTTCAGTTGGTACCTTTTGGGATCAGTCATCGATATCAGTGATCCCTTGCATCTTTCAGCATCATTGACAGTCTTATATGTGATATTCAGACATGTACTTGTTCGATCATGATCAGCTGATCCATTATGTATTTTCCAGTCATTTATACTTGTATACTTAGTGGATCTGCTTGTACTCGATATGCGGACATGCTTTACTTTTTCTGAGCATGGGTATGCCCACCTCAGACAGTGTTTCTTTCTGATCTCCTTTGGTGGCTTGGCAGGATGAATTCTGGTGAAGTCCTCCCAGTTTTGGATAGATCTCCTTTCCATGTACTTGCTTAATATATTTCGGCCATCATGTACCCCTTCTGACCTCATATATTAGGGGGCATATGTTATAGCTCCAAATCTCACTCTTATGGTTTGTGATGCTGCACACATGGCCTAGGGCAACCCCTCCTTCTAGACCTGGTCCTCAAATTTAAAAAATAGTGTTTTATCCCTTGTACGCGACTTTGCCCTGTGTTAAACGCGTGTATACGTGGGTAGGTCCATACCCAACCCGCGTGTATGTATTAAAACACTTAAAAAAATATAAAACTCCTTAATTTCGGGCAGAGATCGCGGGTTTTACCTGCTGATCACCTGTTAATGCCCGTGGCCTTTGGGAGAGGTATAAATAGACCTTAAAGGGAAGGCCTAGTGGGAGAGAAGAGAGAGCAAGATTATTATGGTGAGATTTTTCCCTTGACCAGGTCTGAAGTCCCTTATGCCTTCTAAACTTCCCCCATTTGTACAGGAAACCCTTGTTTCCTTATGTGTTGATGTTCATCCACCATTTATGACATCATGGAGTAAGGCATGGAAGGAGTTTTTGTTGGAGGCTTGAGGCTGGAACGGATCTAGAAGGAAGCTTTGCTTGGAGCGTGCTGAAGGTGACTCAGGTGAAATTTTTCCTTTTATGTACTTTATTTGTCTATAATAAAAGAAACATATGTCTTGGTTCCCGATATAGATCTTCTTTATGTTTATGATATTCATGTTTTGAATTCATATGTAAATGGTTGTGTGGATTTCATAACTAACTACCTTTATTTATAACATAAAGATGGTTGCTTTATAAGGTTTTGTCCATATATTGTTGTGTTCTTTGGAATTGGTTCTTGTGCAGGACAAAAGAGAAGAAGGGAACTCCAAGAAGGGTTTGGACCCTAAAGGCCTTCTCAAACGTAGGACCTGAGGTACGTCCCCTTTACAATAGAATTTTCTTACAATAGCATAATGGCTGTATGAATGTATGTTCCTTTGAATAGATAAATTTCAGTCTGCTAGGGTTTCAACCAAAAAGCCTTAGGGGAACATTTCCCTCAAATAGGGATTACGTAGGTCAATAATGCAAGGGCCAAGGAATGACCTTAATATCCACTAGGACTGCACAATGTGAAATGAAGGAAAGTCTGATTAACGCATTTCACATAGGAGAGGTGTAATCAATAACAAATTGAATTACTATGCCCTATGAATGCTCAATGTGCAATGAAGGAAGGGAGGAATTAGTATTGTGTAGGTTACCATTGTAAGGGGTTAAAGGATACCTCACTATCAGGAGTGATCAATACACAATAGAAGGTAGGGTTGATTAGGATTTGTGCAGTGGGAAAGTGTAAGCAGTAAGCGTTGATTGACTGTGCTCTAGGGATGCACAATGCATAATGTGAAGGGAAATGTCCTCAAGATGGGTGTAGAGGGAAAGTGTAAGTAGAAAGAGGCTCATGAATGAGGGTTGAAAGTGAAAAATGTTCTCATCACTTGATTGAATATTAAAGGTGTTCATAACTTGTGCATGATATGAGGATAAGGAAGGATAGAAAAATTGACTAAGTGTTGGATTAGTGAGACAAGAAGGAGAGAGTAAGAGCGTACAAACAGGTCCCAAACATGATCACACACAAATTCAAAATCAAACTCATGTGAAGGATATTCACAATTCCCAAAACAAATATGCATACATTGAAGCTATGATAAAACGACACTTATCTTCAAGTGTGATAGTTAGGATGTAAGCCTTTACGACACAAGTATTGACTGCAACCAAAATATGTCATATGCTATGGGAGAGTGTCTACATGTTATTATGATAGATAACATCAGATAGTGTAAGAGAGTGCATTGGAGCTACCTCCACAAGATGCGCCAAGATTCTCTTAGGATATATTAAATCAAGTGAAAGCAACACTTGCAAGAGTGAAAGAAACACATGCGAAGAAAAAAACAAAAAAACAAAAGTGATACATGCAAGAATGAAAGAAGGAAAAAGTGACACTTGGAAAAGAAAGAGCAAGTGAAAATGATAGATGTGAAAGAAAGAGTGATAGTTGAGAAACTCACCCATATGATGGCACACCTGCAACCATGAGTGAGAGAATGCCCCTTATTCTCAAAAATTGTGAAGAGCTCAAAAGTGAAAGATGAATTTGAGATGAGCTCTAGGCTATACTCTTTATATATAGAGAGAAGACATGCATTTAGGGTTATGATTTGTGAGGGTGCTTAGTGCATGCTAGGAAACTTGGAGTCAAGAGTTAGTTCATTGCCTTTAATAGGTGTGACGATATTGGATTTAAATAAGTACACTATCACTGTCAACAAGGGGTACACAATCACTACCTATAGAGAATTCCCTTACGCTAATAGTGGGAACTACACAATCACTGTCAAAGGGAACTGAACAATTATTGTTGGCAAGGACTGCACAATGGCTATTAGTAAGGGTTTTGTAATGGATTTCAGCAAGGGTTGTGCAATCACTACTAAAAAAGAGTGCACAACACTATCACTATGAAGTGCACTTAACCTATCTTGGCATGTGTGCTTATGAAGACATCAAGAGTTGGGTAAGTGAAAGCAAGTAGACTGACACTTGGAATTCCCAAAGGAAGACATGAACACTTAGACAACATGACTGAGCATGAACTTAATGGATTGAAGATAAATATGGCATGATCATAAGGAGGCTCAAAAATTTGAAGGTAGGCACAATTTTGGAGGGTGTTGTAGAAACTACAATAGGATCCATGCTTTGACATCAATATCAATCCCAGAATCTGAGAGGCATCTCCTTTTCCCTAAAATTTCCCATTAATCATCACTAAGTTCCCTTTGGATGAATACCCAAGCTTTCTCCCAAAAAAATTGAGCAAATGAATCCACTCTAAAGTGATTTCTTGAGCCTCCCCTTGACACATAATATGCAACAACTCTTCGACATTAAGCTCTCTGGTGAGGCATAATTGGAGACAAAGCACAAATTTTAAATCGAGAACTAGTTAATTCCCCATTGCACACACTGCTAACAAGGTGGCCGGGGGGGGCCATTAAGGAACATATATAAGCCCCAGGCTTAGAAACATGATGTTGAGAGAAAAGGAGAAAAATAAGAAGAAATAGGGTGCCTTTGAACGAAAAAGACAAACAAGAGCCAATGTAAGTACAAGATATGAGTGTGGAGGCTTTCTTTTCTGACCCCATATTTAAATGAGGGATGCTAGAGGAGACAATTTGGAGCTAGCACACAAAACCAAAGAAAGATTATGGATGAATCAACTGCAAGAGAGTGCATAGTAGCAAAGAGTCTCTACGAGATTTAATGAATGGTCCTTTTCCCTATAAAATTATCGGCACAAGAGATAATTGTATATTAAGACATCATGTAACCCAATGTCCTTCAAATGCATAAAAACATGCAGGAGTGTATACTCTGATGCACAACTAGGGTGATAAACTAACAATGGTGATAGATAGTAGTCATCAACTTGCATAATGCAAGTGGGAGGGAGGATTGTGCCATGTTATTCATGCAAGGGATGGTGTCACAACCCTATGGGCTATGCATGGTTACATCGCACTTTTGGTGCACCGTGACCCTTGAACATGTAACACCGATATGTTTTACAACCAACTAATACTAGTGTAGCAACAATTCACTCAGACTACACTTTTACTTCTTGCTATTGGTTAAGTGTTAACAAATATTAACTTAGTGAGCTTCTTCTTTTACAATTTTCAATACAACCATGAAAAAATAAACATTAACATCACATGTACAACAAATATGTCGATGGTGGTGGGGGGGGGGGGGGGGGGGTAGCACTTAGCTTAACATCCACAAGATAACAACATATAAGTATGGCACAATGTGCAAAGTACAAACCGTAAAAATTGTCTAATTACAACTACTTAGTTTGCGTCCATGCACAAAATATCTCACAACCTTAGCTTGTGTGATGCATCTCCTACATGTCATCACAGGAATCCTCTATCTACAATTATTAATCCCATCTACTACAATCCATGACTAAACCAATGCCTATGTACAAAACTATGTTCTCTATTGAACCTCAAATTTTTGTGCATTGGAAACCCCAAATTTGGCCCAAACACCAAATTTCCCATTCACTTCACCAAACTCTAAAATTTAGTCCAAGTCGCCTAAATTGTGATGTTACATGATCTCACGATGTGAACTCTCTTTACAATTATTGTGTGTGTTCTCTCTCCATGTTCTTGCATGTCCCTACACCATCTCAGAATATCACCAAAGCCTAATTATCTTCTTTATTCAAAGGTATCACAACATTGGACCCTAGTTCGTAATGGGCTAGCAACGCCGCCCGTTATTTGCATTGCAAGCGGGGTCAAATAGATGTAAAATTTCCATGTAAAATGTTGCCATTTCATAGTCAATCTAGGTCATTCATTAGGTGGAAATATAATAATGGAAGTTATGTTTAATTTATTGGTTTTTGTCCTAGAAGGCAACCCCTCGCTATCTATGAGGGAATTGTATTTCAGCTATGTAGATGTGTATTCTGAGCAAGAAAGAGAGAGGATATTGTGTAAGAGTGAAGAGGGAATTACAATAGATCTGTTGTAGGTTGTATCTCTTCATTTTACTGTATAATATAAAAGGAAGGATTGGTTGTTTCTTCGTGGATGTAGCCCAAATTGGGTGAACCACGTATATCTATGTCTCTCTTGCTTTATGTGTTTTATGTGTTTATATTTCTACAATAATTTATGTGTTCCATTTATCTGTAATATATAATTTTCTAACACTTGCACAAGTCATCTTAATCCAACTTAGCGCAATAGAATCACTATGTTTTGGTTCTACCACCAAAATCACCAAATTTCATCTCCTATAACTAGAACCACCAAATTTTGGTCTGTACAATCGTCCTTCACCATAGACCCGCCTAAGTCACCATATTCTATTTCATTTTTATGTTTGAACTGAACTTCCTTGTCTACCTAAATTGAACTCACTCAATATATGTGTGTGTGTGTGTGTGTGTGTGTGTGATGGATAAAGTAATGCGGACCCTCATGAGAGTTTTCCTCCCCTTGGGATACTAACTTTTGTTTGTTTACTTGAGCTGAATAAATATATATAACTCTAAAACAATAACATACCTCAAGAGACCCACATATGCATTCTAGCCAACATTGACTGTGTCACCCAATGCCCAAGTGCACCCGAGCGAACTAATGCATGTGTTGTTAGATGCTCCCATACACTCGAACCGACATACACCCAAATGCACTTGACCTAGTTGGTGGATTTGTCACCTAGCACTCTCCTACACTTGATCCAACATAATTCTAATTCCATGAAATGTTGCACCATGACACATGACCATGCAAGCAACCACAATATCTTATAGTTCACTTAACCAATTTCATCTCATGCATGCATGCCCAAAATAAGTTAAATAATCTAAAATGTATGTACGCCATGTAACCATGTTGCATCACCTACGGCTTGACATCTTCCCCCTCTCACAATAATTTCCATCCTTAGTAATTCTCTAGCTAACAAAGTCAAACTGAACAAGTTGCCAGCGAAAGCATCAATGTGGAAACCCATCTCCAATTCTCCATGAGAAACAACAAAGGTGTAGAATCTTCTTCATCAACACAATATGTCACAACCATCCTCATTGTCCAAAGTATTTGTGAAAGGACTCTATCTCAAAACTATGTCATGTTTCTATAAGGAATGAGCCACTTGTGAACCCTGTTGCCATATTAGAATCAAATATAGCATGTCTCTGCACATTGCGAGCCCCCAAATTCTGCTCTAGTCAAGTAGATAATCCGTCCATCATGTACATACCATGAGAATGCATGTCCTCCTATAATTTTCAATTGTTTCTCCATAAGTCTGATCACACTCTCATCCATAACCAATGACTACACCACACCCAATAATGTTAAGAGATCTCCAAACTGATATATCATTGAATCAATCATGTAGTCCTCTCTTGATGTCTCAATGTCTACAATCTCACTTCATGGTGCTCCACCAAGTTTCATTTAAATCCACTACTTCTATCATCATCCAAGTCTATCCACTCCTCATTTCCTTGGATATGAAAAAAAATCTTCTCCCATCTCTGTGAAGGAGGAAAGGTCCCACCATCCTCAAAAGCGATCCAAGTACTACCAACGGTCTCTAAACCAATTGGTCTCCAAATATGTGCATGTCCTCCTCTTCAAGAAGGAATTTTTTCATAGAATAATCAGGCTCATCAATCATCCCATCCTATAATGCATGCTACAATAATGGCTAAGTCTCCAAGATTCAACCCAATTAATGCCCATGTGTCCCAACCAAAGGTTTCATTATAAATACAACCAAATTTGCTCAAATTCATTGTTGGATCATGCAAATGATGTTCCAAATCTGACCCCATACACCAAATTTTCTCCAAGGAGAAACATCTCATATGTATGAATCAAGGATGTACCTCATCCACTGAAGTCACTCAATCCAAGCTCATCAACAAGTCAGACTTAATCCAAGACCACGCACATCCATATTATGGCTCTCTTGGTAATAACTACAAATCCATCAATTTTCCATTCTAAGCTCCTCAAATTCAAGTCCTCATCCTCTCATCACTCTCTGTCTCTGACTAGCTCATGTCTCCATCAATGTCTCCATCCCCTTACGCCATCTCTCCCAGCGGGTCACGAGATCTCCTCCTAGATCATAGTGAAGTATGATGACGAACATCCAATAAATCCTTATAATTATCTACAATATCAACTATTGTGCCCTTTTTTCTTGAGTTTTCTCACCCGAACAACCTCATTCCTCAAGTCACGACAGACACTTGGCCAATCCATCTCATGGCCAACCTCAACTCATCCTATACAAACCTATCGCATCCAATATCAAGATGATTTCCCTATGAACAACCTCCATATTTATCCATGCTATCTGACTCATACAAGAATGGGAACACATCTCAAATAGCAATGTGCACCAACCTTCACAATCTTCACTAGATGCCATTCCCTTCAAATTCTAGGAGCTTCCCATGCTATCATATTTCATATAAGGTACATGGTACCCTCATCTCAATACTAGAAATCCTCCTCGCTACAAACTATTGCATCATCCCAGAATCTCCACCAAGTCACTAACTCAACATGTCTCATCACGAAATGAGTTGAACCCACAAATCCATCTCCGATTTGACATAGTTGCACGCATCTTACTCTAATATTTCCTCTAATACAAATTGTCACAACCCTAGGGGATATGCATAGTTAGGTGGTTCTTTTGGTGCATCGTGACCCTTGAGCATGCGACGCTAGCGTGTTTTGCAATCAACTAATACTAGTGCAATGGTACTCCACCAAGACTACACCTCGACTTCTATATTTAGTTAAGTGTTAACATAATATTAACTTAACCAATTTCTTCTTTTACGATGTGCAATACAATCATCAAACATACATCATCAACATCACATGTATATGTAGTGTTGGAAGCACTCAACTTAACACATGCAGGATAACAACATTTTTGGGTTGTGTTATATTCTTTCCACAACTAGCTATGGTTTTGTGCATGGTTTTCGCACATGGTTTTGGGTGCAATGGTTTTCGGTCCATGGTATATTGTAGATTCAGTCAAGGAAACTACAGTTATGTTCTAATTCAGGGTTAATGGATTAGGGTTTATGGATGCTTCAGTATGTATATATATGTATTGTAACATTGAAAGGAACATAATGAAAAATCAATCTGGTAGTCCCGGTTTTGGGATCCAGGGGAAAATCTCTGTGTATATTTGTTTTATGTGTTATGCTCTCACAATTGTTTATTTTCTGTTTTTAGAATTTGTATACTGCTAAGGGGTTTTTCTCAGGCCTGTGGTAGACCCTGTTCAGTGGAGATCTGCAGGATCGATTCTTGTGGTGAAAAAATATGGCAAGCAGTGGAAAGATAGAAATCGAGAAATTTAATGGTCAAAGTTTTGAGTTGTGGAAACTCAAGATGGAGGATATGTTGGTGGATAAAGATCAGTGGATCACGTTATATCCAAGTACTAAACCAAATGGATTGTCCGATGAAGAATGGAGGAAGTTTGATTGGAAGGCAAAAAGCACAATACGTTTGTGTGTCTCAAATTCAGTATTGTTGAATGTATCAGGGGAAGCTATGACGAAGGCTTTGTGGGACAAGTTAGGGAAAAAGTTGTATAACTTGAGGATGAAAATTGGGGACTCGGTGACAGAGCATCTTGACGCATTTAATAATGTGGTAAGCTAGTTATTATCTTCTGATATTAAAATTTCAGATGAAGGTAAGTGCATTATTTTGTTGTTTTCTCTACCAGATTCGTGGGATAGTTCGGTTATTGCAATAGGTAGCAATGCAACTGCCTTGTAGTTTGATCAAATAGTCTCATCCTTGCTTACAGAGGAGATGAGACAAAAAAATATGGAGAGATAAAATGGTGATGCCTTATCTATATGAGGACAGTCCCGACAAAAATAAGTCCTCAAGTGGGAGATCTAAACCTCCAGGAAAACCTGTAAAGGTGTGCTAGAAATGCGGAAAGGAAGGGCACTACAAAAAGGACTATAAATCTAAAGCTTCCTAGAAAGGAAAGGTATCTGGTGATGCTCCTTCTGCAGAGGTGAAAACCATCTCAGATGAAGGTGGGGATGTGTACTTGGCTTCTTATTCAAGTACACGTAGATCATGATGCATAGTTGATTGACTAAGGTGCATCATTTCACTTCACTCCCCATATAGAGTGGTTCTGCGAGTATGAGAAATATGATGGTGGTGATGTCTTCTTAGGGGATGACAGGAAGGCTAGAATCGTTGATTGCAGAAAAGTAAAGTTGAAGTTGCAAGGTGGAAGGATTAGAACACTTCCTTGTGTTCTGCATATTCCTGCATTGGCCAAAAATCTAACTTCTGTAAGCAAGTTGGATGATACAGGTGTAAAACCAGTGTTCAAGAAAGATGCCTACAATATGGTTCGGGGAGCACTGGTATTGATGTGGGGAGTTTGGATTCGAACTCTGTACAAGCTACAAGGTAGCACCATTATTGATGGGTGCAACATTTTTGTGGTTCCTGAAAGTGGAGCAGAAAATCTAGTGTTCTCTGGAGAAAAGACCATGCTATGGCATCAAAGGCTTGGACATATTGGAGAGAAGGGAATTCGAATACTTAATGGTAAAGGTATGGTAGAAGTTATGACTAATATCTCTCTGGATTTTGATTTCTGTGAAAATTGTGTATATGGGAAGCTAAATCGGGTGAGTTTTCCCTCTCGTGGTAAGAGGGCGAAATAGATATTAGAGCTTGTGCACGGTGATGTGTTTGGACATGTGAAGGTTCCATCACTGGGTAATTCTGTGTATTACGTATCATTTATAGATGACTTCTCAAGGAATACATGGATATATTTCCTCAAGAAGAAATGTGAAGTCTTTGACAAGTTTAAATAATTTAAGGCTCTGGTGGAAAACCAGACAGAGAAGAAGATAAAGGTGCTGAGGACAGATAACGGTGGAGAGTTTTGCAAGAAGGAATTTGAAGAATTTTGTAAGAGTGTGGTATAGCACGGCAGAAGAATATTCCATACACACCTAAGCAAAATGGAGTTGTAGAAAGAATGAACAAGACGCTGATAGAAAGGGCAAGAAGCGTGCTCAGTGGTGCCGAGTTAGGACAGGAATTATGGGCAGAGGCAGTGGAGACTACATGTTACCTAGTCAACAGATCACCTTCATCAACATTGGAGGATAAGACTCCACAAGAGGTATGGACTAGTAAGAAACCTTCTCTTTCACATCTGAGGGTATTTGGATGTGATGAATAGGTACATGTTCCAAAGGAGAAAAGAAAAAAGTTGGATAGTAAATCTAAAATTGCATCTTTATTGGGTATAAGGAGGGTTTAAAGGGCTATAGGCTTTGGAACCCAGTAACAAGGAAGGTTGTGTACAGCCGAGAAGTGGTGCTCAGAGAGATGAAATATGTTATTAAACATGAAATCAAACCAAAGGAACCTGAGAAGATAGAGTTTGAGCTTAAGGAGGAAGAATCAGACTCTACAGCGGAAGAGGAATAAGAATATGAAGAGCCACAAACTCGCATTGTGAAAATATCAGCTCGAGAAAGAAGGAAGCCAGAAAGGTATAGTCCATATGATTCTATTAAAATTTTGATTTATCTATTACTGATGATGATCCCAGAACTGTGAAGGAAGCAACAGATTCAGAGGATGAAAAACCTTCGAAAGAGGCCATGGTTGATGAAATGGCATCTTTGCACAAAAATGAGGCTTGGGATCTGGTGGAGTTTCCGACTGGAAGGAAACACATTGGAAACAAATGGGTGTTCAAGAAGAAGAGATATACATGAAGCAACCTGAAGGCTTTGCGGTGAAAGGTAAGAAAGAACTGGTATGCAAGTTAAAAAGGTCTTTGTATGGGTTAAAACATCCACCAAGGATGTGGTATCAGAAATTTGATACATTTATATAAGGACTTGGCTTCACCAGAAGCAAAGAATATCACTACGTGTATTCTAAATTAATTGGTGACCTTGTTATTTATCTGGTCTTGTATGTGGATGATATGTTGTTGGTTGGAAATGACAAAGAAATTATCCAGGATTTGAAGACCCAATTGTCCTCCAAATTCGACATGAAAGATCTTGGTGTTGCAAACTATATTTTGGGCATGGAAATTAAGAGAGATCGGGCAAAGAGGAAGATCTGGTTAAATAAGAGGAGGTATTTCGAGACAATATTGCAGAGGTTTAATATGTAGGATAATAAACCGTGAAGGTTCCTATTCCTATAGGTGTAAAGTTATCTACTAAACAATGTCACAAGACACAAGAAGAGGAAGAGGACATGTCCCATGTTCCATATGCAAGTGCAGTCGGAAGTCTGATGTATGTGATGGTCTATACTAGACCAGACATTGCACATGCAGTGGGAGTATTGAGCAAGTTTATGTCAAAACCTGGGAAGGAGCATTGGACAACAGTGAAGCGGGTTTTTAGGTATTTGGGTGGCACCAGTGATTATGGTTTGTGCTACCAAGGAAGACCAGGATTAGACATAGTTTTGGATATCTGTGGCTTTGTTGATGCAGATTGGGTTGGAGATTTGGATAAGAGAAGATCTACAAGTGGGTATGTGTTTAACCTATTTGGAGGTGCAGTTAGTTGGATGAGTAAGAGACAATCTATATTGGAACTATCAACTATAAAGGCAGAATACATGGTAGCCACTCATGCAAGTAAGGAAGCAGTTTGGTTGCAGAGATTGTGTTCAAGTATGGGGTTAGTACAACGAGCTATAAGGATAGACTGTGACAACCAAAGTGAAATTTTCTTGGCAAAGAACCCTGCTTATCATTCAAAGACAAAGCACGTTGATGTTCAGTATCACTTTGTGAGGGATATGATAGAAGACAAAAAGGTGTTGCTGGTAAAGGTGGAAACTTTGAAGAATACTGCAAATGCATTGACAAAATATGTGAGCTCTAAGAAGTTCTCTTGGTGTAGAGAAACAATGGTCGTAGCAGGGTTGGATAACGACTAATCTCTCCCGTGGAAAGAAAACAATAAGTGGGAGAATGTTGGGTTGTGTTATATTCTTTCCATGACTAGCCCCAATAGTGAAACCGGGGGGTTAGAGGGGGGCGGATCCCCCCTTTCGTTGCACCGATGCATAGCGAGGGTGTCACAGGGGCGAACCTACCTATGGTTTTGCGCGTGGTTTCCATACATGGTTTTGGGCGCGATGGTTTTCGGTCCATGGTATTTTGTAGATCCATTCAAGGGAACTATGATTACATTCTAATCTAGGGTTAATTAATTGGGATTTATGGATGCTTCAACATGTATATATATGTATTGTAACATTGAAAGGAACATAATGAAAAATCAATCTGGTAGTCCCAGTTTTAGGATCTAGGGGAAAATATCTGTGTATATTTGTTTTATGTGTTATGCTCTCGCAATTGTTTATTTTCTGTTTTAGAATTCATATGCAGGTAATGTACAGGGTTAAAACCTAAAAACATATAGGTATTACACAATATACAATGCACAAATCCTAGAACTTAGCCAATTAGAACAACTTGAGTTATAGTTATGTATAGAACCTCAGCCTATTCAATGCCTCATCTGCATGTCGTTGTAAGACTCCTCTAACTACAAGTGTCAAGCTCCTCTACTACAATCTATGACCAAACTAGCACCTCCATACAAAATTGTTGTTCTCTATTTAACCTCAAGTTTTTGTGTAGTGGAAACCCTAGATTTGGCCCAAATACCAAATTTCTTGTCCACCCTACCAAACTCCAAAATTTGTTCAAAGTCGGCCAACTTACGATATCACATTATCTCATAATGTGATCTCACTCTATGATAGCCACATGCATTCCCTCTCCATGATACCACACGTCCCAACACCATCACACAAGGTCACCAAAACAACTATAATAAAACCCTGCCTAACATGCCCCTAGGTGAGGCCTTACTCCAAGTCGCTCGTCATTGCATGACTCATCTCAACTCAAATTGGCTCAATCAAATAACCAAATTTTGGTTCTACCACCAAAATCATCGATTTTCGACTCCTAGGATTAGAATCGCCAAAATTTGGCTCTTGTGACTAGAATCACCAAATTTCGGTTCCACCACCAAAATCACCAAATTTCAGCGCCTATGACCAAAATCACCAAATTTTAGTCGTGCGACCATAATCACCAAATTTTAGTTCGTGTGGCCTGCCTTCACCGCAAAACCACCTAAGTCACCATACTATGTTGTATTCTGTTGTCCAAACCAAACTTCCTTGTCTCCTCCAATCCAACTTGCCAAATTATATATACATGATGGATGGGGTAATATGAACCATCGTCTTGGTTTTCCTCCCACAACCCTTGGGCTACCCACGTCTATTCGATTCCCTAAGAAAACTCAACATATATAACTCTACAACCACAACACACCTCGATTGACCCCTATGTGCATTTGAGCCAACATTGTGTATCACTTGGCACCCAAGTGTGCCTGAGATAACCATTGGGTGTGTCACCTACTACTCTCATATGCTCGAGTCAACATAAAAAACAAGTGTGGTGTCCAACACTCAAATGTGCCCAAACTAATCAGTGGGTGTGTCACCCAACACTCCTACATGCTTGAGCCAACATAATTCTAAGTCCATGAAGTGGTGCATCATGGCACATGACTGAGCAAACAACCTAAATATTATGTGTTTCACTCAACCAACCATGTCTCATAAACACATGCCAAATATAAGACACGTGATGTAAAACATCCATATAACATGTAACCGCACCACATCACCGATAACTTGATAAATGGCATGACATGTCCCTTCCCATAATTTCTAAGTGGGATAACCATCACATTGCCCTCCACCTATCACATCCCACCTCACTCCCATATCTAAATTCCCCATATCTGAGAATTCACTTTGAAAACTTTATTTTTATCATTAATTTTAGTTTCAGACACATAATTTTACCAAATATCTTCCCTCCTCATCTGCTAGCAAGGAAATTTTATTTTGCCAAACATTACATCATACTTTTAATTATTCTCAAGTTAAAATATTACTCCACATGTAAATGGATTTTCTCTTTTCTAAAATATTATTGTATTTAATATTTTATATTATTATTTAGATACATTTACAAAATATTATCATCATTTACCATTTAATTATTCTCAAGTTAAAATATTACTCAGATGTAAATGGATTTTCTATTTTCTAAAATATTGTTGTATTTAATATTTTATATTATTATTTAGATACATTTACAAATATTATCATCATTTACCATTTACGTGGTTCTTTAATTTTAACTTAACCTTTATCACTTTATTCAACTTTAGGATATAGTTGTGTCTAAACTTACTGTAGTGTCTAATAAACTATAAAGTGGATTCTCCTTTTACCAGAATGACATTATGCTTTCAGCTATTCTCTCCTTTTTCCAAAATGGCATTTGCGATTAGATGGGAGTGCGAGGTATTTTGAAAATGAAAGTTGTCTTATTTTCTTCATCTTGTTTTTAGTTTGTCTCAAGAATCTATTTTTATTTACTCTAGCAACTATTTATCATAACAATAATTTGGTGCACATAATTCGATTTTGACTCTCAAAGATATGTTGAAAAAAAAATGGACATCATATTCAAGGCCTTTGAGCACACTATAATTGATGGCTTCACTAAACCCATCGACAAGTCATCATGCTTGATCATGAATTATTAAATCCGTGGTATATCAAACTCATTTTTCAAAGAATCTTTGAATATTGATTAAATAACAAGAATGAAAGTAGTGAAAGTAGAGTTTTATATTATTTTGTATCAAAAATATTTATTTAATTAAATATGATAAGAAAAAATAAGAAGATAATAGTTGTAATGTAATATAGTTTCGATTTTTAATTGATTAAGATTGTGTCTAATTGTGTTGGGTTCATATTTTTTCGTTATACACGAATGCTCACATTTCTGCAATTTGTCGTTATTTCCACCTCTACACATTTGTACCTTGCACAATGAAAGCCACCTTCTCATAGCTTCAGTCACACTTCTAAACTCCACATAATTATCATAGTGAGCAAAATGAAAGCTTTTTGCAAGGTCCACATTTTGTCATTATTCGAGAACACTCCATTTCCATAATCATTTCCACAATCTATCACCTGTTTTGGTAGTTATTTATATGTTGACACAATTAAGGCAATGTGGATGCTTTGTTTCCATCATCATTTCTACGTTCTAACTCTATTTCCGCCTCTGCACATTTCACAAGAATATTAATATTTGCATATTATCTCCCTCCATTCTCTTCATGTGTATCTCCACACTCCACACAATGCATCAATCTATATTTTATTGTTAATTTGTGTTCTATGCACCACTGCGCCTCCGCACTTTTGCATTTACCAATACACAGTGTATCAAAACTAAGGTGGAGTATATTGGAGGATGGTCGTCATATTAGTATGTGAGATGTTTGTCACATTAGCTTGAAATTGCAAATAGTAGTTTTTCGTTGATACATTTTGCGGAGTGTAGAGAAAGCTTTCTTCCTCCACACTTCTGCACTCCACACAATGTATAAACATTAACAGTTTTTCGGGGTATGATCTCAAATTAGAAGTTTATTCCTTGATCACAGAGAATGAAAACACCTCAACACTATGTGCATTCGATAATAAAAATTGAAAACATAATTTTAAACCTATCATGTTTCTCTTTTATTGAATTTTGTATCACTTTCTTAGGATATCAATTGCTTTTGATTTAGAAAAAGGTTTTTTCTATTCATTTTGTATAAAGTTTTACTAATGCAGAGTGAGGAGGTGTGAAGAAGTGTGATTTGTAATACAAATGCTTCCTCCACTCTCCACACAATGTAAATATGAAATAGCTTGAATAGTGATAGACTACATTAAGAAATAGAACCATAATAATATATTTGATATAATTAAATTCGATCAAGAACAAGTGATCAATAAGTAAAATTTAGAAAAAAGTGAATAAAATTAAATTATAGTTAAAGTGCCAAATCAATCCCATTAGTATTGCAACCAAACAAAAATTTATCATGATTATAAAAAGAAAATCTGGTACTAATTACATCAAGAAATATTTGCCCACAAATTTTGAACCAACCAAAAATGGTTCGTCATAACAAGATGAAAAATCAGATCATGACAGAGATGAAGAGGCTTTCATTGTGTGCAAGTGTTGAAATGGTTATATGTGTAATAGTTCTTACTCCACACCCCATATAATGAAAGCCTACACACAATTAAAAATTACACTGAATGAAGTCAAGATATGGAATGACATGGGACTTGAAAAATAGATCACTCCTTGTTACAGGTTGCTCTCCATGCTATTATATAACCATTAGAAACCATCGACTCTGAATTGATCCACAGAGATTAAGATTCTAATTGCGAGTATCTTTCATGGCAATGAGTAGAAAGCAGAAAAACAACATCCAATATATTAACCTTGTATCATCTGTCACTCCATTGCCCTTTGCACCGAATGATTTCACATCAAAGACTAAACTATAATTGTAGTTGTAGAAATTACCATACAAATGTTGTGCTGACTGTGGGGACTTAGTAATTCCTTTAATCAAATATTTATGTAGGACGGCTTTGGGGTGAATAACTCTTGACCCTTTGCACTCTTTGATGGAATCAAACAAAATTACAATAACCAGTACACATGGAAAGGAAAGCGATGTTTATAGCAGACATGATTGTTTTTCTATTTAACATAAATGTAGCAAAATGCAAAACCTTCGCTGAAGTCTAGGGTATCAGCTTGGTTGCTACATATAAAGAGCTAAGAAATAACAAATCACCACTAAAATCTACACGCCTATAGATTTTTCTATCATAAGAATGAGTTCCAAAGAAGAGAGCATGAAAATTATAATAAAGATGTGCATGCCTTTCAAATTTAAATTGTGGACTATGTTTCCCCACATTAGGAAAACATGTGATCCCCCTTGCTAAAAATATTACTTTTGATTATGTTGTAAATAGCTAAAAATATTATTTTTGATTATGTTGTAAATGTTTTTTAGACTTGGATGGCATTATAAAAATTTTGGAAGTGAGATTAAGATATTAGAAATGAATACCATAAATAAGGATTTATAAACTGATAAAATATATATTATTTTAATTAAATGCACAAACACAGCCATCGCCATGCTTCAAAGAAATAACTTCACAGCTAATGTTGAAAACGCTGCAAAGTGAAGCTCTATGGAGTTGAAGACCTCACCACTTGATTCAACTAACTAAGAGAATTTATGTGATGCTACATGTTTGAATCTTACTGGGAAACAATGAAAAAATATCCCAGATCACAATGAGAAGTGGGGCCTGTTGATGGTTGCAGAAATAATTCTTCTCTTGTAGGTTAAAATCCTGAAAAAAATAGTGGAGAAAAAAATATCTTAACGCAGAGAGAACTTAGGCCTCAATATAGCTATGGGGAAAAATTTACCTAGATGTGTTTATCTCCAGTAGCTATTGCCTGGAATTTTTTCATGCTCTCATTGACCCCATATATTCGGGGGATACCTTCACAACCCACAATATTCACATCATTAAATGTGAATTACAAGGTGACTCACCTCCCATGGTTTTACGTGTCACACATAACTCACCTCCCATGATTTTATGTGGCACACATAATATAACCTAAGTTTCCATAATATAAACCAAGATGCTTCAACCAACTCCCATAGCTTTCGTTAGACCTTTCATCTCAATTCTTAACTTGAGAAACTAGGAGAAGGATAAGAACTTAAAAATCCCATCTCCAATCATTTGCAAACCTTGCTTGCATTATTTGATTAACGCTATTCCTAGCCTGTTATGGTATAATGTAACATTCTTCCTTCAAACACTCTTGTTCTTCATTGTATGGAGTTTTATTTTCACACATCTACCTATTTCTTTGATCTACATGCAACGATTGCTTTGATCTACATGCAACTCATGAAGATTCTTGTTGATATAAATTTTAAAACTATATTTTCTAATCCATAATTTGTGAAAGTCATGTCATGTTTGTGCAGATTGATGCTGCTTTGTCTTTATCGTATGCACTGCATTGGTTATTTTGTTGGTTATTGCTTTACTAGATTGCTTTTGTTTATTCTGAATAGCTCTTACTACACATTTTTTATTTACCTTCATCTATCTATATATAGCTCAATTAGATTGTTGTTTTAGATTTTACAGCTATTTTTGTAGTCCATAATTCGCAAAATACATGTAATGTTTGGGTAGATTGATGTTGTTGTTCCTCTAGTTATTGGTTATATTTTAAGAATATGGGAACTCTATGTAGATTGTGTTTTTTGTTAATATTTTCTGAAGTTTCAGATTGATGAGATTATGGCCACATAGAGCTTGATTTAAGTGAATGGCAGTTTGTTTATAGCGAATTTTTATTTATTTATTTATTTATTGAAAAAAATGCCTTCTTTAATATTAAGTAAAGAAAGTACAATTACATAGTTTTGTTTCAGGATATACATCCAAACTTAACTATAAAAACCCCAAACAGAAAAAGACATAAGGTATGTCTGTTATACTATCATCCATTGTATGTTCATGCATTGTTTAATATATGCTTAGTTACAAAAAAAAAGAAATATAGCAAATATATTATAATAATCCTATCTAAAAGGTAGGAATAGTGCCAAATTCAAATATGGGATCTCGGTTATATGCAACATAATGTATGACTCCAGGGGATGCTGAAATCCCTCTTTTGGAGAGTAAGTCAGCGATGATGTTCTGCTTCCTGTATATATGATTAAAATCAATGTGTTAGAATGCTCTTATCAGGATATGAATGCACTTCATCCAATAAGCCATAATGGGAGGTTGGAAACATGACAATCCCTTGATCCAATCTATGCATCCTTTAGAGTCCCCAAAAATATGTAAGGTGGTAATGTTGAGCTAGCTAGCAGTGAATAGCATCCCCCGTAATGTGATGATTTCCACCCTTTTGTTGGAATCGGTACCACCCTCCCACCAAAAGTGATAATACTTGCCAGGTTCAGTAGAAATGAGTACACCACATCCACATAGTTCATATTTACAAGCCCCATCGAAAAATCCCACTAGATACTCATTCCAGATGTCTTGCAAAATGACCTATCTAGATTTTTTAATATGATTCATGGGTCATGTCTCAGAAAAATTAGACACAATCCCCATGACTAAGTATCTAATCGGTTTGTTTGTCTTCAAATATCCTAAGATTCTTGCAACGCCATATGCCCCAAATGATGAAGAAAGGCATTGAACCAAATACTTGTTGTGACTGAAACCAATGCTTAAAACATGCCAACCGTGAAGTATGCTTCTAATCCTCGACAATCTGAAGCACACTAAGGACTGAAAACCAAATTTCTATGGCAATCAAGCAATTCAAAAAGAGATGTTCAACATCTTCATAATTTTTCTTGCACAACATATAGATACTTGGTCCAATGAAACCTCTGCGAGCTAAATTCTTCCAGGTGAGTACTTTTTCATTCAAGACCAACCATCTAAAAAATTTGAGCTTCAAGGGGAAATTCAATTTCCAAGATTTGTGATACCAGGATAGCTCCATAGTAGAATTATTTGGGATGGAAATGAATTTGTAAATGTCGTTGGTCACAATTTGGTTCTTGTGTACTTGTCCAACCCATATCATCTTATCTATCTTATCTGAAATAAAAATGCCTACAACCTCAATATGTCTAATATAAAGAGTCCACTCTGTAGCCAAAAGACCAGACAGATCAATGTCTTATGCACAAAGCCAAGACTGTAAAAATGGAGAGTGAGCATGAAATGCAGCAATACGAGATAAAAAATAAATACCTCTATCATGCACGTGTTGGAGGAGAGGAACATATAGCATATGTATCCCTTGGAGACCACATACAGTGTCCAGTCCAACCTCGATCCTACTTCCATTACCAACCTCCCACCAAATCCCCGCAAATAGCCAATGCCTTTGTCTCATCATACTACACTTGATGTATGAGGATCAGAGGGGGATTTTTGCACCACCTTTAATCCAGTCTTCATAGTTCAGATAGTCCAAATATTTACCTATGATGATCTGAGACCATATAACCCTACCCGACAGTCCTCTCCACCAACTTTTTCATATGAGAGCCTTATTAAAACATAAAGTATCCAAGATCCCCCACCACCCCTAATCAACAACTTTGGTTAAACTAGACAGTCTAGCAAGATGAATCCTGCATGATTGCTCTTTAATGGACCAAAGAAATATAGCCAGTATTGTATCAATTTTATGTATGATCTTCATTGGCAGAATATAGAGATGCATCCAATATACAGATAAATATTGAAGTACAAATTTGATAAGAATGAGCCTACCCCCAATGGAGAGCCACCTGAATGTCCAGTGTTTTAATTTGAGATCAAATTTTTTATGATCCAACTCCACTCAACGATTTTGTAATCATTCAGTTTTATTTGGAAACCCAAGCATTGAAAGCCAGAGTCCACTTTCTATACAGATATCCCAGATAAGCCACATATCTGATTGATATCACCCCCAGTCACTTGTGAAGAAATCACTTCATATTTATGTGAGTTCTTGATGATGCCCAAAGTAGATCTGAAATAAGATAATAAATGATGAAATTGCAACCATTCAGTGATATAAGACTCCGCACCAAGCAGGAGATCATCAACAAAAATCAAATGGGTAATACAGATCTGTCTAGTCATTTTGATGCCCATGATCAAGCCTTTGTCCCTAGTGTATGTGATTTTCCTATTGAGAGTTTCCATAATAAGAATGAACAGTATTGAAGATAAAGCACATCCTTGCCTTAATCCCCAATGTGCTTTGAAAAAAATAGTAGGGAGGCCATTTATAATCACTACAAAATTGGTGGAAGATACCTAAGCCAAAATCTAGTTAGCATTGCGGAAATTAAGACCAATTTTATAAAGAATCAGTCTAAGAAATTCCCAATTAACACTGTCAAAAGCCTTGGTAATGTCAATCTTCATAAGGAAAGCATTATATCTCTTGACATTAATAGTATGTAGTACTTCCTCTGCAATAGTCACCATGTCTTGAATTTGATGCCCCTCTATGAAACCAAACTGCTCTGGTGATATATGATCTGTTAGAAGTGATTTAAACCTTACAACAATAAGCTTAGAAATCAACTTATAGACAAAATTGCATAGGGAAATGGGACGAAAATCGAGAAATGAGTCCCTACTCTTCTTTTTGGGTATTAATGCTATGAAATTAGCTTTAATGGCACTCGAAACACAACCCTTAATTTGGGACTCTTCCATAGCATTCAGAAGGTCCCGTGACATAAGATAAGAAAAAAATGAATGTATAGTTTGACCCCCCAACCGTTCAGTCCAAGACTTTTTTCCTTAGCACAGACATGGAGAATAGAATGTAATTTTTCAATCGTAATAGGCCTTCCCAAAATGCCATTCTCAGACTCCTGTAGCATCAAAGGCATATGATTGATAAAGTCCATTTGAACTCTAAAATCAAGTTCTTTTTCAGAAATTAAAAAAAATAATAATAATAATAATAATAAAAAGAGCTCTGAAATGATGGTATGCAGTCTGTTTAATATCATATTGTGAAGTGAAAACATAACCCTCTTCTCCACTAATGTTCCAGATACCATTTTCCCTCCACCTCATAAATGCAAATCTATGAAAAAATTTTGAATTCCGGTCTCCAACTTCAACCCAAATCGCCCAACTTTTTAGTCTCCAAGCCATTTCTCGTGCCTTGTATAAATCTCTTTTCTAAGCTTCGAATTCCAATATCTGTTTTTTGCGCACTTTGGATGTGAACAGAGGATCGTCCAGATTGAAAAGATCCCTCAAAGAGGTTTTGATGGCATTCAATTTATGGGAATTATCAATTCTTTTCTCTTTGACCCATATGCGAACCTCCGTCTTAAGACTATGCAATTTATTACTCAAATGATCCATTGGGTTGAACGAAGAAGATTACCCATTCCCAACCTTGTGCACGATATCAATGAAGTCCTTGTGTGTCAAGCACAAATGGTTGATTTTAAAAGGATATGCCTTACGGCCAGTATCCCTTGTTGAGGATAGAAAAATAGGAAGATGGTTCGAAGAAAATGAAGGAAAAACCGAAGAATGGAGATCTATCAAACCAGAGACCAGATGATCTTTAACTAGAAATTTGTCCAATCGTTTAGATATGTATTAAATCCCAATCCTTCCATTTCTCCAGGTAGGAACGATCTTAGGTGGAAGAATATCTCGGAGGGACAGAGCATAAAAGGGAGTTTTGAAATAAGTCTCCATGGGATCAGATTTCACCTTATGTCCCCATACTTCATTATTGTCAATTGTCAAATTAAGGTCGCCAGCCATAATAATAGAAGGCAGATCCAAAATATTGGTTTCCAAAACCTTGTCCTAGAAAATACGCTGCCTGAATAGGGCGCATAATAGTTGATGATCCTGATATGAAAAGTTGAACCCCGGGAGTGCCCAGTTAATAATATACCTGCAGAAGTCATGTAAACCATACGATTGAAACTAAATGTCTTCCAAGCCACCACTAAACCACCAGAGAGTCTACAAGAACTGGTGGCACTGACAAGCCACCCCGGGCAAATGATGAGAATTATTTCCCATGATCTTTCCCTAGAGATCATAGTTTCTTGCAGTAGTATCAAATCTGGATGATGCTTGTGTATGATGCCTTTCAATGAGCGTGATTTATGCTAGGACCCTAGTCCCCTAATATTGTATGACAGAATAAGCATCAGGGGATTAGAGGAATGGGTTCGTTCGCTGTAAGGAACCAAGAGAGAGAAGATGATGGGCCAAAACCAACCAGAGGTGTGACCAGATAGAGACAAGAAGAAAGCTTCTTGAATTTAACAAATTTCTTCTTCCGAGATATAGATGGAGTAACCACAGGGGATGAAGAAGAGGAATTAGCCACAAGGATTGAAGATAAGTTACCTTTATCTAACCCCTCCCTGAGATGGAAAAAGGATTTTTTAATGGACAAAGGTTCCAAACTGACCAAATCAGAGATTGATAACGCCTCCAAATCACGTCTGGAGGAATAGGGGATTTAAGGGAGTCAGTAATGAACTGGAGGTGTGGAGAGGGGAGGGCAGATGGCCCAGGGAGAGGAGAGACCAAAGGGGATGAAGTGTGAACTATATTAGGATCTGTATTAGATGAAGGATAGGGAACAGTGTCAACATCCAAATTAACATTCGAAGTCAAAGGGGGAGATGTAGGAGAAGGTAAAGATACAAATTTGGAACCAGGAGAGGATAAAAGAGGAGAAAAGGATGTGTAAATACCTTGATTCGTCATAGGATGTTCAATAACTTCCTGACCATCCTTAACCTCGATCGAATTTTCATGGGTGTGCCTCCAAGAGGGTGTTCTGCCAGTGGTTCTATGAGCCGGGAAAAAGTGTAGGAGATGCCCCGTCGAATGACAAGCAAGATAACGATATAAGATACCCCAATAGTCGATGCAGAGACTAAGTGAGAAGGAATCCCAAGATAATTCCATAGTTGATAATAAACCTTCACCAAAATCCACCTCTACGAGCACCCATACAACCTTCTGTCCATCTGCCCTATACAACCCTCATCCCATAAGTAAAATTTACCAATGGAATTTGCAATGTCAATAATTGTTGAGCGGTTCCATAGCTCAAGGGGTAATCCCAATAGTTTAGCCCATACAGTCTTACACTGAGGGGATGTAGTTTGTGGATTGAATCCAGCTTGCCAATGTCGCAACAGCAAAAACCCCCGACCCTTAACCCAGGGCAGTGCGAGTATGAGATCGACATCTTCAGGACTGAGAAAGTGAAAACATACCCAACCATTATGCAACATACTATTCCTCGGACGATATCCAAGCTTGGGAACCCAGAATGTAGTCATCTAGTTCTTAATATGTTCACCAGTGAGGTATGAGAATTGCCAACGGCCGAGCAATGTGTGTAATTTCAGTCTCGCAGTTTGTAGTGAAGTTGTCCGAGCCCCTAATTTGTCATCACCTGAAGTTTGTGGACTATGTTGAAACTTTGGAATCAATATTTTGCGAACTTGAGAGAGCCCTAGAAGAAGTGAAAGTTGGTCTATATTTTGGGCATTGTTTTGTTTTTAGAGGCATAGGTGAAACTAAGTTGTTGCGACATAGTTTGTGATCTTCACACCAGCACGCTTGTTGAGTCCATGAGAAGATAGAATTTTCAGCATGGCTGAGGTACAAAAAGTGTGAAGAATAAGTTGGGGATATGTCACTCGTGAATTGTAATGGTAGGGCATTTGAATGTCCTAAAGCTACATTGATTGATGGATATTGACTTGTTATTTTTTTTTGTCCTTGTTCTTGTCAAGATCCTTTAGATAATAGTGAAATGGAATCAGGGGAATGTTCTACTTCATCTACCTCAATCTCAACCTCAATTTCTTCTTTGTTTTGTCTAGAATTATCTGTTCTTCAGCTGCGGCCTGAACCTCTCTAAACACGGAAACAATCTCTGCCTCTTATTTTCTTATTCTTGTTCAGTCGCGCTTTGCGACCCATGACTATTTTCTTTCCTATATCTTATAGTTACTTGCATGATTGCATGAGGCTATCTTCCATATAGATAGTCTTAATGTAGTGGAAAACAAGGGTGTTCGAAATTGTAATTACTCTTGCATGCTAGTGTTGGCTAAATTTAGTAGAGTCAGTTAACTGAGCCAATTCCAGTGACTTCGAGTTAAGTTATATTTTGGGAAAAGTCCAATTTATAGTGTCTATGAATGTTACATTATGTGGTTTGTGTGCGTTAATTTTTGTGTTTCTCCTCTCTGCCTTTACAACAAATTGGTATCAGAGCGAGGTTACAAAGATCCAAGGAAAAAGGATTAGCATCAATCTATCAGAGAGAAGAGAGAAATATTTGTTTTCTCTAATTTGATGCTAAACCACACCTGGAAGGTTGTATAGAAAATCACTATTGCAAATTCCGTAATTGTACAGAGTGTTAGCATGCCCAACATCCTCAACAAAAACCTTTGTACTAACGAAAATACGATTTTTTTTAAGGTGGAAATTCGAGGGCATATTAAAATTCACGTAGGTCCTATTAAAATATATGTGACATCTACTTTAAAAGTGACTTATGGTATGAAATTAAAGTTTGATGCATATTTGAAGCTTATTGAAGAATGGATTCAGAAACCAATTGAACAAATTGATGTGAGCCTTAAAGCAGTAATTGGAATAAAAGAATTGAATAAAATGGTAAATAATGATCTTGAGTCTGTAAATTAGAGGAAGAAAGAAACAACACCTGATGATGAAAGTGAAGAGAATGATAGGGAAGTTTATGAAAACAAGAAAGAATGCATCAAAACCATTTTCCCACAATGGAGTCAGGAAGATATAGGATTCTGCAATCAAGAAATATGGCAGAAAGAAAGACATGAATATGAAGCACAAACAACAAAGGGAAGAAGACAGTTTGAAGATGGAGAGTTGTGGCAGCAGTCCATAGTTGGACGAATCCTTGAAGAGGAAGTTGTAAAATACCGACTCAGATCAAATTCAAGACAAGTCAAAGAAACATTGCAGCAGCAACAAGTAAACAAATATGGAGCCTACAGTAAGAACACACAACAGATAATGAAGCAATTTCGAGGATATAGAAGTTGGAAATAGAGAAAAAGAAAATGCAAAATGCAAAATTGCAAAAAAAATTAAGTCATTGTAAGCCTAGCTGAGACATATACTAGAAGGCATGTTTGAGTGATAATTGAGTCAATTTCTATTGTAAGCCTAGCAGGCACAGTTAAGTCATGTTGAGTCATATGGTTATAATTAAGGGGGAGTGTTAGAAATTGTAATTACTCTCGCATGTTAGAGTTGGCTAAGTTTAGGAGAGTTAGTTAAATGAGTCAAGTCGAGTGAGTTCATGTTAATTTCTATTTTTGGAAAAGTTGAATTTAGAGTGTGTGTGCATGTTGAGTTATTATGGGTGAGTAGTTAGTCCAAAAAGTATAAATACCCTCATCGGGTTCATTGTAATTAATCAAGTTTGTGTGATCAATAGAGAAGAGCAACAAATCCTATGGTTTGTGTGTGTTAATTTTTGTGTTTCTCCTCTCTACCTTTCCAATAGATATGATGTTATATTTTGCACTTATGATGAGGAGGTAGTTTTCAAACATGAAAACATTGTTGATATTTCATGTCCTTTTCATGTTATTCTCTTTGGATGCTTCATTGAGTGAAAAAGAAAAAAAATAGGTTTTTTCCATAATGGGATCTTTTTTTAGGGCATGAGGGTTGTCGGTGAGTTTAGCAAAATATATTTTTTGGAACCATTTTCACCAAAGGTTTTGTTAGAGCTACTAACATTTTCCAACAAGTTCTATTGTGAAAAGATGAAATCTACCTGTGACAAATGCCTGGCATCCCTAGTTGAACATTGATTATGATTTTTACTGAGTATGGTCTCAAGGAGAACTCAAAATTGTTTGTTCATGCCCACATGCTTTTCTCATGGATTTTCTAAGGTTTTTACACCATCCACAAGTTGCAAGTTTATTATGTAAATTGAAAGGTAGGAAAATATTGGAAATTATTCGGCATTCATCGTTTACTTTGCGCTCATTTTTAAGTTAAGTAGCCATGGAGGATGACATGAAGTCATACACCACAATACAAATTTTAGAGGGATTGAGAGAATGTTCCACTTCTCATAGGTAGAAAGCACTTATAGTTTCATAGCTATGGAGACAGATTTTGGATCTTCCTCATTTACTATGCACGAGTGATGTGGATCATTATATTTTGAGTGCATGAATTGATCTTGAATTCATTCATAAAATTTACATTTACCTATTTAGAATTATTGCATTTGAAATTGATACAGTGTTTAAACGGTAATCCTAGTGTAATAATTTCATCACAATATGTTTGTCATAATGAAATAATTCAAGGCACCACTCTCTCAAAATGTGAAGTAGGATATCTTCTAGGCTAAATAGCGTCATCTAGAAGAGTCACCTAATTGTCACTGTGAAAATTCATTATGACGCTCCTCTCATGTTGATAATCCTTACACCCCACTATTTAAAGTGGTTTGCAATACCATTCTCAATACATAGTGAGCAAGTGGAACTTTTGGAGGGAGAAAAAATTAGGCATTTATTTTTTCTCAGGAAAATCCCAACAACACTTGATAATAAGGAGTTTGATTTAGTTTTTCCATGTGAACCACATATTTCATTGTTAAATCCACCCCTCGACTTTAACTACGTTGATGAGGAGGTTTCTTAGTATGTTGGATGCGCCAATAAGACAGTGACATGCTTTAGAGACTATCACTATTTTGATGGTCCTTACTCCCACACTACACATATAACCATTTTGTCGAGGTGAAAAGTAACAACCATTGCACATATAACCAACTTTGAGCCTCTACACAAGTTCTGTTTTATTTTCAGTCACCAATTAATTAATCACCATGCACATTGTATATATAATTATGAGGAGCTTGTTTTTGGTAGCATGCAACATCATATTAAAAATTAAATTCGGACATATGGAATTCACCTTCCCAAATCAAGAGTGATAGATGTGTGACACAAACACTACTATGTTGAATAGAAATATTGGGGGAGACTAGTTTGTATTGCTTCCTATTGTATCTAGAACAAACTAACATTTTGTTAGTATGTGTTGGTGTCGTAACACATAATAGAATTTCATCGGTGGTGTTGTACATATTCTTGTCCTTCTAGTCCATTTTCTACATTAAGTCTCAATCCACATTTTAAATAAAATTTAAAAGAAAAAAATCAAAATTAAAATAAATCAATGAATATATGTAAATAATGATACTGTTAAATATTGGTATGGTTGTGTTATAAAGTATTAAGTATGTGATTCAAGGTTCAAATACCCTGATTTTGATACTCAATGTTTTGGAGTGAACTAGAGTGAGGTTTTATGTGCATGCGAAGTTAGGGTTTGAAAATAGATGGTGTTTAGAGGGGGAGGGAGCGGGGATCCCTCCTATCGAAATGTGGTAACAGACAAAGGGAAGGGTCCAAGGCAGGATTCAAGTTTATAGCCGACGTTGTATCAGGTAACAACCAAGGAGTGGTTGGAGTAGGTACTCAGGGTGGGAATGCTCAGAGAAGAGAAGAGGACAAAAGTAGTCTAGGGAATCAGGCGCATCAACAACAAAAGTCAAAAGGGACCTCATGGGAATGAGTTGTGTAAGCCCAAAATGGCAGTAATCCTAATGACATTAATCACATATCCTAAGACTCATGCCTTTAGGGATCACATGAGATCATATGCTATTATTTGCAAGTTTATGGGTGTCTGACCCACAAAAACGTGTTATGCGACAGGTGTTGGGTTGTGTTATATTCTTTCCACAACTAGCCCATGTAGTAAATCGGGGGTTAGAGGGGGGGATGTCACAAGGGGTTTGAGGTGTACCTGTAACCCCACTTTATGGGGTTCAGGGCAGCGCCCCAAAAAATTTTGGTTTTGGACCCTATGTTAGGTTAGCCGGACCCACCTATGGTTTTATGCATGATTTCCGCAGATGTTTTTTGGACTTTCGGTCCATGGTATTGGACGTAATGGTTTTCAGTCCATGGTATTGGATGCTTCGGCATGTATAAATATGTATTATAACATTGAAAGGAATATAATGAAAAATCAAGTTGGTAGTCTCGGTTTTGGGATCCAAGGGAAATCTCTGTGTATATGTGCTTTATGTGTTATGCTCTTGCGTTGTTTATTTTCTGTGTTTAAGAATTTGTATGCAGGTAATTTCTGTATGGGGTTAAAACCTACATTTGGTATCAGAGCTACTTTGGCTTCAAGGGGACGCCTTTGTTGATGAGGGGTTTCGCTCAGGCCTGTGGTAAACCCTGTTCAGTGGGAGATCTGTGAGATCAATTCTGGTGGTGAAAGAAGATGGCGAGCAGTGGAAAGATAGAGATCGAGAAATTTAATGGTAAGAGTTTTGTGTTGTGGAAACTCAAGATGGAGGATCTACTGGTGGATAAAGATCAATAGATCATAGTAGATCCGGGTACTAAAACAATGGGAGTGTCCGATGAAGAATGGAAGAGGTTGGATCGGAAGGCAAAGAGCACAATACGATTGTGTGTCTCAGATTCAGTATTGTTGAACGTATCAGGGGAAGCTACGGTGAAGGCTTTGTGGGACAAGTTAGGGACTTTTACCAATCTAAGTCTCTGGTGAATAAACTGTTCCTACAGAAAAAGCTGTATAACCTGAGGATGAAAGATGGAGACTCGGTGGTAGAGCATATGAACGCATTTAATACTGTGGTAAGTCAATTAGCATATGTTGATATTAAAATTTTAGATGAAGATAAGTGCATTGGTTTGTTGTGTTCTCTACCAGATTCGTGGGATAGTATGGTTATTGCAATAGGTAGCAATGCAACTGCCTTGCAGTTTGATGAAATAGTCTCAGCCTTGCTGACGGAGGAGATGAGACGGAAAAATATGGTGAGCCAGAATGGTGATGCCTTGTCTATATGAGGATGGTCCCAGAACATAAACAAAAATAAGTCATCGAGTGGGAGATCTAAATCTCCAGGAAAACGTCCAAAGGTGGTGTGTTGGAAATGCGGAAAGGAAGGGCACTACAAAAGGGACTATAAATCTAAAGCTCCTGATAAAGGAAAGGGATTTGATGATTCTCCTTCTGCAGAGGAAAAAACCACCTCAGATGAAGGTGGGGATGTGTACTTGGCTTCTTCAAGTACACATGTAGATCATGAAGCATGGTTAACTGGCTCAGGTACATCCTTTCACTTCACTCCCCATAGAGAGTGGTTCTGCGAGTATGAGAAGTACGATGGTGGTGATGTCTTCTTAGGGGGAGATACGAAGGCTAGAATCATTGGTCACGGAAAAGTAAAGTTGAATCTGCAAGGTGGAAGGGTTAAAACACTTTCGGGTGTTCTCCATATTCCTGCATTGGCCAGAAATCTGATTTCTATAAGCAAGTTGAATGATGCAGGTGTAAAAACATTGTTCGAGAAGGATACCTACAAGATGGTTCGAGGAGCACTGGTATTGATGTGGGGGGTTCGGATTGGAACTCTATACAAGCTGCAAGGTAGCACGGTTGTTGATGGGTGCAACAGTTTTGTGGTTCCTGAAAGTGGAGCAGAAAATCTAGTGGTCTCTGGAGAGAAGACCATGTTGTGGCATCAAAGGCTTAGACATATTAGAGAGAAGGGCCTTCGAATACTTCATGGTAAAGGTATGGTAGAAGGTATGAGTAATAGCTCTCTGGATTTTGATTTCTGTGAAAATTGTGTATATGGGAAGTAGAATCGGGTGAGTTTCCCCTCTGGTAGTAAGAGGGTGAAACAGATATTAGAGCTTGTGCACAGTGATGTGTTTGGACCTATGAAGGTTCCATCACTGGGTAAGTCTTTGTACTATTTATCATTTATAGATGACTTCTCAAGGAATACATGGATATATTTCCTTAAGAAGAAATCCGAAGTCTTTGACAAGTTTAAAGAATTTAAGGCTCTCGTGGAAAATCAGACATATAAGAAGATAAAGGTGTTAAGGACATATAATGGTGGATAGTTTTGCAGCAATGAATTTGAAGAATTCTGTAAGAAGTGTGGTATAACACGACAGAAGACTACTCCATATACACCTTAGAAAAATGGAGTTGCAGAAAGAATGAATAAGACATTGATGGAAAGGGCAAGAAACATGCTCAGTGGTGCCGGATTAGGACAGGAATTCTGTGCAGAGGCGGTGGATACTGCATGTTACCTGGTCAATAGGTCACCTTCATCAGCGTTGGAGGATAAGACTCCATAAGTGGTATGGACTGGTAAGAAACCCTCTCTTTCACATCTGAGGGTATTTGGATGTGATGCATATGTACATGTTCCAAAGGAGAAACGAACCAAGTTGGATAATAAATCTGAAAAGTGCATCTTTATTGGGTATAAGGATGGTTTAAAGGGTTATAAGCTTTGGAACCCAGTCACACAAAAGGTTGTGTACAACTGAGATGTGGTGTTCAGAGAGGTAAAAGATGTTATTAAACATGAAGTCCAACCAAAGGAACCTGAGAAGATAGAGTTTGAGCTTAAGGAGGAAGAATCAGACTCTACAGCAGAGGAGGAATTAGAAGATGAAGAGCCACAAACTCCGGGTGTGAGAAGATCAGTTCGAGAAAGAAGGCAGCCAGAAAGGTATAGTCCATTTTCTTTCTATTCAAATTTTGCTTTATCTATTATTGACGATGATCCCAGAACTGTGAAGGAAGCAGTAGATTTAGAGGATGGCAAACTCTGGAAAAAGGCCATGGTTGATGAAATGGCATCTTTGCAAAAAAATGAGGCTTGGGATCTGGTGGAGTTTCTGGCAGGAAGGAAACCCATTGGTAGCAAATGGGTGTTCAAGAAGAAGACAAATGCAGAAGGAAAGGTGGAGGAATACAAAGCTCTGTTGGTAGCAAAAGGTCATTCCCAGGAACCGGGAATTGATTTTGGTGATATTTTTTCTCCTATTGCCAAGGTAACTACTATTAGATTACTTTTATCTGTTGCTGCTGCTTTTGATTTTGAGGTAGAACAGATGGATGTGAAGACAACATTTCTTCAGGGGGATCTGGAAGAGGAAATCTACATGAAGCAACCTGAAGGCTTTGCGGTGAAGGGTAAGAAAGAACTGGTATGCAAGTTAAAGAAGTCTCTGTATGGGTTAAAACAGTGACCAAGGATGTGGTATCAGAAATTTGATACATTTATACGGGGACTTGGCTTCACCAGAAGCAAAGCAGATCACTGTGTGTATTTTAAATTAATTGGTGACTGTGTTATTTATCTGGTCTTCTATGTGGATGATATGTTGTTGGTTGGAAATGACAAAGAAGTTATACAGGATTTGAAGACCCAATTGTCCTCCAAATTTGACATGAAAGATCTTGGTGCTACAAACTATATTTTGGGCATGGAAATTAAAAGAGATTGGGTAAAGAGGAAGCTTTGGTTAAACCATAGGAAGTATGTCGAGACAATATTACAGAGGTTTAATATGCAGGATAGTAAACCGGTGAAGGTTCCTATTCCTGTAGGTGTGAGGTTATCTGTTGAACAGTGTCCGAAGACACAAGAAGAGGAAGAGGACATGTCCCGTGTTCCATATGCAAGTGTAGTCAGTAGCCTGATGTATGCAATGGTCTGTATTAGACCAGACATTGCACATGCAGTGGGAGTATTGAGTAGGTTTATGTCAAAACTTGGGAAGGAGCACTGGACAGCAGTGAAGCGAGTTTTCAAGTATTTGCGTGGCACTAGTGATTATGGTTTGTGCTACCAAGGAAGGCCAGGATTGGACATAGTGTTTGATATTCATGGCTTTGTTGATGCATACTGGACTGGAGATCTGGATCAGAGAAGATCTACAAGTGGGTATGTGTTTAACCTATTTGGAGGTGCAGTCAGTTGGATGAGTAAGAAACAATCTGTAGTGGCACTATCAACTATAGAGGCAGAATACATGGCAGCCACTCATGCAAGCAAGGAAGCAGTTTGGTTGCAGAGATTGTGTTCAAGTATGGGGTTAGTACACGAAGCTATAAGGATAGATTGTGACAGCCAAAGTGCAATTTTCTTGGCAAAGAACCCTACATATCATTCAAAGACAAAGCAAATTGATGTTCAGTATCACTTTGTGAGGGATATGATAGAAGACAAAAAGGTGTTGCTGGTAAAGGTGGACACTTTGAAGAATACTGCAGATGCATTGACAAAATATGTGAGCTCTGAGAAGTTCTCTTGGTGTAGACAAACAATGGGTGTTGCAGGGCTAGATAAATGACTAAGCTCTCTTGTGGCCCCCTGTGGAAATAAAACAACATGTGGGATAATGTTGGGTTGTGTTATATTCTTTCCACAACTAGCCCATGTAGTTAATCTGGGGTTAGAGGGGGGAGGTCACATGGGGTTTGAGGTGTACCCATAACCCCACTTTATGGGGTCCGGGGCAGCACCCTGGAAAATTTTGGTTTTGGACCCTATGTTAGGTTGGGCGGACCCACCTATGGTTTGTGCATGATTTTCGCACATGTTTTTTGGACGCGATGGTTTTCGGTCCATGGTATTGGACGTGATGGTTTTCGGTCCATGGTATTGGATGCTTCGGCATGTATAAATATGTATTATAACATTGAAAGGAATATAATGAAAAATCAAGCTATTAGTCCTGGTTTTGGGATCCAATGGAAATCTCTGTGTATATGTGTTTTATGTATTATGCTCTCGCATTGTTTATTTTCCATGTTTAAGAATTCGTATGCAGGTAATTTCTGTACGAGGTTAAAACCTACAACTGGATCAATCACTACTGCAAGTCGTGAGGGGAGATTGAGTTGCATCTA
The DNA here is from genome assembly GCA_031772625.1 of Pinus tabuliformis. Lineage (NCBI taxonomy): Eukaryota > Viridiplantae > Streptophyta > Pinopsida > Pinales > Pinaceae > Pinus > Pinus tabuliformis. Next base: position 471,296,947 of record CM062808.1, read on the forward strand.
GGGTCTAGTGGTTCTTTACTATGGTATTTGAAAATATGGAGGATAGATACCCAATATTTTATGGAGGACCCTACTTCTTTGCATCAACAGGTCTATATATGCACCCGTGGATGGAAAATTTCACTCCAAAAAAGGAGATTTTTACTAGAGTTCCAGTTTGGGTCAAGTTTTAATCATTACCCCTTGACTACTAGATACCTTCGACCCTAAAGCACATAGGAATCACACTAGTGTTGGAGAATCTAATCCCAACCACCTGTTAGGTGTTAATCCATGTGTCAGTCTATTTCAGTCCAGTTAAATTTATTTGAGATTTTCACTCCAGTCATTAATTACAATTGTCTCCTATGTAATTTTATTTAAGTGTTAATAATATTGAGAAGAGTATCCATACTCCACGTTTTTCATTCCTTAACATGGTATCAGAGCCTGATCTGCGTAAGACTCCTTGAGAGTAGAACTTCATTTTTTTTTTTGCTCATAAATAATAGCAGAGGCCGTGACGAGCACAAGGATGAGAAGGCGAGAGAAAGTGCGACAACAACAAAACTTTGCACTTTTGAAGAAAATAAAGTGTGACAAAGAGTGTCAAATTTATGAAATTGTATAATTTTGGGGTCTGTTGCACCCTGTTTGTGACTATAGTGCGCAACCTTGTGCATCCAGTCTATGTTGGGTAGTGCACAACTTGAAATCTTGAAGCACGTGGCCAACGTAAAATGAAGGGGGAGTGTTGGAGAATCTAATTCCACCACCTACTAGGTATCAATTCATATGTCACATTCTATTTGAGTTTAGTTTAGTTCAGTGAAGTTTAGTTGAGAATTTCACTCCAATCATTAATTACTACTATCTTCTATGTAATATTATTTAAGTGTTGATAATATTTAGAAGAGTATCTTTGCTCCATGTTTTTCATTCAACTGGGAAAGTTTATTAAGATAACAGAGGAAACACTTTAGGGAAGATATATATCATATGTGAAAATTTGTGTGGAAATTGATGTTTCAGGTGCACATCCTGAAGCGATCAAACTACAATTTAGGGATGAAATATGGTTACAATTGATAGATCACAAGAAGATTCCCTTTAGGTGCAGACACTGTCATGAACATGGAAACCTGATCCGGGAATTCCCTCTAAATATACTTGAGGAATAGGTGAAAGAACAAGAACGGAATGATGATGAAGGTTTTGTGAGACCAAACACAAGGGGGTGCGCTAACAAAAAACATCAACCAAGAAATAAAGGAGTCAGAATGGCACAAAGGAATAGTTTTGAAGTATTTTATGAAGAAAATTCGGAGCCTCAAAGAAATGAAGAATATAAAATAGAGGAGCATGCAGAAGAAAAAGAGGAAGAAATGCTACAGCTGCCAGAATATTTTGGATAAAACTTGGACATATGGGATCTGTGTAAAGACTTTGAAGGATATGTTGAGATGACCCCAAGTGAGATAGGTACAAAAGACCCATATCTATAGGAAATAGTGGAAAGGGAAGGGATTGACCTTCAGAATGTGGTGGAACAAGTCGAGAAACAAGGATTAGAGGTCATCCAAGCAGAGCAGATGGATAGAAACTAATACCTATTACCAATGAGAGAAGAGGGTAAATTACGAGGCCATAAATGGCCACATGCAAACATAAGGGAGATGGGAGTTAAAGCATTAGGATGTTAGCCAATATTAGCGTCATGAAACATCCAATGGAAAAGAGGGAGGAAGTCTAACATTGTAGCTCTCTAGGAGTTGGGAGCAATGTTGATCAATGCAAGCAAGATGAGATTGCTAAGCTCACAACCCAATCTCTATAGTTAAAAACTAAAGTTCTAACATGGAATGGAAGGGGCATAAGTAGCCTTAGAAAAAAAAGATTGCTTAAGAAAAAGACAAAAATGGAACAATCATGTCTTGTTTCCTTCAGGAAACGAAATGTTCCATAAAGAAGATTAAGGAGGTAAGAAGGAAATTAGGAAGGGCTTTTACTTTCTTGAGGTAGCAATGCAAGGTTCTGCAGGTAGTTTGGTGACTTGGTTGAAACCTCAGGTCCTGAATTTAATTGATGCAGAAGCCACTAGATCTTACTTATAAGTGGAAATGCAGGTCATAAGGGTCCTGTTAGGGTGCTATAATTTATAGGATCTCAAGGTGATTGGTTATTTTATTTCAGAAATCTCATATTGTAAATAATATTCCATGTTGTAAATTATTTCCAAAAAAGGTCAAAACCTTGAGAAAATAAAAAAAATATGCTTGCAAGTCGAAATGCAGAATTAGATAATAATTAAGTGTGTTTAGATTAAATTAATCACATCATTTAAATGTGATTAAATTAATCACATCATTTAAATGTGATTAAATAAATTGTAATAAGGCCTTGGTACTATAGCTTTGATTTTATTGTAAAATTGATAATGACAAAAGGAGATTTGTCATATATGGTTAAAATGTGCACATCTTCCGCGCTCGATTTTTAGTGAATATTCGATCTGACGACACCCAATCTAATTCAAACCCCCTCACCTTATCTCCCTTTATCGGTTGGGGGGGGGGGGGGGGGGGGGGGGGGTGTGTGTGGTTTTACCCCCGGGCCCTGCTGCTACGTGTCCGCTCCTCAACATTTCGGACCCCCCTTCACTAATACCACAATCTGCCTCTACCCTCCTCCAAAAGTGGTATCTGCTCATTTCCGCAAACCGCCTTCCCGATTGCATCACACCCCACTTCCACTTAACCGCCACTTCACTACCGCCACATATCCTCCGCCTATTACTCTCGCCCCACTTCCACTTCACTACCGCCATGTATCCTCCACCTATTACTATCACCCCAACGTCCACCCACCATGTCCCCCCTCATCTTCCAATCCTATTCTGCCACCTAATCATATTTCTACCAACGTTGTACCTCCATGTCACCTCCTGCCTCCACGTCATATGTCTGTTTCATGGTCAGTTAAATTATGTTTTTTTTCCCTATACAACATAGTAATTTCAAACATGGTTTACAAACAACTGAGAATTAATTTTCAAAATCGAAAGAGGTTTTTGTTTCTAACATCCTCATGCAAAACAACCTCTCTCAGTTTTGTAACAACTATTATGGATTGGGAGATTCAGATGAATCTTTGCAGGTATATTTTCCTGAATTTCAGACAGTGTTTTCAAATGTGGTTTTCGAGCAGTTGGAAATGAATTTTCAAAAAATGAAATAGGTTTTGGTTTCCAATATCATCATTTACAAAAACCTTTCTCTGTTTTCTAACAACTATTATGGTTTAGGATATAAAAAGGTATTACAGGACCCTATTTTTCAGAATTTCGGGAGGAAAAAGCTCTAAGACAATTAGTGACTTGGATGCTACCTCATCAAATAAGAGTTGCTATCAAATTCGAATTTCTCTTCTTTGTCATCAGAAATCTGCAAAGATAGTGCCAAGTAGATTCATTAGTTTTGAATGTCCTATATTTTAGTTCTATTTGTGTAATACAGTTTGAGATATTTGTAAACAAATCTTGATATTTTTTCAAGATATTTTAGTTTATAATTTGTATAAATACTTCACAGTTTGAAGTATTACAGGTTGATTGTTTATTGTTGAATATAATTTATGTTGGGTTGTATTATATTCTTTCCACTACTAGCCCACGTACTTAACCGGGGGATTAGAAGGGGGGCGGAGCCCCCCCTTCGTTGTGCCGATTGCATAGCAGGGGGCAGTCACAGGGGGCTTGAGGGGAAAATTTTGGTTTTGGACTCTCTATTAGGTTGGGCGGACCTACCTATGGTTTTGTGAATGTTTTTTGCACATGGTTTTGGATGCGATGGTTTTCGGTCCATGGTTTTGGACGCGATGGTTTTTTGGTCCAAGGTATTGGATGCTTCGGCATGTATAAATATGTATTGAAACATTGAAAGGAACATAATGAAAAATCAAGCTGGTAGTCCCAATTTTGGGATCCAGGGGAAAATCTCTGTGTATATGTGTTTTATGTGTTATGCTCTCACATTGTTTTTTTTTGTGTTTTAGAATTCGTATGCAGGTAATTTCTGTACGGGGTTAAAACCTACACTTGGTATCAGAGTTGTTTTGGCTTCAAGGGGACGCCTTTGTTGCTGAGGGGTTTCGCTCGGGCCTGTGGTAGACCTTGTTCAATGGAAGATCTGTGGGATCGATTCTGGTGGTGAAAGAAGATGGTGAGTAGTAGAAAGATAGAGATCGAGAAATTTAATGGTCAGAGTTTTGAGTTATGGAAACTCAAGATGGAGGATCTATTGGTGGATAAAGATCAGTGGATCGCGGTAGATCCAGGTACCAAACCAATGGGAGTGTCCGATGAAGAATGGAAGAAGTTGGATCGAAAGGCAAAGAGCACAATATTATTGTGTGTCTCAGATTCAGTATTGTTGAATGTATCAGGGGAAGCTACGGCTAAGGCTTTGTGGGACAAGTTGGGGACTTTGTACCAATCTAAGTCTCTGGTGAATAAACTGTTCCTACAGAAAAAGTTGTATAACCTAAGGATGAAAGATGGAGACTCGGTGACAGAGCATCTGAACGCATTTAATACTGTGGTAAGTCAATTATTATATGTTGATATTAAAATTTCAGATGAAGATAAGTGCATCAGTTTAGATTCGTGGGATAGTCTGGTTATTGCAATAGGTAGCAATGCAACTACCTTGCAGTTTGAAGAAATAGTATCATCCTTGCTGACGGAGGAAATGAGACAGAAAAATATGGAGAGCCAGAATGGTGATGCCTTGTCTGTACGAGTACGGTCCCAGAACAGAAACAAAAATAATTCATCGAGTGGGAGATTTAAATCTAGAGGGAGATCTAAATCTCCAGGAAAAATTGTAAAGGTGGTGTGTTGGAAATGCGGAAAGGAAGGGCACTACAAAAGGGACTGTAAATCTAAAGCTTCTGATAAAGGAAAGGGATCTGATGATGCTCCTTCTACAGAGGCAAAAACCACCTCAGATGAAGGTGGGGATGTGTACTTGGCTTCTTCAAGTACACATGTAGATCATGAGGCATGGTTGATTGACTCAGGTGCATCCTTTCACTTCACTCCCCATAGAGAGTGGTTCTGTGAGTATGAGAAATATGATGGTGGTGATGTCTTCTTGGGGGATGATAGGAAGGCTAGAATCGTTGATCGCGGAAAAGTAAAGTTGAAGTTGCAAGGTGGAAGGGTTAGAACACTTCCGGGTGTTCTGCATATTCCTGCATTAGCCAAAAATCTGATTTCTGTAAGCAAGCTAGATGATGCAGGTGTAAAAACAGTGTTCGAGAAGGATACCTGCAAGATGCTTTAGGGGGCACTGGTATTGATTTGGGGAGTTTGAATTGGAACTTTGTACAAGCTGCAAGGTATCACTATTGTTGATGGGTGCAACAGTTTCGTGGTTCCTGAAAGTGGAGTAGAAAATCTAGTGGTCTCTGGAGAGAAGACCATGCTATGGCATCAAAGGCTTGGTCATATTGGAGAGAAGGGCCTTCGAATACTTCATGGTAAAGGTATGGTAGAAGATATGAGTAATAGCTCTCTGGATTTTGATTTCTATGAAAATTGTGTATATGGGAAGCAGAATCAGGTGAGTTCCCCTCTGGTGGTAAGAGGGCGAAACAAATATTAGAGCTTGTGCACAGTGATGTGTTTGGACCTGTGAAGGTTCCATCATTAGGTAAGTTTGTGTATTATGTATAATTTATAGATGACTTCTCAAGGAATACATGGATATATTTCCTTAAGAAGAAATCTGAAGTCTTTGACAGGTTTAAAGAATTTAAGGCTCTAGTGGAAAACCAGACAGAGAAGAAGATAAAGGTGTTGAGGACAGATAATGGTGGAGAGTTTTGCAGTAAGGAATTTGAAGAATTCTGTAAAAAGTGTGGTATAGCATGGAAGAAGACTACTCCATGTACACATCAGCAAAATGGAGTTGCAGAAAGAATGAACAAGACATTGACGGAAAGGGCAAGAAGCATGCTCAGTGGTGCCAGGTTAGGATAGTAATTCTGGGCAGAGGTGGTGGATACAGCACGTTACCTGGTCAACAGATCACCTTCTTCAGTGTTGGAGGATAAGACTCCACAAGAGGTATGGACTGGTAAGAAACCCTCTCTTTCACATCTGAGAATATTTGGATGTGATGCATATGTACATGTTCCAAAGGAGAAATGAACCAAGTTGGATAGTAAATCTGAAAAGTGCATCTTTATTGGGTATAAGGATGGTTTAAAGGGTTATAAGCTTTGGAACCCGGTAACAAGGTTGTGTACAGCCGAGATGTGGTGTTCAGAGAGGTGAAAGATGTTATTAAACATGAAGTCCAACCAAAGGAACCTGAGAAGATAGAGTTTGAGCTTAAGAAGGAAGAATCAGACTCTACAGCAGAGGAGGAATCTAATATGAAGAACCACAAACTCCGGGTGTGAGAAGATCAGTTTTAGAAAGAAGGCAACCAGAAAGGTATAGTCCATCTGCTTTCTGTTCAAATTTTGCTTTATCGGTTACTGATGATGATCCCAAAACTGTGAAGGAAGCAGTAGATTCAGAGGATGGAAAACTCTTGAAAGAGGCCATGGTTGATGAAATGGCGTCTTTGCTCAAAAATGAGGCTTGGGATCTAGTGGAATTGTCGGCTAGAAGGAAACCCATTGGCAGCAAATCGGTGTTCAAGAAAAAGACAAATGCAGAAGGAAAGGTGGAGAAATACAAAGCTCGGTTGGTAGCAAAAGGTTATTCCCAGGTGCCGAGAATTGATTTTGGTGATATTTTTTTCTCCTATTGCGAAGGTAACTTCTATTACATTACTTTTATCTATGGTTGTTGCTTTTGATTTTGAGGTACAACCGATGGATGTGAAGACAACATTTCTTCACAGGGATCTGGAAGAGGAAATCTACATGAAGCAACCTGAAGGCTTTGCGGTGAAGGGTAAGAAAGAACTAGTATGCAAGTTAAAGAAGTCTTTGTATGGGTTAAAACAGTCACCAAGCATGTGGTATCAGAAATTTGATACATTTATACGGGGACTTGGCTTCACCATAAGCAAAGCAGATCACTGTGTGTATTTTAAATTAATTGGTGACCGTGTTATTTATCTAGTCTTGTATGTGGATGATATGTTGCTAGTTGGAAATGACAAAGAAATTATCCAGGATTTGAAGACCCAATTGTCCTCCAAATTCGACATGAAAGATATTGGTGCTGCAAACTATATTTTGGGCATGGAAATTAAAAGAGATCGAGCAAAGAGGAAGCTCTGGTTAAACCAGAGGAAGTATGTCAAGACAATATTGCAGAGGTTTAATATGCAGGATAGTAAACCGATGAAGGTTCCTGTAGTTGTGAAGTTATCTGCTGAACAGTGTCCCAAGTCACAAGAAGAGGAAGAGAACATGTCCTGTGTTCCATATGCAAGTGCAGTCGGTAGCCTGATGTATGCAATGGTCTGTACTAGACCAGACATTGCACATGCAGTGGGAGTATTGAACAGGTTTATGTCAAAACTAGGGAAGGAGCACTAGAGAGGAGTGAAGCGAGTTTTCAAGTATTTGTGTGGCACTAGTGATTATGGTTTGTGCTACCAAGGAAGACCAGGATTGGAAAGAGTGTTGGATATTCATGGCTTTGTTGATGCAGACAGGGCTGGAGATCTGGATCAAAGAAGATCTATAAGTGGGTATGTGTTTAACCTATTTGGAGGTGCAATCAGTTGGATGAGTAAGAAACAATCTGTAGTGGCACTATCAACTGCAGAGGCATAATACATGGTAGCCATTCATGCAAGCAAGGAAGTAGTTTGGTTGCAGATATTGTGTTAAAGTATTGGGTTAGTACAGGGAGCTGTAAGAATAGACTGTGACAACCAAAGTGCAATTTTCTTAGCAAAGAACCCTGCATATCATTCAAAGACAAAGCACATTGATGTTCAGTATCACTTTGTGAGGGATATGAGAGAAGACAAAAAGGTGTTGTTGGTAAAGGTGGACACTTTGAAGAATACTACAGATGCATTGACAAAATCTGTGAGCTCTGAGAAGTTCTCTTAGTGTAGAGAAACAATGGGCGTTGCAGAGCTGGATAAATGACTAAGCTCTCTGTGGCTCCCTGTGGAAAGAAAACAACAAGTGGGAGAATGTTGGGTTGTGTTATATTCTTTCCACTACTAGCCCACGTAGTTAACCAGGGGGTTAGAAGAGGGGGGATCCCCCCTTTGTTGCGTCGATTACGTAGCAGGGGGGAGTCACAAGGGGTTTGAGGGGTGCAGGTAACCCCACTCTATGGGGGTTTTGGGCTCTATATTAGGTTGGGCGGACCTACCTATGGTTTTGTGCATGTTTTTTGCACATGGTTTTGGACACAATGGTTTTCAGTCCATGGTTTTGGACGCAATGGTTTTTCGGTCCATGGTATTGGATGCTTCGGCATGTATAAATATGTATTGTAACATTGAAAGGAACATAATGGAAAATCAAGCTGGTAGTCCTGGTTTTGGGATCCAGGGAAAATCTCTATGTATATGTGTTTTATGTGTTATGCTCTCTCATTGTTTATTTTTTGTGTTTTAGAATTCCTATGCAGGTAATTTTTGTATAGGGTTAAAACCTACAATTTCCTCTGCATATTGTAATTCTCTATTTGCTAGAAGCATCAATGGTACAAGGACATTTTGTTTAAGTCTTGGAAAAGCAAGAGTTAGAAAAAATTAGATTACATAATTGTTTTTATATCCTTCCTTAATGAAAAAACCTGGAAGAAAACATAGTAATATTGTGTTTATCTTCTAGAATAAGTTTCTTGGATTGTCACTGTTACTTGTTCTGGTATTAGTCACATTAAGAAGTGAATTTTATTTTTAAATTAGGAACATATTTTAGCTTTCATTTTGGAATGTACTTTGCAACTAGTTTAGAATATTATTATTCTTTCTTTTAGAGCTAGTTATAGTACGCTCTAGCCTTGTTTTATTACAGTATCATAATGTTGTAAATATTGTATGATATTTTAACCTTGTAACATTAATGATTGAATTAATTATTCTAATCCTAATTTATAAATACAATATATAAATTAGTATTCTTTATATGTTATTTAATTACACTGATGTGATATCTCTTGTTGTTTGTTTATATTGAATCAAGGTTGTTACATTTCACTTATTGAAATTTGATTTAACTATCGTAATATAATTTACGATAAAGATAATTTATGTTAGTGTAGGATAATTTTAGTATAGAATAGGATTAGTATTAGTCTTCTTTTTTGGATTCAATCCTTCTTCGGAAGAAAGGATCCACTGCTAATGGAGTCGTTAAACTCATCGAGGGTAGCTATCCCAAACATCTTGGGCTATTAAAGATCCCCAATCCAAGCTACATCTCCTTTGTTGACTTAGGCATGCAAATGCCCACCTCCACAAAACTCTAGAAACGTTTTTCACAATTATGAGTTTTTTCTCAATTGTCTCAATTATGAAATAATTATAATCTCATAATTATAAAATTATGACAAAATAATTATGATAAATAACTCAATCATGTAATTTCACCCTTTTAACATGGAATAAATCTCACATAAGTAAAATAAAAGGTGAAAGGAGATGAATTTTAGCCAGAAACCAAGGTAAGTTGAAATTGGGTTTCTCTCACTATAATGGAGTGGAAAATAGGGTTATAACATATGCCCCCTAATGCATGAGTTCGAAAGAGAAACCGATGGCAAAAATTGCATTACAACAAAAGCTCAAAATGGGAGGAAGGAGCAAAAAATGTGAAGTTGGATTAGCAAAAAATGTGAAGTTAGATTGAAGGAAATCAAGTGGTGAAGTCTCAAATATGTTGATAAGGCCCCCAAGGTAGGCATACCCATGCTCAGTCATAAAGAGATACTAAATACTTGACATGAAATGATAATACATGGCCATGGACAATACATAGTGGATTTGTGTGAAACATCAGAAAGATCATAGCCACCAACAAATACATCTATGTCACAATATACATCAGTAGGACTATGGACACATAATAGATAGGAGGTGTCCCAGGGTAGTCCTCAAAGTACATAATGAATACATAACTCCAACGCAACCTGGGAAGGATGACATATAAGAGTGAGATGTCCCTAACCAAGGGTCTTCTACATAACCCTAATGGTACAAATCAACAACATGTAAATAGATGTGTTGATGTCTAGCATGGTAGAAATCGTCTGATTATTTGTCAATGAGGTGTACCATTGACAGACAAGAGGAGACCCACCAATAATGAAAATGGACCCCAAGGTACCTAGTACAATCCACTAAGTGTGAATAGATTAACTGATGCCAAACACTCATGAACTCAACGATCTAGAGTTAAAGATGTAAACCCATTTTCAATTGCAAGGGAACCTACCATTGAGGTCTGCAAGCTCCAAGGTACTACTAGTTACTATATCAAGCTCTTGGATAATGGGTTGAAGTCGACAAGAGAATATTCGTCGAAGGAGGGGCTTGATGTATCCCCCATCAATCAAAATGGAACAGACTGAGAGATGTAGTAAAGTCGACAAGAGAAGATTCGTCGAAGGAGGGGCTTGATGTATCCCCCATCAATCAAAATGGAACAGACTGAGAGATGTAGTAAAGTCGACAAGAGAAGATTCATCGAAGGAGGGGCTTGATGTATCCCCCATAAATCAAAATGGAACACACTGAGAGATGTGGTAAATGGATGAATTCATGAAGTGATGAAGTACAATTGACAAGAGGATGGATAACACAAAAAGGTCAACAAGCAACCGCAAATGGTCGACACAGGCTGAGACTTCCCTTGAACATGTACCAGCATGAAAAAAGAGTGACTTGGAAGCATGACTAATGATCACCACATAATATCATGAAACAACACAAGAGGCATTGAAGCACGCTCCATAGTTACTGGAAAATTGACTAGCCAGAGGAGTATACAGACTCGTATGTATGGTACGACTCTTAGGCAAGCTAAAACCCAACTGTAATATAATGATGTAGAAAGGTGGCATGTTCGAGGGCGTCGTGATTGACACTGCCATTTTGATTAACTAACATAAATGAATGTTCCCTTCCCATTTTCTCCTTTTAGTCTCCTTCATGGTTTAATGAGCACGAAAGAGAAGATAAGTATGTTCAGTAGGTTCCTTTTTTCATAAGTTTTAATGACGTTGAAAAAGAGATAAAATTACACTCATACCCTTCTCATGGTTTAACAAGCTTTGAGAATGGTAAAGAGATCGCTCATTGACTTTCAATTTACTTAAAATATAAGAAAGGATAGAAAGAACTCGAAATTTTCTTTTATGTTTTACGAGCATGAAAAGATGGAAAAATAAGCTCAGGATTTTCATAAGTTTAACGAGTAATGAAAAGAGACCAAAATTAGCTTAGTGTTTTCATTAATTAATGAGGATAAAAACAAGGCAAAAAGGAGCTTGGTGTCATTCAATATTTAACAAGCATAAGAAGGACACTAAGGAAGCTCGTCCTAGAGGAACAAGTGGTATAAAAGGTAGTAGCTAGTGTCGCTATGATGGAACCACGCAAAGCATAAGGAGACAAAGAGACTGGCTTAATAAAACCACTCATCATAACGGTTCCTCCAAGAAAGGGTAAAACACCAAGTGAAAGTGAATAATAGGAAACGCAGATGATGACGATGGAATTACGAAACCAAGCCTCATCGTGCATAAATAAGATGATAGAATGTGGCAATCATGAGGGATAAAGCATGGAATCCTCTCGGGGTAAGGCCAGAAATAGGACAAAGAAGAGGACATGAGGCCTAGATTCTAAGCCATGGCAGATCAAAAGGAGGGATTCCAAAAGAGAATAAAAATGACACTGCGTGAACACCAAGAGGGCAAGAAGGTGCTAAACTAGGATATCCATGTATAAGAAGGCTCTACTGTCAAATTACGACATGCATAGAAGAGAAAGTGGCTAATGTCACATTTTGACGGGTTCAGATCTAAGGCATAATGATGGCACTCACGGTTAATCATGCATTGGAGATGGCAATATGGGAATTACCCCTATATTCCAATTTAGAAAAACACACCTAAGGTCCAACATATGTCACAATAAAAAGCTACCCTGTCCTATAAAAACCATCCAGAATGTGTAGAACCATGGTTAAATCACATAATGAAAGAGATAAAACATGGATGAGGTAAAAAGATGACTATATTATAGATATATATATATATATATATATATATTCATAATTTTATTTTTTTTGCATATATGATGTACTAAAGAAGAGCTTGCATCACACATCAAACCAAAAAAGAGATAAATCATCACATGCTCCTATGTACAATATGTACAAGCGTAACTCAGTCTGATAGGTCACGTCAAGGTGTGCCCATTGTCGGGCACAGGCCAAGAATTTCCATACATTAACTCATGGAGGAGTGGAGGTACCATATGGCACACCATGAAGGGACCATGCCATGGAAAATTGAATTTCCTGATTCCTAAAGGTTGATGATACTAGGGAAAACCTAGAATCATAGCGTTCTTAGGAATGACCCAAGGACATACAAGGTGAGTGGTCTCGTGAGCTAGTGGAGCTTCTGGAAAAGGGTTGTCAAGATGTAAATGGGGTACAAGACACTTGTTGACATGTGGAGAGAAGTTGGACAATTCATTGGCAAGTTGAGCATTAGAAACTCAAGACTTGACACGGTCCAAGGGTGACACTTCCAAGGAGGGCCGAGGAGAATCCCCTTGGGTTGATTCAATATTTTATTTGCCAATCTCCGCCTTTTCCAAATTGGGGAGACCAAAGACATCAATAAGAATAATCTCCCTAGTATTATCAATAAGTGAAGTTGTGTGGTATCATAGAAAACTACTATCCCACCCCTCATTGGTTTCTAATATCTAACTATATCACAATGTTATCATCAACCAAAATCTTTGCAATAATTATATTCATCTAAATCACATTATAAAGAAAAATTATATAATAATAATACATATTTTATCAATTTTTCAGAATTTGATCTTCCATATAAAAGCTTTAATAAATAAATAAAATTATTTCTATCTATATTTTAATAAATAAATAAATTATTTCTATATACTAAAATTTAATCATCATTTCCTTAAAACTTATTAGCATGCAAAGCTTGAATCCATGTTATATAAATTACATACTTATCAAACTTCCCAAATCAAGATATTTCTTTAAAAATGAAGTTCTCTTAATTTTTTTTGGAACCTTTTTCAATGTTAGAGGAAACATTAGAAAATAGTTTAGTTAATCTTTGAAGTTACGTTTGTCAATGATAATTTTAAAAAAATCTATTTGTAATCCACCTTTAATTAAGTTGAGTTTTGATTATAAGTATTTTTTTACCAAATTACAAAGATATGAAATGAAAGTTTTTTTCTTCTTACCTTATGGCGTTAAAAAGGCCTAAAATATAAATATTGACATTTTTATATTGTAGGTAAAAAAAAAATATTGTATTTACATTTTTTAATATCCTTTAATTAAGTTTTGATTATAAGTATTTTTCTACCAAATTGCAATGATATGAAATGAAAGATTTTTTCTTCTTACCTTATGGCATTAAAAAGGCCTAAAATATAAATATTGATATTTTTATATTGTAGGTAAAAAATAAAATTGTATTTACATTTTTAAATAGCTTATTGTGTAAAAATTGTAATTTATGATATTGTTAATTTTATAAATTGGATAGATGATATTAAATCATATAAAAAATATTAAATAATTATTGGTGAAATTTTAAGGTAAAAATGAGCATTTGAATAAAAAATGATTAAAAATTTTTAATTTGAAAAAAAAAAACAATAAAAATTAAGATAATGATGTTGTCCCTAGTGTAAAATATTTGGGAGGGAAAAGAAGACAATTATTATTTTTTTTAATTTGTGTTTTTGGTTGATCTTTTTATAGGTTTACTCAAATATCAAGTGTAGGTACCTATTGGATGCGGAATTAAAACTACACATCCAATGAGTACCTATACTCGATATTTGAGTAAACTTGTAAGGAGACAAGTCGAAAATACAAATAAAAAAATAGTTTTCTTTCTTTTTCTTTAAAAATCCATCTCTTATATCACTATTTTAACTATTATTTATTATTTTCCTTACGAAGCCAATTTTAGACCTCAAAATTCCCCTAATGATAGTCTTGTCATGTTGACTACTCTAGCATAGGGGAAACTAGACCAATATCATAGCATTACTGCTTTTGTCAACGTAAAATGTTTAAAACTTATTATAAATCCTAACAAATATTATCTTCTAAACATTCTACATCCTACTCTAAAGACTTGATAACCTTCTTGATGATTGATTTTTAAAAAATATGACTAACATACATAACAACAAATATCATGGATAACTTCTATGTAATAGGAGAGTTCACCTAGATTCTATCCAGTGGTCCTGTCTCCTCTTCAAATTCTGTGAATTCCATGAATTCCATGTTGGTTAGAATCTTTGCCATCATTGTGACTTTGTTTACTAGCCTTCTAATTTGTTTTTGCACCTCATCCATATTTAACAATATTTCCTATTTCTCTTCTGATTGCTGAACTAATACTTTTCCCATAATGTTCTTGAGTTTCCAACAAAGGTTTATGGGTAGCATATATATTGTAATCTTCATTCTCGTGTTGCTCGTGTTGAAAACTCATCTGCCACCATATTTCTCTTCTTCTGCGTCTGCTATGAACCATCATTCAATTCTTGATCTGCTCTCAATTTCCCCAATTTCACTTTGGATCATAGGTGGGGTATTTTCGTAGTAAATATCAATAAAATGATACGCTATCATATGGGCTTGACAAGTAGATGGAATTCTAGCATTACTACAACCCCTCCTACCACTTGAACCTCCTCACTAAGGCATAATTCTCCAACAAGAATGAGTATAGGACCGAGGTTCAAAGAAAGGAGGATGACATACTACACAAAAAAGAACAGTGGACAATGCAAACCTAAGAAAGAGAACATTTAGCCAGTCCACCCAAGATAGCACAAAGACCACTCACCTTCAAACAAATGTCAACCCAAGACTCACAGAGAGAAAACTAAGGAAAAAACTTTTGTAGGGATGAGTTTGAAGCGTATCCCCACCCTTTCCTAGTCATCTAAAACAATTCGGGAGGCAAGGTGACTGTCTAACACAAGAATCAAAGAAAAGATATGAGACAGGGATGACTATAATCCACAAAAGAAAAAGATAATCCTAGATAACACAAAAGAGATATCCCAACACTAAGACAAAAACACGACCAAAGAAGCTTAAACATTCTACAAGTATAGCCCCAAATTGAGAACCAAAAGCACCAAAGAGGAATGCCAAGACAGATGAGATATAATGAAAGTTCAAACCATGGATTACTTTTCTATGAAGAAGTTTCAAAGGCTAAGACAACTAAGTGGAAAAATGGAGTTTCAAAACTGAAGCCTTCCACACCCTCTATGAGACCCTAATTTCAAAATGCTTAAGAAAAGACCCCACCACTATAATAAGGAACTAAACATTGATATGATAATTTGTGCATAAGAAAACAAGACCAATACGGCCAAGATGCCAAAGGAATTGATGAATGCCACTAAAATTGTCAAAAAGTACTTCCCAGAGCTTATTCATCGAATGAGGAGCTTGATAAAACCAAACAATGTTAAATATGAATGAATTTGGGGCTAATCATAATGATCATGTAATTAGAGGGATTACTTTTATCTCCACTTTTAAAATTAGGAACAATGAGGTTTTGAGTTCTAGGTTTAGGAAAACACTACTTGACTACCAAATTGAATGGATTTTGTATGTGATGAATAAGGACAGGGACCTCCAATTTTTAAGATATTGGCTTGGTAACTTTTGATGTGAATCTTATCTTTCCTTTTGCAAGTGCTTAACCCCAAACTTTATATATTTTATGACAAAACTTCATCCTAATAGAAACATTTAGAATGTTTTCCACAACCAAATGGGATTTAGAAAGATTTTTTAGGTAAGAGTTCAAGTCATTCAAAGGAATCATACTATTCTCTTTAATTTTAAAAGTCAAAATTTACCTCTATAATCTTTTAAGATCTAACTTTGATAAGTGCATAAGCTTCTATTTTTTTATGTTTATGTAGTGCCTTTTTTTTTCTTTTTAATTAAGGCTTTGTATCTTTTTATCTCATCTGGTTTTAGCGAACCATTAGAGACATCCCTAATAGCTTCTCCAGCACTTTTACACTCATTGACATACCAATGGTTGGCTATTCTATTTTTCTTTTTACATAACATCTCAATAGATAATTTGTTAATGGAAGTAGAGATGGTTGTCATAAAATTATGATAGAGGTTTTCAATATTGTTCTTATACAATATGACATTTAATTCATTATTTAAGTGTTTCAAGAAAAATTAACATTATTTTTTGTTTAAAAGGAAAGTACTTTAGTTATCAAAGTTTTCTTCAATGGAGATTTTGTGCAAGATAAAGTTCAAAGTTGAAGCCAAAGGTCAATGGTTGAAGTTAGACTCATGCTCATTTAAAAGGTTAAAATTTACTATTTATTATATATATATATATATATATATATATATATATATATATATATATATATATATGCATGGGGATATCACATAGTCCATGACACTACTACCTAGTTCATGGATACAAATCATCTAGTGAGAAATTTACCATCTCATTAGACCATTGCAAATTATTAGATATTGAGAACTATAAAGCTCAATTAGTTCAGTACCAAATAAATTCTCAATCAGAGCTTCATAGTTTTTTGCACCTATTAGCTAAAGCAAGGTCCTCATCTAGCTAAAGAGGATTAGGATTGGAATTATTGTTTAGAAAAATAACTTAATTAGTTGAGTTACAACATTAAAACCTCTTAGCAATGGGATAGTATCTTTAATTCTCATATCGTAAATACCTTGTTTTGTGTTTGTAGGGACAATTTTTATCTAGGTTGTTTTTCTTATAAAAATAGAATTTGATGGGAAAGAAGTAATAGATTGTTATATAAATATTGTTGGCATTAAAATCTTAAATCTCCCTCCAAATGTATTGATTGAGAATGTATTTATTATAAGTCAAATGTGAGAAGAAATGTTCATTTTATGTAACAAGCATATGCCTCAAATCCCTTTATGAAGGATTTGATATTCAATATCAATCACAATACAAATCCTTCAATGTTAAAACCTATTCTTCATGCTTACAAGCTTCAACCAATAATGCAATACCAATTTCACTCAAAATATAAATTAATATATGCCATTTGCTCCATGGAAGACCATGAAGAGGATCTCAAGTATACCAAATTCCTATTTATTTTTTACCTTTAGTATTTGTAAGTATTTGTATCTCTAATAATAACTGTTTAGTTCCTAATTGTTGTCTGTTTTCCTTCTTTCTTAGTTTCTTTAATTTTTCCGATTTACTTAGTTAATTCTATTTGGTCTTTTGGAATGAAGTATTTTCTTTATAAATATTTTGGCCTCTTTTATGCTTTGTAATTTTGCTTAATATACTATATTTATGGTCCTTAAAACTTCACTTACTATAATCAACCTATCTTTATATTCAATTATTTTGTCCAATCTCTTTACTTTTATGAAATAAGTTGTCTCAATATATAATTTATGTTTTAATTCGTGTTAACATGTCTTTTATCTCTCAACACTTAAAAAAAACAAAGAAACAAGCCAATAAATATATAAAATAGAATTATATTTCTTTATATTTAGATTCCTTCACTCTTAAGAACATGTCCCGTTCATTTTAAAAATAATTATAAAATATAATTGAAAATTAAATCACTTTGATGGTGATATTAAGTATAATAAGTTTGAATTTTCACTTGACAATCACTCTTCGATGGGGGATCAGAGCTCCAGGCGATGGCGGAACCCTAGCTAGTTTTCTGCGATGCTGAACCAACCCCATGGCGGTTTACAGACAGCCCCCGGGTCTCTTGTAATGCCGGGCTGACTGCGGCTCTGTTGTTTTAGTTATTGCGTGGATTATTTTATTCCGCGGTCCCCCCTGGGCACCCACCTCTGAGCCCACTGCCGCTCTGACTACCCTGATCCCGGTGCTACCGGACCTCAGCTCGAACCCCGCTCGCGACGCATATCCGACAGTTTAACATGGGTGACGAGGATTTGGTAGATTACGAGGCGGACCCTAGGCCGCATCAAGAAATTTGGGCACACACCAACAGGCCTCATTTGACTCCGCGTAACGTTGCTTTGGGTTTTGCGACAAGTGCCCCGAATCTGCATCCACACTTGTCTTCTGCTGATAAAAACAAAGGTCCGGCTATCTCATCAGCGGAATCCCCGCCCATTGCTTGTCCTCCTCTCTCCCCGGCCACTGCTCTGTTACTTGGCTCTTGTTTCCTGGGATCCCCTTTGCTCGACGTCTCCTTACAGGAACTCAATCGGCCTGCGCTCCACCCTCCCCCTCCGCCTCCCCCCCCTTCAAGCTCCCACTCCCCCTCCGTATCATTTATGCCACAATCCCTCCAGCAGCCCTTCATCCCCCCTGTATCCGGTTTCCCGGGTTCTGGTTTTCCCTCCCCTCGATCTCCAATTCCCTCTGGTTGTTTCACCACTCCACTCCCGGTTCGTTCAGCTGCATCAGCACAGCACAGCACATCTGATCCGTGCCGAAACCTGCTGAAGGGTATTCCTTTTGGGAGGCGCTCCGAGAAGGTGACCAAGGGACGCTGTCTCCGCTCCATTGATCCTGACTACAATATCAACTTGGGACCTGAAGATCCTATTCCGGACGTGATGGATGCGGCTCGAAAAGTGTTAGTGGGCAGAGTCAGAGGACGAACTTATTCTGCGGAGAGGCTCAAACTTTGGGTAAACGAGATTTGGGGATCACTTTTCAAAGAACTCCCGGAGGTTATGGTGCTTACAAGGGGCTGGTTTGCCCTACACTTTCAGAGACCCGAATACACTCAGTGGGTACTTACCCAATATTGGCATATTGAGCTCGCGCCGGTGCTACTTAAAAGGTGGGATCCCCTGTTTGATCCTGAGCGCGAACATCTTGGCGAAGGCCCCATATGGGTTCGGCTTCCAGGATTACCTTGGCAATACTGGAATCAATTCACCTTCAAAAAGATTGGGGACACTCTAGGTACCTATCTGGAGCATGATAGATCATATGAAAAGACGGGCATCAGGACTATGGCAAGAATTCTGGTTAATATGGATATCAGACCTGGGCTGGTGGATAAGATCACCCTGCACCACAATCATGTCTCACGCAAACAACCCCTTGATTATGAAGGAGTGCCTTATCGGTGCAGGAGATGCCACAAAGTAGGGCACCTCTTCAAGGACTGCCCATTGCTTGCGAAGGGGATTTCGGAGGACTCCAAGGGACCTCGCCAACAGAACACGGTGAATCAAAATGAAGGAGAGCACCAGCCATCGGAAGATGTGCAGCCTCAGCAGGAGATCCCCTCCACGAAGAAGGGGGATAGCACAACTAAAACTGCTCGCAGCATGGACCTGGTTGCACCTGGACCGCCGCGGACCCGTTCTCGGACTGCCGGGAAGAATACAAATCCGGCTGCGACTGTACCTACTCGTCCGGGTAATGATTCCGTCCCCTCTCTTTCACAATCTTGCTCTAATGATATGATATCTAATATTCACTCTTTTATACAAACATCCCGCTCTGAATCTGCTCCCATTCCCTCCATTATTTGCACTATTGCCCCTCCTCCGCCATCCATTTCTACTACCCCTCCCATGTCCAACCAGATCCTGGGGGTCGTGGACCATTCTTCTTCACCGGAGCTATCCGGATCACACCACTATCACCTGCGATCTGGGGCTAGGCCTCGATTACTAGGTCTGGGTTCTTCCCCGGGTCGACACCAAAAACAGAAGCGGGGCAGACCTTCTCATATCTCATCGGCTAAGTTAAACGCTGTGGCGGACGTTGCTTTGGGGAGACAATCTACTATTGAAAGGGCGCTTAGAGCTATCGAGCCCATGCACTGTGGTGAATCATGATCTGGCTCTCCTTCAATTGCAGGGGACTTGCCAACCCCAAAAAACGACTGGCTCTGAAAAGACTTCTTCATGTATCAAGATGTGATATTATCTTTCTGCAAGAAACTCTATGCACAGCTGAGATGGCGGTGAACTGTCTGCAAGGTTTTCTTCCGGGGTGGACTCTGCATGGACTGGACGCATGTGGGCGATCCGGTGGCTTACTCATCGGTATCAACCCAAGGAAGTGTAAGTCAATCTCCACCTGGGGGGGCAGAGGGTTCCTGGGAATGGATATCATGGCTGGGGATCTGGGCTTCCCGATAAGAATTATTAACATATATGGTCCCAACCAGCATCGTCTCCCCTTCTGGCAAGACTTTCTATCTGGTAACCATATAACTCAGCATACAGTGATTGGAGGGGATTTCAACTTCTCTCTGGGAGTTGGCGAATCTTGGGGTCATAATGCCCAGTGGGATTCCATTGCGGATCAAATGAATTTACTGCTGGACTCTCATCACCTGGTGGACATCCCCATGAATAAGAAACTTCCTACTTGGCACAATCAACGCACAGGGGAGGCTGCACTGGGGAGGCGTTTAGATAGATTCATGATGCACCAGGATCTAATTCAGATTTGTCCACTATACAGACAATGGGTTGGCATAGGGGGTCTATCTGACCATCTTCCAATTTTTTTACAGATTAGTGATAATAAACCCAAGCCGAGATCCCCTTTCAAATTCTTCGCTGGCTTTCTCAAGGATCCGGATTATAATCATATGGTCACGAACTTCTGGGTTGCTCAGCCCCCTCTGCGGTCTCATCGCAAGGCCTATGATTTCTGTGTTAGGCTTAATAAACTCAAAGTTCTTACTGAAGACTGGGCGACTGCCAAGAGGAAAAGAGATGAACAGATTTTGACGGATACTGAAACTCAGATAGCCTCATTAACTGATGATAAAGGATCGGGTTACCTCTCTGATGAATCCAAAGCCTTGCTCAACCGTCTGTATGGACAAAAAGCAAAAATCCTACTTGAAAAGGAGGAGCAATGGAGGCTTAAAAGTAGAGCCATTTGGCTCAAAGCGGGGGACTGCAACACAAAATACTTTCACAACTTAGCCAACGGCAGGAAGGCTTCGAACACCATTTGGAGACTTCCTAGTGAGCCAGATGGTTGGGCTACCACTCACCAGCAATTGGCTAGTCTTGGGGTGTCCCATTTCAAGGGTCTCTTTACAGCTCCACCAGAAATCAATCTTCCAGATATTATTAGAACTGCTGAAAAAATCCCTCGGTTTGTTGGCCAGGAGGATCTGGAAGACCTTACAGCTCCTGTCACATCTCTGGAGCTTGAGAATACTCTTAAATGGTTCAAGAAAGAGAAGAGTCCGGGACCAGATGGATGGCCGGTGGAATTCTATCTGGCGTTTTATGAACAGATGGGTGAGGATATTTTAGCTGTTGTTGAGGAAAGCCAGCTCTCGGGGCACATCCACCCTCCTATGAATCAGACCTATATAGCCTTGATCCCCAAAGCTGATGAACCCTCTTCTTTCAATGACTTCCGGCCCATCTCCCTCTGCAATTGCCTATACAAAATCATAGCCAAGATAATTGCCAATCGTATTAAGCCGATTCTTTCCTCCCACATATCTGCTGAACAATTTGCTTTCCTTCGGAATCGCCATATTTATGAGGCTATTGGTACTGCCCAGGAAACCCTACATTCCATCAAGCTGAAGAATCTGAAAAGTGTATCTTTAAAAATTGATCTTACTAAGGCATTCGACAAGGTGAATTGGCTTTATCTTAAGATGACACTTATACACCTGGGCTTCCCCCTGCTTTTCATTAACTGGATCATGGGATGTGTTACATCTGTCTCGTTTGCCATTCTCATCAATGGAGCAGCATCAGAACGTTTTTACATTAACAGGGGTATCAGGCAAGGATGCCCTCTCTCTCCACTACTCTTTCTCATTGTAATGGAAGGGTTGAGCAGGCTTATAGCGGATGCCAAAAGGAATGGGGAGATAAGCGGCCTCAAAATTACCGAACAGCTCTCCATCACACACCTATTGTTCGTGGATGATATTCTCATATTCCTTAATGGCAGCGTTAGAGATAGCACGGCCCTTAACCGGATCCTTCAACTCTTCTGCAAAGCCACGGGTATGGAAATAAACAGGGACAAATCTACCAGATCAGTGACGAGATGCACTCAACAAGAATCTCTATTGGCTGTTCAGTTCTTTCCCTTCCAGGAAAACAATCTTCTGGATGGTATCAAATACTTGGGATTCAGATTAAGGCCGGATGGATACAATTCTGGACACTGGGGGTGGCTCATCAACAAAATAGAACAGAGGATAACTTGTTGGCACCACCGCCTACTTTCAAAAGCGGGCAGATTACAACTGATCAAATCTGTTCTCGAGGCCACACCGGTATATTGGATGTCCCTTACCTGGGTTCCGAAAGGCATTTTACAGAAAATTCAACAGATTTGTAGCAGGTTCCTGTGGAATGGGAATAAAAAGGGTAAGATCTTTGCTTGGACTAAATGGTCCCTGGTATCCATGCCCAAGCAATGGGGTGGATGGGGACTTAAATCCCTTCCCGCTTTTGCACTCGCCTTAACAGCAAAGCAGGGATGGTCTCTTCTCAAGATGGATAGCTTATGGGCAGAAGTCATACACAAAAAATACATTTGGCCCACAAACATACTTGACTGGATTCGTAGACCTTCTTGGCAACTTCAAGGTGTGTCGGCCATCTGGAAAGCCACCCTAAAAGCTCTGCCCCTCATCAAGGAAAACCTGCTCTGGAAGATTGGCAATGGTACCCAGGTTCGAATTGGGCTGGACCCATGGCCTGGGTCTGGAAACGCTCACCTCCTCCCGGCAGACATGATCCAACATCTTAATTATATGGGTATCAAATACTTAGATCAGGTCGGAGACCCCATCCGATCAACTATCTTCTCTCAAGCTTGGAGATCGGACCATCAGTGGCAATTAACAGATGAATGGGCGGAATTATGGCAGCGATACTTACAGGCTCTCTCTGAATCTCATATTAAGTTACATGAGCATGATGATGAACTTATATGGGCACCTGCAAAATCAGGTTTATATTCTCCCAAGGCGGGTTACTTAAAACTCATCGAGGACAAGAAGCCTGACTTGATAAAAAGTTGGTGGTCGAATATTTGGCAGCTTCAAGCTCAGCCCAGAGCCAGGCTCTTAATGTGGAACATACTGGCGAATAAATTACCAACGGGGGAAAATCTAAAAAGGCGTTCATTCGCTGGCCCTACCTGGTGTGTCCTCTGCAACAAGGCGGAGGAATCTACCTACCATTTATTTATCTCTTGCGAAATCACCAGGGAAATCTGGCAGCAGGTCAAACTCATTCTTAACATCACAACCGACTGGCTCGCAGATGACATCTCTTCGGCCTGGGATCTCTGGTGGTCAGCTGTATCCTCGGAGAAAGCAAGGAATCTGCCTTTGATTGTGGCCATGTATATCTGGTATAAGCGTAATGATATTATCTTTGCGGCAGGCTGGGAGAACTGGCAGCACCTTCCGCCATCCATTGTTTCGGCCTTCACTGAAATCCCTTTTGACATCAAAGCTAATACCCCCAGGCAGATCACCTCCGAAATTATCAACAGAAATATGCCGTGGGCATACTTTGATGGTGCCGCATCTGCACAAGGGTGCGGTGGGGGCATCCTTTTCCACATTACAGAATCTCATTATTTTCATCTGAAACTGGGTCTTGGTCTGGGGACCAACAATCATGCCGAACTCATCACATTGAGACATCTTCTCTATTTCGCTCTTTCTAAAAATTGCAGACAAATACAAATTTTTGGTGATTCTAAGATTGTAATTGATTGGGCAAACAATATTTCCCATTGTCACACATACTCTTTGAGACATATCTTGGAAGAAATTGTTTTTTTCAAAACATTTTTTGACCAGATCACTGTTTCACATATCTACAGGGAAAGAAATTCAACTGCTGACCGGCTCTCGAAAGAAGCGGCGGCTCGGCCTCTAGGCGATTGGATGATCGAGGAACACAGTCCAGAAGGGATGCACGTCTTCTACCATCGACCGTACATAGATGGACTGTTACAAGGGGGAATCCTCCCCAACTGAAATTTTGAAATTTTGATTTTTCTAGCCCATGCTCTGTATATATTGGACTGACTCTTTACAGACATATTATGTATTTTTTCGAACAGAGGACATACCTCTTTTTACTTTTTGCACACTTCAGAACAACATGTATATCTGAAAACTTTTTGTAAATGGATACAGCCCTATCGTATCCACAGTGACACATATGGGACAGATCTTATGGAACTACTGAATGGTGGTAATACCACTTTATTAGCATATGCCTTCGGCATCTACAGCATGTAATCTCTATTATACCTCTTAATAGAAATTATGAACTCTATTTTCCCCGGAAAAAAAAAAAGTATAATAAGTTTCCTTAGGTTGGCCAGTTATAAAAAATAACTATATCAAATCATAGCAAACAAATTGAAATCCTTTATTTAGACATAATAGAAATATAAAATTGTTTTATAAAACAAAATAGAGGAATAATTAGAATATAATACATTATTAATGATAAAATAATTAATTAATATTTAATATTTAATATTTAATATTTAATATTTAATATTAAATATAATAAATTTAATTAATTTATTATAAATTTTAAATGTGTTATAATTTATTTATTTGTAAAATTTATTTTTACATGTATGAATTTATTACATTTAATTTTTTATTCTTTGAAAATTTTCAAAATAGATATTACTTCCAAAATTAATTTGTTAACAAAATTATAAAGGGTATTATATTTTGGTCTTTGTTAACAAAATTATAAGGGTATTATATTTTGTTCAAAAAGTAATTTACAGTAACTTGAATTTAACCATTATAAAAAAGAATAACATCCTGAAAACTAAACCATTAATAATCTCTCTAAATTGGTGCCATTAAATTGGTGCCATAAAGTAAATAAAATATTAAATATATATTTTTAATTAAAATATAATTATTTTAAAATTTTAGTTTTATCATTTACTTTTTAATACTAATTTAAATGTTCCGTCAAAAATAGATCATATTAAAAATTATTTTCCATAAAACACAGCAATAAAATTTAAACTACCTCCTCTTTAACCTAATTAATTGAATTTCTTTAAATTTTTTTATCTAAATTAAATTACTTTACAGTTTTAACAATAATCAATAATTAAATTAAATTAAATTTCTTTACCGTATCAATTAAATTACTATTAAAACCATGTACTCGCATAAAACATGTAAATATGCTTGTTATAATAAGCACGAGGACCATGATGTAAATATAATTGTCTAACAATGAATACACTCGGACAGCGGTGGGTGTCTATTATTGAAAAAACACAAAACATAAATAAAAACATATTTATAAGCGTTATGACCGTCTGTTACAGTGATCTAATTATTATCACTTCAATCCTCCACTCAGCGGGTCCCCTACTCCCACACAGGACATTGTAATTTAGGACATTCTGAGACATCTAGCATACAAAACCACGTAAAATCTTCAACGCCTTCCACTTCTTCTAACTCAAGGCACCCTCCAACACTCATTTCCTGAAGCTCTGTCGCGTGCTCCAACCCCCGGATCCTCCTCAGCTTCACACATCCATCTGCGTAAAACCACTCCAAGGATACCAACTTTTCCATGCTGGGCAGTTCTTCTAACTCTGAGCACCCAGAAACATCTAGGGTTCTAAGATTTGTCGTCTGCCCCAACCCCTGTATAGTCTTAAGCTTCTTACATCCTTCTGCCCACAACTCCTCCAAGGATACCAACCTTTCGATGCCCGGCAATTCTTCTAACTCTGACCATCCAGAAACATCTAAAAATGTAAGGTTTGTAGCCTGAGCCAACCCGTGTATGCTCTTCAGCTTCATACATCCCTCTGCCCACAGCCCCTGCAAAGATACCATTGTTTCCAGACTTGGGAGTTCTTCTAACTCAGAGCACTCAGAAACAACGAGGGATTCAAGTTCTGTAGCCTGCGTCAATCCCCGTATGCTCTTCAGCTTCAGACATCCACCTACCCGCAACTCTACCAAAGATACCAACTTTTCCATGCTGGGCAGTTCTTCTAACTCTGAGCACCCAGAAACATCTAGTATTCTAAGATTTGTCGTCTGCCCCAACCCCTGTATAGTCTTAAGCTTCTTACATCTGGCTGCACACAACTCCTCCAAGGATACCAACCTTTCGATGCCCGGCAATTCTTCTAACTCTGAGCATCCAGAAACATCTAAGCGTATAAGCTTTGTAGCCTGAGCCAACCCGTGTATGCTCTTCAGCTTCATACATCCCTCTGCCCACAGCCCCTGCAAAGATACCATTGTTTCCAGACTTGGGAATTCTTCTAACTCAGAGCACTCAGAAACATCCAGGTATACAAGTTCTGTAGCCTGCGTCAATCCCCGTATGCTCTTCAGCTTCAGACATCCACCTACCCGCAACTCTACCAAAGATACCAACTTTTCCATGCTGGGCAGTTCTTCTAACTCTGAGCACTCAGAAACATCTAGGATTCTAAGATTTCTCGTCTGCCCCAACCCCTGTATAGTCTTAAGCTTCTTACATCTGGCTGCCCACAACTTTTCCAAGGATACCAACCTTTCGATGCCCGGCAATTCTTCTAACTCTGACCATCCAGAAACATCTAACCTTATAAGCTTTGTAGCCTGAGCCAACCCGTGTATGCTCTTCAACTTCATACATCCCTCTGTCCACAGCTGCTGCAAAGATACCATTGTTTCCAGACTTGGGAGTTCTTCTAACTCAGAGCACTCAGAAACAACCAGGTATTCAAGTTCTGTAGTCTGGGTCAATCCCCGTATGCTCTTCAGCTTCCGACATCCGGCTACCGACAACTTTTCCAAAGATACCAACTTTTCCATGCTGGGTAGTTCTTCTAACTCTGAGCACCCAGAAACATCTAGGAATCTAAGATTTGTCGTCTGCCCCAACCCCTGTATAGTCTTAAGCTTCTTACATCCGTCTGCCCACAACCCCTCCAACGATACTAACCTTTCGATGTCCGGCAATTCTTCTAACTCTGAGCATCCAGAAACATATAAGCGTATAAGCTTTGTAGCCTGAGCCAACCCGTGTATGCTCTTCAGCTTCATACATCCGCTTGCCCACAGCCACTGCAAAGATACCATTGTTTCCGGACTTGGGAGTTCTTCTAAATCAGAGCACTTAATAACATCTAGGGATCTCAGCTTCGTCGCCTGCGCCGACCCCCGTATGCTCTTCAGGCTCACACAGTTGTCTGCCACCAACTCCTCCAAACATAAAAACGTTTCCATAGTTGGAAGCTCTTCTAAATGGTAACACCCAGAAACGTATAGGGATCTCAGCTTCGTCGCCTGCGCCGACCCCCGTATGCTCTTCAGGCTCACACAGTTGTTTGCCACCAACTCCTCCAAACATAAAAACGTTTCCATAGTTGGCAGCTCTTCTAAATGGGAGCACCCAGAAACATCTAGGAATCTGAGCTTCGTCGCCTGCGCCGACCCCCTTATGCTCTTCAGGCTGTCACAATCCTGTGCCCGCAACTCCTCCAAACATAAAAACGTTTCCATAGTTGGCAGCTCTTCTAAATGGGAGCACCCAGAAACATCTAGGAATCTGAGCTTCGTCGCCTGCGCCGACCCCCGTATGCTCTTCAGGCTGTCACAATCCTGTGCCCGCAACTCCTCCAAACATAAAAACGTTTCCATACTTGGGAGCTCTTCTAGCTCGGAGCACCCAGAAACATCTAGGGATCTCAGCTTCGTCGCCTGCGCCAACCCCCGTATGCTCTTCAGGCTGTTACAACCCCTTGCCCGCAACTCCTCCAAACAAAAAAACGTTTCCATACTTGGGAGCTCTTCTAGCTCGAAGCACCAAGAAACATTTAGGGATCTCAACTTCTTCGCCTGCGCCAACCCCCGTATGCTCTTCAGGCTGTGACAACTCTCTGCCCGCAACTTCTCCAAACATAAAAACGTTTCCATAGTTGGCAACCCTTCTAAATGGGAGCACCAAGAAACATCTAGGAATCTGAGCTTCGTCGCCTGCGCCGGGACCGGGATGCTTTTCAGCCTCACACATCTGCTTGCATGCAACTCCTCCAAAGATGCTGGCAACTGCAGAGGTGCGTGCAAAAGCAAAATGTTCACTCGTTACCACCACAAGTAAGATCATAATTCACATTATCATAATCTTACGAATTCTTTTCAAACGAAAATGTTGTGGGACAGTAATAGCTACTAAACATACAAACGTCAACCTAACAAATTTCTAAATATACAAACGTCAACATAACAAATTTCTACTTACTGATGATTCGCATTCACTGTCCGACAATGTTTCTAAATCGCTATCATCCACTCGTAGAACCCTTAATTTCTTCATTGTAACCAACGAAGGCAGGGAAGAGTGGGGACATCCTTGCCAGCTGAGCCACAATAGATTTGGTAACTTCACCCTCGTCAGGATGCGTTCCAAGAGAGAATCTTGAGTATGAAGAATTTGCAACGTCCTCAAAATGCGGTTCCAGCCATCATTTTCAGTCTCAATAACGTCACATAGATCATCTCCACCAAATTCGCCTTCAACCAGCCGAATTCCCCGCACGGTGATTTCCTGTCCATAGTTGAAAAACGAATGTTATGGCTGGTTCGTTCAAAAATTCGTACCACGCTTTTAGTGAATAATCTTAAAAAAGAGAATGACTAAACACTTACAAATGATTGTTGTGACAAATGATCAATAACGCTTTTGGTCTGCCAAAGACGATGTGGCGATGAAGTAGCAGCAACCTCTCTTCCCAGATCTCTTAAGTGGTCGTGCATACTTATACAATTCCTGTCGTCCACTTCTACAAGAGACTTGTCCTGCAGATTTAGAAACCCTCGCTTTCCTCTCCAATCTGATCCGTTCCATATGCTTATGGCCGAATCCCTGTTTTCACCTATGAAAAAGCACGCGATATCTAGGAATATCTCTTTTTCCTGTTTATCAAGTGAGCAATAACTTCTAAAAAGTGTCTTCTGTATGTCACTGGGAAGTATTTCTTTAAGATCCTCCCATTGGTCTTCCCACTCGGATATTTTTTTATTATAAAGTAATGCCCCAACTACTTTCAGAGATAAGGGTAATCCATTGCAACATTTTAAAAATTTATACACCAGAAGCTCAAACGCTGGGATCGGATTAGCTTGGCTGAACGCATAAGAACAGAAGAGCTCTAGCGAGTGCTTTTGATTAAGCCCAGATAGTCTATAAATAGATGAATTTTCAACTCTTGAGTTTCTCAGAACACCCCTATCTCTAGATGTAATCAATATTAAACTCCCTGAATTGAGATTGCCATAAAAAGTTTGAAAGGGCAAAAATGCATTCACCTGGTCCACATTATCTACATCATCCAATACTATTAAAGCTTTAAAACGTCCGAGAGGCTCTTCCAGCATCCCTGTACCTTCATGAACGTTGTTTACCTTGTTATCCCATCCATTCAAGCTGTTAAGAAGTTGACTCTGTAACAAATGTAAAGACCCCTTACTTGCATGATCTCTGACGTCAGCTAAAAAGCAGGATTTATCATAACCTGATCTCTTCCTATTGAAGAATGCTTTTGCTAAAGTTGTTTTCCCTACGCCACCTAACCCCACAATACCCAATATCTGAGGTTTCCCGCTTTGCTCTGTCTGCAACAGCACTGTATCTTCAAAATCTTTGAGCTTTAAATCCAACCCTGTTGGATAATCAGCCACGTGCAAGCCTGGCTTTGGCACCATTTCTGACAGACGTTTAACCAACTGATCTAGCAGCTCGAACCCCAACTCCTCACTAATTATTCAGAAACAATAAGTAGACCTAGTGAGAAACAAACGCCTATGTCTATTTATCAGTATAAAACACAACTATATCAATACGGAAGGTTGAGTTCTCACCCATCATCGGACGACTTCAGCTCGAAACCGCTATTATTTGCCACTTGCTCAAGTGCATTTCTCCATTCTTTAACAGTGTTGGTATCATATCGCCCCTTCGTTTCATGTGATTGCAGGGCTTCACCATAAGAGTCCTGTATCCACCGAACTTTAGCGGGAGTGACACGATAAAACACGGGAACTATAGGAGCTTTTGACTGTAACATCATTACGAGCTCGTTCAGGCACCAAGATGACTCAGCATATCTAGGAGAAAGGATCGCCACATGAACAGAGGCGGTTCTAATAACGTGCTGTAATTGAGAAGAAATTTCGTATCCCACTTGCATCTCCTCGTCATCGAGAAAAGCCGTCAATCCTTTCTCTTGGAGGCGAAGATACAGAGATCTGGCGAAGGTTGTCTTCACGTCAACCCCGCGATGGTTTATGAAAATTTTGAAGGATTTGTAGGTGGGATTAGCCACGGCAGAGGTGGAGGATGAGGATGTAGCCATTGCGAACTGGAAAACAAAAATGAAAGGTAGTAAGGTTCGATACTATGGACGCAATTTGCAGAGGGGTAGCCAAGTTAGGGTTTGTAAAGCGCAGAGAGATCGTGGGAAACACTGGCTATAGATATTAAACCTTCACCTGCGGTTTATGCAAGGTTATTTTATGCACCTGTGGTTTATACGTAGTTATTTTATAAAATACAGAGCATAGTCACCGACATCGAGCATCAAATTTCAACGCATTTTTGAAACCCCACGCGCATTCAACTAAAGGTAAGACGCAAACAGGCCCCACACGCAATTGGAAGTAACACGTAGGCCCCACAAGATGCTGCGTTAATTAAACGCGTATACATTTAAAAGGAAAAGATGCTCAACTGTCCAAAATTTTGACAAGACTGAATTCTCAAATGTGATTTTGAATATATAAATGAATTGAGCGTTTCCATAAATTTTGAAAGCATTTACACCGTAGATAGAACTCAGAATTATCATTCCAAAAGTTCACAAATAAAATTATCATTTCAAAAAAAATCTTTACTAAATTTCGAAAAAAAAAATATCATTAAAAAATCAAAAACATAAACAACTCATGATAAAACTACATAATTGCAAACTCACATTTCAAGATTATATCAATACTTAACTATGTTAATATTAAAATATTTACCCATGTTAATATAAAAATATTTATTGATGGAATACTCTGCATCCGAAATGTGACACACTTTCCTTTGACTTTTAAATTCCTATTAAATTTTTAGAATTTTTTAAATTAAACATAAATTTTAATTTTTAGAATATGATGATTTTAAATGAAAATTAATACCTGAAATAAAATTAATTACAAATAAATATTTTGGAGAATATAGTTATTATATTTAATGGTTATAAAAAGAAATTAAGTATATAGGTTTTGAATTTGATTTATTTGTAATTAAATTTTTTAGATTTTAAATTTGATTTATTTGTAATTAAATTTTTTAAATTTTAAATATAATTTATTTATAATTAATTTTTATTGTGTGGAAAAGTTGTTATTAGAGATATGAAAAGCTTGTATTTAAAAAAAAAATTAATGAAATTGAAAATTGAAGGAAGTATTTTTTAAAATTAGTATAAATAATAATTTTGAACCAATACCATGTTAAGGGTTTCAAGTGTTTCATTTTAATTTAAAGCAAAGTTAAGTATTTAAAAATAATTATTATTAAATGAATTAAAAATTAAAAGATAAATGTCTTATTATATTATGTAGTAAAAATATGGACATTCTATTATTAGAACAAGAAGCATTTTGCCAATTTTTGACATAAAGCATATGGACACACTACGAGCAAAGACTACCATTCAAGATAATGGTCTATACATTGTCATGATGAACTAGATTAAAATTGGGGGATTGAAAAAAAGGATGTCAAACAAGCCATTAGAAATTCAAGACCTAGTATAAAAGATTACAATAGAATTCCAGAGGGGAGAGCGTCGGGTCACGGGAGAGCCTTGTTCAGCGAGCGGCCACCTGCTCAGCCAACCATCTTGCGCCCTGCAGCCTCGCCCAACCAGGCGATAGAGTCTCCATGCAGCTTTCACCTACAGGTGTTAATCATTCTTCTTTCTGCATGGCCACCTAAATTTCATCCGGACACGTTTCGTGTTTCTACGCAGGAAAGCTGGTCGGATATCCCCATGCATGCAGGTTGACACCTGGTAAGTTTTATCGGCTCGAAACTTCGCCTCTGTTTCCCTTTAAGTATCGTTCCCTGGGTGCAGGGTTAGGTTTCTCCTTTGGCTTACTTGGCCGGGGTTTCTCGGGTACTCTCTGGGCCTTAGTTTCTCGGGGTCTATTGTCGGATGCGGGAGATATCAGTCTCATAGTTTATCTTCCTGTTAATCGAATTCCATGGTCCGTTTGACTGGGTCCCTTTTCGTTCTCTGAACGGATTTCATGCGTTATCATTCTGGATTATAATCTCTTCATGCTTGGTCGCTCCTGTTTGGTTAATTTCGACAAGGCTCTCTCGGTGCGGTCCGGACGTCGCTTCCATTACTGGTCAGTATCTATCGTCCCTTTCTCAATTAGATGTTTTTTTTCAATAGCAGGATGTTTTGATAGTTTTCTATGGGCATTGAAGGAATTGTCTGGTAATTTAAGTTTATATGCCTGAGGACAACACATCATGCTTGTTCTGCTTTTGAGATTGTGAGGTTAGGCAAAATCTGGATGGTTAAAGTTTGGATTTCTGCATAATAAGCTCGGTCTGTTAATGGAACTGGAAATGCTGGCAAAATATGTTGAAATCTATCTTTAACAAGATAAAGGCGTCTTTTTTCATTTACAGTCCCTGTTCTGATGTTCGTGTTAGAATAGGGTGTTGGTGGTGCATTTTTCAAATCTATTGTTGTTGTATAGATTGCCATAATCAGCCATCTGAATAGTTTTCTTCAGTATTACATGGTTTTCGGCTCTCCTGGCTATTCCGTTTGAACCATCCCGGAATTCAGATCTTCCGGTATCTCTCCCTCCGGTGAATTTTTTTTAAATATCATTCCCGGCGATCATTAGAGCTGTCATTAAGTTTTCTGATCTACCTGAGGTATCAAAGAACAAAAATCTCCGTCACCTCCAGCATCGAATTCCTATCCCCCACATTGAAGTCAAAATGACGGCTGGATTTTTCCTTGCCTGACCTCTCACATCATGTGAGTTGTTGAATTGGGTCTCAGAATTTATTAATCCCTGGTCCTTGAGATTTCCTTTTCTCGGGTTTCATCGATCCTTCTTCTGAAGCTCTTTTAATTCCATATCTAGCCTTATCCTTTGGCTCTGACAGGATCTACGGACAGGTCTTCCTTTCTGTACTTTTTTCCTATCTCTTCCATACAACAGTTATTCTTTCCAGGTTTTTTGTTACAGAAGGATCTTCGGCTGGATTTGTTTCCAGCTACGTACTGTGCTTTAGCATTTTCCAGCTTCTTCTGAGCACCTTCCTCATTAAATATGACGGATGGATGTGACTCTCCCGCCACTCAAGCCCTCATACAGGCCACTATTGAGGTTGAAACAGCACGTGAAAAAGCCAGCTTCGGTAACAGTTGGCATGCCACGGTGGAAGAAATGATGCTTAACCCTGCTTGTCACGATCAACACAATCCTTCCCGGTTGGAACCAGAACTGGCTTATTTGAAAAAAGGGGAGGACCATTCTAGAAAGGGTCGATCCCAAAATTATGCACAACACTTTAATAAATCTAGGAATCCGGTCAAAATGGTCCCTCCTCCAAAGGCCATTACCGTGGACAGTGCTACTCTAACAGAACGTATTGATAGTTTGCAAAAGCTTGCATTGATTGGGAAGTGGCAATTTCCGGAAATGGCTGAGGAGGATATGAGGAAATGGCTGGCGGATAAATGGACTCCTCTGATCGGATACATTCCTGTCATCTCCCGATTAATGAAGGACTGGTTTTCCTTTCACTTTCTTAAAGTATCTGACTTGGAGATCATCCTCAATAGACCGTGGGTATTTGGTAGAAGTTTTCTGTCTCTATCCCGATGGTATATGGGCTTTGATCCACTTAAGAATACCCCATCAAACTGCATGATATGGGTAAAACTTCCTAATTTACCTTTGGAATTATGGTCGATTGAAACCCTTTCTGAGATTGGGAATTCCATTGGTAAGTTCATCTATGTGGATCCCTGGTGTAGAGGTGAGAAAGATAAAAGGATTGCGTGGATTTTGATTGAAAAACCTTATAAGGGAGGTTATCCGGACCATATCGAGATAACCTGGGATGGCGTCAAAATCAGCCAAAGGCTTGATTTCTGGGGTATACCCTTCAGATGTTCTTTGTGTCATCGAACCGGCCATCTTATCAAAAATTGCAGTCTTCGTTTTAACCGCAGGACTAAGAAGTATGGTTTTAAACAGGGTAGAAATTCCGGAACTGATCTTCTCTCAGAAGATGTAAGCAATCATGAGTATCAATTAAACAATCAGGACCCGGACCCCTTTTGCACACAGCAAACTTCTCAAGGTCAGTCTGAGGCTCTCAACGCGCTGGCTTTTGAATGTCCTCCTATTCCCGAGCCTATTGAGGAGAAATCAGTGCCCTCTCCTCCTGCTATGATACAGGGGGATTTTGTGGTAGGTTCACATCCCATCCTGATCTCTTCTTCTCCTCCCTCTCCTGTTAATCCTTCTGTTGGCTTGCCGAAAGGAAAGGAACCTTTGCATACACCTACTCCTTTCAATTCCCCTGTTGAATCGCCTGTCAATAAATTCGACAGTGATTTAGATCTCTTTCTTCAAAGGAATCCATCGGAACTTGAACCATTAACCATTCATAAACCTTCTTCCCCTCTCTATCCATCAATCAGCCCAAATTCCGCAAAGAATATCACGGTTAGAAAGAAGCAAAGGGGCGGCAGTCGTCATTTCAGAGGTAGATCTATTGTCTCTGATTTTGGTGTTACAAATCTATCCCTCGTCGAAGTTCCAATCCTGGACTCATCTGAATCTCAGCCTCTTAGAGCATGCATGGCTGGAGAGTCTTCAAAATGACTTTCTTAATCTCAATGAATATCAGGGGTTTGGGCGCATCCCCAAAATTTTTGGCGCTAAAAGAAATCTTCTTTCCGGCTCATCCTAAAATCATCTTTATCCAGGAAACCATGCATTCAAGTAAGGATTCTTTAGCTTTCTTTAGAAGAATGTTTCCGTCTTGGTTTATGGTTGCCACTGAGGCAAATGGTCTGTCTGGAGGCCTGGCAGTCCTGTGGGATCCAGTCTGGATAAAAGCTAAGGCTTTTAAATGCTGCGCCGGAATTCTAATCTCGGCATCAATCAGGGGCCACGCTCTTGTTCTCAACATTCTGAATGTTTATGCTCCTTACAGGAATAGGCTCCCTTTCTGGGAAAGGTTGTTTGCCTCGGAAATCCTTGACATTGAGTCGTTGATGATAGCGGGAGATCTAAATGTGACTTTAAGACCTGATGAGTGTTGGGGTAATTGCAGGAAAAAAGATCCTCTGGCTGACAAACTCCGAAAGGAATTTCTAAGTAGGAACTTAGTGGATATCATGCCTGAAAGATTGATGCCTACTTGGGATAACAGCAGGACGGGGCAAGCCTACATTGCAAAAAGGATCGACCGTTTTATTATTAATGCTAGCATCATCGCCAAATGGGGAATGCCGTTTTCTCACACTGGGAATGATTTCACCTCGGATCATAGGCCTATTTTCCTTGAATGGAGGGAAAAGGACTATAGGTTGGGTTATTCCTTTAAGTTTAACAGGATCTTTTTAGAAGACCAATCCTTCAATGAATCTATAACAAAAAAGTGGAAGGAACTACAAGAATCTGATATGGCCCTTTTCACAACTTTCCGGGAAAAGATTCAAAGTCTGAGGGTTGTAGCAAAGGATTGGCAAATCCGAAAGAAAAAGAGGGATAAACAGGAGCTGAAAGATATCCAAAATGAGATAGGAATTTTTATCAACTCAGCAAATCCAGATTGCTTGACTTTTGAGCAAAAGAATCATATCAGAAATTTGGAAAAAAAGAAGCAAATGCTGCTGCTAAAGGAAGAGGCCTCATGGAGGCTTAAAAGCAGAGCGATCTGGCTCAGGGAGGGGGATCGGAACTCGAAGTTTTTTCATAATTTTGCAAATGCTAGAAGGAGAAAAAACTCTATCTGGAAGATCGAAGATGGTAATGGAGGGTACTTTTTCTCTCAGCATGATATCTCTGTAGAAGCTACAAGGTTCTTTCAGAATCAATATAAGAGGCAACAGGGTAACATTAATGATATCTTATGGGCTGTGGATTCGATGCCAGAGATGTTCGACGAGGCAGCAAATGATAATTTTTTTAAGCCCATAATGGAAGAGGAGCTCCAAGCTGCTATCAAAGCTTTCAAAAAGGACAAAAGTCCCGGGCCAGATGGATGGCCAATTGAATTCTTCTCACATTTTTACGATATGTTCAAAGTGGATTTGCTGGGGATGGTGGAGGCTTCCCGTATGTCCGGAAATATCAACAATGCCTTATCTTCCACGTTCATCGCTCTTATTCCGAAAAAGGATCGAACAGATTCCTTTCATGACTACAGGCAATATGTTGTTTAAAATCATCTCAAAAATCATAGCGGAGAGGATGAAGCCTGTTCTAAACTCCTTTATCACAAGGGATCAACACGCGTTTCTAAAAGACAGGAACATTTTGGATGCTGTAGCTATGACTCAGGAGTGTTTATTCTCAATGTTGTCAAACAATATTGAGGCGGCTATTCTAAAGATAGATTTGAAAAAAGCGTATGATTGTGTTGACTGGGGCTTCTTAAGAATCCTGCTAGCCAAAATTGGGCTGAGATCACAAGGTATCAACTGGATAATGGCGTGTGTCGAAAATGTTAAATATTCAGTCATTATAAACGGAATTCCATCATCCTTTTTCCTAGCGGAGAGGGGACTTCGTCAGGGCTGTCCCCTCTCCCCTCTGCTATTTATCCTAGTGATGAACTCTCTCAGCATTCAGATCAACAAAGCTGTGTCAGAACGAAGATGTAGGCCGATCAAGATCTGCAAGGATATATTCCTATCTCATAATCTCTTTGTCGACGATGTCCTCATTTTCGCCATGCTCTGCAGGGCAACCTGGTATTGCCTAAATGATATCCTTGAAAAGTTTCAGTCAGCATCTGGACTGGTCATCAACAGGGACAAATCTTTGCTGTATCACAATGAGTCTAATATGGAGATCGTTCAATGGATTGCAGCTCTGATCGGCATCAACCAGGCATCGATTAAGGAAGGCTTCAAATATCTGGGTTTTAACTTGAAAGCAAAAGGCAATCACAAACAGGATTGGCAATGGTTAATTGATCGCTTCTACAAAAAAATATCAGGATGGGAGTCGAGATTCCTATCATTAGCTGGCAGATTTATCCTGGTGCAGGCTGTTCTATCTCAACTGGCGGTTTATTGGGCCCACCTTTATCTTCTCCCCGCTTCTGTTATTCACAAAATGTGTTCTTTAGCTGCCAATTTTTTATGGGGAGGAAGATCTTATCAGTCAAAGATTCATTTAGTAAAGATGGAATCTATCTCCAAGTCGAAGAAGGCAGGGGGCTGGGGTCTTATTCATATGAGGACATTTGGGAAAGCCCTCCTTTGCAAATCTCTTCATAGAGGTATCTATGGCGAGGGTCCGTGGAGCAGAGTCATCAACAGAAAATATTTAAAAGGAAGAAGCATGGAGTTCTGGTACAGAAGGAAATCTTTGGGCATTAAAAGAGGGTCTGCTATCTGGTTAAGCTTCAGGAAAATACAGCCTTTCTTCATGGAAAATTTACGGTGGAGGATTTTCTCGGGCTCAAGCATCCTCATTGGTTTTGATTCAATAGTAAATGGTTTGGGTTCCTCCTTCCCTCCTAGATTGATTTCCTTTTTCCACTCAAAGGGTATATTTATGTGGGATAAGTTGATTAAATCTTGGTCATACACATCTCCTGTTTGGAAGGATGCGGAGGACTTATTTTTGCCTCTCTCCATGCGCCCCCTTTGGATGTCAGTTGTTCAGAGCCTTATCAGCGTGGGGATTCATCATTCAGGCACAAGGGATGTTCTGGCATGGGCTCTTCCGAGATCTTCTCAGCCTCTTCGTGTAAAGGATTTATATGCTGCAATGTCATTAGGCCTATCGTCTAACTCTGATCTGATCTTTCCTCCTAGTGTATGGAAGGTGGCATGCCCACTCAAAATGATCTTATTCTCGTGGCTGGTCTTTTCGAACAGGAACCTTACATGGGAGGTCCTTCAAAAGAAAGGATGGCAGGATCCGGGAAGATGCTCCATGTGTCAGAATGCGATCGAGTCAAATGTTCATATGTTCTTCCAATGTGCTTCATCTCTTCATATCTGGTATGAACTGTCATTGTCTTTTGGTTTTCCTTACCGGGTCTTCTCTTCTGTACAGGATGGGTTCAAATGGTGGAGCGAGCAGAGTTCATCTTGGCGAACCTTGTTTGTTCTTGTCTGCTGGTTCTTATGGAAATGGAGGAATGCTCACATTTTTCAAGATTCAAGGGTGCCTCTGGACTCTATTCTGTTTCACATATCGGCAAATCACGACCTTATTGGCTGATTTCGGTCCTTGTTCGCTCAATATGAGTCTCCTAGTCTGCTTTGTTTTTGTTTTTTGTGGGAGTCAAAATCTTTGAAATCATCTCAGTTTATCAAGGAATATGTGTTTGAATTGAAAATGAAAAATCTGTAAGTAATTGGACTGACAGGAAAATACTCTCTTTGGTATCTGGTAATCAGTTGCTTGGACACATCTGAAACTTAACAGTATCAGGAATCTGCTGGCTTCTTTCTATGTATTCAGATTATTATATTTTCTTAATATAATCTATGATGATTTTTCTCTTGGAAAAAAAAAGATTACAATAGAATAATAATGTGACATAAAAATTGGGTAACCACTAAAAATCAAAATACTCAATAGAAACAAATTAACATATATGAGAAAATAAATTCAATTGAGGATTAGCCGCGGCAGAGGTGGAGGATGAGGATGTAGCCATTGCGAACTGGAAAGGAAAAATGAAAGGTAGTAAGGTTCGATACTATGGACGCAATTTGCAGAGGGGTAGACAAGTTAGGGTTTGTAAAGCGCAGAGACATCGTGGGAAACACTGGCTGTAAATATTAAACCTTCACCTGCGGTTTATGCAAGGTTATTTTATGCACCTGTGGTTTATGCGTAGTTATTTTATAAAATACAGAGCATAGTAATCGACATCGAGCATCAAATTTCAACGCATTTTTGAAACCCCACGCGCATTCAACTTAAAGATAAGAGGCAAACAAGCCCACGCGCAATTGGAGGCAACACATAGGCCCCACAAGATGCTCTGCACGTCATGACAGCGTTAATTAAACGCGTATACATTTAAAATGAAAAGATTCTCAACTATACATTTAAAAAGAAAAGATGCTCAACTAACTGTCCAAAATTTTGACAAGATTGTGAATTTTAAAATGTGATGTTGAATATACAAATGAATGGAGCGTTTCCGTAAATTTTGAAAGCATTTACACCGTAGATTATAGAACTCAGAATTATCATTCCAAAAGTTCGCAAATAAAAATTATCATTTCAAAAAAATCTGTACAAAATTTCGGGAAAAAAAAATATCATTAAAAAATCAAAAACATTAACCACTCAGAATAAAACTACATAATTTCAAGCTGTAGATTATAGAACTCAGAATTATCATTCCAAAAGTTCACAAATAAAAGTTATCATTTCAAAAAATTCTTTACTAAATTTCGGGGAAAAAATTATCATTAAA
Source organism: Pinus tabuliformis (assembly GCA_031772625.1). NCBI lineage: Eukaryota > Viridiplantae > Streptophyta > Pinopsida > Pinales > Pinaceae > Pinus > Pinus tabuliformis. The sequence continues at coordinate 471,336,925 of CM062808.1, forward strand.
AAATCAAAAACATTAACAACTCATGATAAAACTACATAATTTCAAATTCGTATTTCAAGATTATATCAATACTATAGTTTAACTATGTTAATATTAAAATATTTACCTATTGTTGAATTGAAGCTTTTGTGATCCATATCAAGTTTAAGAGAAATTTTTCGGAGTAAATCACAAGATATATCGTCTGTCAACGCATTTCGAACCAACGAGTGTTGGTTCATCGTTAGGACAAGTTGAAAAATCAGATCCATCTTTGCCTGTTAAATAGTATGAGCAGAGCCTCCAACGACTAACAAGGGTAACGGTTAAATTTGACTAGAAACCGGGAAATTATAAATATTAGAAAATATCGTATAACTAAAAATATATAAAAAAATAACTAACAAATTAAAACTATATATAAATTATATATATATATATATATATATATATATATATATATATATATATATATATTTATTTATAATATTAATATTAATATTTTTATTTTATTTTATTTTATTTTTATTTTTTCCCAACTAACTTAACCTCTCATTTATATTTATAATATTAATATTAATATTTTTATTTTATTTTATTTTATTTTTATTTTTTCCCAACTAACTTAACCTCTCATTTAAAAATTATATATATATATATATATATATATATATATATATATATATATATATATATATATATTTATTTATTTATTAGAGTTAAAAATAATAATAATTATTATTATTAAAATGGAAAATACTTAAAACCAAAAACAAAAAATAAAAATACTAGAGAGAAATATATATATATATATATATATATATATATATATATATGATTTAACTAATCAGAAATAATTGAATATATTCTAAAAATCTAAAAGATCAGGAAGAAAGCGACTAGGAAGAGAGAGTTGGGACCCAACACCTACTAATTTTCCAGCCATCCTCTCTATTGAGATTACTCGATCTCTTTTCAATCTCAAGAGCTTCTCTGAATTTCTGATGATGGAACTGCGAAACTCTAGCAATGACACTAGCCTCCTCAATACAAACATGATGATTGGTTTTTTTCGCATGCTCAGCTAAAGCAGAAGACTTTGATCTCCTATGCCTGAGGTCAGTTGCGTGTTCACTGATCCTTTGATTGATGGAGCGACCTGTCTCACCAATATAGGGGGTCCCACAGGAACAAGGGATAATATATACCCCTTTCATATCTTTAGGGTCGATGGGATCCTTTGCTGATCTGAGGGACATACGAATGGTGTTAATATTAAAATATTTATTGATGGAATACTTTGCATTCGAGATGTTACACACATTCCTTTGACTTTTAATTTCCTATTGAATTTTTAGAATTTTTTGAATTAAACATAAATTATAATTTTTAGATTATGATGATTTTAAATGAAAATTAATACAAAAGAAATAAAATTAATTACAAATAAATATTTTAGAGAATATACTTAACATATTTATTGGTTTACAAATAAATATTTTAGAGAATATAGTTATCATATTTATTGGTTATATATTATGAGAAAAAAAATGAAGTATATAGGTTTTGAATTTGATTTATTTTTGGATTTTGAATTTGATTTATTTATATTTAAATTTTTTTGTGTGGAAAAAGTATTATTAGAGATATGAAAAGCTTTTATTTAAAAAAAAAATGAAATTGGAAATTGAAGAAAGTATTTTTTAAAATTGGTATAAATAATAATTTTGAACCAATACCATGTTAAGGGTTTCAAGTGTTTTTCTTTTACTTTAAAACAAAGTTAAGTATTTAAAAATAATTATTATTAAATGAATTAAAAGTTAAAAGATAAATGTCTTATTATATTATGTAGTAAAAATATGGACATTCTATTATTAGAAGAAGAAGCATTTTGCCAATTTTTGATATAAAGCATATAGACACACTAAGAGCAAAGATTGTCATTCAAGATAATGGTCTATACATTGTCATGATGAAATGGATTAAAATTGAGGAATTGAAAAAAAGATTTCAAACAAGCTATTAGAGATTCAAGACCTAGTATAAAAGATTACAATAGAATAATGGTGTGACATAGAGATTTGGTAACCACTAAAAATCAAAATACTGAATAGAAACAAATTAACATATATAGCAAAATAAATTCAACTACACAAAAAAAATTAATAGATTTGATCTTTTATCCAATTAATATGAAAAACTATATCAAGCAATATATAAAAATGAGAAATCAACTTGGATTAAACCATCTTGAACAAGATTAAGATACAAAGGCCAAAACTTCAATCCTCAAAGAGCCAAATATGATCTTCTTTGTTACAAAATAGACATTATATGTGGAAAGACAAGAAGTTTGATATATTTGGAATTTTAATTACTGGTGGTTTCATCACCTAGTCCAACTTCCTTCAATGGTTCATATTTAGTTCGAAGGTTAAATGTTCATGGAGATGATGTCCTCATGTAGTTCAAGTTCCAAATCTTTCATTCATCATAACTTCTTTTGTGCTAAAAAAAATTGTACGTATGTGCTAAAAAAAAAATTGTACACAAGTACCATGATTCTAAGATCTTTAGTACTCCGTGTCCTCTACAAAACCTATATTTTGGAATTTGCAACTTACCCTTCTTTCATTAATTTGAATTGGGTGCTTCTTTAAGGGTGGGTGCTTGTATCAAATTTTTTATTTTTACTTTTCACAAAAATGTAAGTATGGGTTCTAATTCAACGCCAAAATAGATTATTCATCTTGAAAGACATTTTTTTTTAATAATAATAATAATAGAAGATAAGTAAAAGTGAGAATAAATCATTAATAAATAGATCAACTAACAAATAATTATAAATATTTATTTATTTATATTATTATTTAATAATGCATTACACTATACCTATCCCAAATGCCTATGAAGCTTTAGTAAAATGTATGTAATCTTTTTCAACATAAATCATTTTGTAAAACAAAATGTAGGTAAGCTCAATTAGGTTCTTAACAAAACTTCGGCCCAACAAAATTTCCCAAATGATCGCTATTCCATAGATATAAGTCTGCAAAAATGTTGCGATATTTGATTTTCATTAGTTAGCCAAGTGCATGTAATCAACACTTAAATCTGCACTAAAGGAAGGCTAATGACTCAAGTCAAGTTTTGTAAAATGTTGAGGGTAATCGTCATTTAATTCACTACTAAACCATTTCATTTCCTATCCTAATTCCATTCTTAATTCCTAGTATATTTGAAAGAAATTTACCCTAATTCCAACCACTTAGGAAATGCCCACCTAAAGCACTGGAATGAATGTCAAGGTAAAAGTAGGCTTATCTAGGGCCTTAAACTTTAATTGGAAATTCTTTTAATACTTTTGTACCTACCTATGATTTCAAAATGGATGTAATATAACTTACTTATCTAGGGAGTGTCCCACATAAGAGTCTTGTGGTTGAAAATTTTCGCGAGCATCCAATTCATGAGGGATGGATTGCAAATTTACCAAATGGCAGTGGTCACCCAAATCAACCAATTTCTTCTTCAAAAACACATGATGCTTAGTCTTTTGAACCTCAAAAACTTATCTTAATTAGGTATTATTTATACTCCTTACTCCTTGTCTTCGGACAAATTCTTTCTACTGACACCTCCTCAACTTGCACTAGCTTCTTTAATGGAATATGTTTTTAACAATCTACCACTAGTTCTTTCTCAGCTACCTTTTTTTACTTTAATGTCTTCATCGTGCTCATAATATTCACAACATTAAAAACTAGTGAAATGTCCAAATCATCAAATATATCCAACTTATATGTGCATTATTAGAAATTTTTTCAAGGATTTCACATGGTCTTATCTTCTTATACTTTAGTTGATATAAGTTCCCTTAGGAAAATTTTCCTTCCTTAGATGATACATTACTAGGTCTCCTTCTAAAATTGTCTTCACTTCCATTTTCTAATCGTCTTTCTCTTTGTACTCCCCATTACTTTGGAGCAACTTATTATTTACTTGCTCGTGTACATCTCCCATGTACTCTACAAACATCACTACATATTCACTATTTGCATGCCCAACAATTAGAAATATCACCAAATCTATCACTTCCTTTGGTGATCTCCCATGCACACTCCAAAAAGGTAGTCTTCCATATGGATCTATTTACTAAATTTTTATAAGAACTTCTACTTTAAAATCATAGCCCATTACCTTGGTTTATCTCCTACCATATATCTTATCAAATTACGAAGACATACAAATATAACCTACATCATTCCATCCATTTAAGGATAATATGTAGACTAAAGTACAACCTAGATCCCAACCTTTTCCTCAAGGTCTTCAAAAAATGTCTTAAGAATCTAGTATCCCTATTTGAAGTGATAATCTTGGGTAATCCATCCAACTGAACTTGTTTTTTCCAGATAACAATATTTATAGCATCACTTGTCTTCTCATGTAATAGAATGTGACATTTTTTAAAATATGTCCACAACCATCAACATTTAATTATTACCTCTTTGAGTTCCTTAGTAATACCAAAACAAAATCCATGTGTAGATCTCCCCAAGGTTTCTCTAGTAAAAGTAAAGGTGTATAAAAACTTATATTTTGACCACTTCCTTTTGCATGCTAATATATTTTAAAACCTTCAACCAATCCCCTCCCATCTCTATAGATGATTTATCTTTCTTCAATCAAAGGTTTATTCCTGTCATTGCCAAAATGACCACCCAAACCTCCACTATGTAATTCCCCAAAGAGATTTTCTCTCATGGAGATTTTTGGTATGCACAACTTTTGATTCTTGAATTAAAATCCTTCTTGAACACAAAAAAAACCAAATATGGATTGTTCCCCATGCTCTATGGACTATGGCTTTTTGCAAGCTTTCCAAATATCTAGAAACTCTACAGCATCCTCATATAAGGCTTTCATATTATCTAGACTCACAATCTTAACAAACATAGTACTTAGTAACAATAATGTTGTACATAATGCATCACCAACCTTATTAATATTCCTTAATCTATGCTTCAAAACCAATCAGGAAGTTTGCAATAATTCAACCCATTTCATATGTCTCTAATTCAACTTTCTCGAAATGTTAAAATATTGAAATGTGTGGTGGTCACCATATAACACATATTCCTTAGGTAAAATATAGTGTCTACACTTCTTTTCTACTTGAATTATGGATAAAATTCTTGACCATAAACATAGCACTTTATTTGGGTTTCATTTAACTTTTCAATAAAGAAAGCAATAATCTTACCTTCTTGACTCAATTTTGTTCCAATTACTCACTAACATCTCAATCAACTTAGAAAATTTTGTTGAAATATAAATGCTAATATTGGTTATTTAGTAACTTTCTTCTTCAAGATGTCAAAGTTACTTTTTGTAATTGGTGTCCACTGAAAGCTTCATTTCTTCATACATTTAGTGAATGATGCACATATATACCACTAATATCTCAAATGAACTTCCTGTAGTCTGAAACATCTATCATAAAAAGTGATTTTAAAAACAACCTATTCAACTCTTACTCTTAACTTTCCTCTATCCATCATGAATCATTATTAGCAAACCATAAACCCCAATTACACCAACTCTTGTTCCATGACAGTACATTTATTCCATCTTTAATTGGAAAATTTTGCGTGTTTAACATCTCCAATACTTGTTGTAAATGTTGGATGTGAAAAAAGAATTTGAAATGCTCATGCTTGTGGAACTATGATTCTTCCGTGGATTGTGTATCTAGCAAATAGAGAAAGGGATTTTTATCTCTCAAAATAAATACCTCAAAGAAATAATGAGGAAATGTGCTATGGAGGAATGTAAACATATAAGTACACCCATGGCAACAAGTTATAAACTCAGTAAGGATAATTAATATACAAAGGTAAATCAAAGTATGTATCAGTCTATGATTGGAAACCTACTTTGTCTCACAACTTCAATACCAAACACCATGCAAGTAGTAGGTTTGGTGGTAAGATTTCAGTCAAACCCAAAGGAAACTTATATGTAGGTTGTTAAGAGTATTTTTAAATATTTCCAAGGAACTATTGGTTTTGGCTTATGGTACTCAAGGAGCAAATATTTCACTCAAACAACATACATAGATGCAGATTGGGCAAGTAGTGTTAATAATAAGAAAATCACAAGTTGAGCAACATTCTTCTTGGGAAATTGTTTAGTATATGTTGTAGTTGTTGTAATACCCTCCAAAATTTTGGCTTACACTCAATTTTAGAGCCTTCCTTAGTGTTTTACATTGTTTTTGCAAACACTAGAGCTCATTTCATGAGTTTTATTGCAGTGCTTTGGTCCCTTGTGCATGTCGGGTTATCTGTCGTCTTTTGGCACGTTTGGCTGTCATGCAATGTTTGCAAGCCTATTCTGATGGTTTCGAAAGTTAGTCTTTGTGTATATTAGTTCTCCTAACCATGTAAACATTTGTCGCATCCATACACAAAGTCTTGAGCACTGTCGCACAAGTGTCATCATGGTCATCCTAAAGCCTATCTTAAGTGTCACACTTGTCGTATCTTGTCGTGAGGCAATCACAGAGAGGGAAATAGTTTGTTCATGTGTTATGATGATCTATGTTGTCGTGTCATCAAAGTATGCTAAGTGTGTGATCACAGTCAAGGTTCATCTCAGTTCATCACTTATCCCACACAACCATTTTCAAAAAAATCTTCCCGATCGAGCAACTTAGCTTCACCGGACCCCAACTGAACTATGCATTGTGTAGTCTTAGCCCTCTAAGCTATGACCTTTCTGCTTGGAATTGCGCAATGCACAGTCCCCATCCCCGAGGGCTGCTTCTCTGAGCAATTCCTTTTCACAGCTCCCGATCTTGACCCCCATAATTGCGCAGTTATGTCTCCTAGCCTGCCTTGAACTACGCACTTCGCATCTTAAACCCTCAAAATTTTCCCTTGGCTACTAGAAATATGCAATGTGAAAAATCTGTAGAAATTCCCACTGTAGATCAACAAATTATGCAATATACTAAAGCAAAATACAAGATCTACTTCTACAACAAACTTGCGGAAGCTTAATCGAATATGAGCAAGATCAAATAGAACACATATAACAGAGAATGAGAAAGCAATCACACATGAACACAGAAGAATACTCTGGGGAAAGCCTCAGCTAAAAACCCCGCTATCTGTATTATCATACAAGTGGAAATATCTCAAGATTACACAAAGCTTTAGCTCTCAAGCTATATGGCTCTCAGTACAATCCCTCACTGCTGCTCATAGACAGTCAAAGGCTTCTCACAAACCTTCTCCTCTGCCCTCCAAGCCTCCTATTTCCTTGCGCAGTTTCTCCTGGGTCCTCTAGCTGCCACCTGTGTGAATTCACCTCTCACACAACTCACCAACCTCTGAAATAACTGCGCAATCCTGAAGGAGATAATTCCTTCTGCATGGATGAGTTTCCTTTATAGGAAAAATCCTCCAACTGATAGTACAATGTCCCTGTCTTTAATCTCAACTGGGTCTCTGTCTGAACTGACATGCATCAGTTATTTATGAGAGAATATTCAGTTATCTGAAGTACACTAGTTGCATGCATGCATGCGTTAACTAATTGAACTCACAATTAGTTCCTCCAACTGTTTGGAACTAATTTAACTGGACTTAACTCAGTTAACTGAGCTAACTAATTACAACTCATCCTGATCTCCTTAATTAAGGGATAACTTCCTCAATCAAAGGGATAACTGTTGCATGTCTTCACATAGACTTCATGTTTGATTTTCTCCAACTAATTAACTCAAGATTAATTAATTAATTATTTTTCAAACAGCTAGTGAGACTAAATTCGAATTTTAATTTAGGGACTAATTAAAATTGGAATCTATCTCGAAATGCTATTTATAGCAATGCTATTTTTAGCATTTCTATTTTTTGCATTTCTTGTTTCTATTTTCAACACTCCCTTTCAACAAGAAAGGCATCAACTCGAACCCTATCCTGAACCTTTGGAATGTTCTGCATGCAACACTTCTCTCAAGTGTTGTTGCTCCAACAACTCTAGGAACACAAAAAATATCCAACCTGAATCAGAATGATGCCTCTGTCATCAAAGTCTCTGACTGCTATTTCCTCTGTTGACTGAAAACTATGCACCTCTATGCTCTTCAGTATCTAACTACTCTAGCCTCTATCATTTGATCTTTGACTGCATCAATCACACGGATTCCTCCTGCCGCATCTGTGCTGTTGCTGGTCCTATCTCCTAGCACTACATCCGTACTGCACCTCCTCTCATCATGTTGCATCGTGCTGCCCAATGCTACACTGCAACTCAGTTACTGAGAAGTAAGTAACAGATCTTCCATCTGACCTCCCTGTTGGGCTAGAAACACCCTCTGATGCTGAAGCTCCCTCTGCCACTGACAAGTGCTCCCTCTCTGACCTCTGCGCTACTGCAACAACTCCTTGCATCTCGCACCATTGCACACCTCTTTGTGCCATCCTACACTGGTGCAACACTCATGTGCCTCTCACATTGCTGCAACCTGCTAGCTCTGCATTGTCTTGGGACTCCTGCACTGTAGCTCTCTCTGCTGCTCCATCTGCATCTGTCTCTACCCACTCAGCCAGTCCTGTTACTCCTCGTCGGGGCTCCCGTAGCAAGGTCTAATCAAAGAGGTTGGGTACCTCAAAGATCCTGCCTCTATTTCAGCCTTCATGGGACTATCACTTCACATCGCCCCACCTCACACCTGGAGGTATGGCTGCATGTGATCCCTCTACCCACTTGGCTCGAAATTTCCCCCTATTGGAGGTCTCTGCATGAGTGGATGCCTCCACTCGGTCTCCTCTCGGCTTCTCCAGTTGTGGCTACTCCACAACCTCTTGAAGCTGCTTCACCAATTATGGCTCCTCCACAATTGTCTGAGACTTCTTCCGGCGCTGCATGTTGAGAGGTAATGTACTCTCCCTCTCAACCACCAAGTCTCCAACATTTGCCTTGCTCCTCAAGGCTTTGAATGCATCTTGTACCTCAAGTGCATATAGGTTCTTGGCTAGCACACCAATCTGTTTCATCTTTCCCACCATCACGAAATTTTTTGGAAAAAGAGCTGATTTTAAATCAGTGATATCTCCCTCATCCGAACTCTGATTCAACCGTTTTTTTTTTTTTTTAATTTGGGCCTTTTTCCCCAAGGAATCCAGATCTGCTATTTGTTTCTGAAATTTTTCACAAAAAATTTCAAATCTGCTCTGAAAACTCGCGGCCCAATTATTATTATTATTATTATTTATTTATTTATTTTATTATTATTATTATTTTAATTCGAATTTTCTTCTTCGTATATTGTTCACTATTTCAATCACATTTGCTCTGATACCATGTAGAAATTCCCACTGTAGATCAACAAATTATGCAATATACTAAAGCAAAATACAAGATCTACTTCTACAACAAACTTGCGGAATCTTAATCGAATATGAGCAAGATCAAATAGAACACATATAACAGGGAATGAGAAAGCAATCACACATGAACACAGAAGAATACTCTGGGGAAAGCCTCAGCTAAAAACCCTGCTATCTGTATTATCATACAAGTGGAAATATCTCAAGATTACATAAAGCTTTAGCTCTCAAGCTATATGGCTCTTAGTACAATCCCTCACTGCTGCTCATAGATAGCCAAAGGCTTCTCACAAACCTTCTCCTCTGCCCTCCAAGCCTCCTATTTCCTTGCGCAGTTTCTCCTAGGTCCTCTGGCTGCCACCTGTGTGAATTCACCTCTCACACAACTCACCAACCTCTGAAATAACTGTGTAATCCTAAAGGAGATAATTCCTTCTGCATGGATGAGTTTCCTTTATAGGAAAAATCCTCCAACTGATAATACAATGTCCCTGTCTTTAATCTCAACTGGGTCTCTGTTTGAACTGACATGCATGAGTTATTTATGAGAGAATATTTAGTTATCTAAAGTACACTAGTTGCATGCATGCATGCATTGACTAACTGAACTCACAATTAGTTCCTCCAACTGTTTGGAACTAATTTAACTGGACTTAACTCAATTAACTGAGCTAACTAATTACAACTCAAAGTAAAACTCAACCTGATCTCCTTAATTAAGGGATAACTTCCTCAATCAAAGGGATAACTATTGCATGTCTTCACATAGACTTCATGTTTGATTTTCTCCAACTAATTAACTCAAGATGAATTAATTAATTATTTTTCAAATAGCTAGTGAGACTAAATTCGGATTTTAATTCTCAATTTTAATTCAGGGACTAATTAAAATTGGAATCTATCCCAAAATGCTATTTATAGCAATGCTATTTTTATCATTTCTATTTTTTGCTATTTCCAACAGAGTTGGAGTATATCCTGAAATGCTATTTATAGCAATGCTATTTTTAACATTTCTATTTTTAGCATTTCTTGTTGTTATTTTCAACAAAATCCAGCCTCCCTTGACATCCAAAACTGCACAGTTTGCTTTCCAAGTTTCCTTTCCCTCAGCTGGACCCCACTACCTCCAGAAACTTTGCAATCCTGTCCTTCAAGCCTCCCTCAGCTGCACATTGCGCAATCTCAGAGCCAAAGCTCTCCCCTTGACTACTGGAACTATGCAATTCACAGTCACTGAGCCCCTCTTCCAAGTCTGTCACCATGCCCTGGGCTCAGTTGATGGATCAAAATATATCATCTTAGACTAGGGGATTTTTGGATTGATGTCGTCTCGTCATGAGTGAATTGCAAGAACAGGTACACTATCGTGTCATGGTGAGATGATGGAGAAGGAGAAGTAGGAGGGAAGCATGCCTAAAGACTCTCTTGTAACTAAACTCACAAGAATATCAATCGAGAGAAAGAGAAGGGACACACAAGTTTGCAACCACCTTCCAAGACTAAATATCATTGAAGATTTTGCATCACCAAGCCATGCGAAGGTGAAGAGAAAGCATATCCAATAAGACATCCAACACTTAGTAGCAATAGTGGCTTGACATTGCCACGTCATCAAGCAGTCCATGTCAACAGTGTCATGTCATGTCATGTCATGAGTGGTCATATGCCACATGACTATTGTGTACCATGTATATTGTATTCAAATGTATTGTAAAGTGGAAGTCCAAAGGACACACATGTAATGTAAAGAGTCATGTAAGTTGAAAAGTCATAGGAATTTAAACGGTCATGAGGGTAGTCAAAGAGTCACCCTTGGTTATATACTCCCTCATTATATGAGAAAAAGACTTTTCACCTTGGCTCCTCCCACAAGGCATTAGAGAGATCAGCTAGTTCTTTGAGGAGCAAGGAGTGGCTCCAATGTCCCACTATTGGGGCTTAGTGATGTACATTGTAAACATGTGTCTTGGAAATTTTACTTTATAATAGAAACCTTTAAGGCCAGCACGTTCTTTATGCATGGACTATGAATGTTTGTAAGACTATTTTGTGGACATTTGTATTTCATGTTTGCATTCACATGTGCTAAGATAATTGAACTATTTCAGTTATTTTAGTATTTATCTTATTGAGAATGTGTTTTAATGGTTGTTATTGTTGTCCCATACTTGTGGAATATTTCGCGGGATACTAGACATATCCTTCCTCACTTATTGCTTGTAACGACTGTCACATCTGTTGTGGACTATTCCATTGGATGTTAAATGAATCCATTTGGTTCATGTGTGTCTCTTCTTGGGTGGTACTATTACCTCTCACTTAGAGGCTCACTTTTCTCCCCGCTCTGCAGTAGAAGAACCTTGACACAGTTGCAACTAAACACTCACCATCCACACCCCCTTGCTTTTTGAAGACACCACTACATCCCTCTCTCGTGTTGACAGCTAGATTCAAGGAAAATCTTTAAGGATTTGGCAACTAGGCCTTTATACCGGATGGAAATCCTACACCAAATAGTGTGAGGTCTAATTGGGACTTCATATTGGGGAGATCCCCTGAATATTGGTGGGTCCATCACCGTCAACATTTCTGGCACTAGAATGAGGGCAGTCAGTATTTTATGGCTGATAAACGCACTGACTCCATCATTCCATCTTCTGGTCAAGGTAGCAACGTTCATTACACCCCCCTACTCGTGCTTCTAAAGTTGGTGACTCTTCTCAGCCTAGGCCTGGACATGAAATTTTGTATGATCAGATTCAGGCCATCCACCCTATAACCCATCAATTTGAAAATTTTGTTGGATTGATCCTAGGAGTAATCAATCTTCCATATTCTTCAAAGAAAAACAAGAGCACCTCCACACGGATAGTATTTTCGACTCTTGAAGACTTGGTTCTTGCCACTCTTAAAGAATTATCAGACTCTATGGAAAAATAAGAAGAACCCCTACTCTTTCACGGTGGTGACGAAGACAACATTCCACTCTCAGACACAAATTTTGGCAGGACAAGCGGATAAGAAGAAGAGGAAGAAGAACCATTAGAATATGATAAAGAAGAGGAGGACAATGAAGAAGGAGACATGGCAGACCAAAATCTGGACTGGATGACTCAGGGCCCACTCGCAATTCTGGGTGTTCTACACAAGATGCCAAGGCATTCAGAGAAGCTCTTAACAAAGTATGACCCTGATAAGACAATGAAGGTTGAAGACCATCTGGACAACTTCTACCTGCATCTGCAAACACTTGAGGTACGTTACGACGATGTTGCATGTAGACTTTTCCCATGTACCTTGGATGGTAGAGTATTTGTATGGTATCACAACCTTCCTCCAAACTCCATCCAGAATTGGAGGGGATTTAAGAAGGTCTTCCTTGAAAAATTTGTTGATGATAAGACCCCTGCCATGTTATTAAAAGGGCTAGATAATCTTAAGATGGAGAAAAATGAAAAGGTGAAATATTTTAACCAGGGGTTCAATTGCATCTTGAACAAATTTCCAGAAAACACTAAACCTCATGACTCCATCACCATAGATTACTACACCTCTTCCTTGCCACCAAGCATTGCGAAGTCTGTGAAGAAAACTGTGAAACAAACATTGACAAAAAATTATGAAGAGGCTATCATTGTCGAGAATAACTTGCACGCAATCGGAGTCATCTCAAATGATGAACCAACAAAAGAATCCAAGGACACAGGTAAGATGTCTTAGGCCCCTGTGAGTAGGGCTAAAGAGAAAGAACCATCTGATCTTGAAAGCTTGACTCATCTTTTCAAGTCTCTTTCTAATGAAATGACAGAGTTAAAACAGAGGACAAGTGAGACCACTGTGAGTAGCAAGCCTCCCAGATTCAACTTGTTTAGAAGGACTACAACTTCTAGTAGTAGCAACAACCATCTGTCAAAGTCTGCACAGAGCTCCAATGTTGTGTGGGACATTGAGAAGTTGGGCACATAATAATATTGCGCGTTTCATCAAGAACACCATTCAAAGAAAACATGCTCATAGTGGAATCAAGCCATAAGCATGGTTGCTACGCAACTTGTTGATCCGGTAATGGCTGAAGAGCAGACTGAGCCTATAGAAGAAAATGAAGAAGCTACTGTAGCCGATGGAAATCCAAGTGTCAGGCATGAAATGAATATGTTTAACTGTATACTCACAACCCAAAAGATATTGTCGATAAGCAGATTCCGAGTGACGGTCTGGCCCAGAAGCAGACCAATTGGTACAACTTGAGAAGCCAAGGGTCGGCCACTATAGTCGAGTTGTCAAAGCATAAATTCAAAGAAAATTTGTTAATGAAAATCAACCCACCGGCCAACTCAGCGCAGAATACTCAGAGAAAGTTTGGGAAAGCAGTCCCAACGAAAAGTGTTTCCGTCAGCAGTAAGGACAGAACCATCACTCTGAAAACCATAGACCAAGTTACATCCCCAGACACCTCGACCATTCTTCCCATTGTGGACTATAGCATAGTTGATGACATGAAGAAGGTTCGTGTGAAAATTTCAATGTTTGAATTAACAATATCACGAGCCATCGGGACATCCTCTTACGAGCACTTGGTAAAACCTCCACAGCTAACGCTACCTCTTCAAACAAGGGATCTGGTTAGTCTCCTAGTTCTCTCAAATATGTACTCAGTGCATTAATGATGGATTTGAATACACTCTGCCCACCTTTATTGTTAAATTTCGAAATATTCAATTTCAATATACACAATTGATTGGTTGATTTTGGTGCATTGGTGAACGTAATTCCATTATCTGTTGCCAAGAAAATCAATGCTAAATGGGACAAAATAGATGCACAAATTATTCAGCTGGATATGACTCATGTATATTCAATTGGTGAACTCATAGATGTTATCATGCGCTTATCATCCGACGAACGAGTCCACCAATGTATCAACATAGTGATTGTGGACATTCTGGAAGCATATGGAGTATTGTTGAGTAGAGACTGGTCTAGCAAGCTACAAGGATACTTTTCCACAAACTGGTCACACTTATGGCTTCCGTATAGGGGCATAAATAATCAGATCTGGGTAGAATCAGAGAGATATATGAAACACACTATCACTCCCTTGAATGAACATAATGAACTGATGGCTTTTGTAGAATCACTTTTTAGCAATTGCTTCCTTGAAACTTAACTAGGGTGTTATCTTGCACAACCATCCCCAATTCCACCAGATACACAGTTGGATATCATTCCTTGTCCAAATTGTGATAATGAACTTTGTACAATTAATAGTAGTTGTAGCAGTACTAGTGTAGTTCCTAGTCCCTATACATATGATATTTGGACTATGTACTTCGATGCTTCCAAAATGCAGGAGGGATCTAGAGTTGTTTGCGTTTTAATGGACCCCCTGCAGAGAAAGCATTTGATCTCTAGTTGCTTGGAATTTGCGTGCACAAACAACACTGCAGAGTACAAAGCACTCATCTTGGGCTTACAAAAGTCCATTGACCTCAATGTTGCCATCCTGAAAGTGGTAGGTGAAACAGAAATTGTGGTGTGACAGGTACATAAAACCATACATTGTGTTTCACCTCATCTTAGAAGTTATCAACAAGAGATATTGTGCTTCATGCCAAACGTTGATGTATTTAAAGACACAATGATCGATGAGGATGAGCACAAAAATGCATTGCAGGATGTAGCGAGTGCAAGCAAAGGAAACCTCATCCCCAAGGGTGTGGTATCATTGGAAAAATTGTATGACTTGCAAAATTTCTTCTAGGGACCTGTCAATGCTAAGACCCATAGTTCCACAATGTCGCATGAGTAGATTAACTTGGGAAAGAATAAAGATTTGAAATATGTCAATCTCAATACTTGCTGCACACCACAAGAGTGGCAAGCCTTTAACTACTTATTCAAGAAGTATTGTGATGTCTTTACATGGACTTGCAATGAACTCAAGACATATGCCACGTGAATCATCCAACATGTGATACTAATAAAGGAAGGGGCCAAGGCATTCCGAAAAAAGCTAAGGAAAGTAAATCCAACGCTTGAGCCTCTTATTCAGAAAGGGTTTAGAAAATTATTGGATGCCCGGAGCATATACAAAGTGTGACACTCAACGTGGGTGTCAAATTTAGTCCCGTTGAGGAAGAAGTCCGGGAAGATCCGTCCATGTGTAGATTTCCAAAATCTTAACCGCGCATTGGACAAGGAAAACTACCCCATGTCGTCCATGGAAAAAACATTGCAAACAATATCAGGGTTTGAAATGTTTTCTTTGTTAGATGGTTATTTCAGATACAACCAGGATCTGGTTACAGAGCCTGACAAACTTAAAACCGCGTTCCGAACGAAGTCGGGCACGTTCACATTCAGACGAACATTGTTTGGGCTAATCAACGCTAGTGCACCATTCCAACGTGTTATGGACATCACTTTCCGCAGAATCATTGGGCAGAGCATAGTGGTTTATCTTGACGATGTAACAATGTTCTCCAAATAAAGGTCAGACCACATATGCCACTTAAAGAATATTTTTGAGTGATGTCGCAAGTACAGGATATCCTTAAATCCCAAGAAAAGTATCTTCTCAATGTCCAAGGGTAGTATCTTGGGCCAAATCATTGCTAAGAGTGGGATTAAGGTAGACCCAGACAGGGTCAGGACAATCACGAAGATTCCCTTCCAAGTGAACAAGAAGGCCATGCAGTCTTTCTTAGGGAAAATCAATTTCCTCCTCAAGTTCATCTCTGACTATGACAAGATTGTCAAACCAATATAGGAGATGGTAAAGAAGGATGTAGTCTACAAATCAGATAAAAGGGAAAAGGATGCATTTTATCGTATTAAGCAGGCTATAGAAGAAGCACCCGCATTGTACAACCCAAACTTTGATAAAGATTTCTTGCTCTACACTTTTGCTTATGATACTTCTCTTTCTATTGTACGCACTGATAAGGATGAATTGAACAATGAGAAGCCTATCTCCTTTATGAGCACAAGTCTGCAAGGACCAGAGCTTAACTACCCCACCGTGGACAAACAAGCTTATGCAGTATACAAGGTGGTAAAGCATTTTCAGCCCTCTCTATTGAAAAACCATTGCGTTATCTTTATCCCGCACTCAACAATTAGATCACTCCTTGTTCAACAAGAGCTGGGTGAAAGGAGAGCAAATTGGATGATCGGGTTGCAATAGTATGATCTAGAAATCAATCCAGTTCACACGATCAAGGGCCATGGTCTTTGTCGAATGGCAGCAGAAGCAGTAAATGTGAAGGAGGAAGAAGAAGAGCTTTTAGGATGGGAGCAATAAATTGAGATGTATAACGTTAAGCGAGGCTCCCCCACTACAAGAACAAACTCTTAGTACACAAATATGCATCAATACCTTGAGCATGACACAGTTCTCTCCCACTTTACGTGCGGCAAAAGAGGGCACTCACAATTAAAGAATTATCTTATCAGTTGGTGCATGGGGTGTTGTTAAGAAAGAACCACAATAGAGTATTGCTCAGGTGTTTGGAAGCACATGATTGAGAAAAGGTATTGCGTGATCTCCACGATGGACCAACCAGGGGACACTTCACAGGAAACATCACATCACATAAGGTTATGCGGGCCAACTTTTACTGGCCTACATTATTCAGAGATGCTCGTGCTCATGCCCGCCAGTGTTCGGTCTGTCAAAGGTGTGCCGGTAGAAACAAGAAGTCAGTCGCCCCACTGTAGTCCATTATAGTTGAAGAGCCTTTTCAACAGTGGGGCTTGGACATCATTGGGGATATTTTCCCACATTCATAAAAGCAACACCGCTATATCCTAATTGCTACATATTACTTCACACAGTGGATAGAAGCAGTTCCGCTCAAATAGGTGAATGATCAAAAAGTCATCATCTTTCTGCAACAGAACATCATTTCCAGGTTCGGTGGTCTATTGTAGCGGCTGCAACACCCTCCAAAATTTTGGCCTGTGCTCAAATTTCGGAGCCTACTGTGGATCCTACAATAAATCATTCCTTAGTCACTTATTGGTAAGCTGATGATCTCAAGCTCCCCTCGTTGATCTTAAGAGTCATTCACGCTTTTATATTTGTATAGTATGTGTCATCTTTGGGCATGGGGATTATCGCTTGTCATGAAAAGGGAAGTTTGTTTTGCTTCAAGGGGAAATCTTTGCGAGAATGGGTTTTCCTCACCTCATAGACATGTTTCACATTCATCTCACGCACTCTTACACAAGTGTCGCCTTTATCCTCCCAAAGTCTATCTTCGGAGCCACACTTGCCATAAGATGCCACAAAGGTTGTTGCATTAAGTGAAGTATGTGTTATATGTTCTGGATGGTCTATGTTGTATCACTAAGTGTTCAAGTGTGTGATCATAGTCAAGTTCTAACACTGTTCAAATAATTTCCAATGGTCCCACACTTAGCCAAATTACGGAGTTTCCTTAGCAACCTAGCCTCATCGAGCTTTCCTGAACTGCGCACTTCGCATTTGCAACCCTCAATATTTTCCCTTGTCTGCTAGAACTGCGTAATGTGCAAAAATCCCAACCTCCCATAGCATTCAAAATTGCATAGTGGTTTCCTCCAGTGTTCTTTCCTCAGTCGGATCCCACTGTCTCTAGAAACTGCACAGTTTTGTCCCTCAGACATCTCAGCTGCCTAGTTTGCCTTGCATATCGAAACTACGCAGATGTGTCCTCCCAGGGTCTCATCCCACAACAATGCCTTATATCCTAAAACTGTGCAGTTTTGTCCCTCAGATGCCCAGTCTTCCTTGCATCTTGAAACTGCGCAGATGTGTACTCCTAGGGCCTCATCTCGCAACAGTCACTTCTCTCTAAAACTGCACAATTATGTCTCTCAGGAGCCACGAAGAAGGATGACATGCTAGATGACGCTCAAAGAGCTAAGGATAAATAGCTAGCCTTTCCAATAATTGGTAGATGGTTGGTGTGGAGTGTGAGTAGGGGGGACAAGGTCAAAATTGGTTTGGATTCTTGAATAGGATATAAAGGTAATCAAATGCTTAGTAATTTAGTGAAAAGGGTCTTTTCACACTTAATCAAGTAGTTGATCTTGAAGATTCTTATATTTGAAGGAAAGAATGGTTATTATTAGATGCCATTGAGCAGGTGATGAGGATGCAACTACTTGGAGTGGGGTTATTGCTTCGTTAAGGATGAGTCATGTTCATATTAAGGATTTTAAGGGTGAACTATTGTGGTAAAAAAATATAACATGTGGATTATATGCCACTAAAAACGGATATAAATATCTTTGTGGGACGGTTTTAGTAGTGGATATAGTTTGGTGGTTCAAGGTTATTTGTAAATTCAATTATCCCCTTAAATCAAGGATATGTGTCTAAATCTTAGAGATGCACTAACATGGGTAATTTATACAAGAGGAATTGGTATGGGCCTACTAGAAGATCATTATGCATGGAATATATGGAGTATATATCATAGAGTCTCCACTTAGTCAACTTGTGCCATAGCACCTATATTCAAAGGATATTAAAGAATACCTGTAATCTCACTAGATATTGATAAAAAAACTCCCAAAATCCTTTTATTGAATCCCCTCCCAATACATATTTTTTATTAAGATAACCCCTATTTTTATCAAATACTCCATTTTATACCCCCCAATACCTATAAAATCCCCCTACTCCACATCCTTCACCACTATCCTCCCAACCACACCAATACTCACATATTGATTCTATTTTCACAATTTTAAAACCCCCTTTATGAATGAACATGCTAAGATATTGGTCAAAAAGGTGAAGCCCCCATGGTCTTTATATCATTTTCTTGCATCATTATCTTATATTGTTTATGCTTGGAAATAGGTCGAGTATTTTATGGGTATCAAGGATATGTGGAATGATAAATTAATTGAGGATTTCCAAAGGGATTGGCATGAGAACAGAAGGAAAAATCCCTACAAATCTCTAACTATTATTCTTGCACGAGGTATTTGGTGTTGAAAATGCAACAAGAAAATCCTATGATCCAAGTGGATATTGGTGGCCACGCGCCAAGTCCACTTGGACCCCCACCATTGTTTCTTTCAACTTTTCAGTTTCCTTAATTATAGCACAATTTACTATTTTTAACAATTTTTCGGGTACTAAACTTCTAGAGCCGTTTTGAGGCCCTAAACGACGTTTTTTGGGAAAACTAGGAGCAACATAGATCCATGGACCAATGTTGCTCTTCCCAAAGTAGTAGTTCTCAAATTGGACCAATGTTGCTCTTCCCAAAGTAGTAGTTCTCAAATAGATCTTTCTAACGAGATATTGTACGTGTCAAACAGAGATCGTATGCCAAAGTTACGACCTCGCGAAGTTGATGTACCAATTTACCCAAATGGGGCCCACAATTTGGCGTTTCATCTTCCAAGGTTAGGTTTTTGGATGTTTAGGGTTTTTTCATTGTTTCTCAACAATAAATAGGCCTTCGAGCCTCATTGTAACATAGTTCAGAGGTATGTAGCCACCACATCTCTTCTCAGAGATAAGCTACCATCGCCCTAGCTATTTATTTCCATTTTCTGTTTGTAACCATATCTCAGTATTTTACATTAATGAAATGAAGTATTATTTCCGCTGCATCTTTGTGTTTATGGCTATCTCTATAATTTGTTGTGTTCCTATTTAAATCCGAATCAGTGGTATCAAAGCGGTCTGCTTTTTCTCTGTTTTTCTTTGCATGTCCCCAACGAGGTCGGGATATAAGGAGTTAGGGCTTGAACTAGTCAAACCTTTGCAAGACCAGCCTCACAAAACCCGACGGCCTCCCAGGGCGGATGAAAAGAAAGACGAGGGAGCAGGAGATCCTATCAAAATCTTGCTTGAAGAAGCCCTTGAGTGACAAAGGAACGCAATGATGGACAACTTTGCCCAGATCCTTCAGCGGTTACCTAGGGGTGACGCATTGGCTTCCCACAGCTACTTTGGAAACACCACACCGTTTAAGGTACAAGTTAATTTTGAAATCCCCATATTCGAGGGTCAGATAGACGCAAATGCTGTCAATAAATGGTTAAATCTGCTAGAGGGTTATTTTTCTGTTCATTATTTTCCCAGTGGGGAAAAGATGATTTTCGCTCTTCTCAAAGCAGCCCCCCATGTCAAGGACTGGTGGGAAACCTACTACGAGCAGAAGGATGAAAGTATCGGCTCACTATTTTCAGCCGCACCCACCTAGAATTCATTCCGAGGGTTGCCATCAAGGAGTAGTACTACCCTGTCGGAAGCTATGAGGATCAATACATAAAGTGGACCACGCTGTGGCAGGGAAGGGACCAAGACGTGCCGGAGTTTACCAATATTTTCCATACCCTTCGCACAAAGTTGGGTATCAAGGATTCGGAGCAGCGTTTGATACTCAAATACCACAACTGCCTGCACAAGTACATCCAGGAAGAAATAGAATTCCTGAACATCTCCTCGCTCGGCACGGCATACCGATATGTCGTCAAGGTCGAGCAAAAGTTTAAATAGAAGAAGCGAGACTTTGGATCTACAAATCCGAAGCAAGGGAAAGGTGCCCTCAAACCACAGAACAAAGGACAAAGCCAAGGCGGGGTGGCCCAAGACAACCCGCCAAAGTTGCAAGCAAAGAACAATGTCGCGAAGCCGAAAAAGGACACAGGAAAATGGTGTGAGTTCCATAAGAGCTCCACTCACAACACACGTGAGTGTCGGGCCAAGCAGTCACTAGTGGCTGAGCTAAAGGTTTCAAAATCAGCTGCATGTTCCGACTCTGACTGAGAACCTGACAAGGGGAATGACAAAGGGAAGCAAATTATCGATGCGGAGCCCAACGCCACCGTCGCCACCACGAAGATCCAGAAGGAGGAACTCGAAGATCCAGAGGAGGAGGAGCGTCTCTTCCACTCCCAGATGTGGGTAAAGGGATCCCTGCTACAGTTCATTGTCAACAGCGGGAGCCAAAAGAACCTCATTTCGGCAGAGGTCGTGAAGCGGCTGGGCTTATCGACCACAACACATCCACAACCGTACACCATCTGGTGGCTTCACCAAGGACAGGATCTTCGCGTGAGCCAGTAGTGTCACCTTCCATACAACATCAAGCCCTTCACGGATGAGGTATTGTGTGACATTGCTCCCCTTGAAGTTTGTGATGTATTATTAGGACAACCATACTTGTGGAAGCGACATGCTGTGTATGAATCAAGGTCCCGTGCTGTTATTATTACTTTGGGAAATAAGTTGTACAGGATACCGGAGGTAGCACCACCTACCACCATCTCTTTGGTTACTGCAAAACAATGCAGTAAGCTCATTTCCAAAACTGGGAAATTTTTTTTCTTGATGATACGCCCTCAAGGAAAGAAGAAGACGGTGGCCACGACCTCTAGACAGGGCCCCTCCACAAGAAAACTAGAGATGGACAAGGTCATGGAGGATTATGAGGACATCTTCACCTACCCCGCAGGGGTTCCTATGCACTGTTAGGTCAAGCACTCCATCGATCTAACCCTAGGTGCGTCGTTGCCTAATGGACCAATCTATCGGCTCTCCATGCTGGAGAACGATGAAATCAAGAGGCAGATTCAGGAGCTGCTACAGAAAGGTCACATCCGTCCGAGTTCATCGCCTTGTGGGAGCCTGATCGAGTTGGTACAGAAGAAGGATGGGACTTGGAGACTCTATATTGACTATCGGGCGCTGAACAAGATCACTGTTCATAATAGGTACCCGATCCCATGGATCGATGACCTCCTAGACCAACTGAAGGGGGAAAAATATTTCAACAAGATCGATTTGAAGTCAGGATATCACCAAGTACCAATCGAACCCTTCGATGTGTGGAAGATTGCCTTTAAAGCCAAGGAGGGCCTTTTCGAATGGTTGGTTATGCCTTTCGGATTGACGAATGCTCCTGCAACCTTCATGAGGCTAATGGATGACATCTTGTGGCCATTCACCAACTCATTTATAGTGGTATACTTGGATGACATCCTAATCTTCAACTAGAGTTGGGAAGAGCACCTCTAGCACATCCGACAGGTTCTCCAAACACTGCGACAACACAAGTTATGTGCCAATTTGGAGAAATGAACTTTTGGCATGACCCAGGTTCAGTATCTGCGATACATTATTGATCAACAGGGGGTGCATGTTGATCCAGCCAAGATCCAAGTCATTCGGGATTGGCCCTCTCCAACCACTCTAACGGAGCTCCGCAACTTTCTAGGTCTTGCCAACTTCTATAGCAGGTTCATGTTGGGATTTTCTCATATCACTTGGCCCTTGAGTCAGGTCACCAAGGGAGGAGCAAAAGAAAAATTCTTTTGGTTTGAATCTCAACAGAAGGCATTCACAGAGTTGAAAGACCGCCTCTGCTTGGCACTAGTGCTCACATTGCCAGACTTGCAACAACCATTTGAGGGACAGATGCATCTAACTATGTTCTTGGGGCAGTCCTTACTCAACATGGGAATCCAATGGCATATCACAGTGAGAAAATTTCAGACACAGTCCGAAAGTATCCCACTTATGACAAAGAGATGTATTCCATTGTGCAGGCCTGCCGACAATGGAAACATTACATTTTGGGGAAGGAAACGGTCATCCACACAAACCACCGACCCCTCCAATTCATACAGACCCAAGGGAAATTACATAATGATCGCCATCAGAAGTGGTCCACATACCTGCAACAGTTCCATTTGAATATCAAGTATAAGAAGGGCAGCACCAATAATGTTACAGATTACCTCAATTGACCGCCGATCATGTCATTAACCACCGTGCTCAACTCTTGTGGGCACGAGACTTTTGATTGGCCACTTCTCTACAAAAGCAACCCAGACTTTGGCCACACATACCAGACACTCTTGGAGGGTCGGCATGTTCCAGATTTTCACCTCCAGGATGCCCTATTATGCCACCTGGGTCACCTTTGTGTTCCTTCAAGCGAGTGTGCCAATATGATTTGGGAAGCACACTATAGTCGGGCTGCTGGGCATTTCGGGGTCGAGAAAACGGTGGCAGTACTACAGAAGTATTTCTACTGGCCGAATCTTCGACAGGATGTCGGGAAGTACATCACATCATGCATTGCCTGTGCCATTGCCAAACTGACAATCAAGAAGCAAGGCCTCTATACCCTGCTGCCTACCCCTAATCGACCTTGGGAATCCATCTCCATGGATTACATGTCAGGCCTTCCTTCCACTAAGCATGGAAACGACTGTTTTTTTTTGTGGTCGTCGATAGGTTCTCGAAGATGGCCATTATGTCGGCCTAGAAGAAGAATATCATAAAATAAGCCACTGCTAAACTCTTCTATGAAAGAGTGTGGGTGCACTTTGGGATCCCACAGTCTATCATCTCAGATTGGGATAGCAGGTTCCTCAGTACATTTTGGTCCAGTCTCTGGTCGATGCTGGACACCAAACTCACTAAGTCCACAACCTTCCATCCTCAAACTGATGGCCAAACAGAGGTTGTCAACAGGATGATTGTACACATTCTACGCATGTACAACTCAAAGCATCCACGCACATGGGATGAGAGCCTCCCCTATGTTCAACACAACTACAACTGGGCTCTCCACAAACCTTTTCAGGTGGGCTTGGGATTCCAACCACTATGTCCCATTGATGTGGCCATGCCATTTGCAGCTACTCACGCAGATTCGGCTCATGTCCAGTCCAAAACAGATAAGGCAAACAACTTCATTGAGCACATCCAACATATTCACTAGCAAGTCCATGACATTCTAAAGAAATCAAATGCCAAGTACAAGCAGTGACATGATCAACATCGGGTGCCACACAAGTTTCAGGTGGGCGACAAAGTCTGGTTGCATTTGCAAAAGGAACACCTTACCGGAGCCTATCGGAAACTCAGACCACTCCGATATGGTCCTTACACCATTACCAAGGCTGTGGGAGACAATGCATTTGAGCTCAGCATTCCCCCATTCCTTGGCCTGCACCCAGTGTTCAATGTGGACTGCCTTTGGCCATACTTTCCACCATTACTAGACACATCCGACATTGCAGAACAGCTCACACCCACAAAGTTAAATCCAGATTGCATGGAACAAGCTGCAACTGATCAGATCATGGACACACAAATCAAGCACACTCACCAACAAAACATCCAACTGTATCGAGTTGTCAAAGCAGGCCAACTCCTTCACCAGGGACCAAGTTCAGCAGAAGTTTCCTCATCTCATGGAGGAACTCAATGCAATGGGGACCATTGTTTCCTAAGGGGGGAGGAATGATCTAGGTGGATATTGGTGGCCACCCGCCAAGTCCACTTGGACCCCCACCATTGTTTCTTTTAGCTTTTCAGTTTCCTTAATTGTAGCATAGTTTACTATTTTTAGTAGTTTTTTGGGTCCTAAACTTCCAGAGCCATTTTGAGGCCCTAAACAACGTTTTTTGGGAAAAATGGGAGCAACATTGGTCCAAAGTTGTAGTTCTCGGATAAATCTTTCTAACGAGATATTGTACGCGTCAAACGGAGATTGTATGCCAAAGTTACGACCCCGGGAAGTTGATGTACCAATTTACCCAAACGGGGCCCACAGTTTGGCGTTTCATCTTCTAGGGTTAGGTTTTTGGATGTTTAGGGTTTTTCATTGTTTCTCAACAATAAATAGGCCTTCGAGCCTCATTGTAACACAGTTTAGAGGCATGTAGCCACCACATCTCTTCTCAGAGATAAGCTACCATTGCCCTAGCTGTTTATTTCCATTTTCTGTTTGTAAGCATATCTCAGTATTTTACATTAATGAAATGAAGTATTATTTCCACTGCATCTTTGTGTTTATGGTTATCTCTGTAATTTGTTGCGTTCCTGTTTAAATTTGGATCATCCTAATTTAATTTTTTCCTTGAATTAAATTAGGAATAAAATTGTAATTCCACATCACAAGACAACTTGTACGAATCAACTAAGTTAAATTGACTTAGTTGGCATAGTTAATTCAAGTTGAGGGTATAACTTGTGTCATGTAGAGTGTATCCTACATTATAGGAGCCCTAGTTGACTTTATTTTGAGTTGTAATTAATTAATTCAGTTTAACTGAGTTAAAGTCAATTAAACTAGTTCCAACTGATGGAGAAACTAGTAGGAGGTCAAAAAGTGGGGTGTTTCTTCATGTGTTCAACCAGTTAACTGATGATTCACTCATACATAACTCATGCATGTCAGATCTGAGAGTTACCCAGTTGAGATTGGAGTTCAGGGACAATGTACTATATGTTGTATAATCATCCGAATTGTACAGGTGGTGCATGCATTTAGAGGAAGGCCTATGAGAATTGCACAATTCATATTGAGGAATTTCCATAATTAATAGGGGCTAATTCCTAAGGAAACAACGCAAGGAAATAGGGGCTTGGGCCAGCCAAAATTTGGTTAAGTATTGGATTGGGCTTGTTTAGGAAGTAGTGAGATAGAAAAAGATAGTGCAGAGGTTGCTCAAGCATGAGAAAAGCATTATAATCTTCTCATATTTTCAAACTAATGCAATATACAAATAGTAGGGGTTTTTAGCTGTGGTTTTCCCTAGGAAATCATTGTGTAATGTGTTGATTTAATTCTTTCTCTTGTATGCTTCATGATTTCGCGATTGTTTAATTGTTTCTACTCATGAGTAGAGTATATTCAAGTCTATTATTTTAGTAAATTACAATTATTAGTTTGAATATACAAGGAATTTCTACATGGTATCAAAGTTGAAATCGCTCTAGAAGAGGAGAATACAAGTTTGTCTTTTGTAGGTGAAATCAAATTTGCAGTATCATTCATCAGAGCTAGCAAGATGGCGTTCTACAGATTGAGACTTGAATATGCCCTTGATGGTAGTTTGAACTATATTTCTTGGAAGGACAAGATGGAGGCATTGTTGGAAGACAACAGGTTGAAGGAATTCATAGACAAATATATTCCTAAGCCTCCAGCAACTAATGCTTAAGATCTGGTAGAGTGGAGGAAATGGGTTACAAATGCGAGAAGGATCATACTAGGAGTTTGAGATCATATTGTCTCGAACCTCCACAGGAAGGAGACACCATATGCTTGTGGAAGGCCTTGACAAACCTATTTCAAAACAACAGTGACCACAGGAAGTTGGCACTGAAGGACAAGATTTAGAGAATCAAGATGGAGAAGGTCGATACAATACCACAATACTTGAGAAAGTTCACCCAATGTTAGGATGAGCTTGGAAGTGTTGGTGTTACAGTTGTTGAAGATGATCTAGTAGCATAACGCTTCTAGAACTTCCCAAGAGATGGCACAACTACCAAGATTCGGTAAATGGGAGGGAGAACCTACAAAAGTGGGAGAATTTGTGGTCTGAATTGGTGCAAGAAGAGATTCGGTGGAACACCAGAGATGGATCCTCATCCAAGCATGATGATGAGGAGAAATGTGCCTTGGATGGATAGGAAAATAAAGGGAAAGGGAAGTCATCCCATTCCAAATCAGATTATAGTCAGGTAGGAAATAAGGACTTGTCGAAGATTAAATGATTTCACTGTAATGAGCTGAGACATTATGACATGAAGTGTTTGCATAATAAGGCCGAAAAGAAGCCCTCGAGAGGAGTGGCAGGTGAAGCTCTTGCTTCACAATTTGAGTTAGATTTCACCCTCATTGCTTGCATGGTGTCATTGGTGATGGGCAGTGTGTGGTATCTAGATAGTGGAGCCTCATTCCATATGTTCGACAATAAAGAATTCTTTAGTGACTTGGAGGAGAAGGACCTCCAGATGCACATCGAAATGGGAGATGATGGAAGGTATCAAATGACCGACATCGATACTGTTACTTTTCAGAGGGAGTCTGGTTCTCCTCTCACATTAAAATATGTCATGTATGTTTCAAGTTTGAAGAAGAATTTGGTTTCAGTTGTTATGTTGGAGGACTGTGGCTACGATGTGATATTTAGAAAAGGAAAGGATTTCCTTCATCACATAGCCTCAGGAAAAGTTAATCAGATTGGGGTTCAGCTGAAGAACCTCTACAAATTGGATGTAGAAGATTGTGCTACTTTAAGCACAAAAGCATAGAAGGTGTAGAGTCAAGACATCGATGAATTATGGCATAGAAGATTGGGCCATCTTCACCATGGAGCTTTGAAGATCATGCAACATATTTCTATAGGACTTCCCAAGGGTACACTAGAGTAGAGATACATGCAAAGGGTGTACATTGGGGAAGTACAGTAAAGATACCTTTCATGATAAGGACAATTGAGCACAAGTGATCCTTGAAAGAGTTCACTCAGATGTGTGTGGACCGTTCTTGACAGCCTCCACGACCAAGCACAGGTATTATGTAATATTTGTAGATGATTTATCACACAAGTGTTGGGTTTTCTTCATGTAGAAGAAAGATGAGATGTTCTCTAAATTTTGTGAATTTAAAGCACTTGTTGAGAAAGACACTGGCAGGAAAGTGAAGGTTCTCAAGAGCGATAACGATGGAGAATATGTGTTGAATGAATTCAATAAATTTTGTGCATCAAAAGGAATTCGACATGAGTTAATAACACCCCATAGCCCACAACATAATGGGGTGGCTTAAAGAAAGAACAAAAGTATTGTGGGAGCTGCAAGGGCGATGTTACATGATCAGGGCCTATTATTGTACTTGTGGGCTGAAGCATGCAATACAACTATATATGTGCATAACAAGAGTCCTCATTGGATTCTCAGGATGAGTACACCATAAGAAGATTTTTCAGGTAAGAAACTATATGTAGCACACTTCAAGATCTTTGGTTCATTAGTTTATTGTCATGTTACCAAGGATGCAAGGATAAATCTAGAGCCAACAACTGAGTTGTGCATATTTGTGGGGTACACTGATACAACTCACAAATATCAGGTGTAACTTGCATCTCACATGATGAAAATTGTCCATAGAGATGTGAAGTTTGATTAAGACAAGGCCACACGTTGTTCCCTTGAGAGGGAGCTTTAGTTGCATGCATATGCAAAGATTTTAACTCCAAAAGAAGAACCTCGAGATGATGTGGAGCAACCACATGCAGAGGAGCAGAGAGTGGAAGCACCCACTCATGCAGAAAATTAAAGAGATGGAAGTAAGCACACCAGAGAGGCTAAAATATTGATGCATGATGATAGAGAGAACGTGGGAGAACCCACATCAAAATGTAGGCAGAGGAGGTCACTAGTTTGGTACACTAGCTACATGGATCTAATGAGCGAGAGTGTAGAGATTGAGCTATCCTATTTTTAGGACGCAGTGAAACAACCATTATGGGTTGATGCCATGGTAGAGGAGTCTGAATCCATGATTAGAAACAACATTTGGGAAGTGGTCCCAAGACTAGCAGACAAGTCAGTGGTGAGTTCCATATGGGTTTACAAGGTAAAGCGAGTAGCATATGGGAGTGTGGAGAAACACAAGACCATATTTGTGGCCAGAGGGTTCTCTCAGTTGGAGGGAATTGATTACGAGGAGACCTTTTCTCTAGTAGCAAGGTACTATTCAATTAGATCTATTCTAGCACTTTCAACACAGATGGGATGGAAGATACATTTGATGGATGTGAAGACAACATTCCTTATTGGAGTGATTGAGGAAGAGGTGTATATTGAGTAGTCGGAAGGATTTGGGACCATCAACAGAGAGTTTCATGTGTGTAGACTCAAGCGAGCATTGTATGGATTGAAACAAGCACCACGTGCTTGGTACACCAGGGTTGACAACTATTTCACCAGGTTGGGCTTCACCAAAAGTGAAGCAGATGAAAACATTTAGCATATTGTGGTTGAAGGTAAATTTTTTATTATAATATTATATGTCGATGATTTAATTCTAACAGGTGATGAGAAGTTGGTAAAATATTACAAAGAGGATCTTGCAAGAGAATTCAAGATGAAGGACCTAGGGCTCATGCATTATTTCCTTGGTATGGAAGTATGGCAAGAATATGATGAAATGTTTATCTCTCAGGGCAAGTATGCCAATGAGATATTGAAGAAGTTCCACATGGAGAGAAACAAGCACGTGGAGACTCCTCTAGCATGGAATTGGATGAAGGAAGATGCTACTTTAGGTGAAGTAGTGGAGGCTACTATTTATAGGAAACTTGTGGGTTCACTTATGTATTTGGTGAACACATGACCAAACATATGTTTTGCAGTTAACCAACTTAGTCAAGCAAAGGTTAAGCCAACCAAACTCTATTGGAAGGCATCTAAACATGTGTTGAGATACCTCAGAGGCACCACTCAGTTTGCTCTTTGGTAAAGACGGACAGAGGGAGTGAAGTTGCAAGGATTCACAGATGCATATTGGGTAGGGAGTCCATCTGACAGGTAGAGCACATTAGGGGGAATCTTTAGTATTGGGTCAGCAGTAGTTTCTTAGTACAATAGGAAGCAGAGATCAATTACACTCAGTTTAGCAAAAGCAGAGTACATGGATGCTAGTCAAGAAACTTGTGAGGCTATCTGGATGAGGAAGATCCTTGTTGGATATTTGGTTAGTATATGGATCCTATAGTGATTTACTGTGACAATCAGAGTTGTATCAAACTTTTTGAGAATCTAGTATTTCATGATTGGTCCAAGCATTTTGACACCTGGTATCACCATCTACAAGATTGTGTGCAGAGGAGAATAATGTTGTTGAAGTACATTCCTGCAATGGAATTGGATGTAGACATCTTGACTAAGGCACTATCAAGAGGCAAATTTGAGTTCCAGAGAGGCAGGATTGGGGTATCTGATAATCCCTTTCTTGTTAAGAGGGAGTGTTAAAAATTTAACAAAAAAATCCTAATTTAATTTTGTCCTTGAATTAAATTAGGAATAAAATTGTAATTCCACATCATAAGGCAACTTGTACGAGTTAAATAAGTTAAATTGACTTATTTGGCTCAGTTAATTCGAGTTGAGGGTCTAAATTGAGTCATGTAGAGTGTCTCCTACATTATAGGAGCCCTGTTTGACTTTATTTTGAGTTGTAATTAATTAATTCAGTTTAACTGAGTTAAAGTTAGTTAAACTAGTTCCAACATATGGAGGAACTTGTAGGAGGTCAGATAGTGGGGTGCTACTTCATGTGCTCAACTAGTTAACTGATGATTCACTCATAAATAACCCATGCATGTCATATCTGAGAGTTAACCAGTTGAGATTGGAGTTCAGGGACAATGTACTATCAGTTGTATAATCATCTGAATTGTACAGGTGGTGCATGCAGTCAGAGGAAAGCCTATGAGGATTGTGCAATTCATATTGAGTATTTTCCCTAATTAATAGGAGGCTAATTCCAAGGAAACAATGCAAGGAAATAGGGACTTGGGCAAGCCAAAATTTGGTTAATTATTGGCCTGGGATTTTCTAGGAAGCAGTGAGACATATAGAGATAGTCGAGAGGTTTCTTGGGCTTGCACAAAGCATTGTAATCTTCTCATATTTTTTTACTAATGCAATATACAGATATCAGAGGTTTTTAGTTGTGACTTTCCCTAGGAAATGATTGTGTAATGCATTGATTGAATTCTTTCTCTTGTATGCTTCGTGATTTTGCGATCGTTTAATTGTTTCCGCTGATGAGTAGAGTAGATTCAAGTCTATTGTTTTAGTAAATTACAATTAACAGTTTGAATCTACAAGGAATTTGTACATTTGGGTTGCAAGGAATTATACTTTATTTAAAGACAAGATCATTCCATCTCGTTAGTTTTCATCTCAAAGCCTAAATATTTTTAGATGTTTTAAATGGACAAAATAGAAGAAGCCTTGTAGGAATATTGTCATGGAATAAGTGGATTGATCAAGGGCATGGGCCTATTTCGATGGAGTAGCTGAAGGTGATCCCAACATTTGTGGGGTTAGGAGCATTCTATATATGATGGAAGCTCATTAAATTAGACTTAAAGTAGGATTAGGTATTGACTATAATTTCTTTTGATACTGATAGAATCAAAACTAATACCAACTCTTGTGATAGAAAATGGTGTTAAAAAAATTGGAATATTTTGGGACCCTCTTCCAGTGATAAGTTGGATGAAGGGCTTATTTACTTTGGATAATTTCATATCAAGACCATTATAAGAGAATATTCAACTTAAATTTGTAATTTTGATTCTATCTCACTTCAACATGACTATAAGTAAAGATACTCCTTGGTTGATGGTTTATCCAACTATGAAAGTCTATTGGATGTTGGTATTTGGTATATTTTAGAGGAATTGGATGGTCTACAAGATAAATACGATCATGCTCCTTTCTTTTAATAGTGTTATGGTGTCCTATATTAATATTGTAAATAATTGAATTATGGTATGATGTGATACCTTTTGAGGTGATTTTATGGTTTTATATGGAGTGGGGATTTCTTGGATAGTTATGTAAAATTATATGCAATTTAATTTAATTATTTTGGATAAGTTCCAACCTCACAGGGGCTTCACTCAATGAACCTCTAACATATCACGTGCGTTCGTGACATACTAAATAATACCCCTAATTTGACTACATATTGGAAAATACCTCTAAAAATCACATTATTTAACCCCCTACCAATATGAACCTAATACACCTTCCCAATTTAAAAAACTCCTATTTTCACTAGATATTGTAGGCATCCATTTTTTCATTTAACATTTTTTATACCACTTTTTATTTTTCCATTAACTTTGAGCTTCATTATTTATACCTGCCAATATAAAAATCCTTTACCCCCTATATATCCCCCAATATATTATGTCATTTTTTCCTCAATATATATCCCCCAATATGAACCCACATGGTATGGTATTTCTTCCCCAGTGAAGCCTCCGTGTCCAACTTACACCATGGGCTAATTGTAATGGATGTATATGCAATGTGTAGGTCTCCTCGTGCTTGGTAATTTTTAAGGTTGTTAGCCTATATTTTGTAAATAGTGGGAAGGATATTTGGAAAAATTTGGTCATGTTAGTGAATTGCATAAGACATGCTTCAAATCATGCGAGGGTTGTAACCTTGTTTATTTAAATAAAGTTATGTAGTTTTTCCTTTTTTTATGATGGAAAACATAAATACTTCGTTTGAATTTCTCACTCAAAAGAAAAGGAGAATAGAGAGTGGGATTTGTGAAAATCCTAGTGGGTGCTCAACCAAATAGTCTTGTTGATGCATATTTATGGAATGGATCTAGTTAATCGTCAACTTTCTATAACATTTTTGACCACTTTTGAAGTCCCTTCGTTGTGAAACATGTAACAATATTGGATAACACTCCTATTATTACAATTGCAACCCAATCTTGGAGAACATATTAACAAGAATGAAACAATTATTGATTTTTTTCTTTTCAAGTTTTATATTTGACAACTTCTTGTCTGAGATTTATCAATGTTCAAGAAGGTGGGTATTTGTCATTCTATTTAGTTATAATTTCCAATGTTTCTTTCCTTACATTATCCCCTTGATTTAATATGTTTGATTATAGTGCAAATATGATATTTGAACTTAATGTAGCTAGAAATTATGGATGCTTCATTTCTTGTTTGTAAATAGGAAGAAAGGGTAGCTAGAATTTTCTTATATAAATTCCTTATGCATCATAAGAGTAATGGATAATCATGCTTTCCATGAACAAGAATGAAATTTAAACAAAATAAGGAAAGACAAGGCATGCTTGATTTGGAGGAAATATATACTCATTGTCTGTAGGGATTAATAAATCGATTCAATTCCTACAAAGGTGTGATAGAATAGAACCCAAATATAGGAGGGTATGTATAAAAGCTTCCTCTCAAATCTACCTTTTTGTTTGTCACAATACTATATAGAAAAAAAATATGAAAAATTCTCTTACCAACACTCAAGGTGATGTAGATAAGTTTGGTTATCATTTCCTAAAATTTCTAATGACTAACCATTTTTTGAAAAATATAATATCCACACAAGTACATACAGTTGGCATCTGTGCATATTCTATTATTCAAGACTACCATGGATGAAACAACAATGACCAACATAAGGGCCACCTTCATTAAACCCTCGCCAAATCATTCACTAAAGTCCTACTTCAGTCACTATAAGAAACACATTGTTTGGAGGAATCCTTTCATGATATTTTGTAAATGTAGGTTATACATGTAAGGGATATGAATAAAGTGTGGCAAACACAATAAATTGCGCAACATAACCTACAATTCCAAAAGATATATGAATTAAGTAACCACTAGAAAAATCAATGACTACACACTAAAATAGGAAGCATCCACCCCATAATTTGAAATATCCCATTTATATGAAAATGTGAGTCAAAGTGGCACAAAATTCATGCATGTATTGACATCTTGCTTCCATGCCAATAGCCAACATGTAGGACTAGACTTATGGCTATTGTGAAAATAAAAGTGTATCCTTAGGAAAAAGAGACTCAATAACTATGTCTCCACTCCTCCATTCTTAAAATGGTGGACTATTTTACAAAGAAAAAAAAATGTTTAATGATAAATTTTTAGCCAAGTCCATGATGTTTCTTCCCTAAAGGATGTAATTATATCACCAAATTATATTTTATAGGTTCAAGTGAGAAAGCATATTAAAACCGCTTCAAATGCATATAGTGTCATGAATGTAGATTGAACAACCCATTTCTTCTTCACGTTGCTTCCATGTAGACAATTTCGATATTTTCCTATGTCAAAATAGAACCTTAGTAATGGTAATGTCCATCATCACTTGCAATTGAATTTCTAATGTAAAATAGAAATACATACTCTATTACTAACATCCTCAATAATTGGTACAAAATAAGTTAGAAATCCACAGTGTTAACCAACCAACCAACATAAGGATGCAAAGTTGTTGGATACCTAATAACTTTAATGACATAAATGACCAAGAAATAAGAAAGTCTTACCACACCAAAAATAGAAGAAAAACCAACACAAGGATGAACATCAAGATGATGAATCTATGTAGAATAAAGGTCTAGTACTAGTATGTCTTCATAGTAGTAGTTGTAAATAGTTCACTTATTGTACTTGTGATCCAACATGATTCATTCTCTCTCTACACGATTATGATGTAAATTAAAAATAAAGAAAACTAGAAGAAGAAAAATAACAAATGGTAAGGTTGTTGATTCTAGTAATTGACAACAAATGTTTAATGGAGAATATGGTCACCCTAAAGTGCAACATTCCACCACACCAAATTGTTTTTTATTGATAGATAGTTTTCGAGATATCTTGTCGATTGAATCCAACTCCATTTTTCAAATTTAGAAAAAACATGTCAAAGACTTTTGATTTGCATACATTCAAAGTGCACACTCTTCAAAGAAAAAAATGTGAACTAGACCAAATTCACATTGATAAATGAGAATGCCTTGAAAGTATCTCTAAATACGGTAGAACTCAAATTCAAAGAAGGATAACTTTAAAAAAGTCAACAAACCTTAATTGAGCAAAATAAGGCTGAGTTCAATGCTATGTAAACTAAGAAACAACAATTTAATAAAATATTTACTTTTATACCTCAATTACAACTTAGGTTGAATATAAATGGAATCTAAAGGAAAATATAAAAATTCAACTACAAAAGGTTAAGAAATTTATTTTCTATGAAACATATTCTAATGACAATTAAGAATTGAGAAAAACATATGCGTGAAATCTATTTTATGCTTAAAATGAGAAGAATCATATGTGCAAAATCTATTTTATGCTTAAAATCATTCATTTTTGTTGGGAGACAATGAAAAATAACATAACATCTTTACAAAAGAAATTACATCA
This sequence comes from Pinus tabuliformis, assembly GCA_031772625.1. NCBI lineage: Eukaryota > Viridiplantae > Streptophyta > Pinopsida > Pinales > Pinaceae > Pinus > Pinus tabuliformis. Next base: position 471,372,099 of record CM062808.1, read on the forward strand.
ATTACCTTGTAATTTTGAGTGACTATCTATGTTATGAATGCATCCACCTCTAGATGTCCTAAATGCAAATAAAAGAAAATTAAAGTAATATATGCTATAAAACTAAAGAGAACAAACCATATGTCTTTCCTCTCTGTTTTTGATAGCTTAGCACTAGACTTATGACTAAGAAGATTATTCTCAGGTTTCACATTGAAATGTATGATGCATTCATGACCTTCTTTATACAAAATTGTCATACCATGGGCTCCATAACTTGAAATACTATTAACATTTATGAAGAAGGGCCAATCATCCATAGAGTGGCTCAACATGTATTCCTAAATGAGCAATTGGTGGTATTTATTCCTTGTAGAATAAAAAAAGGTATGAAATGCTCGTGATCAAAATTTTCATGATGTTGGCTTGTTGGGGCCTGACCCAAGTTCGGAGTTAATTAGCCAAACAAATCCCTGTACTACTGGCCCTTTCGGCAATAGTTCGCAGAGTGCAGACTGAGGTCTCACCCGAAGTAGTATGGGAGGGTGCTAGAACCAGGTTTCCACACCCTTGAGATGTCTGAGAGGTACGATTGGTTCTCTAGTTGTTCCTGTGCACAGGTCACCTCGCACACTTCCCGTTCCTCACGGCCTGATACATTGCCTTCACAGCCCTAACCAGGGGTTGTGCCACGCTCTGCGCTATTACCCGGGATCTTACTTATCTTCCAGTGTTAATTAATTACCTTCACCTACTTGAATGTCTTAAGTTATAATTAGCAATACAAAACATTCATACACGATCGCGCAGTAAATAAACAATATACTTGCAAATTATATCCAATCATGCATTAAACCAGGAAAATATACACATAATTATAGCAAAACTTCTCTTTATTGATTCTCCCAACGGTTACAGACTCGACCTGCCCTGCGCACTCAGTTGCAGGGGTCCGCGCACTTAGCTGTGGACTACTAGGCCTTTGCGCACTCAGCTGCAGAGCCTTCTCCTACTCTATGACCCACAAACACACTTTACACTTCCACTCAATCACTTAGACTTCTCATGCTTCCCTTCTATTAGTTAATTTCTTATTTTCTACACTTAGAGCCTCTCTCTGTTTATATAATCCCATGGTCCGCAGACCATGGGTAGGTCTATCTAGCCGACATTACATTACAAAAATAGGGTGGACAACCCTATGACTCTATTATACTTTCGCACCCCACGCCTGCAATTCGCGGAGCTTTTACAAAAAGATTTGGTCAAAACTTAGGCTTTAAGCCCCAAAACATGCCTTGGGGGGATTCCATGCCCAACAGGCCCCCAACACAAACATCGTGACTCGCCCTCGAGTCACTCTGTTGGTGTAGAGATCTTTGCACAGAGTCCATCCAACTGTTCTTGAACTGCGGCAAGGTCAGCAGCGCACTGAGCTACTGCTTGCTGGATCATACGTTGTTCCGAGACCTCTCTGTCGGAAGTGCTTCTCTGCATCAGTGCGTGCATCCCTTGCATGTGTGCAAGCTTGCCTTCAATTTCTTCTACGATGGTGAAGGTTTTGTCGATCCAAGGTTGAACGCGCGCCTTCAAGACTGCTTCCTTGTGTCATGCCAAGTCCACCTGCTCTTTCAGCGCTTTAGCCTGTTGCATCCACGCAAGCCTCTAAGTGAGGGCCACCATCTGTGTAGTTCCTTTGACCCTGTCATACTGTTGTTGGAGTTCTTGTGCCTCTGTCTCTAAGCACTGGATGTTGGGGTCCTCCTGTAGATTTGTGAGGACCTCAAAAGATTCTTCCAACATGCTGGTGCAGTCTCGCACTGCACTGCCAATTTCGTCCAGCTCGCTGTGATAGCACTAGCGTGTTGTTCTCTGACTTCCGGAGGGGTGGACAACTGCGCCTTTAACCGTAGCTCGACGATCTAAAGGTTCAGCTCCAGCTGAACCTTTGTCATTTCCTCCCACACCTCACACACCCTTGCTGCTAACCTGTGGATGTGCGCCTCTGCTGTTATGTCTGCTGGGATGGCCAGCTCCAGGACACTTTGGCAAGCTGCGTCTATTACCTGTACCAGCTGTTGATTCTACGACACAACTTCGTCGTGCTGCAAGCTCAATTGTTCCATATTGATTTTCTGCTCGCTGAGGACTTGCAGTGTGCGACTCTCCCTAGCTTGCAGCTCTGCAGTTATGCCATCCTACAAAACATATAAGGTGTCCCGCGGGAGTGCAGCGAGGTTGATGCCGAGACCCTTCAGCGTGCTAATCGTAGGACTGTTGGCCTCATTTGTTGTCACTAGTGCCCCTTCCGGCAGCAATATGGAATTCTTCATCCGCGCGCGGAACATCTGTTATGTTGTCATTGTTCCAACTACGAGGCTGGTCAAAAGGGTACCAGGTTGAGGAGGGCGCACTTGTAATTCCTGCAGCTGCGCTCTGAGGGCCCCCAACACAATCTGGTTCTCTTGCATGAAATTTTGGAGGGCCTCAGAGGTGTCTTTACGCACTGTCTCGCCGATGTCGTGCAGATCACCCTCGGTTAGGGTGATCAGGTCAATAGACAACTTCGAAGCCTTGACCTTCTTGCACGACCCTGTCTGTTTGGTTGGGTGCTGGCGCTTCAATTGTGTTGACGCGGTTTGTGGGTTGTGTGTTATAGACATTTTTGGGCCCTACAACCCCAAGCATGAAATGTCCATAAACCAAGGGCTCCTAAGTCCCTAAAAGTGTTGTTCTAACCCCTAAAGGAACAAGGTCAACAGATTACAACTTCTCCTAGAAGTTCTCCATGAGAAACTGCTCAGAATTGGTCAAAACAGGATCATTGCAGCTGCTCCACCGGCTAAGTGCGTTGCATCTCACCTAAATACACTGTGAGGGTGCGTTGCATTTCAAAATTCCCTTCTGTGGGGTGTGATGGGCGAGAAATGACAAATGGCAGTGTCATTCCGCGAGGTGGAGAGGTAATGGAAGCTTCCAAAATCTTCTCCTGTGACACTTGCCTCACTAAATTCGACCAAGGATGAGTAAGAGGCCATCAGTCTCCAAGTGGAAGCAAGAACTATCAGAGAGAAGACACTAATCAAATCACAAGCTGACTCATCCCCCTTACAGATATCTATATATGGATCCCTCATCCCAGAGATCCAGAGGCTAGAATTTTGCATATTGTAAGGAATTGTTGTTGGTTTCTAGAGACAAACATCAGATTGTTGGGTGACCTAAGCTTTGTTTGAGGTGAAGAGGGGCTTCTTTGCTGGGAGGTTGATGTTGGGTTGGAACAACTGGTTGTAACTCCTCCTGGCTCTTTTCTTGTTTATCAATAAAAGCTATTTGAGTTTTCCTCCATGCTTTTGTATCATTGATGCTTGTTACATTTGTATGGTCAATTTACATCTGATCCTAGATTGTTTATGATTATAGATCCATGTCTTTGTATAGTGCTATGCTTCTGTGATCTTACAGGTACTTTGTGAAGCTGGGCGTGCAAGGGAGCAGGTAGCTGAGGACTATCAAAGAAGAGAGGGATCGAATCGAAGGATTAGCGCAAGACAGAGGTTGGTCTTTTTGTTCCTCTCTATCTATAATTCATAAAGGAAAAACAAAAGTAGTTTTTCTCTGTTTGTTTCTAAGGCAGCTGTCACACCTTAGTGGGATAGAGCAGTTCTAAATAGACACTTTTCCCTGTAACAAAATGGCGACTCCGCTGGGGAACTAATTATTTTGTTTGTTTATCATTCTTTGTTGTCTATTTCATAAACTTACAAGTAGCATTCGAACTGCATTTGCCATAAAAAATGCAAAGTAGACAACTGCTACTTCAATCCATCTACTTGATTTTTTTATGATTTGAACAACTGATTCACAAACTATCTGATTGCCCTTGTGATAGCTCTTAGATCCTCCTTAGATCTACCCCTAATTGTTGCATTATTGATTGCTTTTTGCTCGGCCAAAACCCAAGAACTGAACTGCAAACTGTGACCCGGAACCCGAACAAAGTCTCGTTTCTGGCCCAGCGCAGGTACTGTTCAGAGATTCTGAATTTCAGCGCACTTCCTGAGTGTACAACCTGCGCTGCATTTCAGATTCTCTGTGTTACAAGTGCGCTGATCAGACTAGCTCTGTGCAGTTGTGGTTTCTGTGGTTCATTCTTTCCACTTCTATTCTTGAATTTTGCTGCCTGTGATCAGTATATGTCTGTTTGAAACCCCTTCTCCTTACTGTTGATCCGCCTCCTTTGTACAAAAGAGCTGTAGATGTTTTTATGTGTTTGTTGATTCATTTACAGTTCTCCTTTGCAAAAGTAGCGTAATTGTATTGTCATCCTTTGATTTGAAACTGTCGCAAGTGTCGATTTCAATCGTATGAAAGAGTTTGATTACTGTTGATGGTCGATTATCCTGTTACTATTTTTGTTGGTCTGAATTTGTAATTTTCTAGTGTCAAGAACAAGTATTCATTTCAAAATCATAAGGTGTTGTAATCGTCTCCTTTTTTTGATTTCGAAAAGAAATTTGTTGATATTTGTCGCTTGAAAAGAAATTCAGATTTGTGCATCAACTTTCTTTTTAGCATTCATATACTAAGAAAGTCGAAAACAAATACATGCATGTGCATTTGCATATAGACAGTCTGATTTCTTTGATTTAGGAAAGTGCATTTAGAGTGTGCTCTCTGCTCTTTGTGAAAAGATTCTGTCTTTCTTTTCCCTAGTAGCTAGGATTTTCATTGCATAAAAGAGATAAAAAGTTTGTTTATCATCTTAGATTGCATTTTAGGAATTACATCTACATCTCGTGGTGAACTCGAAAGGCAAACTTCATAAACAAGATCAACTTCAAATAAATTCAATGAATCTAACAACGCTTTGGAACTTAACGCACAACATTTAGAAGTCTAGGCTAGAGATGTATTCCGGCGTTGTAAAGCCTGGTAACTGTTGTTCTCACTGATGGTTGGGTGATTCCTCCACTTTGAGACGATAAGTGCCAGTACGGACTTGTTCTCCCACATACCGTCGAGTATATTTTGGGAGACCCCAATAGGCTTAATCCTTTATCCATAGGAAGCCGTGTCTGCCGCCCTATCGATCGCAATGCACTGAACACAACATTTGGGAAGATTGACTGCCGTACCGTAAAAAGTATTTTGCAGTTTTGCGATTGGTTTGGTACTCCCTCTACCTAGATTTCTAGAGCAGTCCCTTTCATTCCTTTTCAGACTCCTTAACGGAAAAGGTCCATCTGAGCACTTGTCACTTCAGGCTCATTAAAAATCGAAGGAGACTAGAGTCATCTTTTGTTTTTTCTCGACTCTTAAAAACTGAAAAAACAAGTTGTGTCAAAGCGTCTAAAAATTTATTTTAAACGGAACATTCATTACCCCTTTCCTACGTTGATCTTGGGTTGAGAAAATGGAATCCACCAACCAAGGAATTCCCCTTGGAGAAAATCCTAATCCCTTCTCCTCTTGGGGAGATGTTGGTGCACCCCATATGGCCACATTGTCGCTTCCAGGACTGACAATTGGTTTGCCTGTATGGCTCTTCTCAACCTCTGTCATTCAGAACACCACAATTCCTGAACAATCGAATCAGCAATTGGACGAGTCCAGAGTTACCCACCAACCTTCTACTTCCTCTAATTCTTCCTCTCCTCCTTCCTCCTCGCTTGATGGGGCTGGTAAAGCCAAAAGTCAAGTGCCTAAGGAGAAGAAGAAAAAGAAGAAGAAGGAGCCAAAAGCGAATGGGGGCAAACGAGCGTCGTCTAGCGAAAATCCACACACTGCACCGACCAAGCCTAAATCACCATGTGTCATTTGCAAAGGAGACCACTATCACAAAGATTGTCCTTGCATCCTTCTGATCTTAAGGGACTGGTCTCCTCGTTTGCACAACTCGGTGTCGTCAACCTCTGATGATCATGTTGAAAACACACCGTCAACTAGTGAAAGTGAAGCCCCGGGACAAAAAGGAAAATATAGATTTCCTTGTAAACTATGCGAAGGCGATCATGCCGTCCACCGTTGTCCCTTCTTAGACGAAGCTAAAAGAGTTTTGGATGATCGTCCGGTTTCACCATTACGACTTCCTCCTGGATATAAAAAACTCTTGCCGATTCCGTCACTAGTTGAAAATCCGGCTGGCCCGCTCAGGTGGTCGGCCGAAGCATCTATCATTGAAGATAAACCATCTAAATCCATACCAGATGAAAGTCAAAAGGTCGAGGCGGCAGTTTACCTAGTCGTGCCTTCAGAGGTTCCATCTTCAGATGATACAGTCACTGAAGAGAACAAGGATGACACCGTCCAAATTCTTTTCATAAGCACAGACTCCAATGAACATGGGGGCAATTTACCCGTTCCATTACCGCAGGAAGGAATTTAGTCAGAGTCATACCCAGCCGTCTATTCGGTCCCACCTCCAAGCAACCTAGTTGTCTCCTTCAACTAGAATCAACTAGGCAGACCCCGTTTACCAGCTAGTATACCGTTCCGAATTATTGTTCAAATATATAGAATGGTTATGGCTGGTACCATCATAGATGAAGGGGCTTCTGTGAGTATCCTTTCCTCAACTACTTGGAAAGCGCTTAGTTCGCCATCGCTTTTGCCTGAGATGAGAAATCTGACAGGCTTTGATAAAGGAACCAGTCGATCGTTAGGGATCCTTCCCAGTGTGCCCATAACATTGAGAGGGAAAACCGTTCACATGAACGTGATGGTAGTTCAAGGACCCCTGGATTACAATCTACTCCTTGGACGAGACTATATTTATTGCATGAGAGCCATTGTCTCATCACTCTTTAGAGTGATGTGTTTTCCGCACGAAGGAAGAGTGGTCAAGCTCGTGGACCAGCTTTCATTTCCCAGATCACGCATAGAAAATAGTCATATACCATCCCTAAATAGTCTTTTCACGCAAGAAATGTCTCACTCTCCAGTCCGTCCACCCGATGAGCGCGAGTGATTCGAGGGGACATGACTGAAACCCAGCGGGCATGCACCCTAGTCTGCTTCGGCAGGAAAACTTCGGGTATAGGGTAGGTTTCCGCGAGAGAATATGACCTCCGTACTCATGTCCGTGATGGGAAGAGGGAGTTGGACTGGAATAATATCCTCTTGTCAAAGTTATGTGGGTTGGCGGGCATCGCCGCTCACCTTTGTTTATTTCGGTAGGTATCGCCGGAGAAGTGTTTTTTTTACGAGCTAAATAGAACAATCTTTGGGTAGCCTGAAAGAGGTATAACTTTCTTGATAAAACAAATGTTTTTTCAGCTCGAATAGAAGGTGACCTTGAAACTCTGTTTTATACCTAGGGGCATGCAAGCCTTTTGGCGTGCAAGCGAAGAGCGACTATTTATTTTTTTAAATTTGTAGGACCTCTAACCCTTTAAACTCGTAGGATTGGTCGTTTCCTAACTTGCATAAAGAAAGGATGTGGGGCAAAACTCTAAAAGTTGCCATTTTATATGAGACATTCTTATCACACGACTGGATTAATCAAGCAGTTTTAGCACATAGTTCAAGCTCGTTAAAAAATAAACATAAGACATGAGCAAATGTTTCCACCCACGTTTAAGCTCGTTAAAAAATGAACTATTCCCCGGTAAATAACCATCGTGAATGTAGTACTTCAGCCATTAAAGCCTTAGTTGTGTTTGCATTGTCACCTCCACTTTTTCATTGGCCGATCATTCGCCTCCATTTGATTGTTTACCCATTTTGAGGAACAACTGCGAAGAGTGATTTCACTAGCCATACTTGTGACGCTGCCGTGATTGGAAAATTCCAATCCTTACCTGGAATCAGCTGCTACCCATTTTATCACTCGTTCCTCAAAAGACGAGTCTCCTTTAAGCTCTTTTCAACTGACTCGTAAAATATGAAAAGATTCCCGAGCCATTGGCCTCTCCAGCTCGTTAAAGGGACAGGAAGTGCTATCGCTCCTCTAGATTTTAATCTTTTTGGACCTGAGGGATTATTACACAAAAAGATCGAGCGCTTGTTTTCTTCGGCTCGTTAAAAGTATCAAAAATTCATCCCTTCTGTATTGTTTTATACTTTTTCGGACTTAAGGGGTTAGATGACGAAAAAGGAATTTTGGAGTTACCTTTACGTTCCTTTTTAGACTCTCTAAAATTGAAAAGGATTGAGTTATCTTTGTCGTTAAACTCGTTAAAAAGATTAATAGCGACAAACTTGTCTATAGACAAGAACGAGTTTCACTATCGCTAGGCTCATTAAAACATAGCGATGGGTTTGCCCGAAGGGAAAATTATAGAACAAGCATATGTTATCCTCCTCAATCTTGACAAAAATAAAGAGGTACTGGTCAGCAATGACTGGGGAAAATTGGGAAGAAAACTTAAAGAAACTTTGTTGGTAGCAAGTCGCTCTTGAACATGACAGTTCCGCTCCGTGTCTGAGTCGGGTTGGGTTGTTCATTCAACCGGTCACATCACCATGGTCACGCCATACCATCCACATTTGGGGTTAATGCTACCAATCCATCACATCAGTGTCGCCGATATGTTCAAGAGAAGTCATTCAGAGAATTCACCTGTGTCTCACCCACTACCATACATTATACTCCATTCTTTCATGACTGCCACCCTGAACCTTATATCACCAGATCGTTTTCACCTCCATTAAAATCATTTGCTCCGTTCCGTGTCATTGATGTGGGATTCATTAAGGCCCTCCTGTGACGGATCACTTCTTGTCGACATCAATTCATTATCCAAGAAGTTGATCGAGGAACACCCCATTCAGTACTTTGAAGCTTGCATGACTCAATGGCAAGTTTCTCACTTCCGGCAACAGGTTTACATCAATGGCCTTCGATCGAAAGATTTTGTGTGGTGTTCGACGCCATGTCCTTTATTCACACCACGTGAATTGTACTGCAGTACCTTGAGGGTCATTATCATTATTGGTGATTCCTCTCGCACTTGTTAACAGTTTACATCATTGACTGGTAATCAAGCGATGTCTTTCCATGTTCGACTTCATAACATTTCTCACATGGATCAACTTGTACTTCGAGTGAAGATCGGACGAGATTGAATGTTATGTACCTAGGGGGGATAATATGGGGTACCAAGGGAGTTCCATGTTCGACTTCAGAGCATTTCTCACATGGATCAACTTGTACTTCGAGTGAAGATCGGACGAGATTGAATGTTATGTACCTAGGGGGGATAATATGGGGTACCAATTGTTGTAGCTCTGATACCAAAGATATAAGAGAATAGAAATAAACCCAGGAATAACAAGATCAAATATAGCTCTGATACCAATTGTTGTAGATCTAACCCAGAAATACTATAGATCTGATATGAGAATACAAGATAATGCAAATATACCGAGAAACAATAAGATAGACATAGATAGAAATGTTGCTTTATTGATCAAACCCTTAAGGTAGGGCAACACCATACATTCACTCCTTAAGGAAGGAGAACACTCCACAAGCCATATGCCTGTTCATACAAGAATACTTCTCTTCATCTTCATCCATGTGGAGTCTCTAGCCTCTATATAGGCCTCATACATACAATACCATGCATCATTACCATGGTTTCCTCATACCATCAACTAATACCATGGGCCCATTACATTATTATTAACTACTTGTGGTCCCTTACATGACATGGGTTAACCACCTTATTTATTACTATGGCCCATCCCATTATTACATTATTACCTTGGGTACCTCCCTTGGTACCCCATATTATCCCCCCTAGGTACATAACATTGAAGACCCCAGATCTAGTTTCATCCATCCGGGCTGCGATATATATTCAGGGAAATAAAGACATTAAATGTACATCATTGCTGCACAGATAATCATCCGCTCAAAAGGATGATGGCTCTATCAGAATCATCAGTCTACACTCAGACGATTGTCTATCCTATGTACATGAGAATGAATTTATAAAGCTGAGCATGGGAATGCCCGCCTCAGCTAGATCATGAAAATAGTATGAAGATAATGTATTTTATTGTATCTTATTACAGGTCTCCTCCCAGCATTGAAAGAACTTCGGATCCTCATAATAAAGCATTTCACCCGACACCAAAAGGTTAACGGCCTCATACTTTAGGGGGCAACTGTTATAGACATTTTTGGGCCCTACAACCCCAAGCATGAAATGTCCATAAACTGAGGGCTCCTAAGTCCCTAAAAGTGTTGTTCTAACCCCTAAAGGAACAAGGTCAACAGACTACAGCTTCTCCCAGAAGTTCTCCATGAGAAACTGCTCAGAATTGGTCAAAACAAGATCACTGCAGCTGCTCCACCGGCTAAGTGCGTTGCATCTCACCTAAATACACTGTGAGGGTGCATTGCATTTCAAAAGTCCCTTCTGTGGGGTGCGATGGGCGAGAAATGACAAATGGCAGTGTCATTCCGCGAGGTGGAGAGGCAATGGAATCTTCCAGAATCTTCTCCTGTGACACTTGCCTCACTGAATTCGACCAAGGATGAGTAAGCGACCATCAGTCTCCAAGTGGAAGCAAAAACTATCAGAGAGAAGACACTAATCAAATCACAAGCTGACTCATCCCCCTTACAGATATCTATATATGGATCCCTCATCCCAGAGATCCAGAGGCTGGAATTTTGCATATTGTAAGGAATTGCTGTTGGTTTCTAGAGACAAACATCAGATTGTTGGGTGATCTAAGCTTTGTTTGAGGTGAAGAGGGGCTTCTTTGCTGGGAGGTTGATGCTGGGTCGGAACAACTGGTTGTAACTCCTCCTGGCTCTTTTCTTGTTTATCAATAAAATCTATTTGAGTTTTCCTCCATGCTTTTGTATCATTGATGCTTGTTACATTTGTATGGTCAATTTACATCTGATCCTAGATTGTTTATGATGATAGATCCATGTCTTTGTATAGTGCTATGCTTATGTGATCTTACAGGTACTTTGTGAAGCTGGGCGTGCAAGGGAGCATGTAGCTGAGTGTAGAAATTTTGAATAATTTAACACATATTCAATGGAGATTATCCTGATCATGTACTATTGCGGAAAACATACACAATACATAAGCTCCTCTACGTTGATCATCAATAACAATAAAACATCAAGAGCATTCACACATTAACACAGTATGTATCTCGGGGAAAGCATCTCGCTAAAAACCCCAACTATCTGTATATTAATGATTGAGTCATGTAACATTACACAGCATAATACTTCTCACAAGTATCTCCACCTCTGTTACACACAATACAGCTCAGATCTGATCTCCAAATCTCTTCCACTGCTTGCCTGCCTCCACTGCTCAATACCTGCTCAAGAACTGATGAGAATGGCTTACCAAACTCGTTTTTCACCTGCAAAATAGTCACTCACACTTTGTTGGACGTGAACACAAGCTATAATGTGGGAAAATACGTGAGCAAACTCATTGGCATACTCAATCCCTTGATTGTGCAAGATCTGGTGCACAACTATAGTCACAACTGATAGCAATCTGATTCTCTACCACCTGTCCCTGTTGAACTGAACATGCACTGACATGCAACTGAATTAACTGATGTATTCATTAGTTGTATTATGAGTTAATAACTTGTGAATTAATTAATAACTAATTCACCCAACTCATCTCTAGTCTATTTTCCAGTTAGACTAAATACAACTAGTTTAACAAAGCTAAACTGAACACAACTCCATCAACTCCACGATCAACTCCACCAAACTCAACTGATTGAGTTCTAACTGAAGTCATGCATGCAACAACTCAACTGACTCATAAGAAAAGCGTATTTCCTTCTGACAGCTGCATGTGCCACCTCTGTAGCTCAAACTAAAGTGCTCCAAGAGAATAAGATTAAGTTTATAGTCCAAATATTATTGTGAGATAATAATATTTGACTTTTCTATTTTTGACAGCCAGTCTAAAAATAGACTTTGATCACTCACACTGTGATCACTCACACTTTCATCAAAAATAGAAGTCCATCTATTTTTTCCCAACTTGATCAATCATCCATAAACAGCAACCTGCAATCCATAGACATGATCCATATGTCTAAAAATAGACATAGTCTAAAAAATAGACTTGCGCCAAAAATAGCTTGCGGGCCCACTTAGTGAAGGCGACTCTTTTCACTAAGCTCCATCATCTTGTTGCAATCTCAACACTGAGGACTATCAAAGAAGAGAGGGATCGAATCGAAGGCTTAGCACAAGACAGAGGTTGGTCTTTCTGTTCCTCTCTATCTATAATTCATAAAGGAAAAACAAAAGTAGTTTTTCTCTGTTTGTTTCTAAGGCAACTGTCACACCTTAGTGGGATAGAGCAGTTCTAAATAGACACTTTTCCCTGTAACACTGTGCCTCCCTCTTCTTCCTCTACTTCCAGCCCATGCAAAGGCGAAGTTTGGCCCTTGCGCTCCTTCGCGGCTGCCTCCTGTGCTGTTGTTACAACCTTTTCCTGCTCAGTTTCTATCTATGCAGCATCAGCGCCGCCCGCACTTCTGCTACAGTTGCCTCCTTCCTTCTCTTTTCTGCCAACTATGCGATGCGCAGCTTGGCCCCGTCTTTCTTTCTTTGTGCCGCTGACTTCTCTATTTCCGCAATGTCTAGAGTGCACCACTCCGGCGGCCATGTCTCCAGGACGTTAAAGATGACATCGTCTGTGGCTACAAAGGGTAGCTTCCTCCATTGTTTGGTCGGGTCCTTGTGCGCTCTAATGTAAATGCTATGGATGTCTACTTTAAATTTCGCAAAACTTTGAAGGTTGTTGTAGACAGTGGGCAACAATCGCGACTTGCGGTTGATCCCCATTCTGAGGTTCATCTCCATGAAAACCCAGAATATTTTACTGTCACAGATCCTAGTGGCATCCTTTGTGGCCCAAAGCGAAGTGTACTTCGTGGCCTTCGGTAGATCTCTGTCAATTGTGGAGAATTGATTATCCTCCGGTAATTCCCCTGCCACGAGCACTATGGACAATAGAAGCCATGCATAGTGGAACATTTTTCCCTGTTCCTGAGCTTCACGACAATTCTCTAAAAACTCCTTGCAGAGGAACTCAAACCAGTTAAACTGGACCCCCTCCGTGCACTGCTCAGCCAGTGCGACCACCGGCGTGGGTACCTCGTCTACGCGACACTTGCACATAACCTTACTGGCCAGTATTTGGGTTGCCACTTTCACTACTTTGTCACTGCTGCTAGATATGGCGTAGCCCCTTTTCTTCTTTGCCAGCTTGTACTTTTTCTTCATGGCCTCCACAATGGCCAAGTCACTGCTTTTCCCTTCTGAGATGTTCGTGGGGTCCTTTCCTTTGCATGGAAGCTAGGAAATGTGGTGAATCAAGTTTATCGTGATAGGGATGGGCTCCTCCAGCCACAAACACCCATCATGCACCAGGCAGAGCAGTTGCCTGATGACAAAAATGGTTATTGGGGTGTGGTGGAAATGCGGCACCCAGAGCAGGTTCAGTAGCCTAGCCCTTTCCACTCCACGCAACCAATTTCGCGACACTAATTCTGTAACCCCCGCCATGGTGTTCTTCTTGGGCTTCATGAGGTGCGAGGTCACAAGGTGAGGGAACTTCTCGTGGTCATCGAGGTCCCAATCTTCGAATTTTAAGCTTGGCACCCATCCTAGGTGCATGCCCTCAAAAATAATATTGTCTGGGAGGAGCGGGGTCTGGAGCGAGCTCTTGGTCTCGTCAAGGTCCTTGGGCACTCTAGCCTTTCCTTTCTGTGGGGGGACATAGGTGAGCAGCTTTGTCGGGGGGTGCGCAGGCTCAGTTTCCTCCCCCATGTCTTCGTCCTCGTCCTCTTCGATAGTTAGGTCCTCCAGATCTTCTTCTTCTCATCGGTTTCTATGGTGACGGCTTTCCCTTTGTCCTCCATTGACAACTTGGCACGCAGCGGGTTCCACGGGGACACACGTATGGGAACCATAGCTCGTTTGTCCTTCTTGGGTCTTGGCGTGCGCGGTGATTTCAAGATTTCTGCCACAATCCCGGCACCTTCAGGAGCATCCCCCATAGTCAGGGCCTGCGTGGCCTCCTCAGCGGTCATTTCTATTATCTCCATAATGTCCTCAGCTGTTTCCATTGTGTCCATCCATAAATCTAACACTCACGAACTTAGGGGCTCAATCAACGCTCGGCACACAACAATCAAGGCTCTGCTCAATACCTCAATTCACAAATGACCAAGTGTTGTTTGCTAGGTAGTCCTTTGTAATTTATAGTGCTTCTTGAATTTGAATTCGACCGTTCACCCCAAATCCAGTTCATTAATGCTCCCTTGTTAGCAGATTTTCCCAAATCTTTCCCATAAATCGTGTCTTAAATGCCTGCCGCCCGCTCCATTTGGTCTCAAGTCAAGCCTCCCATCATGTATAGTGACTTCAATGGTCACTTTCTGGCTAACCCGCGCGGCAGCGCTGCCCCTCGTGCGCGGTCGTGGAACTTGTGACTCTTTTCTTCTGCGCGCATCTCCAACATCACGCAGCTCCTGGGCAGAATAGTTTCTAGTCTCGTGCTCCCTTTCAACTGCTTGGGGTGCTAAGACTATTCTTCCTTCGGCTAGTCAGGTGGTCGCACCACCCGTGTAAAGTTCCATCCTGTCATTCATCATGTTTCCTGGAGAATACCCACCTTTTATTGTTACGGTCAGCATCGCGCATTTTACCATCTGCAACGCGCTACCCTGGTCATTACACTTAGCAATGTGCGGTCCAACCCAAGGCATCAGATTGATCAATTCGTGATGATAAGCCTTAAACCTGTCATCGCGATCGTACACATCCTGCCTTATCACTCTGATCTTTTTGCCAAGAAAATATTCTGTTATCTCGTCCTCTAGCTTCTTGACTTTCGCGTCCACCAGAGCACTTTTCTTCCTTAAACGTACCTTTTCTTCTTCAAGTTCTTGGAGTCTAAAATTTCCCTGTTGGATTTCTACTTCTAAGGTTCCACGAACCATCATATCAGCCAGTGCTATCATGCGCGGTCTAAGCTCTCCAAGTACTATAGGGCTTACTGCGGTTGCTTCATACTCCACCCTTAGTGGTGTATGTGCAATTAGGGTTTTTCACACAGTCCTATAAGCCCAGAGAACCGCTAGTACGCACAGGTCCCAATCAGTCTACTTCACCTTGTGGACTTTGTTCAGTGCTTCACGTACTTTGTTAAAGGCTTCTGCGTGGATATTCTTCTACGTACTTGGTCTTTCCATACTTTGTGGTCCCAACCGGAGGGGTCGTTCATGCCATTGCCTTACCCGCACCTGCTTACTGATCGTGTCTCCTACCACGAGGACGATGTGCATTCGTGCAGTTTTCACACCATATACCTGTATCCACCTGGATAGGTGGGTGTGCGGGCTGGTTCGTCTGTCATACTTGTCTTTCAATCGCATTTGAGGCTTCCCAAAATGCATGCGCATCATCCTTTTTCATTCGCGCCAGTCCTCAAAACTTCGTTGGTGCGTACCCCACCATCTTGCGGGTGTAGCTCGTAGTACCCATTTTAGAGCGTCGAAACACTGCTATTCCGGTACTTCTCTTTCAAATTTTGTTTGGAGGTCATCCACCTCGCTTAACCCATCATACGTAGGCAGATCTCTTACCTCTGTTGCTACGCAGCGCAACAACCTTGTCATCATGTTACAGTTGAGCGTGGTTACCTCGTGTAATCGGTTCTGCCATTGTTCTATCTCCTCGTCAGAATCTGATGTGCCAGAGCTTTCGCGCTCCCATGAGATTTGACCATCCGCGGTTGGATTTACCCAGTTCTACTCCCGCACGGTTATTTTGTAGATGCAGTCCAAGTCATCGTCGCTATCATAGTCGCGCACTGGCTCCGTGTAGCACGATCCTTCTGCAGGGTCTAAAGGTACCACTACGTGCAGTGAATTTTTCTCAAAGATCATCTTGCACTTCTTTAGATTTATCACTCCATTCATGTCAGTGGCCCAATCTATTCCCAATAGTGTGGGGTAGGGATTGCTATCATCAACAATCTCTATCACTTCGAAATCTGCTAGCACACTTTCTCCTTAAATATCTACTTTGATTCCCTGTAATCTCCCCATAGGTAGGATCTTTTGCTGGTTCGCCATTCGCGGTTGGATAGGAGACCATTGCAACGCAGACCTGCCCATGCACTCCTATGTCTGCTTGGGCAGGATGTTCGCCTCCGATCCTAGATCCAGAATCACTTGGTCCATCTCATATTCCCCGATCTGCGTGGTCAATCTCATTTCCCTTCCTGTTCATGTCGTGTGCTTCCCGAGCTTCCGGACTACACGTGGTTCTCCTAGCGTGGTCCCAACACATCTAGTTATGATTTCTTGCAGCCCCTTTATAGCCTTGATGTCGCACAACAGCTTCATTCATGTCTCCAAGAACGTAGTGAGCATCAATGGGTCCATTTCTGGCTCTAGTTTGTCTTTACTTCCTGAAGTGGAGGCATCAACGAAGCTCCTCTTAGCTTCCATGAAGGTCTCCTTAGCGCACTCCAAATCAAATTCTAGTTCCTTTGTTGGAGCCTTGCGAACCCAGGTACTTTCTTCAGGTTTCTTGCCTTTGTCATCCCCTGTCGTAATACCACTCTGGAGCATGATATTTACATTAGGGTCCTCCTCGCGCAGCTCAGACCTCATCATTTGCAGGTTATGAGTCGGGGGAGGTTGGAGTGCTCCTTTATCGCGCAACCTTGCTAGCAGTGTTCCGCGACCTCTTCTTGGCCCTCCTCCACCTCGGCCTCGTTCGCGCCCTTGAAATCCAGTTTGCGCCATCCCTGTGTTCTGGTCAAGGGGTTGCGTTTCGGCCTGAACTCTATAGGTAGGAGTCTGATCCATCATCAGCTCATAACTTCTACAGGTGCGCTCATCATGGTCTACTGATCTACAGAAATTACAGAACAACTGTTGTGAATTCTGCGTATACTTCTGCAATAAATGGCAGCTATCCATAGCATGCTTTCCTCCTATCTGACAAATCGTGCACCATAATGCAGGCGCCGCGCTTGGTCCTGCTTGTGCCTCTAGTCTCAATGGCATTGGCCCTCCTCCCGTAAGGTAATTCGCGAACATCAGACAATGATCCTTGTCGTGCCTCTGGCCCTTGCATTTTACGCACCATACCTCATCGCACATCTCTAGGCGAATTGTCCTGTCATGTTTCAGACTCTGCATCTCCAGGCACAAGTTTTTCAACTGCGTGTGAATCTGCTGAACTCCCAGGTTAGGATCTTGTATTGGAGTCTTGTGCAATCTCATCACGACCTCCAAAGCCTTAGCCTGAGTGGTTAGCCTTTGTTGCGACAGCGCGTTCCATAGATGCGACGTTAACGATGCTACAAACCATTCGCGGTGTTGCCCATCTATTAATGTCATGTTCGCTTCGCGAATTGTGAACTTCAGTCTTTGATCCAACTCCCATGGGGTCTCGCCTGGTAGCATTGTGATTTCCTTGAATCCAATGATCGACTGTGCCTCAGACTTTGGTATGCTAAATTCTTTGTTTAGCGCAGCTTAGATATCCGTGATCCCCACATTCGAATTATCATTGGAATGCTTAATGTACCAGGTCAGCACGCGATCCTGCAGAGCGCTGACCAACATTGCCTTCTTTATATTGTTGTTTGTGACACCCTGTGCTTCCCATACAACTTTTATTACGAACCAAAACTGGTCTAGATCTTCATTCCCTACTCCCTTGAACACTGGTAGCTTTATCACGCTTGTCATACTGCTTCACGGTGGTGGTGGAGGTGGTATGGGTGAAGATGGGGGTGAAGACGGTGAAACTGGTGGTGGCGTGGGTGGGGGTGGTATGCGTGGAATTCTCTGTCTTATCAGATTGATCGCACTTCTTGGCGAGACCCTCGCAAGCTCTTCTTCGCCCCCTCACAAAGGTGAAATCAAGGGGCTAGTCTCTAGTTCTGTGTTATCTTCGTTTTTGTAGATTCTCCCACTTCGTGTAGCCCCAAACATCAATTTATTCGTATAACCCGCTTTTCACACAGTAGCATTTTAATCCAAGTGTTCAAAGATTTAACGTACTTACCTCGCAGTCCCTTGAGGAAGCGTCGTTCTGCCTTGCTATAGCTGACTGAAGTATCTACCGCGAATTCGGTGATGAATCCTCCTATTATTTGATCGACCCAGTTATCGACAGCATGCACGATCTTATCTTCCGATGCTTCCAGTCTGCGCACCAATTCTGGAGTCCACACAATAGGTTTGTCGAGTTTACACCTTCCTTGGCTATCTGCTAGCTTCGCGATCCATTCGTACAATTCAGTGGGGAAGGATGCAAAGAAAATTTTGTGGATCTCCGTATACAAGTAGCAGTCTAACCACTCTTCCTTTGATAGTCACGGATTCCTGTTTTCCTACACCGCGAACTCATGAATCTTTCTATCCAACCAATCTTCAATTCCTTTCTTTGTCGGATTCCAGTGATACGACATCAGACATCTCTATGCAGATCCCGATCCTGGCAACGGAACCATTTGTTGGTTTGTTGGGGCCTGACCCAGGTTCGAAGTTAATTAACCAAACAAATTCCTGTACTACTGGCCCTTTCAGCAACAGTCCGCGGAGCGCGAACTGAGGTCTCACCTAAAGTAGTATGGGAGGGTGCTAGAACCAGGTTTCCACACCCTTGAGATGTCTAAGAGGTACGACTAGTTCTTTGGTTGTTCCTGTGTGCAGGTCGCCTTGCGCACTTCTCATTCCTCACGGCTTGATACACTGCCTTCGTGCAGCCCTAACCAGGGGTTGTGCCGTGCTCTGCGCTATTACCCGGGATCTTACTTATCTTCCAATGTTAATTAATTACCTTCGCCTACTTGAATTTCTTAAGTTATAATTAGCAATAGAAAACATTCATACACGATCACGCAGTAAATAAACAATATACTTGCAAATTATATCCAATCATGCATTAAACCAGGAAAATATACACAGAATTATAACAAAACTTCTCTTTATTGATTCTCCCAACGGTTACAGACTTGACCTGCCTTGCACACTCAACTGCAAGAGTCTGCACACTCAGCTGCGGACTACTAGGCCTCTGCACACTCAGCTGCAGAGCCTTCTCCTACTCTACCACCCACAGACACACTTTACACTTCGACTCAATCACTTAGACTTCTTATGCTTCCCTTCTATTAGTTCATTTCTTATTTTCTACACTTAGAGCCTCGCTCTATTTATACAATTCCATGGTCCGCGGACCATGGGTAGGTCTATCCAGCCGACATTGCATTACAAAAACTAGGGTGGACAACTCTGTGACTCTATTATACTTTCGCGCCCCGCGCCCGCAATTCGCAGAGCTTTTACGAAAAGATTTGGTCAAAACTTGGGCTTTAAGCCCCAAAACATGCATTGGGGGGATTCCATGCCCAACACATGCCATATGGAAATGCAAGCACTCCTCATAAGTATCACCATAGATTGATTCAATGACAAAAAATTGAAGGCTACTTATCATGCTTCTTTCTCATCAAATAATTGTCATCTTATCATGCTTCTTTTTCATCAAATAATCTCCTTTGACAAGAAAAATTTTAAGGGCTAACTTTCACCATTTGACTAACCTCCATTTTTTCTCATAAAAAGATTTACCAATTCCATTTTTTACTATAAACGATTTGCCTAAATTCTATAAGATATAATTATTTTTCTTCAGAAACCACTAATTTTTCTTTTAAAAAATATATATATATTTTTTTAATTATTAATCTTACAAAATTATTACAAACATTTTATAAATGAGATATTAAAAATGAATTAAATTAACTAAATTTTTTAAATGTATAGGTAATCATGGATACTTGAAATTTTTTAGCTCCTTTGATATAATAATAAAAACCATGTTTAAAGTAACCAATGCATTAATATCTAATTCTAATTATTTTGTAGTTTCAATTTTTAAAAAACTATGAACATTGTTGGCACACATAGCACCTAAAAATTTTGTAGTTGTATGTGTCATGATTTGTGACTTGGCATACATAGTGCTTTTTGTTTATTTGGGGACATAAAATGCTAAAGAGCTTTCAAGACGACACCTTGAAACCCTTCAATAACCATCCAACAACACCGCTCTTCAAAAATGACAAAATCCCACCAAGGACATTATATCATAAACCACATAAGGGTCATTGCCCATTGTCTCATGAATATTAATGGGGGCCAAAGGTTCCCTAACAAAAAGAGGAAAGGATAAGGATGAGCACTATGTTTAGCCCATTAAAGGGAGTGCATCGAATACCCATGAATATGGTTTCAATGCATTTTCTCATTGAGGCAAGGAGATCGACCAGTAATTGAGCCAATCCTATCTCTTTGTGTATGGCTAATACACATTATAATGTACACTTAACTACAAATAATGTGATGATGTACATTATAGTAAACATTATCATCAGTTTGAGAGATATCCAACTATTGGGTGGTGATGCACATGAGATTTTGACTTTTTTGGAACATGTTGTGCACATGAGATTTTGATTTTTTGGAACATAATGTATTTCCATGATTAGATTTTTGTAAACTATTTTTTTAATAGAAATTTTGGTGATTTTTTTTTTTATTGAAAAATACATTTAATTATAAATAATTGTTTTATAACTTGATACTTATTTTTATAAAAAAGATAAAATGTACATATTAAAAGGTCATTTACTTGTATTTTTAGTTTGGACAATTATGATGATGACAATTAACATATACTAAGACTAATGTGGTCTATCGAATTTTAAGATAAGAGATGAATTGAGGCTATTTAATATTTTACTTCTATGATCAAGAAAAAGAGAAAAAAGTGTTCCTATATCACTATAGTTTTGTTGGCTTAACAAGTCAAGAAGGTTGGTAGTGTGGCAAATTTTTTGGAAATGAGAATGGATGTGAGTAAAAGTCGGACAATCCAAGATAAAGTGTTTTTCATGTTTAACCCTCTTAGTATCACAAAGGTGACGGGTTATTTCATCCCAAGGCATTTTGGGTATAGACCAACGCCCGATTTCACTTCAAAGCTCATGATAATTAGTTCTAATCTTCACAATGTTCATTTTCTTCTTAACATTGGTCAGAACATAAAAATAATCTTGGTTAGCAAGAATGGAGTTAGTCACCTCCTTATAATACCTTAGCTTCCTTTTCCCCTCCAACTCCTTATCATCCCATAACTTATATAATGCATATGTATGATATGTGCTATGCACTAATATAAACACCTTTTTATTTTTAACATTTTCCCTCTTAATTTAATATACATGTATGTTGTTTAGTGCAATTTCCAAATTTTCTATATTAATCTAAATAATAATAATTAAACTCGAAATATCTATATAAAAATATAGTTATCTAAAAAATATTTTTTCTATTAAATAAAATTCATTAAATAAATAATTAAAATAAACTATTTAAATAATTTAATATTATTTTTATTAATATATTATTTTTTACTCAAAATATAAATTAATTAGTTTAAATAATTTAATTCATATGAGATCACATATTCATATTCATCAAATCCTTTAAGAAAGATGGAAGATAAAAGTCAATTCTAAAGTTGCACTAACAAAATTTCACACCAATATAATAACAACATCCTATTAGTAAACAAATTATTTTCTAATTGACCCTAACCTAAATACAACTTAATTAAAAATAAAAAACAAATAAATAACACTTATAATATATATATATATATATATATATAAAATACAAATAAATAAATCCAATAATAATAATAATGGTTTTTTCAACGTATAAGAATATAAAAGGGAAAATTAAAATGACATTAATGCAATCCAAGAAACACTTACCTCATAAAGTTATTTTAAAAATATATATACTCTCCCTGAGAAAAAATATTAACATATCCTATTGGCCTTAATTACCTTAAAAATATTTAACCAAAACATGACCAGACTTTCCATTCAAAATGTCTATAAAGTAACCCAATTTGATTTTAATTTTAACTCTGATCTTTTCCCAAAGAAATATTTCATTAAAACAAGACAAGGCTTTCGGTTCAAAATGTTAGTGCATGCGTATAAAGTAACACAATCTGATTTTATTTTTGCCTTCATATATTTTTATTATTTATATTTAAAATAATTTAAATAAAATAAAATAAGTGAAAAATAATTTTTATTTATTTATTTTATTATTATTATTTATCTTAAAAAAATAATAATATGTTAATGTCACGATCTTACAGATGATACATGTAAATAAAATTTTTAACTTATTATAATCCTTACATGTTAATCCTACCATAATCTTTATGCCGCACATACTCTGCCATTACACATGGTTAATCGGGTTAATAACATTATCGGAAATTTATCATAACCACGACACTCGATTCAAATGTTTGGTTCGTATGCATTGTTTACATATATATATATTTGGCAACCGGGATGTGCACTGGCATAATGCTTTGTGTCTGGAGTAATGTTTCCGGCGTTGAGTTGTCGGGTTGCAATTAATTTTATGGTAGCTGTTAAATGCTCCCAGCACAGCTGTCCTGTCTCTCCTACTCGGCCATGTGAACACGCCGGCTCCCGTATCCTCGTCCCTCGCGCCTTTGGTTCCCGCTTCTTTTCAATGGCATGGATCTATCGACCTGGATCCGAGGGTGGAGATCCATCGAAGGGTTTAGGGTTCTTATTAAGTGCTTTGAGCTCCCACTTGGCTCATTTGGTCCTGATGCTGCTTCCGGGTTCTTTGCTTCTTCACGCACCGGGGTTCCCCTACCCTCCTTCGAGTTTTCATCTGCCACTCCGGGGGTTCCTCGTTCGATTCTCTGGGATTATTCCACCCAGGTAATGGCTTTCGCACAGTTAAATATTTGGTTCGCTATTATGTTATATTTTTCATTACAGGTCTCTCCTTGGTTTTTGCATGTGTTTTAACTTCTCTCGTTTTCCCCTGGTGTATGACTGTGAAGCTATGGTGATGCAATCCTTCCAATACGTTGGACGATGGCCCTCAGCAACCCAACCGCCGCGTATCAGGTATGCAACACCAGCTCGAAGATTTCTGGGTGCGATGTTTGGGGTTTTCCCCTTTTTTGCCTGCGGTGTTGTGACATTTATACATGCTCAATTTTCACTGGCTTTCAGATTCTCGTAACCCATTCGAGGTTACCCAGGACAGAGTCCTTGTGGTTTTGCTTCCGAAGCTATTAATGAATTATCATATTCTCAGATTTTTGTGTTTCCGGCTTACCCTATAGAGTTATGAGGAACAGTCGGTTCCATTCGCACAGAAGGTGCCTTAGCAGCCCAGTAACTGGTTTATCTCGAGGGCCTATTTGCTTTCTTATGAATTGTTATTCAGATGTAATTATTTGTGCAACAAGTAGTAAAGACTACTGGTGAACTGGCCGCGGATTATAATCCTCTCTTTTTTAATGAATATTTTATTTATAGCTCCAATGAATATTTTGGTTATAATTCCAGTTTGTCGTCTCCTGGAATAGATACTCACTCTGTAAATGTCCTTTTGTTTCTAGTTTTCCTCGGAAGGCTTTAATAGCGAACTAACTGTATTTCTGAGTGCTCGATTCCGGTGCTCGATGGACTTGCCACTCTGAATCAGTTATTACGATTATAATGTTATCTGTAGAGTGAAGATCCGGATTATCCATAGTTTCTAGTTCATTCTGCCAACTTTTCAAACCCCAAAGGGGGTCCATCATCAGGACAAATCAGATAGAATATGAGTGAAAGATTATTGAGAGAAGAGAACCTTGTGACCTGGATATAAATAAACAAAAACCCTAATCCAGGTCGCAAGGTTCTCTTTTCTCAATAATCTTTCACTCATATTCTATCTGATTTGTCCTGATGATGGACCCCCTTTCGGGTTTGAAATGTTGGCAGAATGAACTAGAAACTGTGGATAATACAGATCTTGACTCTACAAAAAACATCCACAGAGGCTTAAAATCTAATATAATGTTATCAATGTTGCTTGTATATGCTTTCATGGTTTAATGCTACGGCGGAACTGCCATTGTCTTTAGAGAAAACTATTGTCTGATATCTGTTCTGATTTGACTTAATGTTCCTTACTGTCGATATGCAATGTTTATAATGGAAGAGTTATGGTTGAGAATATATGTTTTTAGTCGGTTTGAGCATTAGATACTCCTTCTGATATCGCATTTACTATCGCGACTAAGGAGAATCGTGCGGTTTGCGTTTTCGTTGTTTCATTAAAAGAAAATACTGTGGAGTCTGGTTCTGGTTCATATTCTTCTTGAACCCTCTCTTAAGATTATTCTCCTTCTTACGGTTAACAACTAACTCTGTCTATGTATATTTTTTTCTTATATGTAGTAGCTTTACAGTTTATGCAAACTGTCTCGTTTGGTTATAATCTCATATGGCCTTCTAAACTCTTTTACTGCACATTCGCACTATAGCTATTGGGTGTTTAATTCCAGCGAGTGTTTTCTTACTTCTGTTTTGGTAACCCCAGCTTGAGGCCTGTTATAGCTTGAAGCCTGTTATCCTACTCTCCTCTAAGATGAACAAGCTCATGTCATTTAAAGAAAACTTATTCATTTCCTTTATATATATATATACGTTAATTCCTCGGTTTTTCTATACAGTGCAATTTGACCTCCGTCTCGTTTTTTTTTTTTGAAGTTACCAATACATATATCAACATCATGGTTTTTCTCAACAGTCATCTATTGATATTTCGGTAATATTTGCCTGAGCCAGGTATCATTACAGCAAGCATCATAATGATATATGAATGTATAATTATAATTAATTTTCACAGCCATTCTACTGTATTTAGGCTACTGTAATTTTTCAGTTAACATTAATATCTATAATCACTGTTGGAATAATTTCTTCAGAAGCTGTTACATACCTGGTCCGCCAGATTTGTAATTTCGCTTCAGAAGTTCACCTGTAATCTTTGTTTGCTCTTGACCACCCAACCATGAGATCCATTTCCAAGACTGGAATCTCCCCCCGAGCTATCTTGCAGGCCCAAATCCCTCAACAAGATACATGCAACTTGTGCCTGGTTATCTGGTCCTCACCAGACTTAACCAGCTTTCTTTTTCCTTTTTCCTCTTTTCTTTTTGTCTGTCCCTACAGCACATAATTTTTGTCTCTCCCCCCTTTTCCCTTGGAGACCTCTCCAGTTAGGGAGGGTAGTTTCATGCAGTTTTCATAACTGATTTATTTTCCAATCTTCCTTTCAGAAGTTGCCAGCATTTCAAGAAGTATATATTCTTCTTTAACATATATTTTAATTCACAATAAAGTAATATGATTAAAGTTTTAAAAACAGTCTTTCAATTCTATCTTTTACCACTGTAAAATTCCAATATTTACATTTTCCGGGGTCATCACATCTCCCCCTCCTGAGATTGGACATCGTCCCGTTGTTTGATTTCCACAAACAATTCTGGGTAAGCCTTTTTAATGAGCTCTTCATCTTCCCAAGTGGCCTCATCAGGCCCATAGTGCTGCCACTGCACTTTAACTTGGGTAATAGCTCACTTCCGCAACTGCACTTCTCTCCGGTTGAGGATGTTCAATGGCTCGACCAGAACCTCGCCTTCCGGTTCGACCCTTATATCCTGCCATTTGATCACATGTTTAGGGTCGTAAATGTATTTTTTTAGTATAGAAACATGGAAGACATTGTGGATTCTAATATGGCTTGGCAGGGCGAGCTGGTAGGCTACCGACCCTACTCTTGCCAAGACCTGAAAAGGTCCAAAATAACGAGGTGCAAGTTTGGCACAACCGCTCCATTGCAAGGTACTCTTTCTGGCTTGGATTCTCACATAAACATGGTCACCGACCTGGTATTCTTTGAACCTTCTTTTCCGATCTGCAAAGCTCTTTTGTCTGTCCTGAGCAGCCTTTAAATTAGTACGTACCCTTTTTACCATGTCCTCCATTTCTTTGAGCATTTCTGGCCCAAATCTTAATTTATCCTCAGGTCCACCCCAGCTTGAGGGTGTTCGGCATTTCCGTCCATACAAGACTTCAAAGGGGCTCATTCGTGTTGATGTGTGATATCCGTTATTATATGCGAATTCAACCAAATGTAAATATTCCTCCCACTGGGTTGGTTTCTGCATTATGCATGCTCTTAACATGTCCTCCACCACTTGGTTCACTCGTTCTGTTTGACCGTCGGTCTGGGGATGATAGGCTGTGCTGAAATTCAGCTGTGTTCCCAGTTCGGTAAACAATGCTCTCCAAAAAGTTGATGTGAATTTCACATCACGATCAGATATTATTATCTTTGGAAGTCCATGCAGTTTGAACACATTCTGCATAAAAATGTGAGCAATTTGCACAGCCCTGTAAGTGGACTGCACAGGTATAAAGTGTGCTGCCTTACTCAGTTTGTCTACCACTACCATAATAGAATCATTGTTCTTCTTCGTCCGAGGCAATCCTGTTATAAAATCCATAGAAATAGTTTCCCACTTCCACTCCGGAATGGGTAAAGGTTGTAATAGCCCCGCTGGGTGCAAATGCTCCGCTTTAATCTGTTGACACTCCAAACACCGTGCTAAGTATTCAGATACATTCTTTTTCATTCCTGGCCAATGGTATTCTTTTCTAAGTGCGGTGATCATTTTTTGGTACCTCGGATGTCTTGCATAGTGGCTGATGTGAAACTCATCCAAAATTAGATTTTTAAGACTATCCTTTCTAGGTACATACAACCTCTTATTATAATACAACATTCCAGTGTCATCTAATTCATATTCCTGCTGATTTTTTCCGCTAGAAAGTTGTTGTACCTGCTGTTTTATTTGCTGGTATTCAGCATCTTGATCTGCTGCTGTTTTTATCATTTCAATCAAGGGATTCTTCCATTTACTGGAAGAAATTTCATACAAGCATTGCACCTTCCGACATAATGCGTCGGCCACACGGTTCTCCTTCCCTTTCAAGTACTTAATTTCAAAATCAAATCCACTTAGAAAATCCGCCCAGCGGGCTTGCCTCGTATTTAAGGTAGGTTGGTTGAAGTAATTTGCCAGACTGTGGTGATCCGTTAGCAACATAAATTTTCTCCCCATGAGGTAATGCCGCCACATTTTTAGTGCGTGTATGATGGCTGCCAATTCTAAATCGTAGGCAGAATATTTCTGCTCATGCTCCTTTAGCTTTCTTGATTCGTACGCGATCACCCTTCCTTCCTGCATCAACACACCGCCCACACCCTCCTTACTTGCATCAGTACATACCACGTAATCCTTATTAGGATCAGCTATACTCAAGATGGGTGTGGTGGTGAGTAAATGTTTAAGTTGCTCAAAGCTCTGCTGACACTCTGAGGTCCATTTGAATACCCTTCCTTTTTTCTGTAAGGAGGTGATAGGGTATGCTACCCTTGAAAAACCTTCCACGAATCTTCTATAATAACCTGCTAATCCCATAAAGGACCTGATGTCTGCCACACCCTTCGGTACGGGCCATTCCATTATGGTCCTTAACTTTTCAGGGTCCACTGCAATCCCCTCTTTTGTAATTATATGGCCTAGATACTGTATTTCCTCTTTGAAGAAATCACACTTGTTGAACTTAGCATACAACTGGTGTTCTCGGAGAGTTTGTAACACTAACCTGAGATGCTCCTCGTGCTCCTCCTTAGAACGAGAGTATATCAGAATATCAGCACAAACTTATCCAAGAACCCATGAAACACGTTGTTCATTAAACACATAAAGGTGGCGGGTGCGTTGGTCAACCCAAAAGGTAGCACTACAAACTCGTAGCGCCCATACCGTGTCCTGAAAGCTGTTTTAAAAATATCTTCCTCCTTAATCCTAATCTGGTGGTAACCTGATCGCAGATCGATCTTAGAGAACATTGTTGCACCCTTCACTTGATCAAAAAGTTCATCAATCCAAGGTAAAGGATATTTATTTTTGATCGTGAGCTTGTTCAGCTGACGATAGTCTATACACATTCGAAGAGTTCCATCTTTTTTCTTGACAAATAACACTGGGGCTCCCCATGGAGATACACTGGGGCGAATATAATTTTTGTCTAGCAGCTCTTGTAGTTGCATTTTTAATTCTGTCAATTCAGGTACGCTCATTCTATAAGGTGCCCGCGACACTGGCGCTGCCCCCGGTGTCAATTCGATGGTAAAGTCTATATCTCTTTTAGGTGGCAGCCCGGGTATCTCCTCTGGAAAAACATCCGCAACAGGGAAAATTTTAAGAACCCCCCCAAAATTTATATGTATAATAAATGCGCGAATCTCCATGGTATATAGGAAAAATGGAAGGCGATTTTATCAATAATACAATATGTATATATAATTTTTTTGGCGAATCTCTCACTAGGCATGGCGAATATTTTACTCAATTATAAAATCTTGTAAGATCTTGGTATTACCATGGGTCAATACCATGGGTTATCTTAAACCCGAAGCTTAAAAATTACTATTAGTAATTTATAAAAAAATAATAAAATTAATAGTTGGTTTTTATTTTAACCAAGCTAAAATGTTTAACATACATTAAATTACAAAATCCATTTTTACTCTTGATCCAAGCACCGAGAGGGATCAAATATTCTAGTTTTCATATCACGATATTTGATACCTCTCGGGGGTTAATAGATCTAGAGTAAAGATGGATCTATGCTGGTTTAACTCCCCCATTTAAATAGGCTACATCCAGGTGAATGCCATGGGTCAATACCATGTGCCATTTTGGTGAATATCATGGGTCAATACCATGTGCCATTTTTATTTTTATTAATACTAATATTAGGGTTAATAACGTTTTTTTGCATGGTATTAATAACAATCTAGTCCATGGTATTTGTCCCATAGGTTTCACCTAAATATAACGCATTTTTTGAGTGTTCGTAAATATAAGGTGACTTATGGAGTAAATATAAAAAAATATTTTATTTGTTTACCATACCTCTCGTTTATTTATATTTTTATTAATTTACCATACCTCTTTTACAAATATGGTATTTGGCCCATAGGATTCACTTAAATAAAACCTCTTTCTTGAGCCTTCATAAATAGAATGAGGGTTATGGACTAAATATAAAGAGAGGTTTTATTTATTTACCATACGTCTAGTTTATTTATATTTTTATTTATTTACCATACCTTTTGAGTAAGTATAAAAAGACGTTTTATTTATTTACCATACTTCCACTTATATTTTTATTTGTTTACACCCTTGCATGTATATAAGGTGACTTATGGAGTAAATATAAAAAATGTTTTATTTATTTACCATACCTCTCATTTATTTGTATTTTTATTAATTTACCATACCTCTTTTATAATTATGGTATTTGACCCATAGATTCACTTAAATAAAACCTATTCTTGAAAATGGGCGAATGGATTCACTTAAATAAAATCTATTCTCGAAAATGGGCGAATGGAAGGTTGTAACTCCTAATTTCAAGGGCTAAATTTACGTATTTTACCCTCTCCCTTAAAATAAGGTGGGCTATTTGTAAAAGTGCACTATGATACAAAATATTCGCCCACTAAAAATTTAAAACCCCTTAATTTCGCCAAAGGGCGAACATTCGCCCCTAAAATTTTCTATGATTTGCAAATTCTTGTATTACGGGAATGTTTGCCAGCGTGGCTGTTTTATCCTTTGAATTTACATAACCTACCTGAATGGCATAAATTTGACATCTTTTCCTGATACATTTAGCTAGTTGGGATGCAGTGATTGGCCGGATCTGCACAGGGCGCTTAATCCCTTGCATTTCCTGTTTCTCTCCAAAGTCATCTTTGTAATAAATGGTCTTCGTTTTGCAGTTTACTAGTGACCATTGTTTCTCTAACCAATCCATCCCAATCAGAACATCATATGAGCCCAAAGGAAGTACATTCAAATCTGCCACTACTGGCTGCCCTGCTATGGTTAAAGAGCAGTTATTAATTTTTGCCAGGACTCGTCTCTTGGCCCCCGTAGCTAGCTGTACCAGCCATGGATTCTTAAATTTTTCAGGTTGTAACTTACATTGTTCTACTATCTTTGGGCTAATATAACTTAAAGTAGCTCCTGGGTCAATGAGAACAACTATAGAAAGATCCGAAATTTTACCTTCAAATTCCACCATCGTCGGCTGGTATTCCGCCTGACGATCATCCAGGGCTGCGTTAATCCTTGGTACGCTACGTCCCACATCGCCAACAGTCGACGCTTCATGAATCTGAGATATCTGATCAGTTCCTTTCCGCTGCGGGCAATTTTTGACGTAGTGTGGTCCTCCACAACCCCAGCATTGAACTGGAGGTCTGGCCATTCCTTCGCCCTCCAGCCTAACAGGCTGTTCACTCACTCTAGATTCACTGTTTGGCTTAGACCTGAGCGAACCTCTTGGTATAGTTCTGCTGTTCTGCCCTTTACTAACTCCCCTACTTCCACTGCTGCGACTTCCTTTACTGTTCCCAACTGTTTTATTACCCCTTCTTTCATTCCATCTTTTATTTGGAGCATCTCCTTTCTGTTTATTCTACTGGTAGCAGATTCTAGCCTTGCGGATAGCTTCATCCATCGTCCTAGGATTGTCAAACTCGATCCTTTCTCGTATGTATAGGGGTAAACTACTAACAAATCTTTGCACCTTGGCTTTTTCTTCTTTAATATAGGGCACATAGCGAAGCAGGGAGGTAAAACGGTTGATAAACTCGTCCATAGTCTGTTGTCCCAACCGTAAGTCGTGGAATTCCCTTGCTTTTTCATCATAGAAGCGCTCGGTCAGATATCTTTCTTTGAAGTATTTCTGAAACTTCTCCCATGTTATGGTCCGTTCGCTTACCCCCTTGACGATCTTAACTTCCTCCCACCACAGGGTTGCTTTACCTTGTAATTGAAAGATGGCCAATCGTGCCTTCAGGTTGTGGTCATATTCATACAGCTGAAAATATTTGTTCATATTAATTAACCATGCTTCAGCCGCTTCTTCCTGTTCCCCATCAAAATGTGGGGGTTTAATTTTTCGAAATTCTCCCTGTAATTCCACTCTCTGACGTTTTGAAGTCTGCTGTTCGGATGCATTATCAGAATGGTCCTCCCTTTCTTCTGATTTTTCAGGGTCTGTTTGATAATTTTGTTCTTCTGTCATCCTCTGTTGTTCCGCACTGGGATTAGCTAGTGGTGGGTTCTGCCTGTCCGACAAACTCTTCAGAATTCTTTCTTGTTCCACCGTCAATCGTGCATTATCCTCTCTTAATCGTGCCATCTCATTCTTAAGTTCCTGAACCGTCTCTAGTATTGCAAGGTTTGTGCTACGTGTCTCCTCGCCAAGCTGTACCCACAGCTCTGGGTTATCCCTAGGATTTACTGCAGGTTCCTGACCTGCCATCGATCTGTGCGGAACGCTGCCAGCTCTCTGCATATTCACTGTTTCTGTCTATTGTCTATTTGCTGTTGTTTTCCTGTGTCTCAACCCTAGAAATGGAACAAGAAGAGGAGTTAGTTAATTAGTTGTCCTTCTTACAAAGATAATGAGATGGTTATCTGTACATTGTTTTTTTTTTTTACATGTTGTTCCAGAGGTCACAGTATTGTAACCTTGCTCTGATACCAATTTGTCACGATCCTACCCATGATACATGTAAATAAAATTTTTAACTTATTATAACCCTTACATGTTAATCCTACCATAATTTTTATGCCGCACATACTCTGCCATTACACATGGTTAATCGGGTTAATAACATTATCGGAAATTTATCGTAACCACGACACTCGATTCAAATGTTTGGTTCGTATGCATTGTTTACATATATATATATATTTGGCAACCGGGATGTGCGCTGGCATAACGCTTTGTGTCTGGAGTAATGTTTCCGGCGTTGAGTTGTTGGGTTGCAATTAATTTTACGGCAGCTGTTAAATGCTCCCAGCACAGCTGTCCTGTCTCTCCTGCTCGGCCATGTGAACACGCCGGCTCCCGTATCCTCGTCCCTCGCGCCTTTGGTTCCCGCTTCTTTTCAATGGCGTGGATCTATTGACCTGGATCCGAGGGTGGAGATCCATCGAAGGGTTTAGGGTTCTTATTAAGTGCTCTGAGCTCCCACTTGGCTCATTTGGTCCTGATGCTGCTTCCGGGTTCTGTTTGCTTCTTCACGCACCGGGGTTCCCCTACCCTCCTTCGAGTTTTCATCTGCCACTCCGGGGGTTCCTCGTTCGATTCTCCGGGATTATTCCACCCAGGTAATGGCTTTCGCACAGTTAAATCTTTGGTTTCGCTATTATGTTATATTTTTCATTACAGGTCTCTCCTTGGTTTTTGCATGTGT
This sequence comes from Pinus tabuliformis, assembly GCA_031772625.1. Taxonomy (NCBI): domain Eukaryota; kingdom Viridiplantae; phylum Streptophyta; class Pinopsida; order Pinales; family Pinaceae; genus Pinus; species Pinus tabuliformis. The sequence goes on from CM062808.1 coordinate 471,404,397, forward strand.
TTTAACATCTCTCGTTTTCCCCTGGTGTATGACTGTGAAGCTATGGCGATGCAATCCTTCCAATACGCTGGACGACGGCCCTCGGAAACCCGACCACCGCGTATCAGGTATGCAACACCAGCTCGAAGATTTCTGGGTGCGATGTTTGGGGTTTTCCCCTTTTTTGCCTGTGGTGCTGTGACATTTATACATGCTCGATTTTCACTGGCTTTCAGATTCTCTTAACCCGTTCGAGGTTACCCAGGACAGAGTCCTTGTGGTTTTGCTTCCGAAGCTATTAATGAATTATCATATTCTCAGATTTTTGTGTTTCCGGCTTACCCTATAGGGTTATGAGGAACAGTCGGTTCCATTCGCACGGAAGGTGCCTTAGCAGCCCAGTAACTGGTTTATCTCGAGGGCCTATTTGTTTTCTTATGAATTGTTATTCAGATGTAATTATTTGTGCAGCAAGTAGTAAAGACTACTGGTGAACTGGCCGCGGATTATAATCCTCTCTTTTTTAATGAATATTTTATTTATAGCTCCAATGAATATTTTGGTTATAATTCCAGTTTGTCATCTCCTGGAATAGATACTCACTCTGTAAATGTCCTTTTGTTTCTAGTTTTCCTCGGAAGGCTTTAATAGCGAACTAACTGTATTTCTGAGTGCTCGATTCCGGTGCTCGATGGACTTGCCACTCTGAATCAGTTATTACGATTATAATGTTATCACTGTTGCTTGTATATGCTTTCATGGTTTAATGCTACGGCGGAACTGCCATTGTCTTTAGAGAAAACTATTGTCTGCTATCTGTTCTGATTCGACTTAATGTTCCTTACTGTCGATATGCAATGTTTATAATGGAAGAGTTATGGTTGAGAATATATGTTTTTAGTCGGTTTGAGCATTAGATACTCCTTCTGCTGTCGCATTTACTATCGCGACTAAGGAGAATCGTGCGGTTTGCGTTTTCGTTGTTTCATTAAAAGAAAATACTGTGGAGTCTGGTTCTGGTTCATATTCTTCTTGAACCCTCTCTTAAGATTATTCTCCTTCTTACGGTTAACAGCTAACTCTGTCTATGTATATTTTTTTGTTATATGTAGTAGCTTTACAGTTTATGCAAACTGTCTCGTTTGGTTATAATCTCATATGGCCTTCTAAACTCTTTTAATACACATTCGCACTGTAGCTATTGGGTGTTTAATTCCAGCGAGTGTTTTCTTACTTCTGTTCTGGTAACCCCAGCTTGAGGCCTGTTATAGCTTGAAGCCTGTTATCCTACTCTCCTCTAAGATGAACAAGCTCATGTCATTTAAAGAAAACTTATTCATTTCCTTTATATATATATATATATATATATATATATATATATCTATATATATATATATATATATATATATATATATATATATATATACACGTTAATTCCTCGGTTTTTCTATACAGTGCAATTTGACCTCCATCTCGTTTTTTTTTTTTTGAAGTTACCAATACATATATCAGCATCATGGTTTTTCTCAACAGTCATCTATTGATATTTCGGTAATATTTGCCTGAGCCAGGTATCATTACAGCAAGCATCATAATGATATATGAATGTATAATTATAATTAATTTTCACAACCATTCTACTGTATTTAGGCTACTGTAATTTTTCAGTTAACATTAATATCTATAATCACTGTTGGAATAATTTCATCAGAAGTTGTTACATACCTGGTCCGCCAGATTTGTAATTTCGCTTCAGAAGTTCACCTGTAATCTTTGTTTGCTCTTGACCACCCAACCATGAGATCCATTGCCAAGACTGGAATCTCCCCCCGAGCTATCTTGCAGGCCCAAAGCCCTCAACAAGATACATGCAACTTGTGCCTGGTTATCTGGTCCTCACCAGACTTAACCAGCTTTCTTTTCTTTTTCCTCTTTTCTTTCTGTCTGTCCCTACAACACAGAATTTTTGTCTCTCCCCCCCTTTTCCCTTGGAGACCTCTCCAGTTAGGGAGGGTAGTTTCATGCAGTTTTCATAACTGATTTATTTTCCAATCTTCCTTTCAGAAGTTGCCAGCATTTCAAGAAGTATATATTCTTCTTTAACATATATTTTAATTCACAATAAAGTAATATGATTAAAGTTTTAAAAACAGTCTTTCAATTCTGTCTTTTACCACAGTAAAATTCTAATATTTACATTTTCCGGAGTCATCACAATTAATTTAATAATATAAATAAAATAATATAATTAAAAAAATAATAATATATTAATTTAACAATATAACTAAATTAATATAATTAAAAGTTTATTTTTTTTCATGAATTATGAATTAATCATTTTAAATGATATGATTTTATTTAATATCGATAAATTAACTTACATTTGTAAAGAACAATTAACCACGATTATCTCAGGTTTTGCTACTTTTAAAAAGAGAGGAAAAAATGAAATATTCCTCTTTAAAAAAGGGTTAGCTTGCTATGAAAATAACGTTTATTATGTATTAGACTATGTCCAGATGTCACTTGAAAACTCAACTTTAATAATAATATGGAATATTGGGTTTTTTAAAATATAATTTAGGTTGATATTGTACAATGATAACATGGAATATTAAGTTTCCGGCTAATACTATTTAGATTGACATTGTGTTGAGAAATGTGAAGACATAATTAAAACATTATTTATTTAATTAAGATATCATTTCTTTAAATATAAAGAAATAGAGTAATTATTTTTAACTTAGAGACATTTTTTAATAGTGAAAGTCTGCGCTCTTATAAACACTAATAATTTTTTTAATGTGGAGTGTTTTTCCATAAATAAGACTCATGAATCAACTTACAAACACAAATTCCACCATCATTAAATAATTAAATTATCATAAATTTCACCATCTTTAAATAAAAAATTAATAATTTTTTTATGGCTTTTTAATAAAAAATTAAAATATTTAAGCAAAATATTTTTAACCATTCAACCCGTTTTTAAGGCCCTAGTTTAGCTAGGCTTCAAATTTTGAGAGAAAATCATTGAAATTCTGACAAGATTTTGATAAAATTTGATAGAATTCTTTGTAAATCCAGGTTACGGCAATCAAACTTAAAGATTTTGGGTTCTTACTGCTAGATTTTTTGCCAAAAAAAATGCAGGATGTCAGCCATATTTAGTCCTTGGGCAAATTTGCCGCATCCGACAAATCTGTTTTTAAGTGCATTGTTTCACTATTATATGTTTTCTTTATAGACAATCTGGTTTTTAAGTAATGTTTCACTTCTGTCCCTGGCTGGCAGATTTATTTTGGTACAGGCCGTGCTTTCCCAGCTTGCAGTTTATTCGGGTCACCTCTTCCTTCTCCCGGTATCTGTCACAAAAAAAATGAATTCCCTGGCTGCAAATTTCCTGTGGGGCGGTCGTTCATACCAGTCCAAGTATCACCTTGTGAAGATGGACTCCATCTCAAGACCGAGAAAGGTGGGCGGTTGGGGCCTCCTGAACTTGAAGTATTTCGGTAAAGCACTTCTCTGCAAATCTCTCCACAGAGGGATATATGGCAAAAGTCCGTGGAGCTCTTTCATCAATCAAAAATATCTCAAAGGTCAGAATATGGCATACTGGTACAGAAGGTCAACTTTAGGCATCAAAACAGGTTCCTCAATTTGGCTAAGCTTCAGAAAGATTCAGTCTTTTTTTATGGAAAATTTAAGGTGGACAATCTTTTCTGGTTCGAGTGTTCTCATTGGTATCGATCCTACACAGTACAAGCTAGAATCCATGATCTCCCCGGCCTTACTTTCCTTCTTCCACTCAAAGGGCCTTTTTACCTGGAATAAGCTTATAGACTCATGGTCCTCACAGAAGCCAATATGGAACAATGAACTTCAATTAGCTTTACCCCTCCCCCTCCGCCCCCTATGGCTTTCAACTATCAACGGTTTCTCAAACAAAGGTAACATTAAATCGGGTACAAAGGATGAATTGATCTAGTCGCTTGAGAAACCCTCCCAACCTGTTACCGTCAGAAACCTTTATTCAGTCCTCTCATCCGACCTTCTGCCATCTTCCCCTACCTTCCCCTCTAAATTCTGGAAAGCTCCCTGCCCTCTTAAGACGATCCTCTTCTCATGGCTACTCTTCTCTAATAAGAACCTCACCTGGAGGTTCTCCAAAAAAAAGGATGGCAGGGCCTTGGCAGGTGTCAACTGTGCTTATCTGAAGCTGAATCAAACACTCATATGTTCTTCGAGTGTGCCGCTTCCTCTTCAATCTGGTATGAGCTTTCTTTGATTTTTGGTTTTTCTCACCGGACTTTTTCCTCTGTACAGGATGGTTTCTTCTGGTGGAGTGCCCAGCGCCCCTCCTGGCGTGCTCTTTTCATCCTCACTTGCTGGTCCATTTGGAAATGGAGGAATGGACGTATCTTCCAGAACAACTGTCAGCCCCTTGACTCCATTTTGACCTTAATTACGGGGTCCATGCCTTCCCTGGACTAAGCAGGCTCTTTTTTGGCAGCACTGTCTCTCTGATAGATCAATAAGTTTTATGTTCAAGCTCTATACAGATCATGTAGATCCACAGCTTCTTTTGTGCCCCCTCCTGGGGTCCCATAATGTGTTTTCTTCCTTATGTTATAGACTATCTGCTATATTACATTTTGATGGCTACATCTGAACTCAATTCGCTCATTTGGGGAACTATGTGTCTTCCCCATTCACAATGATCTGTCTATTTCGGCTGAGGCTTTTGAACTCCCATGTATAATGATCTTTATATCTCCTTAATATAATCTATATCGCTTTTTCTCTTTGAAAAAAAATGTTTTATTGGTGGGAATCTAACAAATCAAACTTTGATCAAATTGTAATTTTCTGTTTTTTAAAATACTTGTTTTGACTAGAGAAAAATCTTAAAAATTTAGAATTGAAGAGACTTTCCACTTAAACTTGTAATTCTAAAAAATACCTACTAAATTCTAGACAAATTAAACCAAAAAAAATAAAAAATAAATAAATATGCTAAAACTTCTAACTTTAAAAAAAAAAAAATTTCACCCAAAAAAATATGCCAAAAACTTTAAAACTTCTATGCAGGAAAGTACAGCGTTTTCTTAATGTGACCATCAAGCGATTTACTTGCGTGTACAGCCTGTGCACATTCACGCACTCAAGTAAAGAAAAGATGCACATAATCTTCTTCTTCAGGGTTGAGGGTAGGATAGCATCGGTAATCCAATTTTCAACGCGGTTTTGAAACCCCACACGCTTTCAATTAAAAATAAGGTGCAGGTGGACCCCACACGCGTGCCGCCGGTCATAACATTATTGAGGATTAAAGTGGAGGTAGATGGAAGGTGGACCCACACGCAGGGGGTCGGTCAGAGTGTTAGGTTAGTGGACCCAACACGCATTCACATGCTGAAGCCCACCTCAATCTTTGTCGCAGGTCTCCATTTGTCTCTTACCAGACACGATGGGAAACGTTTGAGACCTTTTAACCTCTAAAATAATACCACTCAAAACAAAATAAGAGAGATTTTTATTTAAAGATAAGAGACCATTAATATATCATTCGGATAATGTTTACTGGGGATGGTTTATTTCCACCATAAATAACTTTCAGATTTAACTCTTTCTCATAGCATTTCACTTAAAAACTTAATATTTTTGTCGATTAAAGTAATAAGATACTTTGTATTCGAGATGTTCAATGTTTATTAGTAGCCACTAAAGCAATTAATCTAATAGCGAGTATTGTGTTGTGTAATTTATACGAGAAGATTTTTCCCGATATTTTTATTTCTATTTATTTATTTATTATATATATATTAATTTAATATGTATTTATTTTTTTAATAATTTATTTTTAATAATTTTTTAATAAAAATTAAACTATAATTTTATATACTAATTTAATATGTGTTTAATTTTTTGAATAATTTATTTTTATTAATTTTTTAATAAAAATTAAAGTATTAAATGTTCTTGTTTTATGCAACTTGAGTATGATAGATGCTTATGTTTGTGGTTACATGTATCTATCGAAGTAATGAATCATTAATTAATTAATTTAGGTGGAATACGTATGAAATTGTTATTAAAAATTTTCAAGATTTTATTTTAAGTTAGGAAATTTATCTATTTAGGTGGATATGTATGAAATTGTTATTAAAATTTTTCAAGATTTTATTTTAAGTTAGGAATTTTTTCACCATAGTCACTCTTCAATTGGATATACCAGATGTTCTTGTGTAATAAATGAATGGTCATTACTCGTCATTTATTGCTAATGTATCATTGTTCCATAAACATGTACATAAAGTTTTAGTTATCTTTATTATTTGTGTAATAGATGAATGATCATCACTAGTGAGTTATTGCTAATGTATCACTCTTCCATAAACATGTACATAAAGTTTTAGTTATCTTTATTATTTTTGTTGTGAAAGAAATGTTTGTAGAAGAAATCAAGAGTTCAAAATATAATTTTACTTACGGTTTTAATTGTTGTGTGGCAAATCGATAAAGAATCTCCATAAATGTTAAGGATCGTAAGATTAAGTTATATAATAAGTCTTTGTTGAGTATTTTTTTTCTTTGAAATTTTTTTCACCTCTACCTTGATTGTAATTTGGATTAGTTAATCAATATAGTTTAGAAATAAGTGAAAATAAAATTAAGAAAAAGAAAGAATTGAGTTTGAGTTGAGTCAACCTTGGTAGCTTTATAGAGTGAGGTATCAATGTTGAAGGATAAAAAATGACATTTTTCTTATAAAATTGTACTTAGTACAATTTATGCAACAATATAAAATAAACAAATGCATACTCTAACTCTTATATATTTTGGTCTTTTTTTGGGTATATTTATGGTAAATTTTGCCCAAAATCTAACAAAGATTTTTTGGAATCACAAGTTTGAGTTGTGTAGTCTACAAAATCAAAGTGTCCCAAAGGATTTTCAAAGTGTTGAATCCATTTATACATTCAAAAATACACTTTAAATATTGAAAATCATAACCTTACCAAAAATTATATTGTTTAATCCCAATGACTAAAAATCAAAACATAGAACCATTAGACTATGTCATAAACAAAACGATAGAATATTCTTTGCCATTATTTGTATTTCACTTATTCTTATTAGATATGCCATTAATCTTAATTAATTTTTGTCTTGAATATGTCTTCTACATACAATTGATTTCCTTTTTAATTAGGATTATGTCAAACTTAAAACAAAGTTGGTAAAAATTGGTCTAAAATTATTTTAGGTACTCTGGTAACATATAGAACAATCTAAGCGAACACATCATGTCCAAACTTGTTAACCAATACATAGTTAGTATAGAAAAAACATTATCTTGTTTCTTTTTTAACTATGGTGAATCGGTAATTCATTGAAGTAATCTAGGCGAAGCCCAAGATCAAACTTAACAGTTGCCACTATAACACCAAGAATATATCCAATAGCTTGTAAATTAATTATACCAAGAATTTATGACTTGGCAAGAATTAAGACTCCAAAAAAATAAAAATAAAAACCTTATGAAAAACATATTTAAAAAAAAACTTCAATCACTAAAAATAGAAAAATCAAAACCTCGAGAATTCATATGAAAATACATAACCAAATTCTAATAAGACAGAAAAATCTTCCATCGCAAGTTCTTTATCCTTAGTTGGTTACTTGGCAACTCTTCTTGAAACAATCCTTGATAAAATACATATCAAGAAACCCAACCTCATGCACTAATCACTCTAATAGTGGTATACACAGTACCAACAAACTTGAACCAATAATGCATTGTTCCTACAAGAGTAATTGTACGGTTTGGACAAGAGCCAAATCCACACCTTTTTCAATTGCTACAATTAAGTGGTGAAGGTAGCTATCAAAATGGGAATGAAGTTCAACGGCCAATAATACATACAACTCTTTGGTGAGTCCAGCCAAGCTAATCGAAGCATATATTTGTGTGTTATTGTGATGAAGAAACACTAATTTTCTTCTTTAATTTTCATGAAAATGCATAGAAAATAATATTTAATTATCTAACAAAAAACTTAGGTTTACTTACGGGTTCAACTAATTTTATTTGATGTTTCATTGCTTTGTGTGATTAAGAAATAGTTTGTTATGACGTTGAAATAGTTGTAACTTAAAGAGTAAGAGGTTTGGTGAATAGGTGTGAGAGGCATAAGATAAGTAAAATGATTTAGGATGGATTATAACGTTTCATAATTTTTAATGTTTTAATTCATTTTTATTTAATTTAATATTTTTAAATTGAGTTAAATATTTAAAAATAATAATTTAATTTAATTGGTTGATTTTCAAATAATTTTTAATAAATTTATTTCTCAGTTAAAATTTTTAAATTATTTTCATAATTAAAAAAAAATAAATTATAAAATAAGTTTTTATAAATTTTAAATTATTTTCACAATTAAAAAAAATTTATAAAATAAGTTTTTATAAATTTTAAATTATTTTCATAATTAAAAAAAATAATTTATAAAATAAGTTTTTTTATGAATTAATTTATAAAATAAGTTTTTTTTATAAATTATAGTGTTGTTAGTTTAGAAATTTTTGTTTCGTGACATTGTAGTTTAAAGAATATATTTCAAAGACATTATAGTTGATGTCTATTTTTGTAGTTACTTAGATGCATATAATCCCTCTAATTATCGGACAATTATGATCAGCGCTTTCCTAGCCAAGTTATATGGTATTATTTTGGAAAAGAAGTTGAGCATATGGCTTGAAAGTGAAGGTAAGAAGGCTAAAGGCCAAGCGGGTTTTAGAAAGCAACACTCAACAACAGATCACCTCGTTATGCTTAGGATCATTGTGTAGGAATGTCGCAATGATAAATCCAATCTCTTCTGTTGCTTTGTGGACTTTAGAAAGACTTTCGATATGGTTCCTAGAAACAACCTTTGGAACAGATTAGAAGAGCTAAAGGTTCCTTTTTAGTTGAGAGTTGCCACTATAAGGTTATATGAGAATGTAATTTCCAAGTTAAAGAGCAATGAGGGGTGGTCGAAAGATATTAAGTGTAATATCAGAGTTAAACAAGGTTGCCCCCTCTCCCCTACCCTATTTGGCATTTACATCGACAAGCTAGAAGGTTGTTTAGAGGAAGCAGGATGTGCTGGCATGATCTTAGCTGGGATAGTCATCATCCTTCTTCTCTACGCTGACGATATTGTTCTTCTCGCAAGGTGCCCATTTGATCTTGATAAGAAACTTATACTTCTTAAGGATTTCTGCTCTACCATGGGTATGATTGTTAACACTGACAAAACAAAAGTTATGATTATCAAATCCAAGAAGGACACTTACACTAATTTTATGTATGACAATAGTAACTTGGAGGAAGTGTCTTCCTACAAGTACCTAGGAATTGATATTCATCACAAGCTCAACTGGAACTATAGCATTGAGAAAAGGATTAATGGGGGATGGAAAGCTTATTTTGGTCTTGAAAATAATTGTAAAACGACAAACCTCATAATGTGGGATAGAAAGAAGTTCCTCTTTGAAACTTTAATCAATTTGGTTATCTTATATGGATGTGAGGTCTGGGGTTGTAGCATCTCTAGAGAATCCTGGAGAAAGATTGAGCAAATCTAGAAGCATTTTATAATATATAACCTCAAAATTAAAAGAAACATACCCTATCCTATTCTCCTTATAGAAGTGGGTCTTTCCCCTATCGAGAGCCTAGCTATGACTAGGCTTTTGTTGTACAAGAACAAACTCAATAACATAGGAGACCACAGACTTCCTAAGATAGCTTTAAATTCCAGCTAAAACCACCTAACACTAAAACGAGGTTGGTATAAAGACACCAAGGCCTGGTTAAACCATTGGGAGATTGACGAGAATGTTGCATTGCAAAACATTAATTGCATTAAAAATATTGTTACTTCTTAGTTCAAGGAAAAAATGTGGTGTGAGAAATATTTAGCAGCTAAAAGAAGGTTAAGATATTATAAGGAGCTCATCAACCCCACCCTAGAAGATCAAAAGTATCTTTTTGTTTTAACTAGCTCAAAGAAGAAAATTAATATAGCCAATATTAGAACGAACTCTCATGAGCTCCATAGTGAAACGGGTCGTTGGGCAGTTCCTAAAACACCATGGATGGAAAGGTTCTGCCATCTCTGTGAGAATACGAACATCGAGGATGAAAATCACTTCCTCTTAGAGTGCCACACATACAACCACATTAGATCTTAGTTTCAAAATCTTTGTTGCAATACTGACCTTCCTAGCCTTTTACGTTGTCAAAATTACAGTGAGCTCGGGAGGCTTCTCTCCAAGCTTTTTGAGCATAGGAATAAAATCTTAAATCAAGCTAAATAATTCGTTTCTTTAGGTTCGATAGAACAAAGTTTGGTCTCAGTGGACGTTAACCATCATCATCATCATATATTTGTTACTCTTTTAATATTTTTAAGTCCATGTCAACCTATTGTACATGGTCTTCTCAGGTTTTGTTATAAATTACTATATTATAAAAACAATAACAATTTTTTTTATAGGGTGGGTTTGAAAATCAAATTCATCAAGTTTTGAAATATTGAAGATGCATTAGTAAGGGAAAATGACATCACTAGGAAACTCATAATGACTTTCATGTTTTCTAAAGGTCGGTTTAGGGATGTTTTATTCGCACAATTTGTTTTTAAGATATCCAAAACAAAGGTCCAACTAGGTAAATAATTTTTCTCCTTATAATTCATCTTATAGTTCATAAATCACTTGAATAGGAAACTTATCTTTAATAGTCATTTTGTTGAGCTATCTATAAATCTAGAAACATAGGCCATGAACCTTCTTTTTTTAAAAACTTGATCACTAGTAAAAAGTAAACACTTTGGCTAGGTTGAATGAAACCTTTTAACGTTTGTTGAATTGTATATGCAATCTCACTCTTTTATGCATATGGGAACCTGTAAGGGATAATTTGTATTTAATGAAGTTATGGGTACTACTAGAATCAATTAATACTAGAACCTCTTTCTTTATGATATATCCTCCTATCTTGAGAGTTTGAGAAGTGTTGATGCTTGCAAACACATGAAAAGATATGGTTGGAGTAGTTTCTTCTAATTCTAGATCTTGTGATGGCTTCTATTTATCTTTTTCATCTTCAAACTATGTAGAATAATTTCCTCTCACAAATTTATGCCCCTTACTATATTTTTTGTTACAATTTAAATAAAATCTCTCTACAGGAGAGGGAACATAATGTTCTTTATAGTTATTATTGATTACCCTTTTAGTAGCCATATTTTTACTTTCAGCTTTTCTTTCCACACTAAAAGAATGCTCCATGAGTTTAGGTTCTAAGAAGTACACCCCAAGTTGAATGTTGCCCTTTAAAGTTCCTATAAAGTGATCTAACAAATTGTCCTCTAGAATGTTCTTTACTCTGATGTTCGACTTTTGAAATTGCTAAATATGTGCTATAATTGGACCTCTTTGTTGGATATTTATCAACTATCTCAAGAATGTGTTGCTCCTAATATCCCCATGGTGTGTCATCAATATTTGTAAAAGTGGATCAAGAGAGAATAAAATATTCTTTTCATTCACAAAGCTATTGATCTTAGATAGATTGATCAAGTTATAAACAAAAGGATGAAATAATCACCTTTTGTAAAGTAGGAAGTTGGTTACCTTTTGTAAAGTTGGAACTTGGTGTAGACCAAAGAATTGATCCATCTAGAATATCCATGTAACAATATCTTTACCATCAAACTTCCTCATATATTTCTTGGGAATTAATTAGTTCCTTAGTCCTGAGTAGAATCTCGAATAATGCATATCTTGCATCACAATTTTTCAATTAAAAAAATAGATCTTCTAATTGAAAACTAAAATAATTTCAAGTTAACATACCTAGAAAAATTGTAGTTTGTAGATTGTATTGTTTGCCAAAGTCCCTCATGAAAGGCCTCTAAAATTTTGGCCCTTGTGAGATTAAAATTTTGATTTGTAGTAGCCTAATACTTGTTCTTTGCAATTCCATAGGATGGGTGGAGATAAATTTACGGTAACTTCCCCAAAACTTATGTTTTTAACCCTTTTCAAGAGAGAAAACTTATCTGATCCACCATGTTTGCTATTTTTCATATCAACTCCAGAAACTTGTACCCAAAAGTTATGTCATGTATTATTTTCAAAGAATTTAGTGACACTAATTTTAAACATTTAGGGCTTTAGATATGACAATTTTACCAAGAACAATTATTTGAGGCTAGTTTCAAGACTAGTCCAAAACCCTAATTTCCACAACTTGTATGTCTAAAAGCAAAGTGAACTATATCCTAAATTTTTTACCATAGGTACTCGATAGGTCTCCTTAGTCCCCCCAAACTTTAAATATTTGAAACATCCTTGAGAAAATTCATAGAAACAATTCCTAGATGGCTCATTTGGGACTAAATTTAAGGTTAGTAAAAAAACCCTAATTTCTATAGGTTACAATCTTCAAAAGTATAGAAATATAGAACTTGACATTTTGAAAACAAATGCTTTTCGTTAGGGGAAATTTCAAGTCTAAAATGTGCCTCCTAAGGAAAATAATAAAATAATAGTTAAATAATACACTAAGAGTTATTAAATTTCAAAGGAAGGAAATAAAACTACCTCTTTAAATTTCATTTTTTACTAAGTTATCTCCTCATAGGTTTACTCTTATTTCAAGTGTATGACCTTGTTGGACGTGGAATTAAATTTTTCTTCTAACGACTATCACTTTGCATATTTTTTGTAGACCCATAATGAGATAAATTAGAAATACATGAAAACAATCCTTTTCGAAATGTGTTTCTAGTTTTTCTCACTGTGAGTTTAACAAAAGTATACATAGTGGGTAGTTAGTGGATGCAGAATTAAATTCCATCTCTAACGAAAGCCTACATTTGAAATTTGAGTAAACCTATAAGGAGATAAGTTGAAAATACAATTAAAAAAAGTATTTTACTTCATTTTCCTAAAAAATGCATCTTGAATCCTATTGGCTATTTTAAAGTTGATTTTGATAATATAAATTTTGTTTTGAGCCCAATTTTTTACCTCAAAAACTCCTTTAATGTTATGTCTTCTTAGGCTCCCAAAAATTTCCTAGTCTGAACTATCCTAAAAGAATGTTATAGTGAAATGACTCATTTGAAGGAGCCAAACCCAAGGATTGTATGCTTTGAAACCCAAAGGAGTGCACAAACACTCAAATAGCATAAACAGAGAAATATGAGTAAGTCCATGCCTTGAGAATGAGAAATAATAATGAATGTGAATCTTATTTGAGGGAAATCCCCCTTTAACAATAGAACAAATTTACAAGATGGGATGATTTCTAAAACTAGGTCTCCTTGGTATATATACGAGACAAAAGTTACAATTACAATTGAAGGGTATAGCTAACAATACTAATATAACAATAGAATGCAATAAATCAATATCTAGGGCCTCAAAAAATGAAAGTTAAAAAAGAAAGAAGATGGACTTCACTAACCATTGTAAGCAACAATGACATTTTGCCCTTCTCCAATAGTTATAAATAATAAAAGAAAATATTGGAAACTCTCTACAATAGTGTTAATATCCATATTGTTTAAGCCATTGATCTTGAATCTTAAAGATAAACCAATAGTGTGCATACTGAAATAGTTGGAATTCCTAGAAATCTAAATGGAAAAACCAACATTCAATGGGATTTCACTAGGTTCTTTATTTCTTTGATATGTGAAAATTATAATATTCTCAAGATGTCTAGTGCAATCTTAGTCTTCACATGGGAATTTGGATAGCAATTCCTCTCACTCTTAACAAAAAAACACCCCTCTTCCTTTGGGGTTCAAGAATAGATAAGAGAATAACTTAACTAGCATCTTAGCCAAGTGTCCACAAGTCTTCATTTCCCTCAAGTGTAGGTTCGAATTCACCTCGAATTCACCTCTTTTGTCCCTTTTTTTCTCAAATATATTTGAGAAGCAATTTCTAATGTTTTTATTTTTTAAATGCATATTGTTTCTCTTATTTACCTGTGTGTGTGTGTGTGTGTTTTATTTCCATTCATCATGCATACATTCATAATATTATATTAATGTAGGTTTGAAAAAAATACTAAACTAGCTACTACAAAATAAGAGAGAAGAGAGAATAAAATAAAAAAGAAAGTTGACTAACAAAAGAGACAATTTGAATTACTCATGAAACTTTAATTTGATATTATTGTTGAACATGAATATAATAAATAATGTTTCCATGAGAGAAACACAATTCGAATGAGGTTGGGTTCCCTTATGGATGCAATTTTAGAAAGTAATAGAAATTTGCTACTATTGATGTATTCAAACTGAAAACAAGAGATTACAAATTTCCTCTATTATTTCATGGAATGGAAATCATAATTTAGAAAAACATGTAATTACATGCAACCATTAAAATACCACAAGAACACAATGATTTACAGGGGAACTCAACTGGGGAAAACACCTTCGCTTCTTTTCATTAATCATATGAGAGTGAGAAACTATTACAATGTCTTGCTTCGATCCTGGCACACAACGTGCATTGTAAACTTGTTCTCCTACTCACTATACTACTATGGTAAACACTTATCTAATTCAAGGCCCCAACTTGCTCCTATTGCCTTACACAATCTTTGACGAAATTAGCTCCTAAAAGATAGGAATTTTCTCCTATTTTCTTGCACAATTCCCAAGGAATTATTCACCTGCTTAATTGCCAAGCCTACACATTCAACTAGTATACAATTGATAATTACAATGTGCATTTTCCTCCACTCTAGCTAGGCAATTCAAATTTCATGCATGTTTAGGCTATTTTTAGCTTATTGACTGGTTTAACTGAGATATCCTTGAGTTAACAACAATTTTACTACTTAGCTGACCTTCAACTAACTCAACTTAGTACTTGTGCTCAATTAACTGAGTCAAACTGACATAGATTGCTAAATTTTAGGAATCACTTCATGCACTACACTACTTCTAGCCTCTAACTCCAATTTATTAAGTGAACTAGTAGACAAAAGCCATGCCACACAAGTTAACTACAATCCAAGTCATCCTGTTGATGTGGAAAATTGAATTACTAAATTTGACTAAGGCACAAGTCAAATTTAGTCTTTATTTCTACATTTCTAACACTCCCTCTTATCAAGAAAGGGATTTTGTACTACCCCTATCCTGCACCTATGGAATTCAAATTTGCCTCTTGAAAATGCCTTTGTTAAGATATCTGGATCCCGCTCCTCAGTTGGAATGTATTATAACATCATAATTCTCCTTTAAACTCAATCCTGCAAGTGATGGTACCTGATATCAATGTGCTTGGACTTGTCATGAAATATTGGATTCTCAAAAAGTTTGATACAACTCTAATTATCACAATGAATCACTATCGGATGCATCTCCTCACTGAAAAGACCCACCAATATTTTCCTAATCCATATGGCCTCACATGTTGCTTGAATTGCAGCCATTCAACCTTTGCTGAGCTGAGTGCCACAAACCTTTGTTTCCTACTATACCAGGAAATAGTTGCAGACCCAACACTGAAGATAACACTTGAAGTAATTTTCTTGTCTAATGGAATCCCTACCCAATCTACAGTGAAGCCTTGGAGCTTCACTCTCTCTTCCCTTTTGTACCATAATCCATACTCGAGTGAGCCTATGAGGCACCTCAACACATGCTTCACTGCATAACTTGGTAGGATTCACCATGGATTGACTCAACTGATTAACTACATAGCATATGCCAAGCCTTATGTTTACCATATACATCAAGGACCCCACAAGCTATCTGTAGATGGTGGCATCTACTTCCTCTCCTAAAGAAGCACTCCCTCCATTTTGTAGCTAGAGGTGTGTCCATAGGCTTGCAGTTCTTCATGTGAAATCTCTGAAGTATTTCAGAGGAATAATTCCCTTGACTCGCAAACAACTCACCATCACCCTGCCATACTTCCAACCCAAGGAAGTAATACATGAAGCCCATGCATTTCATCTCAAATTCTCACGCAATTCCCTCCTTCGAAGAGAGGATCAACTACTCATCCCTTATAAGTATCAAGTCATCAACATATAAAACTAATATTAACAAATTTCCATCTACCACAATGTGATAGAGATTGGCATATGCTTCACTTTTGGTAAAGCCCAATCCATTGAGGTATGTGTCAATATAAGTGTACCATGCTTAGGGAACCTGTTTGAGACCATACAAGGCTCTCCTAAGTCTACATATATGTGTCTCTCTGTCATATGTCTCAAATCCCTTTGGATGCTTTATGTAAATTTGTTTCTCAACAACACCATTGAGAAAGGCAGTCTTCACATCCATCTGATGGATCTTCCATCGCATCTACATGACTAATTATAGAATGGTTCCGATGGAGGAATATCTTGCCACTAGGGAAAATGTTTCCTCATATTCCACTCCCTATACCTGAGAGAAGCCTTTGGTCAAAAATTTTGCCTTGTACTTCTTGATGTTCCCATCAGTTGCATGCTTCATTTTTAGATCCATGTGGAACCAACTACTGACTTGTTCTCTAGTCTTGGCACCACCTCACATACATTGTTCTTCATGATTGAGTCATACTCCTCAACCATGGCATCAACCTACACTCTTTGAGAAATTTCTTCCTCAAATGAAGAAGGCTCTGTCTCAATGAATTCTGTCATGAGAGCCATATACCAAGTGTATTTTTCTGGTGACCTCCTCTTCCCACGCTGAGATGAAAGAGCTCCCACATGCTCTTGTGCATCCTGCACCAATTTGTCATATTCTCTGGTTCTCTTCCTCTCGTCTTAGGAAGATTCTGGTTGAGTGGGTGCCTCCACTTTGCCTCCTGTCTACTCCTCTACATGTGGCTACTCCACAACATCCTAAAGATCTGTATGAGGGTCCTCCTTTGGAACTAACAACTACTCCTTCTTCGGGATACTCAATTCTCACTCTAGAGAGCATCTCATAGCCTTCTCCTCATCAAATTTGACATCTCTCCTCACTATTGTTACCCTGAGTGAGGGAAAATACACCCTATAGTTATGTGGTGTCTCTGTGTATCCTACAAAGACTCCCATCTCAAATGTAGGCTCAATTTTCTTCCTGTTATCCTTGGTGACTTGATGATACAAAGAAGCACAAAAAATCATGAAATAAGATACATCTGGATTCCTCCTAGAGAAATCTTCTTCGGATGTCATCATGCCAAGTATTCTATGAGGGCTCTTGTTCTGCAAATAAATTGTGGTATTACATGCTTCTGCCCATATATGTAATGGAAACCCCTAATCATGCAACATAGCTCTTGGTGCTCCCACTATGCTTATGTTCTTCCTTACAACCGCTTCATTTTAATGCCCTCTTTGGCATAAAATTCCTTGAAGGTCCTAGAAACATATTCTACTCCATTATTACTTCTCAGGGCTTTCAGTTTATGACCAGTCTCCTTTTCAACAATTGCTTTGATTTCAATTTTTTTTAGAAAACTTCATCCTTCTTTCGCACGAAGAAGATCCAACATTTTCTTGAAAAGTCATAAAAAAAAATTACATAATACCTATGTTTTGCTATAGAGGTTGTAGAAAATGGTCCACATACGTAAGAGTGGACTCACTTCAATATTTATTTAACTATGCTATCTCAGCCCTAGAAGGTGGATTTGACATATTATCCCAATGTGCATCCCTTGGAGACATCATGCTGGTTAAGGGTGCATTTTGGGAGACTAGTGGTAATTTGCTGCATGATGTTAAAGGCCCCATGGAGCAAGTGTCCCATGCGGTTGTTCTAGAGTTCTCATATATCTCGACTCTGCACTTCTCCTGCCTTGCTACTCAGTGAAACACAAGCTTCCACCTCAACTTTTTGAAGATTATTCACTCGAAATCTAATATGTTTCATCTTCTTGGTAAATTTGATGACATCTGCAAAGCTGCAAACCAGGAGGCTGGTAACTAGGTCGGAATGACAGAGGAGGAAGGGGGCGGGGGAGGGGAGAAGAGGTCCCCTCCTACCGAGACGTTGTGGCAGGGGATTCCCACTAGAATATAAGTAATCCAAAACTAGCAGGAGATGCCAACAAAATGTTAGGACTTGTCCTCGGGGCGCGATGACAGATAGGCAGCAGAGGAAATGTTTACCATGTGTAACGAAGAAACCGAGATTCATCATTCCGATAAACAAACTGGAGCGATACAAAAGCTACATGAAAGACCACGCTCTACTGTGTAAGTTAATCACAGTCTGGCTGACGGAGAAGGACCTCACCAAATGGATACAACAAAAATGGTAGCCTAAAGGTCATATTGAGCTCAAGTTGGGAGCTAGAGGCTTCTTCACAGTAATATTCTTGAACTTGCAAGACAAAGAAAAAGTATTTGAAAATGGTCCTTACTTTCATTATAATGCTGGTTTGTTTATGAGATACTGGGAAGAATGCTATGACCCAGACAAGGAAAAATTTCTGGCAGCCCCGGTTTGGGTCAGGTTATTCGGTCTCCCAATGGATTTCTGGGACCCAGAAATACT
This sequence comes from Pinus tabuliformis, assembly GCA_031772625.1. Classification (NCBI taxonomy): domain Eukaryota; kingdom Viridiplantae; phylum Streptophyta; class Pinopsida; order Pinales; family Pinaceae; genus Pinus; species Pinus tabuliformis. The sequence goes on from CM062808.1 coordinate 471,422,960, forward strand.
GGAGGTCATTGGAAATACGATAGACAGATTTGTCAAAATAGCAGAAACGAAAAAAAAAGGAAGATACACTTCATATGTGAGAATATGCGTATACATGAACATAGCTAAACCTATACTAGACTCAGTGGAACTAGAATATCATGAAGAGGTATGGCAACAAACCCTAGACCACTAACACATCCAGTTCAGATGTCGTAGATGTCATGAGTATGGTCACCTATTTAAGGAGTGTCCAATGGACCTAGAGGAGGGAGAGAACATGAACAAACAACAAAGGAAACATCAAGAAGATAAGGAAGGGTTTCAAGAAGTGAAGAGCAAGAGAAGACAAGCAAAAGAAAACCCTAATGCAGGGAAAAAAGAATATCAAGCTCAGCCGAGCAGAACGAACAACTTTGAAGTGCTGTAGGGAGAAGAAGAAGAAGAAAATGAGGCCCAAACTATAGACTATCAGGGAAAAGGAAAGGAGAGCAGTTTGAGTCAAGGAAAACCAAACCCTAAGAGGAAAGCCCAAAGAGAGATGGTAGAGAAAGAGAATGAGGAAGACAGGGAGAAGAAGGAAAAAACCACAATTGAAATCGACCTAAGCAAGGGAGAGGAATTACGCATGGAAGGAGAGGTTCTGAAGAAACCGTTGAATGAATGGAGACACCTAGACGATAGATTTATACCAGAAGACCAAAAAAGTCTATACAGAGAAACATTCCAACAGTATCAAGCTAAACAGGGATAGGGACAGGTGGAGATGGCAAAAAAATTTGGGATGCATCAGGACAACTCCCAAGAATATTCAAATAAAATGAAAGGAGGAAAGTAAAGAGGTTGGGGGAACCTACAAGAATCTATACAGATTATGGGAGAAATGTTGGTGAATATAGGCAGGGTGGTACATCTATCAACGGTATACCAACAAATAAACAAAGTATTCCAATGATAATTACATCCTAGAACATAAGAGGCCTCAATAGTAGAGGTAAACATAGACATTTAACTCAGAGAATATGAAAAGAAAAACCTCAACTCATGTTTCTACAAGAAACAAAGATTATAGGAGGGAAAATGGAAGACATATTAAGTAAAATAAAACCAATGTATGAATGCATGATCATTGATGCGAGAGGTAGCGTGGGTGGAATAACAATACTATGGAACCCAACAGAGATCACAGTGGACTACTGGATAGGTATGAAGAGAATCCTCATGGAGTAGTTCTGCCTGATAGGAAATAAATAAAGTTTCCTAGTCTCTGTAGTATATGACCCTCACATTCCAGTGGAAAAGGAAAATTTCTTCTAGCAAAATAAAGAGGTTTAGCCAAATACATAAAGAAAAACTATGGCTGGTACTAGAGGACTTCAACTTAGTAGCAATAATAGAGGAGAAAAAAGCGGGACTGCGAAGAGAAGAGTCAGAAATGGAGAAATTTAGAGATTTAAAAGAAGAACTAAAATTGGTGGACATCCCAACAATAAATGGAAAATATACGTGGAATAATAGAAGGGGAGGGAGCAGACAAATAGCCTCTTGATTGGATAGATTCTTGGCCACAGAACACTTCATTAGCAAAGATGTATACTATGAGGCATCAATTCTACCATGTCTAGGGTCGGATCACTAGCCTATTAAACTCGAAGTAGAAATGAAACAAGGAAACCGAAATAGACCTTTTAGGTTTGAGGCATTTTGGCTAAGAGAACCGACCCTCATAGAAAAAATGGAGGAGTGGTGGAATGAGAGCGAGATAGTAGGGAGAAACCTGATGCACACCTTTCAACTCAGACTTAAAGATCTAAAAGGAAAAATAAAGAAATGGAATAAGGATGAATTCGGCAACATACAGAAGGAACATGAGTTGATCCAAACAAAGATGAAGGAAGTACAACAATAAATAATCAACGAAGGCAAAAGTGAAGGGCTAGCAGAGGAGGAAGGGCAACTGATTAATAAAATGGAGGAAAGGAGACAACAAGAAGAAATACTACGGAAATAGAAATCCAGAATTCAATGGTTAAAGGAAGGAGAATGAAATACAAGGTTTTTTCACAAAGCAATGATCTATCATATTCAACAGAACATGATATTCTCCCTAGTAGATCTATCATATTCAACAGAACAGGATATTCTCCCTAGTAGATCTATCATATTCAATAGAACAGGATATTCTCCCTAGTAGATCAGCAAGGCAATCATCTTACTCAAAATGAAGACATGGAGAATCTGTTAGTGCAACACTTCAAAGGGTTGTTGACGGAACCAAACATAAGAAGGGAGGAGAATATAAACAAAATCATATAGTGCATCCCTAACCTGGTGAGCAGAGATCAGAACATGGCCCTACTAAGAGAAATATCTAAAACAAAGGTAGAATAAGTCATTAGGAATATGGCGAGAAACAAAGCACCAGGGCCAGATGGATTCACAGTTGAATTCTTCCAGGCGACATGGCCATTCATGGGTGAAGACATAGTGAAACTAGTGGAGGAGTCCAGGCGCACCAAAAGAATGCACCTGACCCTGAATTCCACATTTTTGGCCCTGATCCCGAAGACAGATCATTCAGAAGAATCGCAAGGGTTCAAACCAATGGCACTTTGTAATGTCATATACAAAATTATGGCTAAAATTATTGTTAATCATTTAAAACCTATACTACCTGGGTTGATATCTCAGGAATAGACAAGGTTTATCAAAGGAAAATAAATAACAGATGGCATAGTGGTGGCACAAGAGGAAATTCATTCATTAAAAACAAAAAAAAACCAAAGGAATGCTGGTTAAATTAGATTTGTCAAAAGCTTATGATCGACTAAATTGGGATTATTTACAAGGAATATTGAAGGCATTCGACTTTGATGCAAGATGGATAAGTTGGATAATTTTGATGGTAACAACTCTAGTTCTATCAATTCTACTCAATGGATCACCCACAAAGGAATTTAACACAACCTGAGGGCTCAGGCAAGGCAACCCGCTTTCCCCTTTTTTGTCCATCCTGGCAGCAGAAGGCCTTAGAAGGTACATAAAGGAGAAAGTTCGAAGTGAACAATACATTGGCCTCAGACTATGGGGGAATGATCTACCATTAACTCACCAACAATTTGTAGACGACATAATGATGTATGGACAGGCATCACTCAAGGAAGCCAAGAAATGGAAATTCTCATAGACTTCACTAGTGCTTCAGGGATAGAGAAAAACAAAGAGAAGTCTGATATATTTTTCTTCAACACAATAACAATCTCACAAGCTTTCTTAGCAAGAGTAATGGGATTCATAATAGGAAATTTCCCCTCGAAATACTTAGGAGTTCAGTTAAATGATCAGCAAAACAGAGAGGCAAACTGGAAACCCCTGTTGGGAAAAATCCAAAGAAAGATGCAGAACTGGTCATTCAGGGCACTAAATATGCCAAGTCGTGTAATATTACTGAGATCAGTATTACAATCTATCCCGATTTACCAACTAACTAGTCAAGCGACTCCTAAAATAGTATGCCAAAAGATGATAGACATGTTCAACATTTTTTTTATGGAAAGATCCTAGAACAGAAAAAAATGGGCTCCTCTATCATGGAACTGGCTCAGGAAAGCCCTAAAAGAAGGAGGACTAGGACTCTGAGATCCTTATATACTCAATCAGGTGATGGGGGAAAATTTATGGTCGAGATGGATCTAGGGAGGGGTAGACCTACAGAAACCATTATGGGAGAGGACGTATGACATGCCTAGATCAACAGAAGGAAAATTGAGACTCCAAGACAATAAGAAAGGTTCGACAATATGGAACCTAGCCTTAGAAAAAAGAAATTTGATTAGCAGCCATAGTTTCTGGGAAATCAGAGGAGGTGACAATGCCAATTTCTAGGAAGAAGTGTGGAAACAGAGATAAAAATTAATAAGTAAGCCTAAGCTTGAAGAAGTCCACCAATATACCAACATCCATGGGGAAAAACAGTTAAAAACTTTTGGAGCATAGAACCTAGAGAATACTGGAGAAAGTGGAAACAAAAACAGGACTGGCCAGATGCACCAAAAACACCCTAGTGGAAGTTATATGAAAATGAAATGGCAACCCGGAAAATTGCAAAAAAGCAGAAGGGCTAGACATACTAAGTTGGGGTTACAGGATTAAAGGGATGTTCACAATTAAAGAGGGTTATCAACTACAAGCAGAACATCTCAGACATCAAGAGACAAATATCTAGGAAAGAGTATGGCAAGAAAAGATATGGCCAAAGGTTGCCTTCTTCATGTGGATCCTTCTCCATAGGCATGCACTTACATGGGATCAACTGCAAAAAAAAGGGCTACAAGGACCCTCGATATGCAACTTATGTAAAGAACAAGCAGAAACAATGGAGCACATGACCAATACATGCAGATATAGTGATAACCTGTGGAAAAAACATAATCAACTCTTCAGAGATAGTGATAGGAATCCAAACAACATGAAGAAAACTATAGATAATTGGCAGAAAAATCCTTACCACAACACAATCCTGCACTGAGCCTGGAGAATTTTGTTAGGGTTCAACCTGTGGGCAATATGGAAGAAAATAAATAACCTGATCTTCAAAGAAGAAAGAAGAACTGAAGTAGAAAATTAGAATCAGATAATCCAGAACATAAGAGAGACAATACTGGCAGAGAAATGGTACGAGGAGGATTGGAAAAGCAATCCATAGGAAGAAAGAATAATGAAAGGCTTGAACTTGAAACATAGTATGCTAAACACATCCTTGTGGAAGCACCATAACCCCAATGGAGAGTCTGCAAATTGCAATAAATGGCCTCAAAAATAATTTATCAAACTAAATTTAGAAGGAGCTACAAAAGGGAACCCTGGTGCAGTGGAGACAGGAGGATTATTTAGAGATAACAAGGGGAAAACTCTCAAAGTTTACGCTATGGATTGCGGAAATGTGACCACAATGAAGCATAGCTTCATGCTCTGAAAAGGGGAATGAAATTGCGATAAGAGAATGATTCCAAATACTGTAGGTAGAAGGAGACTTGAAAATGGCGATAGAAATGGTGAAGAAGCTACAACAAGGAACGCAATGGGAAAGAATCAACCAAAGCTGGAGGACTGCATGGCTAGTCCAAGAGATCAACAAGCTAATTCGACAGATAGGATACATTATCCCAACACATGTCCGAAGGATGGGCAACGTGGCAGCAGACAATCTCGCAAAATTGGGATGCGGCCAGGTAGGCAGAAACCTAGATATAAAAGTAGAAGAGTTATTACAAATGGAGGAAATGAAGAAACTAGTGGAAATACTAGAAAAAGACAAGGAGCATGAGGAGAACCCCCGATCAGGGTGTGGCAAAGAAGAGGAGGTGGGCCAATAGTGATGGGAAGTGGAGATGTCAGATATCATCCACACGAGCACAAGGATAGAGATCTCTTCTGGATGTGGAGGAAGAGGACAACAGGAAGGGTAGGTGGAAGGACAAGGTAGGGAGGGAGAAAGCCCCAAGAGGAGGTAGGTGGAGCTAAGAAGGGTAGGAAGAGAGGAAGGCATGGGAGCCAGCGGGAGAGCAGGCAGAATGATGCCAGCAAGTGGCAGGATAATGGAGAAGGACTCATGGTAGGAGTAGCTGGATGCACGAGGGAGTTAATGAGAGTCAGAGCGGGAAGGGACCGAGGGCCATCATTCCTAGGTGAAGGAATGAGGAAAAGGGTGGCGAGTAAATTTAAATGACAGGTGGTAGGTATGTTGAAAGGCAACATGGAAAGGGAGGTAAAACAAAAGGGCAGAGATATAGATGTTAGTTTCATGAAGAATGTGAGAGTGAGAGTAGGAGCAGAAAAAGGTGGTGGATTTAGCATGAAGACGCAGACTGGGGGAAGTAGTTGCACCAACTTTGGTCAACGGTATGTTTTTCTCCATTTCCTAAACCACGTAATTATAGTTATGTCAAATTCAATAGTCTTTGGGAAAAATACTGTGAAAGGTTTGGACTCTGAAAGAGTTGAAACCAGGATCTCCTAGAACACCACCTGGGTCGAGAGTGAGGACGAAAAGGTGAGAGAAGCAAGAATCAAAATTCTGGCCCTAAAGAAGGTGTATAGAGAAAAGGAGGGAGGTTAGGGAGAGAAGAACGAACCTGGAAAGGGAGAAGGTCTGAGGAATTCCACTCTGGCCAGGTGGCTCCTGAGGCTTGGAAGAGATTTCGTGAGGAATCCATCATGGAGACCTCAAGAGATAAGACAAGGGCTAGTGCGGCCTCTGAGAAACCTATCTGGAATTTCCTGAGTAAAACCAAGATGAAAACCAGAGGTTCAATTAGAGTAAATAATGTAGACAAGAGTGAGAATGGAATGAAATTACCTTGTGCAGCCCAGAACAGGAACATGGTCCTCCCCTATAGTTCTCCCGGTAGAATTTCTATGGTAAAAATACCTCGCGTTGTCTAGAACAAGGACATAGTCCCCCCTAGTGGCCTCCCTGATAGGTTGTCTATGGAAAACCTTCTGTGCAAAGGCTGATAGGGAGAGACTAACTTGAGAAAAGAAGAATTGAGGGGCAACAAAGAGAAAACCCAAGAGATGGCAGGGGGAAAGCTGAGGGGAATGATAAGAAAACTTAGGCCGTCAGGTCTTGAGAGAGATACCAAGCATGGCTCAACTAAATGTAAGGCAGATTGGGTGCTATACCAATAGAATGCTGATACTTCTCATGCTATTGTTTTAGGTTTAATCATAATTTTCGTCCATTACAGTGTGAAGGCAAGCAAGAACACAGAGGAAAGCAAACTGGGAGAAGGAAATGACAACCGTGACAATGCAAGAATGGGAAGAGATGGAAAATAAGTGACTAAGAAGAGAAATAAAGGTATAGGTAGAAAGATAGCCCGGGGGATGGGAAGCTCTAGTAGAGAACAACACAAGAGAGGGAGAAAGATAGGACTGGAGCATATGAAGACCGTCATTGATGCATATATGGTAGGGAACCCACCTGAGGTCAAAGCCCAAATAGCAGGTTGGGAGTGAGAATTAAATGACAGTATTACCAACTAAGATATTCCCATGGGATAATGGGAAGACATGGTTCAAGACCTAGGAAACACCCGCGGCCAGCACACCCTCTTCAGAAAAATGATCCAGCAATACTGGTTCATGAAGAACGCTGTGGCCTGGGCCATGACTCTCAACAAAGAATAGGTAGAAAAAAAAGGTCAGGAGGCACATGAGGACACCAAAGGGAAAGATCCCATCAGAGCAGAGCTTGTCAGGGAGATAACAACAATTCAGATACAAACATATCAAAGCAACCTGACACTAGGAAGGATTGAACAAAGTCTGCAGGATATGAGGAGAAGTGAGATGTCGGGATCCAGTGCTAAAGCCCTAGCCACCGTGGATGTTGGCATTATGATGCATGTGTTGTACTTGATGGCAACCAACTCGTAGAAGCTCAACTCACTTATATATATCTAGATGAATCTACGAAAGAGATATTAGATGTGACAGAATACATAGGATGTAGGACAGATCAAAGGAATCAGATGACAATTCTCAGTATGACAAGTTAGCTTTGCCATCAAGTCCAAAGGGGGAGAGTGTTGGCATTATGAGACAAGTGTTGTCCTTGATGGAAAATCACATAGATTATAAATTATAGTGCAGCAAATTTATTTTCAAGTTCACGCACTTTCATGCAGAGAAAAGTTTCTTTCATGTAGAGAAACGTTCACGCACTTTCATGCAGAGAAAAGTTCCTTTCATGAAGAGAAAAGTTCACGCACTTTCATGCAGAGAAAAGTTTCTTTCATGTAGAGAACAGTTCACGTACTTTCATGAAGAGAAAAGTTTCTTTCATGTAGAGAAAAGTTCATGCACTTTCATGCAGAGAAAAGTTCCTTTCATGAAGAGAAAAGTTCACGCACTTTCATGCAGAGAAAAGTTTCTTTCATGTAGAGAAAAGTTCACGTACTTTCATGCAGAGAAAAGTTCTTTCATGTAGAGAAAAGTTCACGCACTTTCATGCAGAGAAAAGTTCCTTTCATGAAGAGAAAAGTTCACGCACTTTCATGCAGAGAAAATTTCATGCACTTTCATGGTTAGTTCATGGTATTAGTCCAATAGTTTTTGATCCTATGGTTTTGGGCCGTGGTATTGCATCCAAAAGTGTTGATCCCAAGTATTGGGTCCATGGTATTGAATTGTTATGGTTTTTGGTCCGTGGTTCTGTGAAAGGCCTAAGGCTATAAAAGAGGAAGGAGATCATTTGGCAAGGCATCTTTTGAATAATTGAATATCTGATAAAGTGCTAGATCTAGAATATGGTGATTGGGTTATGGTGCATATCTAGATCTGAATAAAGAAGGAACCTGAGCGCAAGGAGAAGGATAAGTTCTATTGATGGGTCAAAATATTAAGGCTGGAATAGTGGTATCTCTATATGATTTGGATCTGTGATATGTGGCACACGCTTGATCTATAAATCTGATAATCTGGGTTAACTAATATCTGAATTTTTGAAAGAATGAATTTATAGATCTGTACGCAAGTTTCTGTTGGTGAAGTTGTGGACTTTACTTGAAATATGTTTTAGCTGTTTTTATCTATTACTGCGGTGTTCAAGGTTCTAATTTGATATCTGGTTGCTGTGTGCTGAGAAAGTATTAATTCAGTTTATGCACAAGGAAGTTGGTTGATTGCAGATCTATTTGATACTTGATGGATCAGGATCTTAAGGATTGTAATGTTTATCATTATCTGGTTTGATAGACTAGATTTGAATTATTGACGTATGTTTTATGAATGGTATGATCTGGGTATGTCTGATGTATGGAACAGCTGCAAAGTTATAAGGAAATATTTGCAGATCTGTATGCGAGTTGGCTTTGGTGAAAGCATTGATTCAGTATTGGGTAATTCAGAGATTGATGATGCTAGTATTGATTGATTATGAGCTTCAATGATATTAATGGGTCCAGTATGAAAATTGGATGAAACGTGGCCTTTCAGATTATGATGTTGTGCTTCAGTGTATCCAGTCTGAAAATTGATGAAACGTGGTACCTGGAGGAAGTAAGAGAAGGTTGTAGCCTTCGGTAGGTCGAAACCTACGTACTAGTACATCAGCTAGTACAAGAGCCAAGGGGGTGGTAGCTCCCTTCTAGTAGCAGCTGGAAAACAAGTAAAGGTTGGAGCATTTCAGCAGGTAGCAGCCTGCGTACTAGTAAATGGATCGGCTAGTACAAGAGCAAAGGGGGTTGTAGCTCCCTTCTAGGAGAGTCTGGAGAACGCGAGAAGGTTGTAGTCTTCTGCAGGTAGAAGCCTGTGTACTGGTATAAGTCTGCACCAGTACAAAACTATTGTAAAAGGTATTTCTTATTAAAGAAGATTGAGATGACTTGCAGCAGGTGGTTTTCACCCACATTGGGTTTCCACCTTACATCATGGTGTTCATGTGTGCTTCTTGTGTGTGATGATCTGTTCTATTTTACTGCTCCGGTTTACTACTCATATGGTTAATAATGTTCTGATGCACTCATTAGAGATCAACTAACTGAATCATATGTTTACTGGATATATACTTGTTGCATCACATATGAATCTTAATATGGAAAGTGAAAAGTTATATTGATCTGATAATACTGATTCACCCCCCCTCTCAGTATTATTTCCAACAATTGGTATCAGAGCACGTCCTTTTGTAGAAGCTTGATCGCTTCAAGGAGATCCATGGAACAATGGGAAAGAAGCTTAAGAAGAAAGTGCCTAAGCAGAAGAAGACATCTCAGAAGAACTATGACAGTGGGAGAATCGATTGGGGATTATGCAGAAGCACTTCAAATTCAGAATCAGATTCAGAATCATTTCAGAATGAAGATGAACTATCAAGTATGAATTTGTTATCCTCTGATGTTCCAACTATCTATCCATTTGAAGGTGATGTAAATGATAACGAAACAACTGAATGTGCTCTTATGGGTGAGCAAGAAGGATATCAAATAGAGGCAGAATTTAGGAGGCTGATGGACAAAATTAGAGATCAAGAAGATCTATTGAACATAAAGGATGGTGCCTTCAAAGAAGTAGCTACCAGACTAAACGCTCAACAAGAGGAAGGAAGCAAGGTAAGGAAGTTATTCAAGGACAAATATCAAAAGTTGCAGGATGAAGTAACTTCTCTAAGAAATGAAGTCAATGAAAAGAGCACAAAAATCAAGAAACTCAGAGATAGATCTAGTTATTATGAAAGGCTTGAAGCTATGATCCTCTCACTAAAAGAAGATCTTGAAGAATCAAAGAAGCAAAATAAAGATCTACTCCAAGCTATTGAAAAACAAGAAAACAAAGTTATCAACTTAAAATCTCAGATGGAATGTGCCTTCAGAATTCGTCAAATGTAGAAGGATCTCAATGAAGAACAAGAAAAGGAGATTCTCAAACTAAGGCAACAAATGGAAGAAGGAAGAAAGTCTGAAGAAATTTTGAAGAAGCAATGTCTGGAAAAGGAAGAACAACTTCAGATTGAGGTAAATATCTTAAAAGAAGAAAAGGATAAACTGTTACGATTTCAAGATAGTACTAAAGTCTTGGATGATATTCTTAGTAGTCAAAGGTCTCCTGCTATCAAAACTGGTCTTGGTTTTCATGAATCTGTTGAAGGTGAATCTAGTTCACAAGGTGAGGCAAGGAACTCTAAAGAGAAATCTAAAATGATCAATAAGGAGAGGAGAGGTCAACCCCATCAACAATCAAGGAAAGAGATTCTTCAAAGAAAATCTCTTACTCCTAACTATGAAAGTAATAGTCAGCCATTTACTCAGATGAATAATATTGAATGTTATGAATGTCATAATCTTGGACATGTTGCAGCTAGATGTAGAAGAAGAATGGTTCAAGATCATCACACAGAAATATCATCACATTCCAGGTATTTTAATGGATATTGTTTTTCTTGCAATATGTTCGGTCACAAAGTTGTTGATTTCTACAAAAGGAATATGAAACATGTATGATGTTATGCATGCAACAAGCTTGGACATATAGACAGGGAATGCAGGAACAAGGTACGGGCACCACACCAAAAGGAGAAAACATCATCACACTTGAAGATATGGAAGAAAAAGGAAGTACAGTCAAAAAAATGTGGCACAACACAATGTACAGGCACAACAGACTCATAAGGAGCTGAAAGTGTGAAACTTCAGTATCCTGAATTTCATACACAAGTTTCATAAAGGAAAGTTGCATATATATGCGAGTTGGTCACTACATAGTCGCGTATATGATTGTTTGAGGAAAAGCAGTAGGGACAGGCTCAGGAAAGAGGGTCTGATATGACTCATTCCATTTTTTAACATGTTTAATGGTTACAATCTGTTAATGATGTGTGGAAATGTCTTGATCCTAACTTGATGATGATGATGTCTTGATACTTCTTGTTGATATATGCGTGATCAGATTTGACAGTAAACAGATGGCACAGGTTCAGGGGGAGCAGATACTTTTAATAATGCATTGTTGGCATTATGGTTAGTGGTCCTTAGTGATGGTGCTTAGGATACATCTTTCTATGATATGATTATGAGTTGTCCATGACAAAATCTCATATGATGTTTGGGGTTACATAGTTGATGATCATATCAGATTTGTGGTTGATTCTCTGATATAGTGCTTACATGGTGATCTTTATAAGGATAAGGAAAAGTACAAAGCTTGTATACACATCTTCATTACTTGATGATGAGTCTATCATATGCTGCTGCCGTCATATGCATAAAGATCATACAATATAGTTGATGCAAGTCTCCTATAGTTCTTGGCTCTCATGTGGATGAGGATTGATGCGGTTGATGATCTTGAGCTAAAGATACATAGTACTATATACAGTATGCTGGATACATGAATGATTACTCAAAATTGCATTGTTGGAGTCATGATGATGATAAAATGACATATTGACACTTACATATGTTGATTGATACAGATGTCCCTGATTGATGATACATGGATGATATATAAGATCATGCAGATCTTGATGTTGATGAGATGGCTATGATGTCTTTCAAGAGGATGAGTTGATATCTATAAGCAGACATACCTTGCTACAAGACATTTACAGGTTGTTGATCTGAATAGTGACTGACAGATGCTGCTGATATTGGTTATTGATAACTTTCATAGTCTTGCTCTAGATATTTCGTCTCAATGTCATATATGTCTTTTGTTATCAAGGTCATGTAATGGCCTTTTTTTTTGGTTTCCCCACTATGCCTGGGATGAATGATGTAATGTACTTGTTTATCATGAGTAAACTTCTGGTGTAAGCCCACTTGGATGGGTGGATGAGTCAATATTTGTATATCATCACTTGGTTGAGAGATGTATGTATGTATGAGTCTTTGGTGATAGGAAGGTCATTTAAGATAGAGTCATGTTCTTCTTGTAGAACATCTTTTTGCAGATCTTGCCTACAGTCAGGGGGAGCATGAATAGCACACTTCAGCAGTGCAGAGACTCAACATGTACTCAAGGGGAGCATGGACAGATTGGTACACCTTGGCATATACAAAGGGGGAGCTCATTCAGAAATTTCAGTAGGTACTCAGGGGGGGTATGGACAACAAAGGAAGAGAATATCTTGGTCCGCCCTTTGCCCTTGATGTCAAAGGGGGAGAGTGATTTGGTATTGTTGCCATCAAGTCCAAAGGGGGGGATTGTTGGCATTATGATGCATGTGTTGTACTTGATGGCAACCAACTCGTAGAAGATCAACTCACTTATATATATCTAGATGAATCTACGGAAGAGATATCAGATGTGGCAGAATACATAGGATGCAGGACAACTCAAAGGAATCAGATGAAAATTCTCAGTATGATAGGTTAGCTTTGCCATCAAGTCCAAAGGGGGAGATTGTTGGCATTATGAGACAAGTGTTGCCCTTGATGGAAAATCACATAGATGATAAATTATAGTGCAGCAAAGTTATTTTCAAGTTCACGCCCTTTCATGCAGAGAAAAGTTCACGCAATTTCATGCAGAGAAAAGTTCCTTTCATGAAGAGAAAAGTTCACGCACTTTCATGCAGAGAAAAGTTTCTTTCATGTAGAGAAAAGTTCACGCACTTTCATGCAGAGAAAAGTTTCTTTCATGTAGAGAAAAGTTCACGCACTTTCATGCAGAGAAAAGTTCCTTTCATGAAGAGAAAAGTTCACAAACTTTCATGCAGAGAAAATTTCACGCACTTTCATGGTTGGTTCATGGTATTAGTCCAACAGTTTTTGATCCTATGGTTTTGGTTCGTGGTATTGCATCCAAAAGTGTTGATTCCAAGTATTGGGTCCATGGTATTGAATTGTTATGGTTTTTGGTCCGTGGTATTGTGAAAGGCCTAAGGCTATAAAAGAGGAAGGAGATCATTTGGCAAGGCATCTTCTGAATAATTGAATATTTGATAAAGTGCTAAATCTGGAATATGGTGATTGGGTTATGGTGCATATCTAGATCTGAATAAAGAAGGAACCTGAGCGCAAGGAGAAGGATAAGTTCTATTGATGGGTCAAAATATTAAGGCTAGAATAGTGGTATCTCTATATGATTTTGATCTGTGATATGTGGCGCACGCTTGATTTATATATCTGATAATCTGGGTTAACTAATATCTGAATGTTTGAAAGAATGAATTTATAGATCTGTACGCAGGTTTTTGTTGGTGAAGTTGCGGACTTTACTTGAAATATGTTTTAGCTGTTTTTATCTATTACTGCGGTGTTCAAGGTTCTGATTTGATATCTGGTTGCTGTGTGCTGAGAAAGTATTAATTCAGTTTATGCACAAGGAAGTTGGTTGATTGCAAATCTATTTGATACTTCATGGATCAGGATCTTAAGGATTGTAATGTTTATCATTATCTGGTTTGATAGACTAGATCTGAATTATTGACGTATGTTTTATGAATGGTGTGATCTGGGTATGTCTGATGTATGGAACAACTGCAAAGTTATAAGGAAATATTTGCAGATCTGTATGCGGGTTGGCTTTGGTGAAAGCATTGATTCATTATTGGGTAATTCAGAGATTGATGATGCTAGTATTGATTGATTATGAGCTTCAATGATATTAATGGGTTCAGTATGAAAATTGGATGAAACGTGGCCTTTCAGATTATGATGTTGTGCTTTAGTGTATCCAGTCTGAAAATTGATGAAACATGGTACCTGGAGGAAGAAAGAGAAGGTTGTAGCCTTCGTTTGGTCGACACCTATGTACTAGTACATCAGCTAGTACAAGAGCCAAGGGAGTGGTAGCTCCCTTCTAGTAGTAGCTGGAAAACAAGTAAAGGTTGGAGCATTTCAGCAGGTAGCAGCCTGCGTACTAGTAAATGGATTGGCTAGTACAAGAGCAAAGGGGGTTGTAGCTCCCTTCTAGGAGAGTCTGGAGAACGAGAGAAGGTTGTAGCCTTCTGCAGGTCAAAGCTTGTGTACTGGTATAAGTCTGCACCAGTACAAAACTATTGTAAAAGGTATTTCTTATTAAAGAAGATTGAGACGACTTGCAGCAGGTGGTTTTCACCCACATTGGGTTTCCACCTTACATCATGGTGTTCATGTGTGCCTCTTGTGTGTGATGATCTGTTCTATTTTACTGCTCCGGTTTACTACTCATATGGTTAATAATGTTCTGATGCACTCATTAGAGATCAACTAACTGAATCACATGTTTACTGGATATATACTTGTTGCATCACATATGAATCTTAATATGGAAAGTGAAAAGTTATATTGATCTGATAATACTGATTCACCCCCCCCTCTCAGTATTATTTCCAACAGTGGATTCCTCAGACGAGGAGTAAAACATCGATCCAGATATCTTTTTTTATGTTTTATGGTGATTAGATTTTATTTTCCAATGTTGATTTTCAGTATAGATAAAATAGGCAATGCTGTTAGGTTGATGGAGAAAGACTTATACAAATTTTGGATAGCTTTTAATGCTGACAGGTTGCCAACCTGGTTTCCTACGGGTAGGTTGAGGCTACCTGGAACAAATGGAAAAACTTGATTTTGGCCAGTTAATATAAATAGCGAAAGTAATACCAAGTTTACAAAAAAAAAATGTAGAGGAAATCACCATGTCACTATCTAGTCACTGCCATATGTCATCCTAAGTGTCATCCATTACTAACAATAGACTTAATAAAAATAGAAAATTACTAAAATAGCTGAAGATACTAAATGGAAAGAAAGGTCTAGTAATGAATGAAAAGTGGTCATATGTGCCCCTAGCGATGTATGGAATATGATTAAATGATTGCCGAAGTGAGGTCTTGATGAAATACTTAGTGTAAAGTACCTCAACACCTGCTCGAAGTATAATCACATAGTATGCTAGTGAATGAGTCCCAATAATTTTTAGCCATGTTTGGTACTCATGTAAAAAATCTATATAAAACATTCAATGAGTCCCACTAATTTGTAGCCATGTTAGGTACTCATGAAACAACCTATTCAATACACAATATGAAAAAGGTGAGGTAAAGAGGGAAAACCCAGTGGGAAGAAGATCCTGGCTAAAAATACAATGCACAGAATGTCAAATATGTTATGGTGATAAGGGATGGTGTTTTTGATAAACCCCAACACATATTTTCCCTTGTATCCACCCTATACCATGATATACGAATCCTTTTTCTGTTGGTTGAACATGTACTTGCTAACAATAATAATGAGATTTTGTGGAGTACCAAAAAACTAAGAACTAGTTCTCTGTGACTTGGCAGTTTCTCCCACTAGCTCATCGACTATTTGTAAAGTATGATGTGCCCTTTGTATCTTGTGATATAGAAATGAAATGTGTTTCTTAGGGAATTCTAAATTAAATACTAAATATGATAAACATTCTAGTATGGAGAGTATGAAAAATCATCTTGAAGATCTCTCTTAGAAAGAGGTGTCAAAGAAGTTGTTGTAGTAGGACTAGTGTAAGGTACCAAATCAAAATAATTTGATGTCTCCAATGTGTTATCACAAAATCGTGTACTAAGGGCTGCTACTTAGCAAGATCTCATGCAACTATTTCAAACCAGGCTTTAGACTAAGGCTTAGCCTCCTTAGTCAGAGAGGGCTCTCTCACAAATTTTTGATATGGATTGATAACAAGAAAAGATGGCTAACTCTTCAAACAGTACATGAAAATAAGCTGGTTGGAACAACAAAATAACACTTCTTCCATTGGGCTCATGGAGTCAAACACCTTTGCAGTAAACTATTAACTACTCAATCATGGAAGCCAAGGCATATAATGTTTAAACACTCAGAACATTTCTAAAAAAGAACCTCAACTCATAAACATACACAGGAAGTCTGAGCACTAGGTGAATTCAGAGTGATTGCATGTCTATTGAGCTGTAAAACAGAAAGGATAAAGACAAAACCACATATATTCTGAGCCTTTGAACACAAGATGAATCTTGGGAAGAAAAAGTAATCTTTCTATTACTGTCAAAAGTCTTTTACATTAGCCAATATAAAAACTCTATTTTTTTCATAAATCTCCAACCCCACTTACATCAGAGTTTCTCCTATATATAGGAAAACAAAACTAAAACTACCTTGAGTCTCCTCCTCCAGCATGAGGGGGGCTCGATGGTCTATCATTAACTAACCTTATCTATTTTTAAACAAACTTATTAAATACATAAGGTATTGTGCTGTAAATACATAGAGTCCTAATCACATTGAAATTCTAACTCTATCTCCTCGTATGCATGATGCCTTTCTTGAGCTTTGACACCTGTACATTTTCTGTTGTGGCCGAGATATGTTGGAGGAGCATTCACTGAACGAGCTGGCCTTGGATACTAGCTGTGTAGATGGCTCATTAATTAGTAAAGATGAGTGCCCTGTTTTCACGGTCCCTGTCTTCTACCACTATTCGAAAATGTAGCAGCATGTTCCCAACTCCTTAATAACTCAAGGTATGGAACTCTGCTACCAAACACCATGTCTCCAGATGAGCTGTAAGCTGTATTGATGGACAGGTGTCTCTCTTCTAAAATTCCCGGTCAAACTGTTTATTCTGCATTGAAAACATCACCTACAGCAGTTTCGTAGCGCGCTACGAAACTGCTGTGTGATAAAAAAAAAACACAGTCTTCCTCTAAACTCCTCACAAAATTGAATAGCTGCTGTTGCCATTCTCCAGTTTCACCTTTGCTATGCTGGGATTCAGAATCACATTCTCTGTATCCTTCATAAGGTTAGAGTGGGTTACCTTCTTTTCCTCTTGCGAACTGAAGCACACAAAATCGATGCCCTTTTTATATTTTTTTTCTCTGTCTTATCCTCCTGACTGACTTTAACAAACTGTAGTCCCTCAATCAACTCAATTTCCTTAATCTGTAGCTCTTTTTCTAAAAAGCCATTAATACTCTTTGACATCTTCTGTGTCATCTTATCTTCTAAAATAGAAACCAACAACTGCCGCAAATCAGAGCATGTGCTTTGCTCTAATGATTCATGTGTTTTTAGAACCTTGCAGTGCAAGGCCTTTAACCTTTTTCTCCCTGTACCATCCACGACAATGATTGCAGATTTGAGATGTTTCTGCAGAGTATCTCTGGATTCTGTGTCAGATGCATTTTCTAATCTTTCCTTGCAAAAAGGAAATAGATCACCTTTATGGAACAAACAGGGCACAAAAATTCACAATCAATGTTTCGCTCCTTTACAACTCCTCCAATTTTTTCTTTAATGGTACATTCTAAATGGAAAATATGATAACAGGAACACTTTATATAGTTCCATGTTTCATTTGGCTGAATAGATACATTACAGATATAGCACATGCAACCTGGACAAAAATTCATATTTAAAGAACAAGATTTGCAATTACAAGGGCCAGTTGCGACTGCCACCCTGCGTTTTACACTGTTGTTATCCTTAATGTCATCGAGGCATTCATTGTCCAAGCAATTACCCCTACCTTGTTCACAATCTCCAATATCAACACTAAGTTTTAGATCAACCAGATCACCATTGTTAACATGCTGAGGAGTAACTGTTGTGTCTGTAACTGTTTGATCAAGTATACCCACTGATTCATGATTTGAAAGATCCTTGTATTTTCCATCTGCTTTATTGTACATATTTCCACAAGAATGCCTCCTTTTGTGATAACACAATCTGCAGATGGCAATGCCATCAAAAACCATGGTGATTTCTCTCTGAATTGTGTTGTAGATGGGCGGTCTCTGATCAGATCTGAATGTCCACTTTAGGATACAAAATCATATTGCAGACGTTCCTGTCCTTCACAAAATGATGACAGAAGTCCAGCATTAGACACGCCTCCAAATCGCTGGCCCTTTTTTTTTTGTACATCTTATCTTGCTCTTCCTTGGGCACTAACACGTGGTGGACCTCGCCTCAGCCTTTTTAAAGGAGGCTGTACAACTGGAAAATTCATCTCAACTTCAGTGTCGGTGGAAGTTTCACTCTCACCCTTGTTATTAGTAATGACAGAATCGTGAATAGATGTTACATTCCCTTCCTCCTTCACAGGTCGTAGCTGTCATAAATCCGCCATTTGACTGTTTTGCACCAACTGCAATTACTACAGGAACCTTTAAAAACCACTTCCAGTAAATCGCCATAACAGAGGATCTGTCTCATCTGGAGCGTATAACTCTGGAGCTCGCGGATAATAAAAACCATCAAAGAAAAAGCCTTCCTGACGGATCAACCTGCAGATTCACCCACCACTTCCGCCAAGCTATTTCCGAACCCTTCTTGTTTGGGACTAACACCCTGGGACAGAATGTCCATCTAGAAACATCTGAGCGAAACGGCCAATTGCATCTTCTTCCATTGCTGCAAATAATCAAATTGAGACCTGGTGTTCCCAAATATTGGCTTGGAAAGATCCACTTCTACTTTTCGAAGATACTTCACGAATGAACTGCAGGCCATATCATAATTTCTGGAGATATCACCAAGGAATGCGATATACATATAAAGCACTTTCAGTGGTTGCACAGTCTCTAGTACTCGGTATTGTTCTTCGTATGTATGGAGGATCTTTTTGACAAGACTAAATGGCTTAGAAAGGTTATAAAGGCAATCTAAGTATCCATCTATCTTATTCTCCTGTAAATATAGGAAATTAGTCTCAATAAATGTCCTTACCTTCTTCTCGAGGATCTTGGTTTTACCTTTGAGTAACACAGCCAGGGCCTTGGGTGTCCACTTAATGATTTGTTTCTGGTTCTGAGACATCAACTGAAACCGGCGTTGCACATTTCACACCTCTCCCAACCACACCAAGATGCGTTACATTACCACTGGAAGGGACGGCTGGTAGACTAAGCTGATCAAAACCATTGTTTGTCGCAGCTTCTACTTCATGAGAGGAATTCACACTTATACAAGCATTTTAATCCTGAGAAACGCTCTTATCATTATAAAGAGCCTGAAGAACCTCAGACAACGGTGGAGTTGACATCATCGCCTTGAGATCTTCAATCTTATCTGAAAGATCTGACATTAGACCTTTAAGCACATCAATCTCAACATTCACGGCAGTTGTAGCCAGTGTACCAGTGTGCTTTCCTTCTTATGATTGGCACCTTATTCAAAAGCCACCTTTCTATCAACATCAGCTGTCATTGACAGTGGAGCTGATTGAGGAGGACTTTTATCCTGTTAGCAAGCTTTAAACTCTCACTAGAAGGCAAGCAAACCTGTAACCATAACTCAGATGAATTACAAACTTCACCATCAATTTGCCGAAACAGGCTTTTCTATGCATATATCATATTCCCACAGAACTCATAGGAGACAAAAGTGATATGGGTGAGCAATGGTTTCGGACAAATTCCCAATTTCGTAGCGCAGCCAGTGCAAATTATGAATTATGCGCTACGAAACCACCTAAACATCTTGCGCTGCGAAACTGCTAAAAGGGTTCATGCGCTGCGAAAACACCTTGTCCTTAAGCTAGGCTAAAATTTTTTGGCAACAGAATTTTCAGTGATAACAGTGGCTCCACTTGGGATAGTGTGCCCTTGTGGTACACTAAGAACCTGCAGTTCCAGTGCCCTATCCATTTTGACAAACTGAAATTTGCTCGAAAATCATCCCCTTCAAGCTTCTGGGGCCTTCACCTCGGGCTGAAGCTTGATGATGACTACAGGAGAAAGAAAACTACATCTACTGAAAAAAGAAATGCTCAGTCAACCTTGAGCTTATTTGCATTTACCTACCTACCTACCCTAACAGCTGCAATCTCCATTTGTAGCTCAAGGAACATGAAACTTCCAATGAAGCCAGTCATCGATCTGATCTAACACTTGAATCCTTTGGCTGTGCTTGAAACAAAAATAAACCAGATACTGAAGTAACCGAGGCAGCATGAGGTGTAACTGTTCTCCAACATGAAAATATAACTGGAAGCCGCCTGAACAATAAATCTTTTCCATGTATTCAGCTATAGGGTCAAAAAACACATGGTTAGTTTGCTGATTCTCAAAACTTTCTGTATCTTTAGAAAACTTATCTTCAGCCACCCCAAATTTATTTGAGATGCTATCCAACTGCCTTTCTGAATGATGCTCACAAACAATGTAATTTTCCTCACTATTATGATTATTATTTGAAGAAAGCTGCTGCAAGGAATTACAAAATTGAACAAGCTTTTCCTCTGCCTGAGGGTCATAGAAAATTTCCTCCAATATTTCTTCTTGCTGGGTGCAATCAATTTCGTCTTCATCATGATCTGAAGCCTGACAAATCTGCTGCATCTCTACCTCAATATCAGAGGATTGAATATGGTTTTCACAAGTAAACTCCTGCTGCTCCTCATGCTGTGTTTCATGGGATGTTATATCTTCTCCTTGGTGCTGGAATGCATTGTTATGAAGAGCCTCTAAAATTTCCTCATCCGTGAATTCATCATCATCATAACCATCCTCTAAATACTTAATAAGACTTAAAGAATGTCTACAACAATCTTTAAGCATCAATAAGGAAGGATAACCTTCTTTATACATTTCACAAAATTCATCATGGAAATCAGCAAGAGAAGATAATGAACCATTCTCCAAACTTTTATGCCAAGACCATGCTTTTCCTTGTAAAGTGGCCATAAACATCCTCATGAGACAATCCTCAGGAAAGTGAACCTTAAGACTGCGTACATGCATATGAAACCTAACCAAATGAAGAGCAGCATTGTCCTTCTTTTCATCTTTGAATATTGGAAGATCATCTAACCAATCAACCTTTGGCATAGGATTTGGAAAACCAGGGATATGAGACCGATTCATAGGAGCATACCTGGCATTCATTCTTGCAGTGGAACTCATCTTGAAACTTCATCAAGCTCCTGATCTTCTAGCAGTGGAGTCACCTTCCAATTTGTTATTTGCTGTGTGGAGTCGCCAAGGTAGTTTTGCAGCCTCAAAAAGATGTCTGAGCTCCTGCTACCTTCAGAAGTTCAACCATTGATTTCGGGAATGAATAATCTTCAGACTCCCGGAAGACGCACCAAAATGTTATCACAAAATCGTGTACTAAGGGCTGCTACTTAGCAAGATCTCATGCAACTATTTCAAACCAGGCTTTAGACTAAGGCTTAGCCTCCATAGTCAGAGAGGGCTCTCTCATAGATTTTTGATATGGATTGATAACAAGAAAAGATGGCTAACTCTTCAAACAGTACATGAAAATAAGCTGGTTGGAACAACAAAATAACACTTCTTCCATTGGGCTCATGGAGTCAAACACCTTTGCAGTAAACTATTAACTACTCAATCATGGAAGCCAAGGCATATAATGTTTAAACACTCAGAACATTTCTCAAAAAGAACCTCAACTCATAAACATACACAGGAAGTCTAAGCACTAGGTGAATTCAGAGTGATTGCATGTCTATTGAGCTGTAAAACAGAAAGGATAAAGACAAAACCACATATATTCTGAGCCTTTGAACACAAGATGAATCTTGGGAAGAAAAAGTAATCTTTCTATTACTGTCAAAAGTCTTTTACATTAGCCAATATAAAAACTCTGTTTTTTTCATAAATCTCCAACCCCACTTACATCAGAGTTTCTCCTATATATAGGAAAACAAAACTAAAACTACCTTGAGTCTCCTCCTCCAGCATGAGGGGAGCTCGATGGTCTATCATTAACTAACCTTATCTATTTTTAAACAAACTTATTAAATACATAAGGTATTGTGCTGTAAATACATAGAGTCCTAATCACATTGAAATTCTAATTCTATCTCCTCGTATGCATGATGCCTTTCTTGAGCTTTGACACCTGTACATTTTCTGTTGTGGCCGAGATATGTTGGAGGAGCATTCACTGAACGAGCTGGCCTTGGATACTAGATGTGTAGATGGCTCATTAATTAGTAAAGATGAGTGCCCTGTTTTCACAGTCCCTGTCTTCTACCACTATTCGAAAATGTAGCAGCATGTTCCCAACTCCTTAATAACTCAAGGTATGGAACTCTGCTACCAAACACCATGTCTCCAGATGAGCTGTAAGCTGTATTGATGGACAGGTGTCTCTCTTCTAAAATTCCCGGTCAAACTGTTTATTCTGCATTGAAAACATCACCTACAGCAGTTTCGTAGCGCGCTACGAAACTGCTGTGTGATAAAAAAAAAAACACAGTCTTCCTCTAAACTCCTCACAAAATTGAATAGCTGCTGTTGCCATTCTCCAGTTTCACCTTTGCTTTGCTGGGATTCAGAATCACATTCTCTGTATCCTTCATAAGGTTAGAGTGGGTTACCTTCTTTTCCTCTTGCGAACTGAAGCACACAAAATCGATGCCCTTTTTATATTTTTTTATCTCTGTCTTATCCTCCTGACCGACTTTAACAAACTGTAGTCCCTCAATCAACTCAATTTCCTTAATCTGTAGCTCTTTTTCTAAAAAGCCATTAATACTCTTTGACATCTTTTGTGTCATCTTATCTTCTAAAATAGAAACCAACAACTGCCGCAAATCAGAGCATGTGCTTTGCTCTAATGATTCATGTGTTTTTAGAACCTTGCAGTGCAAGGCCTTTAACCTTTTTCTCCCTGTACCATCCACGACAATGATTGCAGATTTGAGATGTTTCTACAGAGTATCTCTGGATTCTGTGTCAGATGCATTTTCTAATCTTTCCTTTCAAAAAGGAAATAGATCACCTTTATGGAACAAACAGGGCACAAAAATTCACAATCAATGTTTCGCTCCTTTACAACTCCTCCAATTTTTTCTTTAATGGTACATTCTAAATGGAAAATATGATAACAGGAACACTTTATATAGTTCCATGTTTCATTTGGCTGAATAGATACATTACAGATATAGCACATGCAACCTGGACAAAAATTCATATTTAAAGAACAAGATTTGCAATTACAAGGGCCAGTTGCGACTGCCACCCTGCGTTTTACACTGTTGTTATCCTTAATGTCATCGAGGCATTCATTGTCCAAGCAATTACCCCTACCTTGTTCACAATCTCCAATATCAACACTAAGTTTTAGATCAACCAGATCACCATTGTTAACATGCTGAGGAGTAACTGTTGTGTCTGTAACTGTTTGATCAAGTATACCCACTGATTCATGATTTGAAAGATCCTTGTATTTTCCATCTGCTTTATTGTACATATTTCCACAAGAATGCCTCCTTTTGTGATAACACAATCTGCAGATGGCAATGCCATCAAAAACCATGGTGATTTCTCTCTGAATTGTGTTGTAGATGGGCGGTCTCCGATCAGATCTGAATGTCCACTTTAGGATACAAAATCATATTGCAGACGTTCTTGTCCTTCACAAAATGATGACAGAAGTCCAGCATTAGACACGCCTCCAGATCGCTGGCCCTTTTTTTTTTTTTACATCTTATCTTGCTCTTCCTTGGGCACTAACACGTGGTGGACCTCGCCTCAGCCTTTTTAAAGGAGGCTGTACAACTGGAAAATTCATCTCAACTTCAGTGTCGGTGGAAGTTTCACTCTCACCCTTGTTATTAGTAATGACAAAATCGTGAATAGATGTTACATTCCCTTCCTCCTTCACAGGTCGTAGCTGTCATAAATCCGCCATTCGACTGTTTTGCACCAACTGCAATTACTACAGGAACCTTTAAAAACCGCTTCCAGTAAATCGCCATAACAGAGGATCTGTCTCATCTGGAGCGTATAACTCTGGAGCTCGCGGATAATAAAAACCATCAAAGAAAAAGCCTTCCTGACGGATCAACCTGCAGATTCACCCACCACTTCCGCCAAGCTATTTCCGAACCCTTCTTGTTTGGGACTAACACCCTGGGACAAAATGTCCATCTAGAAACATCTGAGCGAAACGGCCAATTGCATCTTCTTCCATTGCTGCAAATAATCAAATTGAGACCTGGTGTTCCCAAATATTGGCTTGGAAAGATCCACTTCTACTTTTCGAAGATACTTCACGAATGAACTGCAGGCCATATCATAATTTCTGGAGATATCACCAAGGAATGTGATATACATATAAAGCACTTTCAGTGGTTGCACAGTCTCTAGTACTCGGTATTGTTCTTCGTATGTATGGAGGATCTTTTTGACAAGACTAAATGGCTTAGAAAGGTTATAAAGGCAATCTAAGTATCCATCTATCTTATTCTCCTGTAAATATAGGAAATTAGTCTCAATAAATGTCCTTACTTTCTTCTCGAGGATCTTGGTTTTACCTTTGAGTAACACAGCCAGGGCCTTGGGTGTCCACTTAATGATTTGTTTCTGGTTCTGAGACATCAACTGAAACCGGCGTTGCACATTTCACACCTCTCCCAACCACACCAAGATGCGTTACATTACCACTGGAAGGGACGGCTGGTAGACTAGGCTGATCAAAACCATTGTTTGTCGCAGCTTCTACTTCATGAGAGGAATTCACACTTATACAAGCATTTTAATCCTGAGAAACGCTCTTATCATTATAAAGAGCCTGAAGAACCTCAGACAACGGTGGAGTTGACATCATCGCCTTGAGATCTTCAATCTTATTTGAAAGATCTGACATTAGACCTTTAAGCACATCAATCTCAACATTCACGGTAGTTGTAGCCAGTGTACCAGTGTGCTTTCCTTCTTATGATTGGCACCTTATTCAAAAGCCACCTTTCTATCAACATCAGCTGTCATTGACAGTGGAGCTGATTGAGGAGGACTTTTATCCTGTTAGCAAGCTTTAAACTCTCACTAGAAGGCAAGCAAACCTATAACCATAACTCAGATGAATTACAAACTTCACCATCAATTTGCCGAAACAGGCTTTTCTATGCATATATCATATTCCCACAGAACTCATAGGAGACAAAAGTGATATGGATGAGCAATGGTTTCGGACAAATTCCCAATTTCGTAGCGCAGCCAGTGCAAATTATGAATTATGCGCTACGAAACCACCTAAACATCTTGCGCTGCGAAACTGCTAACAGGGTTCATGCGCTGCGAAAACACCTTGTCCTGAAGCTAGGCTAAAATTTTTTGGCAACAAAATTTTCAGTGATAACAGTGGCTCCACTTGGGATAGTGTGCCCTTGTGGTACACTAAGAACCTGCAGTTCCAGTGCCCTATCCATTTTGACAAACTGAAATTTGCTCGACAATCATCCCCTTCAAGCTTCTGGGGCCTTCACCTCGGGCTGAAGCTTGATGATGACTGCAGGAGAAAGAAAACTACATCTACTGAAAAAAGAAATGCTCAGTCAACCTTGAGCTTATTTGCATTTACCTACCTACCTACCCTAACAGCTGCAATCTCCATTTGTAGCTCAAGGAACATGAAACTTCCAATGAAGCCAGTCATCGATCTGATCTAACACTTGAATCCTTTGGCTGTGCTTGAAACAAAAATAAACCAGATACTGAAGTAACCGAGGCAGCATGAGGTGTAACTGTTCTTCAACATGAAAATATAACTGGAAGCCGCCTGAACAATAAATCTTTTCCATGTATTCAGCTATAGGGTCAAAAAACACATGGTTAGTTTGCTGATTCTCAAAACTTTCTGTATCTTTAGACAACTTATCTTCAGCCACACCAAATTTATTTGATATGCTATCCAACTGCCTTTCTGAATGATGCTCACAAACAATGTAATTTTCCTCACTATTATGATTATTATTTGAAGAAAGCTGCTGCAAGGAATTACAAAATTGAACAAGCTTTTCCTCTGCCTGAGGGTCATAGAAAATTTCCTCCAATATTTCTTCTTGCTGGGTGCAATCAATTTCGTCTTCATCATGATCTGAAGCCTGACAAATCTACTGCATCTCTACCTCAATATCAGAGGATTGAACATGGTTTTCACAAGTAAACTCCTGCTGCTCCTCATGCTGTGTTTCATGGGATGTTATATCTTCTCCTTGGTGCTGGAATGCATTGTTATGAAGAGCCTCTAAAATTTCCTCATCCGTGAATTCATCATCATCATAACCATCCTCTAAATACTTAATAAGACTTAAAGAATGTCTACAGCAATCTTTAAGCATCAATAAGGAAGGATAACCTTCTTTATACATTTCACAGAATTCATCATGGAAATCAGCAAGAGAAGATAATGAACCATTCTCCAAACTTTTATGCCAAGACCATGCTTTTCCTTCTAAAGTGGCCATAAACATCCTCATGAGACAATCCTTAGGAAAGTGAACCTTAAGACTGCGTACATGCATATGAAACCTAACCAAATGAAGAGCAGCATTGTCCTTCTTTTCATCTTTGAATATTGGAAGATCATCTAACCAATCAACCTTTGGCATAGGATTTGGAAAACCAGGGATATGAGACCGATTCATAGGAGCATACCTGGCATTCATTCTTGCAGTGGAACTCATCTTGAAACTTCATCAAGCTACTGATCTTGTAGCAGTGGAGTCACCTTCCAATTTGTTATTTGCTGTGTGGAGTCGCCAAGGTAGTTTTGCAGCCTCAAAAAGATGTCTGAGCTCCTGCTACCTTCAGAAGTTCAACCATTGATTTCGGGAATGAATAATCTTCAGACTCCCGGCAGACGCACCAAAATGTTATCACAAAATCGTGTACTAAGGGCTGTTACTTAGCAAGATCTCATGCAACTATTTCAAACCAGGCTTTAGACTAAGGCTTAGCCTCCATAGTCAGAGAGGGCTCTCTCACAGATTTTTGATATGGATTGATAACAAGAAAAGATGACTAACTCTTCAAACAGTACATGAAAATAAGCTGGTTGGAACAACAAAATAACACTTCTTCCATTGGGCTCATGGAGTCAAACACCTTTGCAGTAAACTATTAACTACTCAATCATGGAAGCCAAGGCATATAATGTTTAAACACTCAGAACATTTCTCAAAAAGAACCTCAACTCATAAACATACACAGGAAGTCTAAGCACTAGGTGAATTCAGAGTGATTGCATGTCTATTGAGCTGTAAAACAGAAAGGATAAAGACAAAACCACATATATTCTGAGCCTTTGAACACAAGATGAATCTTGGGAAGAAAAAGTAATCTTTCTATTACTGTCAAAAGTCTTTTACATTAGCCAATATAAAAACTCTGTTTTTTTCATAAATCTCCAACCCCACTTACATCAGAGTTTCTCCTATATATAGGAAAACAAAACTAAAACTACCTTGAGTCTCCTCCTCCAGCATGAGGGGGGCTCGATGGTCTATCATTAACTAACCTTATCTATTTTTAAACAAACTTATTAAATACATAAGGTATTGTGCTGTAAATACATAGTAGTTTCACTTTTTTCTCTCCTTCTTAGATTTTCTTCCCTTAGGGATCATACTCTCCTTACTCGATGATCCAAATTGGATCCTTAAACTCTCTTAAAGCTACCCTAAATATTTAAAAACTCATATCAAAGTTCAAAGTCTTGTGGATGTCGAAGCCTATCAGAAATAGCCTTTGAACAATGATAGTTTGTAGCCAACACGGAACAACGAGGACCTCGGTTGAAGCGTGCTGACCGAGGCCCATGGAGACCGCGTAGTGGCACAAACTGGCAAATGGGAAATCCAGATCAGAAAATGGTTAATCATTAAGACTTGGGAAAATTTAAAGTTTTGAAAGTGGGAGAGGTTCTTGTAAGTTAGACAAGAATCCTGAGAGCCCCATTTTCAGATCAGGTGGTATCAGAGCTTAAGATTGATTAACCCCACCTTTAAAGAAGTTTGTATCAAAATGATTGATTGACATGGTGAAGATTGCTTGTCCAAAAGGTGTTTGGACAGTCAAAGATTGATTGGCTCATCGATTGTATGCTTATTTGTAGACTGACTATTGTTTGAGTTTGCAGAGGCGAAGGGAAAGCTATTGATAGCTCAGTCCAGGAAGGACAAGAAGGAAGATGGGCTGAAGGCATTCTTCTTATCCCCAAAAGACCTCAAAGCAACCCTTGAAGCACAAGAGGTTTGTTGCAAAAGGTTGCTTTAGTAAGCTCTTTATTAATCTTGTTTTAATTTCTTTTGTTCATTGGCATAATGACAACTTCTACAAGTGAGTTATCAAATTCTTCTTGCTCTTGAAGTTCCTTTAATGGAGACATGAAGCAAGACTTGTCCATTGTTTGTCACTTTAATTGCTTATTGATTTAAACAACCAAGTGCTACATAAATTGTCAACCTAGGGAAGTCTGGTTATTTCAAAGGCAACTACGTACTATATGTACTCAATCTTAAAAGCAATAAAAGTTGTAGTAAAAATTAATCACACCTTGCTTCAACAAACTGAGACTCCACTCTGTGTTACAGCAAAAACACTCTATTGCAGACAACTACCAAAGAATGCTTAACTTCATTCAAGGAGTAATCTAATGAAAAGAATCAATCTGCAAAGGAAAGCATGGGCTATGCTGTAACAGAGAACAGGACCCTATTCCCAGAGCAGGAATCTTCAGCACCTGTTTCTGATTATCGAGCTTGCCAACTCACTCTGTAAACTCAATCACTAATGAGACACTCATGAATTGACTGTAGATAAACTTAAACAATGCAACGATCAGTTGAAAAGAAAACAAAGTTCAACAGAAGTATATAACAATATTCAGTGAACAATACTGTTAACAAGGTATGGAGAAAAGACACATTTAACACACTGCAGAAATATAATGGGTGAATCTTGTGATGAAGGTGGGCCCTGTCCTTCTCATAAGATTCCCCAGGAAACAAGAACTAGAAAGAAATGTTCAGAATGAGATTTTATTCATCCATCAATTTTTAAGTTACAAAAAGGATTCCAGTTCTGTTCCTTTAACTAAGCCTTCCCCGTAGTTTGTTCCTCCCCCTTCAATGTAGATGTCTCCTCTTTTTAAAGAGGAGACATCTATTACAACATATTACATTGTAAATTCTATTTTAACCCAATATACAAAAATAGGGAAATCAGTTTCCCATCAACAAAATGTTGTTACAGTAATGCTGTCTTTGGATCATGATCGTTACATCCAGTGTAGTAGCTTCGATGATCTTCCTCTGTTGTTGTCAAACCAAAATGAAAATCACAACTGTGTCAGCCACGAGATTTGCGTGTTTTTCTTATTGTTTCAGCAACTGCAAAAATAGTCTTGCAAACTCCAGGCAGTTTCAGCAACGTGGACTGCACATCATTCTTTAACTGTTCAACAACTAACAATTCAATGATTAACAATGAAGATAGCGTAATTATATGTAAAATAATTAAACGTATAGTGATGAGAAGAAAATTGTGTACCTTTAGGATAATTGGGTTAAAACAATAACAAGGACTTTAAATATAAGCTGAAAAGGATGACATCATAGGAAAAATGTATGGTCAAAAAGGGACAATATGAAGTCCTAACATCCCCCCCAACTGAAAGGGTTGCATGTCCTCATGCAACTTTTTACTCTGATTCTGAGTCGGAGTACTAGGATGTACAATGCAAATTACTTATAGTGTAAGTATAGAAGGTGCTATCAACCAAATCTCTAAAACCTTGGACATTTTGTAATCTCTGCCATGCTGCAAGCTCCTCCTTCTTGGACAACCTGAAGTAAGCCTTATATTGCTGTACTGGTAGCCATAGAAGAGGGAAGTGAAAATGATAACCCAACCATTTTTCGGCACACTGCTGAATGCATTTAACATAGTTAGGTAGCCGTGAAATTGATGTTTGAAGATTAATAGGGTTAAAGGGATGATATTCCTTTCTCTCCATAGGGCAATGTTCCCAAAATAGGTCGTTTGCCTATAAGGCAAGAGATCCCTTAGTTTTGACATAATGTTGGCAATCTTTTAGGACTGCTGCTTGTAATTCTCTGATATGCTCAGTCATTCCTGGTTCCTGTAAAATCTGACGATGCTCAGCAACAAAAACAACAACATTCTGTGGCTCGGATCGAACCCACAAAAGGCGATTATCTTCATTTTGTGTTGCTGAAAGGAAACCATTTTTCCATGTGAGCCGATTGGCCAAGAAAGAGACAAAGGCTCTAATCTGAATGTCACCAACCAGAGGGATCAGATTAAGCTTTCTATCCTCAAGCATGGCTTCATTATGGAGGTAGAGTTCACATAGTAAATTCTGTTCACTGAATGATGCCTCTGTGAAGGTTTCAATAAACTGTTGAGGTGTAGACACCTCATGAGGTCGTCCATCTCTGATTGCTTTTACTTGGAAGAATGCTAGGCGTTCTGCTAGAAACACAGAATAATTAAAGGATGGTTTTCTGGTGGCCAGTAGTCTTTGAACCAGATCAAAGATGAGAGACAATCTAGTTTTTAACTTTTTATTTTCCTTGTGCTGTGCACGAGACTGTTCCAGGACTTCCCAATTTGCATATATATGATTTTTCCATGATAATTTGTGTTCCTGCAATATCTTTTCTTGTGACATAACATAGTCCTTCTTCCATATATCCATCTGTGCTTGAGTGCTTGAGGTCTGAGTAAAGACAGTACTTGAAGGCCAAGGTTCAGTCTGAGTAAAGCCAGTCTTTGTAGGCCGTGGTACAAGACTTTCAGCTTTAACAACCAGAGTAGGCCAAGTTACTTGTGGTTTCACTTCTTTTTCACAAATCTTTGAAGGCCCCGCTGGTTCTTGTGTAATAGCAGGGCGTTTCTTTTTAATTATAATAGGAGTAGATGCAGGGGTGGCTCCTGGCAAGGGGACTTCGACTATCTTATAACCAGCTTGATGGTAAATATTATCACATTGGTTGCACATGTATTCATTATATCGATCTTTTTCTGCAATGTTCTCGGATGCAGCTGCTGCATGGGCTAAAGTATACAGATTAAGTATTCTTTCATAGGCTTCCCTTGCCACTATTAATTCCTGCTTATAAACCTCGATCTCTGACTTCAGAAACTCGTTTTCTTGTAGAAGGGAAGCCAAGGTGACGGGGCCTTCTATAGTAGTGGCAGTCTCTGTAACTGATTCTAGTGGGTGGAAGGGCTGTTGTTCCCTAGCAGTTTCATTATCTACAGTCTCAGCAGTTGGTTTTTGTGTGACATCTGCTGAATCTTCAGCTAATTCTGTAACAACTATATCATCCTGAACATCCAAATTCTGCATATCAGCAGATGGTTCCCGTGTGGCAACTGCTGACTGAGTAGCTGGTTCTTGTGTAACAGCTACAGTCTGTGCAATATCCTGGCTTTCTAATTTATGATCATCGGCATGTGGTTCTTGAGTAGCACCTGCTGAATCAGTAGCAGCTACATCCAGGTCGTCTATTTCTTGTTCATTAGCAGGTGGTTCTTGTGTAGCACCTGCTGAGTCAGTAGCTGGTTCTTGTGGGGCAACTACATGTTGGTCATCTATTTTCTGTTCCTCAACAGGTGGTTCTTGTGTAGCACCTGCTGAGTTGCTAGCTGGTTCTTATGGGGCAGCAACATGCTGTACATCATCTTGGGTATCTACTTTTGATATATTAGCAGCTAGTTCTTGTGTGGCAGCTGCGTCTTCTGAAAGGAATGATGTCACAAAATCCTAAGCATTTTGCATTTCGGTACCCGAAGGTGAGGAAGGTAAAGATTCAGGGCCTTGGGACTGCAATGGGGTATGGGGTTTTAGGATAATAGGTGGGGAATTTGGGGTGGTGGTCTCAGTTGCTGCTTCAGAAGACGTCCTCATTCATCTTTGAGGTAAAAAGGCAGGAAGAACAATGGTTTTTCTTTTATGAGCAGCTTTCTTTAAGGAAGGAGGGTCATCAGTAGTAGTAGCTTCTTTAGCTGAGGCCCTTGTTCGTCTTTTTGGTAGGGGTGCAGCCTTTTCTTGCCTTTTTCTTTTTAGCTTCGCAATGGGGATGTTATCATCTGAATCATCACTGGGGATATGGACAGTGGGAGTGGATGATTCAGCTAAATTATGGGGTGGGGTCGATGAAGTGGAGGGGTCAATTGGATTGACTGCTGCGGGTGGCGGAATTTTTGGGGATTCAAAGATGCTCCTTGGTTGTTGTGTAGAAATATTTTCAATTTGCTGAGGGATTCTAGGGGTTTGTTGAGAATTTTCAGCATCTAATTGGGGAGTTTCGGTTGCTGGTTGAGGAATTTTAGTAGTTTCTTGGGGTGGGTTGTTAAGGGGAGGAGGATTCTATTGGGCGAAGCCCCTCTGAATTAGAAGCTAAACAAGGCGATGGTGAGTGAGGGAAAGGAGTGGGTACTTTGCACTCATGGAATAATGTGACATATTCTTTAGACACCGAAGCAGATAGTATGGCATATTTAATAGACGACGATGTCTTAAATGATTCAACAACGCAAAGTCATGCTGGTACACTACCTAGTAATGTCCTTCGCAGGTGAGGTAGTGCTTGACAAACTGTGCAACCATTGGCCATGGAGGTGGTAATGAATGAAGTGCAACACCCCTGCCTTTAGGCTCGACCCGCTCTCCAGGTAGAAGAAAGTCCTGCTGTGCGTTCAAAATGATGTGTTTATGACTGAACCATTGAATGCCATCAGTCGACAATCCTGAAACTTGCGCTATATCCTCCTCTGTCACTGGAATTCGGACTCCCCGAACAGTAGAGTAACCTTCCTTTAGATTACGTGCGAACTCAAGGACTTGCTGAGAATCAAATCCCTGGAGCCTTCGAAAATAATCTACCCAGCCTGCCTGCTGAAAAATCTGATACACTTCTGGGTGCAATTCCAATAGATCTGTTAAGCCAGGTTCATTTCGAATAGCGTTACCTCCCATAGTTACTAGCTTCAGTAAATTTCATAGTACTGAGCTGAGTTACCACAGCCAAAACAGAGTAAATATTGCAAATAAGGTTGAGACATAATAAGACAGAGATGGGGTGATGAGACATGATCGTGGTAAAAAAAACGACGGTGATTGGTGTATCGTGAAATGATTACAAAATTTTGGTATCCCCCCCCCAACTATGGCTAAGATGATAAGTTTGAGTGTACGGTGATTGCGGTGATCATGTCACAATCTTCTCATTAACTATAGTTTAATATTTACACATAACAAACGCATACCTCATGTTTTACCTTCGATTGATGTGCTGAAAATATAATGTTGTCGCTAATAGATCACCCATAGTTATGAAAAAGGGTTTTGAGGGTATTTATATGAAAGGCTTTTTATAAACATAGGAGGTGGTAGTGAAGGAACAAAATTATAAGGATCAATAAATGATTCTCACAATGATATGTATTCATCCTTTTGAGAGGAATTGATGCTTCAATTACGGGAAAAATGGGAAGAATTGGTGTTTTTAGGGAAAAATGGAAAGGGTTGGTGTTTTAGCAATGGAGAAATTGGTGTTTCAGCAACGGGAAAAATGGGGAAAAGTTGGTGTTTCAGCAACGGGAAAAATGGGGAAAAGTTGGTGTTTCAGCAACGGGAAAAAGAGATGTTGCTGTAAAGAAAAATAGGAAAATGTTGCTGAAAGGTAATGTGGGGGAATGAGTTGTGAATTGAAGTGGGATGACAATGTTTCCCAAAATGAAACTTGATCCTGCTTACAATGCAATTGTTCTTTTCAACCAGCCTCCCAATCTGAGACCTGCAAAATAATAAATTGTAACATGGCAACCCTTGACAGGGATTATTAGTTAAGCAATCTAATCTACTAGAAAATATATAATGCAAAGATTAAATGCAATGAGGGGTAGCAGGCTCCCCCAAAAAGATATAATGTGAATCTGCCATGCAAGTGGCCTTAAAATCCTCTTTAGAAATAGGTTGCTGGTACAAACGGAGCCGATACTCATTCACTAACAATGGTGTTCTAGAATCATCAATTATTAGGAGCCTTACTGTTCCATTGGGAAAAACAATATCTATCTCATAAGGTCCCAACCACCTTGTTTGTAATTTTCCTTGAAAATTTTCAAACCAGGATTCATACAATAAAGCCCAATTACCTTTTTGGAACTACTTATGCTTAATAGTTTTATCATGCCACCTAGTTCTTTGCTGTTGAATCATGGTTGTTTGATGGATGGCATCCAACCTTTTTTCATCCAATTCCTGAAGCTGCTGCAACCTACCTGTCTGTGCATCAGTCAAATCAAGGTTAACGGCTAAAGCAGTTCTTAAGGTTTTAATTTCAAATTCTATAGGAAAAACAACACTTTTACCATAGACCAATTCATAAGGTGAAAAACCTGTAGTGTTCCTCCAGGTAGTTCTGTAAGCCCATAATGCTTCAGGCAGCCTTTGAAACCAATCCTTTCTATTCTCCTTCACTGTTTTTGTTAAAATGGCTTCTATGACTTTATTTGTACTTTCCACCTGACCATTGGCTTGGGGGTGGTAAGGTGTAGTCATTTTATGATTAATATGATATTTCTGAAGTGTAGCTTTAAAACCATGAGAATTGAAAGGAGGTCCTCCATCTGTGACTAGCTCTCTAGGCACTCCAAACCTAACAAATATTTCTTCAAATAGAAAGGTTAAAACAGATTCTTCATTAGCTCTAATAAGTGCCTTAGCTTCCACCCATTTAGTCATATAATTTGTACAAACCAATATGTAAACTCTTTGATTGGATGGAGGATTGATGGGTCCTATAAAGTCTAGAGCCCATCTTTCAAAGGGTTCAAGTATTACCCGAGGGTTCAGTGGCATTTCATCTCTATGATTAGGTTGACCCATTCTCTGGCAGCTATCACAGGCCCTGACATATTTCTTTGCATCCTTGAAAAGCGAGGGCCAATAATACCCCATTCTGAGAACTTTATGTGCTGTTCTCTTATCAGCAAAATGCCCTCCACAAGGGCCATCATGACAAGCCTTCGATATATAATAAACCTCATCTTCTCTAATGCATTTCCGAAATTCCTGATCAAGTCCTGTATGAAAAAGACACCCACTTATCCAGTTATACTGAGCACTTTGTTGAAAGATCTTTCTTTTCTCTCTATGTGATAGGTGTGATGGTAACTTCCCTGCAACCAAATAATTGATAATGTCTGCATACCAAGGTGAGTGAGCAGATACTGCAAATAGTATTCATCGGGAAAGGAATCATCTACTGGAGTATTGTCATTAGTTTTTATCCGAGAAAGGAAGTCAGCAACGACATTTTCTTTACCTGGTCGATCCATGATTGTAATATCAAATTCTTGTAATAATAATAACCACCTGGTAAGTCGGGCATTTGTAACAGATTTGTTCATTAAATACTTAATGGTTGAGTGATCAGTATGAACAAAAGTAGGGTAACGAGTAATATCCTGTCGAAATTTATTAATAGCATAAATGACTGCTAAAAATTCCTTTTCGGTGATTGTGTAATTAAGCTTAGTAGGGGTCATATTCTTACTAATGAAATAGATAGCATAAGGAAGATTATTTTCTTCTTGCCCCAAGACAGCTCCAATTGCAGTATCTGAAGCATCAGAGGATATATGAAAGGGAAGTGCCCAATCAGGTCCCCTTAGAATAGGAGCTATAGACAAACTGATGCTTAAGTTCATCAAATGCTTTCTGACAGTCATCAGTCCACTTAAATTCAACATTTTTCATAAGTAACACAAACAAAGGAGAAGCTATTTTAGAATTTTTTTTGATAAATCTTCTATAATATACAACATGTCCTAAAAAACTTCTTACATCAGTCTGTGTTTAAGGGATAGGAAGAGTTTGAATTACCTGCACTTTGGATGGATCAACTTGAATCCCTAGGAATTAAATGAAGCGTCCCAATACAATTCCTTCGTTCATCATCATCAAGGATAATTTTAGGGGCGAATGTTCGCCCTTTGGCGAAATTAAGGGGTTTTAAATTTTTAGTGGGTGAATATTTTGTATCATAGTACATTTTTACAAATCACCTCAAATAGCCTACCTTATTTTAAGGGAGAGGGTAAAAAAAGTAAATTTAGCCCTTGAAATTATGACTTACAACCTTCAATTCGCCCATTTTCAAGAATAGGTTTTATTTAAGTGAATCCATTCGCCTATTTTCAAGAATAGGTTTTATTTAAGTGAATCCTATGGGCCAAATGCCATATTTATAAAAGAGGTATGGTAAATTAATAAAAATATAAATAAATGAGAGGTATGGTAAATAAATAAAACAATTTTTATATTTACTCCATAAGTCACCTTATATACATGTAAGGGTGTAAACAAATAAAAATATAAGTAAAGTGGAGGTATGATAAATAAATAAAACGTCTTTTTATACTTACTCAAAAGGTATGGTAAATAAATAAAAATATAAATAAACTAGACGTATCGTAAATAAATAAAACCTCTTTTTATATTTAGTCCATAACCCTCGTTCTATTTATGAAGGCTCAAGAAAGAGGTTTTATTTAAGTGAATCCTATGGGCCAAATACCATATTTGTAAAAGAGGTATGGTAAATTAATAAAAATGTAAATAAACGAGAGGTATGGTAAACAAATAAAATATTTTTTATATTTACTCCATAAGTCACCTTATATTTACGAACACTCAAAAAATGGGTTATATTTAGGTGAAACCTATGGCCAAAATACTATGGGACAAATACCATGGACTAGATTGTTATTAATACCATGCAAAAGACCATTATTAACCCTAATATTAGAATTAATAAAAATAAAAATCGCACATGGTATTGACCCATGGTATTCACCAAAATGGCACATGGTATTGACCCATGGTATTCACCTGGAATGTAGCCTATTTAAATGGGGGAATTAAACCAGCATGTAGCCTATGCTAAGATTCACTAGGACTTTACAAAGTTTTATTATTTAGTGAAAGACTCGCCAAGATCTTACAAGATTTTATAATTGAGTAAAATATTCGCCCTGCCTGGTGAAAGATTCGCCAAAAAATTATATATACATATTATATTATTGATAAAATCGCCTTCCATTTTTCCTATATACCATGGAGATTCGCCCATTTATTGTATCTATAAATTTAGGGGGGGTTCTTAAAATTTTCCCTGATCATCATATGGCATTTTTCGGTACTTAAAGAAAGGTGAGCTTGTATACAACGTTTAAGTACTTTCTCAAGGTTTTGTAATGCATCTTCAAAAGTCACACCATAAGGAGTAAAGTCATCCATAAATATCTCCATAGAGTCATTAAGCATATCAATTTTTTTTTTTTATCACTACTCTTTGAAACGTTGCTGGAGCATTAAATAGTCGAAATGGGAGAACTCTATAGGCAAAATTTCCCCATGGACTAGTAAAAGTGGTCTTGTCTTGGTCTTGAGGTGCAATTTTGATTTGGTTATATCCGCTAAAACCATCTAAAAAGGAAAAGAATCTCTTCCTTGACAAGTTGTCTAGCACCTGATCAATAAATGGAAAGGGGAAATGATCTTTTTGAGTGGCTTTGTTTAAGGCTCTATAATCTACACACACTCTCCATTTCTCGTTTTTCTTAGGTACTATCACTAATGGAGAAACCCATTCACTGTCAGATATAGGGTATATAAACCTTGCATTAAGAAATTTTTGAAGTTCTTCTTTAACAATTTCCCTCAAATTGGGATTCATTCGCCTCTGGGGTTGATAGACTGGTCGGCATCCTTCTTTAATATAGATACAGTGAGTACATAATTCAGGGGAGATCCCCTTCATATCTGTGTAGTCCCATGCGAATGCTTCCTTATTTTCACGAAGTAACTTCATTAACTGTTGTGTTTCAGCATCTGTCAAGTTAGGGTTTATGTTCAATGTTTTGCCAGGTTCGATTTCTACTGTTACACTCTTAGAGGAGATAGCAGTTGATGTTTGAGATGAATTTTCAGATTTAAGATTTTCCTGTGTTTCAGGTTCCAAAATTGCAGTTAATTGATTATATGTTTCAGAGGCGACTGAGGAGGGTTCAGAAATAAAATTACTAATTACTTCATCCTCTGTGGTGTCTTTAAAGGTTAAGGCTTGTCCAATAGTCAAAATGGGTTGAGTGTCATTATCCTCATAGTCTAACCATATAGAATTATCATTGTTAATCATAGGTGTAGCATGAGGGTAGAGAGTGAGCTGCTTAGTTTCACATCCATTAGAAATTGTCATTGAGCCTGATCTACAACTGATAAAGGCATCTGTTGTAGCCAGCCAGGGTCTCCCCAGAATCAGTGGATGCCCCCCCAACTTTGTTTTAGTCTGCAATACAACAAAGTCAGCTGGGTAATTCCAAGATTCAATTGAAATGATGAGGTCTTCAATAACCCCTTCTGGTTTAATTGTGGAATGGTCAACTAGCTTCAGGATAGTTGGTGTCTCTCTAATTACATTTTTTAGCTGTAATAATTGTGTAGTTTCAAGGGTCATGATATTTATAGTATCACCTAAGTCTACCAGAACTCGTGAAACAATAGTTTTTCCAACCTGTACTGTGACCGTAGGATGACCGGGATCACCATATTTGACAGGAGGGGTTTTTCCTAACATTAAAGCAGCTAGATCACCCATCACATGAACTGTAAGGGAACTTTAGCTTTCCTACCAGGTTTCTTGATGCAAATGTCTCTGACAGTTCTGGCGTAAATCGGTACATCTCTGAGTGCTTGCAAAAGTGGAATTTTAACATACATATTTTGTAATTCCCTTAAAAGATTAAAGGCAGGTGGCTCAGGTGTCTTAGTGAGAGCTAAATGCTTAGGGAATGGTGGCTCTGCTGTTTCAGCAGTTTTATTAGAGGATGGCTTGACTGTTTCAGCACCCTTATTGGATGATTTATCCTTTTCTGTCTCTTCTTTATCAGAGTCAGAAGAAGTAATATCATCAATAATAGGCTCAACTATTCTCCCAGACCGCAAATGGATATCATTACACTGCAGAGGGAGAACATGAGATATAGGCTGGTTCTGAATATCGATAACTTGCACAACTTTATTATTATTAGGATTAGGGTTTGGTTGTACAGGTAGCTGGGGCCTCATTGTCTGATTATTCGGTGGAGCACTTGATGGTAGAGAGAGAGGTTGCTGATACTGAGGAAATTGGTTTGGAAAGGGTATTTGCTGAGCTCTCTAGTTTGGGTTCCATTGATTAAAATAGGGTTGCTGTGAAGGCCAAGGAGTCCACATTGTAGGATCTACAAAGGGAGGGTTTGTTTGTTGCATGGGTGGGAAATTCATTTGGTTGAAGGGGGGGTATTGCATTTGATTGAAGGGCGGGTAATTTGCTTGATTAAAAGAAGGATAATTATTCCAACGATTAAATGGCATGCTAGAGTTCGTACCTTGTCCTCGAGGTTTCCATCGCCTCCTTTGTGTTAGCAAATAAACCGCTTCAGCTTCCTCCTCAGTTGGTTGTAAGGCTGCTTTTATTCCTGGTAAAGAGGGACATTGTTGAGTTTCATGGTCCTTCTCGCAAATGGTACAAATTGGTACCTTGTCTAATGGACATTCCCTTAGTGGATGTTTTTCTCTGCATTTAGTATAGAAGACAGCCAAAGAAACTTCTACCTCTGCTTGTTTCCTTTTAACATGCAAGGTATCAATTTGTGAAGAAAAAGAACTTAACATTTCAGTTTTAAATTCTTCAAGTAGATTACCTATTTCAACTCTTGTTGCTCCCCCACTGGCTGATTTTTGGACTCTTGAATATGTACTATCCCTGCTTTTTGATCTGTTTGCAGCTCCTCTTGAACATCTCTTACAGAGGTTGACAATTTCATCATATGATTCCTTAGATATATCTCCTTTACCAAGCATATTTAACATGTCTAAACAGTCATCCCGTACCCCTTTCAATAATATTGTCTTAAGAATGTCCTTGCTTACATTAGGGTGATCAGATCTCTGCAGATTATATTGTAATCTTTCCATAAAGTCTTCCAAATTTTCGTCCTCCTTCTAAACCATCCTGAATAGTTTCTCCTTTTTCTCTCTTGTCTGGCAATAGTCTTGATATTTGGCTAGAAACTTCTCCTTCATCTGCTCCCATGTTGTGATCACATGACCTCCCAGGCTCATGAACCATCTTAGTGCATTTCCTTTTAATGTTGCTGGAAATAACTTCAACTTTTGAGCATTAGTAACATAATCATAACTTCGACACAATATATCAAACTCAAAAAGAAATTCATTAGGGTCTTTAGATGATAAACCATGGAAGTTAGGTAAGGCTGAGAGTGGAATGTTCTTCATAGGAGTTGCCCCTTTGGGAAGATCTTCGATAGGTAATTCCAAGGTGGAGAGAGAATTCTCGCCTCTCCCTTCTCCTCTTCCATGTCCCCCACCAAAGATTCCTTCATTGTCTCGTCCATTGGTTGTTCCCCTGTTGCACTTGCCTGGTCTTCAGCACTTTCTGTTGGACCCTCAATGTCCTGAATTGGTTCTTCAACTTCTATTGGCCCCTCAATATCTTCTATTGGTTCTTCAATGTCCTCTACTAGTTCCTTAGTATGTTCAAGTGTCTCTTTAGCCCTTTTAGGATCCACTACTTCCTCCGTTTCATAGTTCATTTGGAGAGAGTGCTGAGTCTGTGGCCTCTGAGAGCTTAACCTCTGAGAAGTTTCAGCTTTTGAGATGATTTCATCAATAAAAGTTTTTCTTCCTCCTCTTCCTTTGCCCTTGCCACCTGTAGGGTTAGTTTTCTTGTGTCCTCTCATGCATCGCGTACATCTAAAAGAAAGTCATTAATGCTTTTAAAATCTATGATTTCCTTCCCTGGAAACGACGCCAAAATGTTGGTCACTTTAATTACTTATTGATTTAAACAACCAAGTGCTACACAAATTGTTGCAAAAGAAGCCTTGGCCAAGTATTCAAATTCTTATAAGAATGCTTATATTGGTTCTTTTGAAAAACATACCAGAGGCATAGGTTCCAAGCTAATGTCCAAGATGAGCTATGAAGGAAAAGGATTGGGAAAACATGCACAAGGTATTGTTGAGCCAATAATGGTTGAGGAAAGGCCTAAGTATTTGGGTCTTGGTTATGGACAGTCTTATGGAGAGAGTTACAAAGCTACCATGAAGGCCATTGAAACAGTTCCAAAAAGGAGTTTCATTGCAGGTCCTCTACCTTGGAAGTGTGAGGATTGTATTCAGGAGGAATGCAATAGATCGAAACATCATTTGCATGATGCATTTGTTCAAAAGCACATACTTGAACCAGAGAGTTGTGGAAACTTTGACAACCTTGAAGAAAGTGATGGTGTTCCAAAGAGAGCCACTTCTTCATTTGCTTCACCTCCTCATGAAGGCATTAAAGGTGAAAGAGGTAGGTATAAATCTGGTTCTAAACACATTCCTTTTGATTTGGTAAAGCATGGAAAAAGAATTGCATGTTCCTTTCGTGGTTTGGATAACCATTATGTTTCTAGATGTTGGAAGAGGATGGCCACATACATGAAACTTTTGAAGGAAAAGAAGCAAGCATCCAAAGGTCCACAGGACAAGGAAAATCATGCTGTCAAAAGGATGCACGTATGTTGCACTTATTTCCATAAGCAAGGGCATCTTGTTGAAAGGTGTTGGACTCTGAATCCAGCACTGCTTCCACCAAAGTTGAAGGAGAAGGTGGAAAAATAAAATGGCAAGGATGGAAATAAAGATTCCATGATTGATGTGGTTCAGGATGATTCATATATTGATGCTGATGTGCAAACAAAGGAGGGACCTTTAAAATGGATTGGTAAGAAATGGTTAGAATTCTTATCCAATTAAGACTGCATGTCCTTTGATGCATCTGTTTGCATTTCTTTGTGGAATAAATGCAAGTTGCAGGATCTTACCAAAATGGTAAATAGAAAGAAGTTGAGTAGGAAAATCACTTTATTGCTGCAACAGTATGTTCATTTCAGCTTTGAAAGTATAGTGTACTTAAGTGAAAGTTGAAATATGGAATGCATGCATGAGCATGAGATGCATGTAATGTTGGCTTGGGAGAAGCTTACTTGGTCTCCGAAATGGAGATAATGATGAAGTGTTTCATCTTTTGGAAAAGAGTCCTAAAGGTCTTTTTCTACATGCTTGACCTGAAGGGTCATTTGTTTTAAAAGCATGTTTTATTGGCTTGTTATCTAGTCAATCATTTGTATGCAGATATAAGACATGGAAGGGTTCACAAGATGTGCAATCTATTTCTTTTTTGAAGCAGGAGTTAGCCCATGCAGTTGTTGTCTGTATGCCTACTGTTGTTAACAGTTGTTATTGGCAGCTTTTCAAACAGGTACAAATGAAAGTTTTGTGGAGCATATGTACTTCATATTTGTTTGAGCCACCTTGGATCAAGGATCAAGGCAAAGAAGTTGAAACTACCTTCTATAAACTTCACAGCAGAAGTTCTGCATGAAGTCAAGGAGGAAAATAATTCTTCCCGAGACGACCAACCCATCTAAGAAGGGAAGTGGTTAGAGGTTTTTGCGAAGGCAAGTGTAGGGAGGCTGAAAGAAGAGCGTGTTGTTACTCTCATTTACTGCACATATCAGTATATTAGTCTTTTTGTGGACCAAAAGTTCCTTTAGTGGGAAGGTGTGATCTGAATTGGATCCTTAAACTCTCTTAAAGCTACCCGAACTCTATAAAAACTCATACTGAAGTTTAAAGTCTTGCAGATGTCAAAGCCTATTAGAAATACCTTTGAACAACGACAGTTTGTAGCCATCATGGAACAATGAGGACCTCGGTCGAAGTGCACGGTCCGAGGCCCATGGAGGCTGTGCAGTGGCGCAAACTGGCAAATGGGAAATCCAGATCAGAAAACAGAGGCCGTTTCTGATGCGTGATTCTAATCGCACATCATTGGGAAAAAACCCTTGAGAAGGAAAAGCCCCGAGCGCACGGTCAAAGGGAAGCCAGAAAACTGTGGGAAAAGCGATAAAACCAAAGGCGGGTCCCGCACTCCAAAATCGACGAAATATTGGAGGCATTTCGCGCGGTAAGTGGGTTTGTCAGAGGACCCAACGATTCCATACGTTGATTGACGCATGTCTGTGGCAAATGAGAGAGAAACCTTCTCTCATCATAGGCTAACGTTCGAGAAAGTTATCTGCGCAATAAGAGCCATAACCGTAGGATCTGGAGGCTCTAGATCTACTGGCAGAGATTGCGCCTAATGGATGATCGGATTTGACAGGGAAAATAAGCCACAATGCAAGTTCGATTTGACCATTGAGTTGGTAGATAAATCATGTCACAGAGTAACCAAAATAATGGACCATTGAGGAAGAGCTGGTGCACAGTTCGTGAAGGGAAAAGTGGCCACCTCCCTATGAAACATTTCACAGTGGTGATGATGCAGAAGTAGGGAATGCCAAGCAGATAGAGGCAGGCAATCCAAAGAGATGGAAGAGGAAGTGAACAATCATGACACAAGTTGGCTTTGAGCCACAAACAGACAAAGAATAAAAAGGCAGGGGAAAAAAGAGAGTAGCCTAGGAAGTAGTAAGCAGACTTGGAAGTAGAGAAACTAGAGTCGAGCTCATTGTAATAGGCAGAGCCACCAGAGGTTGGAGGCAGAGCCGTAAAGCCAGAGAGCTCAGTTGACATCAGCGTATTGTTGTTGAAGTTGCTTGGAGGTTGAGTGACTCATAGAGGCATGCAAAGGTCGAGAGAAAGAGCTTAGAGAAGCTAGAGCAGAGAGCTGCGAACCATAGCCAGAGCCAAGAGCTAGAGCGAGCACCAGAAGCGAGAGCTGAGAGCCAGAACTAGAGCCCGCGCTAGAGAGCCAGAGCCAGAGTCAGAGCCAAGAGCCAGAGCAAAAGCCAGAGCCAGAGCTAGAAAGCCGAAGAGCTCCAAGAGCCAAGGGATAAGATGGTGCTCTGAGCCCAATGTTCCTGTGTAAAACATTGGAGTTGAGTGTGGAACTTGTAAAAGAACTATTTCCATAAACCCAGGGAGCCTAGTCGAGTTGACTAGAGCTCAAGGAGACGTAGCCCAAGATATCAGGGTGAACTCCATATTATATTGTTGTCTTATGTTTTTGTTTTTTTTATTGCTACTTTAACTACTGTTATATGCATTTATATATTAGTTTAAGCACATTCCCATATCAACACAAACAACAGATTTTAAAGTAAATAATCAGCTAAAAACAAATACAAGCATACACCTTATTTTCAAGCATTTCTTAATTCTGCATTGGTTAATCATTAAGACTTGGGAAAATTTAAAGTTTTGGAAGTGGGAGAGGTTCTTGTAAGTTAGACAAGAATCCTGAGAGCCCCATTTTCAGATCACTCGATTAGATTGTTTCTCCATGTATCTGATCAAGATCCCTTGTTTTCTACTTCTCTTTCTTGTTATCATCCTTCATTGTAAACGCCTAGGGTTTGGAATGCTTAAGAGCCCCAATGTATATAATATTAGACTGCGCAATTATCAAGGACTCAATAAAATAACCTAAACATGGAATATTCCATTTTTTACCCATGGAGATTTTAGAAGTATGGAAAGAAGAGATAGAAACAACAAATTAAGGACCTAGATTAAAAAGTATAGAAAGGAAAAATTGTTCCTCCTTCATATTTATCCCACAAGATTTTACCTATGTCTTAAGATTCTTGAATCCTTAGAAGAATTCCTACAGGGAATCAA
Organism: Pinus tabuliformis; assembly: GCA_031772625.1. NCBI lineage: Eukaryota > Viridiplantae > Streptophyta > Pinopsida > Pinales > Pinaceae > Pinus > Pinus tabuliformis. Next base: position 471,467,916 of record CM062808.1, read on the forward strand.
AATGGTTGGGATCTATATAAATCATATCAATCTCTTGTTGATATCCTCTCAGCTCATCTTTCTGGCCAAACAATTTGTCCAATTTGGTCCAAAGCTTGCGAGGAATTTTACAACCTTGCTAGGAACTTGTAGAAATTAATAAAAATTTTCTGCTATAGATGTATTCAAATTGAAAACAAGAGATTACAAATTTCCTCTACTAATGGAAATCATAATTTAGAAACACATGTAATGACATGCAACCATTAAAACACCACAAGAACACAATGATTTACAAGGGTACCCAACTGGGGAAAACACCTTCGCTTCTTTTCATTAATCATATGAGAGTGAGAAACTAATACAATGTTTTGCTTTGATCCTGAAGCAAAACCTTCACTGTAAACCTTTGCTCCTGCTAACTATACTTCTTTGCTAAACACTTATCCAATTCAAGACCCGAACTTTCTCTTATTTCCTTTCGCAATCCTCGATGAAATTAGCTCCTAAAAGATCGTAATTTTCTCCTATTTTCTTGAACAATTCCCAAGGAATGCTTCACCTTCTTAACTACCAAGTCTGCACACTCAACTAGTATATAATTGAAAATTACAATGTGCCTTTTTCTCCACTCCAGCTAGGAAATTCGAATTTTCATGCATATATGGGCTATTTTTAGTTGATTGATTTGTTTAACTGAGAGATCCTTGAGTCAACAACAAATTTACTACTCATTTGACCTTCAATTGACTCAACTGAGTACTCGAGCTCAATTAATTGAGTCAAACTGAATATAACTGAAATAGATTGCTAAATTTTAGCAATCACTTCATGCACTACTCTACTTCTAGCCTCTAACTCAAATTTATTAAGTGAACTAGTAGACGAAAGCCATGTCACACAAGTTATTTGCAATCCAAGTGATCTTGTTGATGTGGGAAATTGAATTACTAAATTTGACTAAGGTACAAGTCAAATTTATCCTTTCTTTCTAAAATTTTAACACTCCCACTTATCAAGAAAGGGATTTTGCACTACCCCTATCCTGCACCTATGGAATTCAAATTTTCCTCTTGAAAATGCCTTTGTCAAGATATATGCATCATGCTTTGCAGTTGGAATGTACTATAGCATCATCATTCTACTTTGCACTCAATCCTGCAAGTGATTGTACTTGATATCAATGTGTTTGGACTTGTTATGAAATATTAGATTCTCAGAAAGTTTGATACAACTCTTCTTATCACAATGAATCACTATCGAATGCATCTCTTGACTGAAAATACCCACAAGTATTTTCCTTATCCATATGGCCTCACATGTTTCTTGAATTTTAGCCATGTATTCAACCTTTGCTGAGGTCAGTGCCACAAACTTTTGTTTCCTGCTATACCTAGAAATAATTGTAGACCCAACACTGAAGATAGCACTTGAAGTAATTTTCTTTCCTAATGAACTCCCTAACAAATTTGCATAACCAAAACCTTGGAGCTTCACTTCCTCTGGCCTTCTGTAGCATAATCCATACTCGATTGAGCCTATGAGGTATGTTTTGCTGCCTTCCAATATAACTTGGTAGGATTCACCATGGCTTGACTCAACTGATTAACTGTATAACATATGTCGGGCCTTGTGTTCGCCAGATATATCAAGGATCCCACAAGATGTCTGTAGATGGTGGCATCTATTTCCTCTCTTGAAGAAGAACTCCCTCGAGTTTGTCGCTAGAGGTGTTTCCATAGGCTTGTAGTTCTTCATGTGAAATATTTGAAGTATTTCAGAGGCATACTTCCCCTGACTCACAAAAAACTCACAATCACCTTCCCATACTTCTAGCCCAATGAAGTAATGCATGAAGCCCAGGTCTTTCATCTCCTATTATCTTGCAAATTCCTCCTTGGAATAGAGGATCAACTACTCATTCCTGTCAGAAAATTATATATTACGGAGCAATGGAACACATAAAATATTGCAGAAATATAAACACAGAAAACACATAAAATAAGAGAGACACAGATATACGTGGTTCACCCAGTTTGGGCTATGTCCACCCCAAATAGCCAGTCCTTCCTTTCTATTATCCAGAAAAATGAAGAGACACAACCTACAGCATATCAACGGTAATATCCTCTTTTTTCTCTCATAGTCTCACTTGTCTGTTTCTCACTCGGAGAATACACATCTATTACACAACCTCAAATACAATGCCCTCATACAAAGAGAGGGGTTGCCTTTGGAGGGGTGTACAAAATTCCTGGGGTATACATCCGGTCGAAACAAAGACCTCTAAAAAATCATGCTCCATACTCAACAATCCCCTCTAAGTATCAAGTCATTAACATACAAAACCAAGACAAGAAAATTTCCATCTACCACAATATGATAGAGATTGGCATCTGCTTCACTTTTGGTGAAGCCCAATCCACTAAGATATGTGTTAATCTGAGGGTACCATGATTAGGGCACCTGTTTGAGACCATACAAGGCTCTCCTGAGTCTAGATATGCATGTCTCCTTGTCATATGTCTCAAACCCCTCTGGATGCTCTATGAAAATTTCTTCCTCAACAACACCATTGAGAAGGTGGTCTTCACATCCATCTGATGGATCTTCCACCCCATCTATGTAATAATGCTATAATGGTTTTGATGGAGGAATATGTTGCCACCAGGGAAAATGTTTCCTCATAGTCCACTCCCTATACCCGAGAGAAGCCTTTGTTCATAAATTTGCCCTTGTACTTCTTGATGCTCCCATTAGTTGCATGCTTCATTTTTAGATCCATGTCGAACCAACTACTGACTTGTTCTATGGTCTTGGCACCACCTCCCATACATTGTTCTTCATGATGGAGTCATACTCCTCCATCATGGCATCAACCCACACTGGTTGAGAAATTGCTTCCTCAAATGAAGAAGGCTTTGTCTCAATGAATTTTTTCATGAGAGCCATATACCCAGTGTATCTGTCTGGTGACCTCCTCTTCCTACACTGAGATGAAAGAGCTCCCACATGCTCATGTGCATCCTGCACCAATCTGTTAGCTTCTCTGGTTCTCTTCCTCCCCTCTCTGCAATATTTTGGTTGAGTGGGTGCCTCCACTCTGCCTCCTATCTGCTCCTCTGAATGTGGCTATTCCACAACATCCTAAAGCTTTGTTTGAGGCTCCTCCTTTGGAACTAACAACTACTCCTTCAGTGGGATACTCAATTATCACTCTAGAGAGCATCTTATAGCCTTCTCCTCACCAAATTCGACATCTATCCTTACTATTGTTACTTTGAGTGAGGGAAAATACACCCTATATTTATGTGGTGTTTCTATGTATCCTACAAAGTCTCCCTTATCAACTATAGGCTCAATGTTCTTCCTGTTATCATTGGAGACTTAGTAATACAAAGTCGCTCCAAAAATCCTGAAATGAGCTGCATCTGGCTTCCTCCTAGAGAAAGCTTCTTCAGGTGTCATCATGCCAAGTATTCTATGAGGGCTCTGTTCTGCAAATAAATTGCGGAATTGCATTCTTCTGCCCATAGATGTAATGGAAACCTTTAATCATGCAACACGGCTCTTGGTGCTCCCACTATACTTATGTTCTTCCTTGCAGCCACCCCATTTTGTTGTGGGTTATGGGGAGTTATCAGTTCCTTTTTAATGCCCTCTTTGGCACAAAATTCCTTGAAGGTGCTAGAAACATATTCTCCTCCATTATCACTTCTCATGGCTTTCAATTTCTGACTAGTCTCATTTTAAATCAATTCTTTGAATTCACCAAATTTTGAGAAAACTTCATCCTTATTCCTCATGAAGAAGATTCAACATTTACTTGAAAAGTCATAAAAAAAATTACATAATACCTATGTTTTTCTTTAGAGGTTGTAGAAAATGGTCCACATACATCATAGTGGACTCGCTCCAAGATTGATCTAGCTATGCTATCTTGGCCCTGGAAGGTGGATTTGACATATTTTCCCAATACACATCCCTTGCAGAAAATATGATGGTCAAGGATGCATTTTGGGTGACTGGTGATAATATGCTACATGATCTTCAAGGCCCCATGGTGTGAGTGTCCCATGCGTCTATGGCAGAGTTATCCAATATCTCCAATATTCACATATCTTTCCTTGCTACTTAGTGCAACACAAGATTCCACCTCAACTTTTAAAAGATTATTCACTTGAAATATAATATGTTTAATATTCCTGGTAGCTACATGTCTCAGAAACGATTTCCCCTTACTGAAAACAACATCATAGCCATGATCCTCTAATACAACTACAAAGATCAAGTTCTTCTTCAACCCAAGTACATACAAGACATCTTTCAGATGAATATGGGAGTCTGACTCCCTCTTAAAGGTTAAAGTTCTAATTCCTTTGGTACTGTACCATTGATCATCCCCGAGTTATACGTGCATATGGAGATCCTTCTCCTCTAGGCTACTGAAGAATTATTTGCATCCTGTCATATGGAATGAGGCACCTGAATATAGATAGCACACACTCCCCACTATAGTGCTTGCCATGCATGCAATTAGGGTGAAGTCTAATTCAAATTTTGAGGCAAGTGCTTCACCTCCTACTCCTCTTGAAGGCTTCTTGTTAGAATTCTTGTGCAAAGACGTTTTTTCATAGTGCCCAAATTCATGGTAGTGAAATTTTTTATCCTTGCTCAAGTCCTTCTTCTTGCCATTGTTCTAGATGGTCCCTGGATTTTTTTGGGCCTTCTTTCCCTTATCAACCAAGGAAAAATTATCTTCCTCCTCAGATTTGGATATTACTCTTTCTTCGGTGTTTCGCTGAATTTCTTCATGCACTAGATCAGACTATAGTCTCTCCCAATTTGGATTTTTTTCCTTCCCTTTACAGAGTCTTGGTAGTTGTGACAGGATTTTGGAAGGCCTAGGAGAGCTAGGTTCACTAGTAATGAAGAGGGAATGTTTTCTCCAACTCTCCGTGATCATCTCGACACTGAATGAATCAAGAGAGATAATCTCGAATGGTTTCTCCTTTATGCATGCAAATGTTTCTGAGCTTGTCCCTCAAAGCCAATTTCTTGGAATCACTACCATTTTTGAATAGCTTGGTGAGTGTCTTCCACATAGCAAAGTGAGTCTCCTTTCCATATAATTTCGAGACTATGTGGTCTCTCACACCCTCCAGGATGGTCCTCCTAGCTTTTGTGGTATCCTTTTCCCACTGGGCTAATTGTTGTGCATCTGATATTGTTGGCTTTGGAATGTCAGTTTGGGTGTACTCCAACACACCATTATCATCGAGCACTACTTCCATCCTATCATTCCAGGCTATGAAATTCAAGGTTCCCTCAAGGGCATACTTCAATATTAATCCATTGAAAGACATTTTCTCGCACGAAAGAAAAATTTCTTCACTGAATTTGCAAATTTAACTCTATAAAGGAGAATATCTATTGACTGGTTTCTTGTGTGATTTCTACTTTGATATTGTGTAGAGATTAACATAAATTTTCTACTACTGATGTATTCAACTGAAAACAAGAGAATTCAAATTTCATGTACTGTTTTGCAAAATGGAAATCACAATTTAGAAACACATGCAATGACATGCAACCATTAAAATTCCACAAGAACATAATGATTTATAGGGGAGCCCAACTGAGAAAAATCCCTTCGCTACTTTTCGTTAATTAGATGAGAATGAGAAACTGTTACAATGTCTTTCTTCGATCCTGAAGCATAGCCTGCACTTTAGACCTATTCTCTTGTTGACTGCCCTACTCTGGCCAACACTTAGCAAATTCAAGGTTGCAACTTGCTCCTATTTCCTTAGGAAATCCTGGAGGAAATTAGCTCCTAAAATATAGGAATTTTGTCCTATTTTCTTGCCAACTCCCAAGGAATTATTCACTTTCTTAACTACCAAGCCTATACACTCAACTATTATACAATTAATAATTACAATGTTGCTTTCCTCCACTCCATCTAGGTATTTTAGATTCCATGCATGTCTGGTTATTTTTAGGTGATTGTCTAGTTTAACTTAGAGATCACTAAGTTCATAATAGTTCTACTACTCAACTGACCTTCAAATGAGTCAACTAGGTACTTGAGCACAGTTAAATAAGTCAAATTGAAAAATAACTGAACTCGATTGCTAAATTGTAGCAATCACTTAATGCACAACTCTACTTATAACCTATATCTCTAATTTACTGAGTGAATTTGTAGAAAAAAATGATGTCACACAAGTTAACCGCAATCCAAGTCATCCTGCTACTGTGGAAAATCGAATTACTAAATTTGACTAAGGCACAAGTCAAATTTAGTCTTTCTTTCTACATTTCTAACAACATTCAGTTAACTTGTTAGCAATCCTAGAATATTTAGCAAGTCAAAAATGAAGTGGTAGACCCTAACTTATAAAAATATCTAATGATAGGATTAGCTGAAAGTTACAAGAGAAAATTATTCCATGGAATTGAAGTGTAAACTCTCTCATGCAACTCCTAACTTAGATATAGCTAGAAACCTCCAAAAATAAAATTGAAAGTTAAAGGATAAGGTTGGTAGGTGAGTGGATTATGTTGTGGATAAAGTAGTCTCCTAAAATAAGAAAGGTAATTTGTATGATGTTCATAGCTATGAAATAATGTAGAGGAAATCACCATGTTAGTATCCATTCATTGCCATATGTCATCCTAAGTGTCACCCATTACTAACAATAAACTTAATAAAAATACAGAATGACTAAAATAGCTAAAGATACTAAATTGAAAGAAAGGTCTAGTAATGAATGAGAAGTTGTTATATGTGCCCATAGCGATGTATGGAATATGATTAAATTATTTCCGAAGTGAGGTCTTGATGAACTCCTCAGTGTAAAGTACCTCAACACCCGCTCGAAGCATAATAACGTAGTATGTTAGTGAATGAGTCCCAATAATTTTTAGCCATGTTTGGTACTCATGTACAAAATCTATATAAAACATTCAATGAGTCCCATTAATTTGTAGCCATGTTAGGTACTCATGAAACAACTTATGCAAGACACAATATGAAAAAGGTGAGGTAAAGAGGGAAAACCCAGTGGGGAGAATATCACGGCTAAAAATACAATGCAAAAATGTCAAATATGTAATTATTGTGATAAGGGATGGTGTTGTTGATCAACCCCAACATAAATATTCCCTTGTATCCACCCTATACCATGATATGAGAATCCTTTTTCTGTTGGTTGAACCTATATTTGCTAACAATAATAGTGAGATTTTGTGGAGTACTAAAAAACTAAGAACAAGTTCTCGGTGACTTGGCAATTTCTCCCACTAGCTCATCGGTTATCTGTAAAGTATGATGTGCCCTTTGTAGCTTGTGATATAGAAACGCAATTTGTTTCTTAAGGAATTATAAATCAAATACTAAAATATGATAAAAATTCTAGTATGAAGAGTATAAACAATCATTTTGAAGATATCTTTCAGAAAGAGGTGTTAAAGAAGTTGTTGTAGTAGGACTAGTGCAAGTTACCAAATCATAATAATTTGATGTGTCCAATGATTAGAGAAAATTGAGTCCAAAATATTTCTATTAGATGATGAAGTAATAACATTAAAAAAATGACCCATAACTTGATACTTTGGTGGGTGTCTCTAGTCTTCTTCTTGACATTGTCTAGGATGTGGTCCTCTAGATTATAATGTTGAAATAATTTGGCCATAAGATAATTTTTCTTCACCATACAAGAACTTTGCAAATGAAATCATTTCATTTAAGTAGTTTCACTTTGTTCTCTCCTTCTTAGATTTTCCTCCCTTGGGGATCGTACTCTCCTTATTGGATTAGAATCTTTCTCCATGTATGTGATCAAGATCCCTTGTTTTATACTTCTCTTTCTTGTTATCTTCCTTCAATGTACACGCATAGGGTTTGGAATGCTTAAGAGCCCCAATGTATATAATATTAGACTGCTCATTTATCAAGGACTTAATAAAATAATATAAACATGGAATAATCCATTTTTAACCCATGAAGAGTTTAGAATTATGGAAAGAAGAGACAGAAACAACAAATTAAGGACCTAGATTAAAAAGTATAGAAAGGATACATTGATCCTCCTTCATATTTATCCCACAAGATTTTACCTATGTCTTAAGATTCTTAAATCCTTAGAAGAATTCCTACAAGGAATCAAAATGGTTGGGATATATATAAATCATATTAATCTCCTGTTGACATCCTCTCAACTCATCTTTCTTGCCAAACAATCTATCTAGTTTGGTCCAAACCTTGCGAGGAACTTGTAGAAATTAATAGAAATTTTCTACTACTGATCTATTCAAACTAAAAACAAGAGATTAAAAATTTCCTCTCATATTTCATGGAATGGAAATCATAATTTAGAAACACATGTAATGACATGCAACCATTAAAACACTACAAGAGCACAATGATTTAGAGGGGAACCCAACAGGGGAAAACACCTTTGTTTCTTTTCATTAATCAAATGAGAGTGAGAAACTATTACAATGTCTTGGTTCAATCCTGAAGCACAACCTACAATGTAAACATGTTCTCCTACTAATTGTACTTCTTTGGTAAACACTTACCCAATTTAAGGCCCCAACTTGCTCCTATTTCCTTGTGCAATCCTCAAGGAAATTAGCTCCTAAAAGATACAAATTTCTCCTATTTTCTTGAACAAAGGAATGATTCACCTGCTTAACTGCCAAGCCTGCACACTAAACTAATATAAAATTGATAATTACAATGTGCCTTTTCCTCCACTCCAGCTAGGCAATTCGAATTTCATGCATGTCTAGGCCATTTTTAGTTGATTGACTGGTTTAACTGAGAGATCCTTAAGTTAACAACAATTTTACTACTCAAATGACCTTCAACTGACTCAACTGAGTACTTGAGCTCAATTAACTGAGTAAAACTGAAAATAACTTAAATAAATTGCTAAATTTTAGCAATCACTTCATGCACTAATTTACTTCTAGCCTCTAACTCAAATTTATTAAGTGCATGTCACACAAGTTAACTACAATCCAGGTCATCTTGCTGATGTGGGAAATCGAATTACTAAATTTTATTAAGGCACAAGTCAAATTTAGCCTTTTTTTTGACATTTCTAACACTCCCTCTTATCAAGAAAGGGATTTTTCACTACCCCTATCCTGCACCTATGGAATTCAAATTTACCTCTTGAAAATGCCTTTGTCAATATATCTGCATCCTGCTCCCTAGTTGGAATGTACTATAGCACCATAATTCTCCTTCACAATCAATCCTACAAGTGATGATACCTTATATCAATGTGCTTGGACATGTCATGAAATATTCGATTCTAAAAAAGTTTGATACAACTCTGATTATCAAAATGAATCACTATAAAATGCATCTCCTGACTGAAAATACCCACAAGTATTTTCCTCATCCATATGGCCTCACATGTTTCTTGAATTGCAGCCATGTATTCAACCTTTACTGAGCTGAGCACCACAAACCTATGTTTCTTGCTATACAAGGAAATAATTGTAGACCCAACACTGAAGATAGCACTTGAAGTAATTTTCTTGTCTAATGGACTCCCTAACCAATTTGCATTAGTGAAGCCTTGGAGTTTCACTCCCTCTACCCTTTTGTACCATAATCCATACTCGATTGAACCTATGAGGTAATTAAACACATGCTTTCTTGCCTTCCAATATAACTTGGTAGAATTCACCATGGCTTGACTCAATTGATTAACTACATATCATATGGAAAGCCTTGTGTTTACCAGATACATTAAGGATCCCGTAAGATGTTTGTATATGGTGGCATATACTTCCTCTCCTGAAGAAGCACTCCCTTTAGTTTGTAGCTAGAGGTGTGTCGATAGGTTGTAGTTCTTCATGTGAAATATCCAAAGTATTTCAGAGGCATACTTCCCCTGACTCACAAAAAACTCACCATCACCCTAACATACTTCCAGCCCAAGGAAGTAATGCATGAAGCCCATGTTTGTGATCTCAAATTCTCTCTCGAGGTCCTCCTTGGAAGAGAGGAACAATTGCTCATCCCCTGTAAGTACCAAGTCATCAACATACAAAACCAAGATAAGAAAATTTCCATCTACCACAATGTGATAGAGATTGGCATATGCTTCACTTTTGGTGAAGCCCAATCCACTGAGATATGTATCAATCCGAGTGTACTATGCTTAGGGAACCTGTTTGAGACCATCCAAGGCTCTCTTGATTCTACATATATGTGTCTCCCTGTCATATGTCTCAAACCCCTCTGGCTGCTTTATGTAGTTTTCTTCCTCAACAACACCATTGAGAAAGGTAGTTTTCACATCCATTTGATGGATCTTTCACCCCATCTATGAAAATAATCATAGAATGGTTCTGATGGAGGAAAATATTTCCACTAGTCAAAATTTTTCCTCATAGTCCACTCCATATACCTAAGAGAAGCCTTTGTCCACAAATCTGGCCTTGTAGATCAATTGCATGCTTCATTTTTAGATCCATGTGGAACCAACTACTGACTTGTTCTCTACTCTTGGCACTACCTCCCATACATTTTTCTTCATGACAGAGTCATACTCCTCCATCATGGCATCAACCCACACTAGTTGAGATATTTCTTTCTCAAATGAAGAAGCCTTTGTCTCAATGAATTATGTCATGAGAGCCATATACCCAGTGTATCTTTCTGGTGACCTCCTCTTCCTACACTGAGATGAAAGAGCTCCCATGTGCTCCTGTGCATCCTGCACCAATCTGTTAGCTTTTGTGGTTCTCTTCCTCCCCTCTCTGGAAGATTCTAGTTGAGTGGGTGCCTCCACTCTACCTCCTATCTTCTCCTCTGCATGTGGCTACCCACAACATCCTAAAGCTTTTTTAAGGCTCCTACTTTGGAACTAACAATTACTCCTTGTGTGGAATACTCAATTCTCACTCTAGAGAGCATCTCATAGCCTTCTCCTCATCAAATTCGACATCTCTCCTCATTATTGTTACCCTGAGTGAGGGAAAATACACCCTATAGTTATGTGGTGTCTTTTTGTATCCTACAAAGACTACCATGTCAATTGTAGGCTCAACTTTCTTCCTGTTATCCTTGGAGACTTGGCCATACAAAGTAGCTCCAAAAATCTTGAAGAGAGGTACATCTTGATTCCTCCCAGAGAATGATTCTTTGGGTGTCATCATGTGAAGTATTCTATGAGGGCTCCTGTTTTGCAAATAAATTGTGGCGTTGCATGCTTTTACCCATAGATGTAATGGCAGCCCCTAATCATGCAACATGGCTCTTGGTGCTCCCACTATGCTTATGTTCTTCCTTTTAGCCACCCCATTTTGTTGTGGGTTATGGAGAGTTATCAGTTCTCTTATAATGCCCTATTTGGCACAAAAGTCCTTGAAGGTGCTATAAACATATTCTCTTTTATCACTTCTCAGTGCTTTCAATTTCTGACCAATCTCCTTTTCAAACAATGCTTTCAATTAAACAAATTTTGAGAAAACTTCATCCTTCTTCTGCATGAATAAGATCCAACATTTTCTTGAAAATTCATCAACAAAAATGACATAATCCCTATGTTTTGCTATAGAGGCTATAGAAAATAGTCCACATACATAAGAGTGGACTCATTCCAAGATTTCTCTAGCTATGCTATCTCGATCCTGGAAGGTAGATTTGACATATTTTCCCAATGTGCATCCCTTGCAGACATCATGTTGGTTAAGGGTGCATTTTGGGAGACTGGAGGTAATTTGTTGCATGATCTTCAAGGCCCCATGGTGTAAGTGTCCCATGCATTTGTGCTGGAGTTCTCCAATATCTCGACTCTGCACTTCTCCTACCTTGCTACTCAGTGCAACACAAGCTTCCACCTCAACTTTGTAAATATTATTCACTCGAAATCTAATCTGTTTCATCTTCCTAGTAGCTACATGTCTTAGAAAGGATTTCCCCTTACTAAAAACAAAAACATAGCCACGATCCTCCAATACATCTACACAGATCAAGTTCTTCTTCATCCCAAGTACATACAAGACATATTTAGAATGAAGATGGGAGTCTGACTCTCTCTTAAAGGTTATAGTTCCAATTCCTTTGGTACTATACCACCCATCATCACCGAGTTCTATGTGCATATGGAGGTCCCTCTCCTCTAGGCTACTAAATAATTAATTGCATCCTCTCATATGGAATGATGCACCTTAATATAAATACCACACACTCCCCATTACAGTGCTTGTCATGCATGCAATTAGGGTGAAGGCTAATTCAAATATTGAGGCAAGTGCTTCACCTCCTACTCCTCCCAAAGGATTCTTGTTAGACTTCTTGTGAGGAAATGCTTTTGCATAGTGCCTGAATTCATGGCAGTGATTTTTTTTATCTTTCTCAAGTCCTTCTTGCCATTGTTCTTGCTGGTCCCTAGATTGTTTTGGGCCTTCTTGCCCTTACCCTTCTTTCCCTTCCCAAACAAGGAAAAATTATCTTCCTCCTCAGATTTAGATCTTACTCCATCTCCGGTGTTTTGCTGAATTCCTTCATGCACCAAATCAGACCAGAGTCTCTCCCAATTTGGAATGTTTTTCCCTTCCATTTACAGAGTCCTAGTAGCTATGCCAGGATTTTGGAAGGCCTAGGAGAGTTAGGTTCACTAGTTCTGAAGAGGGAATATTTTCTCCAACTCCTCCAAGATCATCTCAACACTGAATGAATCTAGAGAGGTAATGTCGAATGGTTTCTCCTTTATGCATGCAAATGTTTCTGAGCTTGTCCTGCAATGCCAATTTCTTGGAATCACTACCATTTTTGAATAGCTTAGTGAGGGTCTTCCACATAGCAAAGGAAGTCTCCTTTCCATGTAAATTTGAGACTATTTGGTCTCTCACACCCTCTAGGATGGTCCTCCTGGTGTTTGTGGTATCCTTCTTCCACTGGGATAATTATTGTGCATCTTGTTAGAGTCGGTCTATTAGCCCTCCATAATCGATCAAAGCTCTTTGCATTTGCATTAGTAGGTGTCTCATCAGTGTCATCTTATTGCATTCCATTAGGCATGCCATAACCCTGATGGAGGAGCTTGTGTCTTTATTCCCCTCTTGGCACTGCTGGATCCAGTTTGTTTCAGCCAATAAAATTCTTTACAGGGTCATTGGTCTTGTCTTGAAGTCAAGGTCCTAAGTTTAGGGTTTAGTCCAATTTTGTCTTTTGAGGTCATGTCTTTAAGGTCAATAAATGCCCAATAGGCCAGAGGGATATCCAGCAAAGCACCACTTCAGAAGATTTCATATTGTACAGCTAATTTTTACCTTGAGTTCAAAAACCCTGTTTTTGAAGGCAAGGTCATTTTCTCATTTTTTGTAAAAATTTGTAAAAAATTCAAACTCTCCAGAAGTTGGCATGCAGCCCTGGTCTCCTTTGCCAAGACTCCTCAGAAGCTATCCCTGCAAAAATTTTCAAGAAAAAGCATCATTTCAACCAATTTCATGACAAAAAGGAAACCACAAGTCAACAGCAATTAGTTTTAAAAAAGTGTCATTTTATAAACATTATAAAGTGGGTTTGAGGGGAAATAAATTTAAATCAAGCTTATAAAAGCCCCCCTCTCCTCATTTTGTAATTCATTTGCCTCCAAGACTCCAAGAGCAAGTGTGAAAGGCGATTTAGTGTGAAACTGGGCGAATTGAGCGACAACACCTGCGCGCTACGCATCAGGGCCCGCGCGCTACGCGTTGGGCATGCGCTACGCGTCAGGGCACACTCTGCAGTGGAAGAATTGGTTGGGTTCTACGCGTTGGGCGCGCGCTACGCATCAGGACCCGCGCGCTACGCGTTGGGTTTTCACCTACAGAAACCGCCAGTGAAGTTTCAAAATGACCTGAAATCTCCTAAGTTTTACAGGTAGGTCTCCAAACATCAATATTTTTTGCTTGCCTAAAGAAAATGAGCATGGAAAATGTGTCAAATACCAACAAGTATGAAGCATGAAGAAAATCATATGTATCATGTTAAAAATTTCAAATTGAAAGTGAAGCTAGGGTTTTGAGTTTGCTGCTCAAGGTCATTCTTTTTCAATTCCTCATTTCCCCACATTCCCATTATCACCTCCCTTGTCATTTTCACCTAATATCCCTAACAAAAATATCAAAAGCCCTAAAACCTACCCCTATCCCTAAAATTCAATAAAATCTCCCTAAACCCTACCTCCTATCAAACCCCTACAAATTATGATTATGTGATGATGTATGTGTCATAATTCCTTCCCTACATTCCCTTTTTTATATATTTTCCCTGAATCCCCTCAAAAGTCCCCCTCCCTAAAATCTCCCTTGTGTTTTTTGTCCCCTTGGAGCAGCATTCAAACAATCAAAACAGCAGGTCATTTGAGCAGAAGCAGCAGTACATTTCATCCATTTTTCTCTTGGAAACCATGTCAGAAACCGAAACAGACTATGAGCAAAGTGATGACCGTGAGTCAACACCGGAGGTTGAGGTGCCAAGGAGGCCTCACAGGGGTGGTAAGGGTGGTCAGCATGTGAGAGAGGAGCCATCCTCTTTGGCCTATTTTCAAGCTTGTCCACTTGCAGTCACATGTTTCCGTCATCAAGCATGCTATGAATATTGCGAAAGAATTTCTCAAATTCAGCACCACAGGGAATTGGTCCGCTTGTTTGTATTAAATTTGCACAACGGACATGTGAATCTTGCAGGGGTGGATTTTACATTGTCACCTGAGATGGTTGCTCAAGCAATAGGGATACCCAATGTTGGAGAAGAATGGAACAAGCGCCAGCTGTTGGACAGATTTTAGTATGAGCCCTACATTAAACCTGTATATATGAGGCACATGACTGGTGTATTTCCTTTCAGATTCTTGAGAGATGAGTATGCACCCTTGATGAGGGTCATCATTTGCTATTTCACCTGTGAGGGCAGATTTTTACGTTTGTATTCATACCATATCCGCTTGTTGATGCATTTCACACGGGTACGGATGATGAACATTAATTTCTTCATGTGCAAGAATATTGAGAGGATGGTGCCCTTGGTGCAGAGAAAGAGCCCAGCACAGCAACACAGGAGCATCTACCATTATGCTTTGATCAAGATTGTGGTCATGCATCAGTTGGCACAGCAGGGTATTCCGTGGGAGGATTTCATCTCTCGAGATTTCTTCACAGTGCCACAGCCACCCCCTGAGGTTGTTCATGAGAAGGGAGGACCTTCACAGCATAATGACATCCCTGAGCCCAGACATGTCAGCTCCCCTCCATTGGTCACATATCAGAGAGGCCATAAGGCCTTATTTGCATCAGCTCGACGAGTATTTTCTCCACATCAGGTGGAAGGGGTCTCGCCTTCTTCATCAGCACCACGAGTGTTATCTCCACACCAGGTGGAAGGGGCCTCGCTTCTGACAGCAGCACAGGTATCAGAGAGGGGCGAGCAGCCCATGATTGAGGAGGGAATGTCAGGTGATCCAGATATTGACATCATTGATCTTGACACCCGTTCTCCTAGCTCGGAGCTTAAGGAGATCATTCAGCAACGGGAGGCTGAAAATTGCTTGTTGCAAGAAAAATTAGAGAGGGCACAATGGAAAATCACATATTTAGAGCAGCACAACAAGCAATTAGAAGATGAGCACACTCTCGATGAGTTGCGGAGGATCCATGAAGACCGCAACTTGGCTCGTAAGAGACCCGGTGATTTGGTACCCATTGAGAGAGAGGCTATGCTTCTCCATGTCAATGCTCATTTGGAGAGGTTGCTGGCCAAGGCTAACAATGATAAGGACATGCTCCGGAACATGAAAAACCATTATTGGGCTCGAATGCACGTATGTAAGGCAAAAATGAAGGTGCTCAAAGGACGGTTGGCCAAGGCACTAAAACGAAGAAAAAGGCCCGATCCCCTCCACATCTTGGCTGAGGCTTCCTTGAAGGAGCATGGTGCTAAATGACTTACCTCCAGCACAAATTTCAAAAAATTTTGAGCATTTTTGGTCATTTGTGAATTTTTTGGGCAAAAAACAGGTTTTCTTCCCCAACGCGTAGCGCGCCGCGCGCTACCCTGAAGATGGGCAACTCCATTTCATGAAAACTCAGCATTTTTGGGATTTTAATGCAAAAATACACTTTCTCAGCAATTGCCAAGAAATTTCACCAAGTTTTGAGCCTCCAGAAGGTCAAAAAACATGCAAAAAATGACTTTCTGCCACCCTTTTGACAGACAGGAAGCAGTCTTGGGAGATTGCAATTTTGGAGGGGAAAATGGTCACCAAATTCAAAAATTCCACTTGGGTTGGAAAGTAGACATCCAGACCTTTCCAACAAGCCCACTTTTGCCTCATTTGGACACCGGGAAGTGCCTCAAAAGTAGGCCCAAAGGCGCGCTATGCGTTGAGATTTAGGGCGCTACGCATCAGGCTATTTTCACAGAAATGCACCTACAGCTCAGCAAAACGCAGTTTTGACTAGGTTTGACTTTTTGGAGTGGATTTTGATCCTCCTTGATGTAAATGATGTAATTTTATGATACTTTGACACTTATTTATCTCTTCTAGAAGATTCATTCATGAAATAGGCAAAAATTTAATGAATGAATTGGTTTCCTAGCTTATAGAGGCAAGTTGTTTTGACTGCCTAGATTTTAGTGCTCAGTTTGGAATTGGTTGAAACAGTTCCTAGGATAGTGAGATCGACCCCTAGAGGCAAGGAAAGATGTTAGATTGCCTATATTATGTACTTTCTTGGTCATTTTCATGGTTGGACTCTTGAGGGAGAAAGCTTCTATTGTATTACTCATTGCATCTCTGCAATTTTGGCAAAGGAAGAAAGACCAGGGTTTTGCAGTCCTTTTTGGGATTCCTGTGGTTACATGTATTGATGGTGTGTTCTCTTTGTATTTTTAAGTTTGTTATGTGTATCATCTTCTTACTTTTCCTTCTGCAAATTAGGCAAATGAAGTGTTAAAGTAGAATTCATGATTGCCATGCTCTGCTTTTAAGTTTGCTTAATATCAATGTTTTCATCTGTTTAAGGAGAACTCAAGGTGTTTAATTGCTCTCCTTAGCTCCTCATCAGTCATTCTTGCCCATCTGACTCTTTCAAAGGCATCAATACAGTCTCCTACCTTGCCCCAAAGAACCCCCTGCAAAAACTGTGTCCAATCCCCGCACCCAAAATTGCCTTTCCCCAACTTTCCACAGAAACCCTAAAATCGCAAATCAAACCTTTTATCAGTTTACTAGCCTAAAATCAGTGTTCTTTATTGGTTATCTCCGCCCTTATAAGATCTTTGCTGAGATATACCGGAGAGAGCCCTCTCCTGCCCCGTAGGGCTAGCTACGAGGCTAAGTGGTTTGATGTTGCCTTGGAGTTTTCCTTTCTCAGCCTGAGGTGAAATTTCAAGCGCTAACACATCTGATATTACTGGCTTTGGAATGTCAGTTTGGGTGTACTCCAACACACCATTGTCATTGAGCACTTCTTCCATTCTATCATTGCAGGCTATGAAATTCTAGGTTCCCTCAAGGGCATAATTCAATCTCAATCCATTGAAAGACATTTTCTCGCATGAAAGAAAAACTGCTTCACTAAATTTGGAAATTTAACTCTCTAAAGGAGAAGATCTATTACCTGGTTTCTAGTGTGATTTATACTCTGATACCATGTAGAAATTAATAGAAATTTTCTACTACTGATGTATTCGAACTGAAAACAAGAGATTTCAAATTTCCTCTACTGTTCTACAGAATGGAAATTACAATTTAGAAAACATGTAATGAAATGCATCCATTAAAACTCCATAAGAACACAATGATTTATAGGGGAACCCAACTGAGAAAAACCCCTCCGCTACTTTTCATTAATCAGACAAGAATGGGAAACTATTACAATGTCTTGCTTCGATCCTGATGCATAACCAGCACTGTAAACATGTTCTCTTGTTGACTGCCCTGCTTTAGCCAACACTTAGTAAATTCAAGGCCCCAACTTGCTCCTATTTCCTTAGGAAATACTGGAGGAAATTAGCTCCTAAAAGATAGGAATTTTGTCCTATTTTATTGCCAATTCCCAAGGAATGATTCACTTGCTTAACTACCAAGCCTATGCACTCAACTTGTATACAATTGATAATTACAATGTTCCTTTTCCTCCACTCCAGCTAGGTAATTCAGATTCCATGCATGTTTGGGTTATTTTTAGGTTCTAAGAAGTACACCCCAAGTTGAATGTTGCCCTTTAAAGTTCCTATAAAGTGATATAACAAATTGTCCTATAGAATGTTCTTTACTCTGATGTTCGACTTTTGAAATTGCTAAATATGTGCTATAATTGGACCTCTTTGTTGGATATTTATCAACTATCTCAAGAATGTGTTGCTCTTAATATCCCCATGGTGTGTTATCAATATTTGTAAAAGTGGATCAAGAGAGAATAAAATATTCTTTTCATTCACAAAGCTATTGATCTTAGATAGATTGATCAAGTTATAAACAAAAGGATGAAATAGTTACCTTTTGTACAGTAGGAAGTTGGTTACCTTTCGTAAAGTTGGAACATGGTGTAGATCAAAGAATTGATCCATCTAGAATATCCATGTAACAATATCTTTACCATCAAACTTCCTCGTATATTTCTTGGGAATTAGTTAGTTCCTTAGTCCCGAGTAGAATCTTGAATAATGCATATCTGGCATCACAATATTTCAATTAAAAAAATAGATCTTCTAATTGAAAACTAAGATAATTTCAAGTTAACATACCTAGAAAAATTGTAGTTTATAGATTGTATTGTTTGCCAAAGTCCCTCCTGAAAGGCCTCTAAATTTTTGGCTCTTGTGAGGTTAAAATTTTGATTTGTAGTAGCCTTATACTTTTTCTTTGAAATTCCATAGGATGGGTGGAGATAAATTTACAGTAACTTCCCCAAAACTTATATTTTTAACCCTTTTCAAGAGAAAAAACTTATCTGATCCACCATGTGTGCTATTTTTCATGTCAACTCCAGAAGCTTGTACCCAAAAGTTATGTCATGTATTATTTTCAAACAAATTAGTGACACTAACTTTAAACAATTAGGGCTTTAGATATGACAATTTTACCAAGACACTTATTTGAGACAAGTTTCAAGACTAGTCCAAAACCCTAATTTCCACAACTTGTATGTCTAAAAGAAAAGTGAACTATATCCTAAAATTTTTACCATAGATACTTGATAGGTCTCCTTAGTCTCCCCAAAATTTAAATATTTGAAACATCCTCGAGAAAATTCATAGAAACAATCCCTAGATGGCTCATTTGGGACAAAATTTAAGGTTAGTAAAAAACCCTAATTTCCATAGGTTATATCTTCAAAAGTATAGAAATATAGAACTTGACATTTTGAAAACAAATGCTTTTCATTAGGGGAAATTTCAAGTCTAAAATGTGCCTCCTAAGGAAAATAATAAAATAATAGTTAAATAATACACTAAGAGTTATTAAATTTCAAAGGAAGGAAATAAAACTACCTCTTTATATTTCATTTTTTACTAAGTTATCTCCTCATAGGTTTACTCTAATTTCAAGTGTAGGACCTTGTTGGATGTGGGATTAAATTTTTCTTCTAATGACTATCACTTTGCATATTTTTTGTAGACCCACAATGAGATAAATTAGAAATACATGAAAACAATCCTTTTCGAAATGTGTTTCTAGTTTTTCTCACTGTGAGTTTAACAAAAGTATACATAGTGGGTAGTTAGTGGATGCATAATTAAATTCCATCTCTAACAAAAACCTACATTTGAATTTTGAGTAAACCTATAAGGAGATAAGTTGAAAATATAATTAAAAAAAGTAGTTTACTTCATTTTCCTAAAAAATGCATCTTGAATCCTATTGGTTCTTTTAAAGTTGATTTTGATAATATAAATTTTGTTTTGAGCCCAATTTTTTACCTCAAAACTCCTTTAATGTTATGTCTTCTTGGGATCCCCAAAATTTCCTAGTCTGAACTATCCTAATAGAATGTTATAGTGAAAACACCAAGATGACTCATTTAAAGGAGCCAAACCCAAGGCTTTTATGCTTTGAAACCAAATGGAGTGCACCAAACACTCAAATAGCATAAAAAGAGAAATATGAGTAAGTCCACGCCTTGAGAATGAGAGATAATAATGAATGTGAATCTTCTTTGAGGGAAATCCACCCTTTACAATAGAATACGTTTACAAGATGGGATGATTTCTAAAACTAGGTCTCCTTGGTATATATACCAGACAAAAGTTACAATTACAATTGAAGGGTATAGCTAACAATACTAGTATAACAATAGAATGCAATAAATCAATATCTAGGGCCTAAAAGCATGAAAGTTAAAAAAGAAATAAGATGGGCATCACTAGCCATTGTAAGAAACAATGACATTTCCCCTTCTCCAATAGTTAATAAATAATAAAAGAAAATATTGGAAACTCTCTACAATAGTGTTAATATCCATATTGTTTAAGCCATTGATCTTGAATCTGGAAGATAAACCAATAGTCTAAATACTAAAATAGTTGGAATTCCTAGAAATCTAAATGGAAAAACCAACATTCGATGGGACTTCACTAGGTTCTTTATTTCTTCGATATGTGCAAATTATAATATGCTCAAGATGTCTAGTCCAATCTTAGTATTCACATGGGAATTTGGATAGCAATTCCTCTCACTCTTAACAAAAAAACATCCCTATTCCTATGGGGTGCAAGACTAAATAAGAGAATAACTTAACTAGCGGCTTAGCAAAGTTTCCACAAGTCTTCATTTCCCTCAAGTCTAGTGTTGAATTGTCCTCTTTTGTCCTTTTTTACTCAAATATATTTGAGAAACAATTTCTAATGTTTTTGTTTTTTAAATGCAAAATTTTTCTCTTGTTTACCTCTATGTGTGTGTGTGTGTGTGTGTTTTCTTTCCATTCATCATGCATACATTCATAATATTATATTAATGTAGGTTTGAAAAAAAATACTAAACTAGCTACTACGAAATAAGAGAGAAGAGAGAATAAAACAAAAAAGAAAATTGACTAACAAAAGAGACAATTTGAATTACTCATGAAACTTTAATTTGATATTATTGTCGAACATGAATATAATAAATAATGTTTCCATGAGAGAAACAAAATTCGAATGAGGTTTGGGTTCCCTTATGGATGCACTTGTAAAAAGTAATAGAAATTTGCTACTATTGAGGTATTCAAACTGAAAACAAGAGATTACAAATTTCCTCTACTATTTCATGGAATGGAAATCATAATTTAGAAAAACATGTAATGACATGCAACCATTAAAATACCACAAGAACACAATGATTTACATGGGAACCCAATTGGGGAAAACACCTTCACTTCTTTTCATTAATCATATGAGAGTGAGAAACTATTACAATGTCTTGCTTTGATCCTGACGCACAACGTGCATTGTAAAACTTTTCTCCTACTCACTATACTACTATGGTAAACACTTATCCAATTCAAGGCCCCAACCTGCTCCTATTTCCTTACACAATCCTCGAGGAAATTAGCTCCTAAAAGATAGGATTTTTCTCCTATTTTCTTGCACAATTCCCAAGGAATTATTCACTTGCTTAACTAGCAAGCCTACACATTCAACTAGTATACAATTGATAATTACAATGTGCCTTTTCCTCCACTCTAGCTAGGCAATTCGAATTTCATGCATGTCTGAGCTATTTTTAGCTTATCCACTAGTTTAACTGAGAGATCCTTGAGTTAACAACAATTTTACTACTCAGATGACCTTCAACTGACTCAACTTAGTACTTGTGCTCAATTAACTGAGTCAAACTGACATAGATTGCTAAATTTTAGCAATCACTTCATACACTACTCTACTTCTAGCCTCTAACTCGAATTTATTAAGTGAACTAGTAGAAAAAAGCCATGTCACACAAGTTAACTGCAATCCAAGTCATCCTGTTGATGTAGAAAATCGAATTACTAAATTTGACTAAGGCACAAGTCAAATTTAGCCTTTCTTTCTACATTTCTAACACTCCCTCTTATCAAGAAAGGGATTTTGAACTACCCCTATCCTTCACCTATGGAATTCAAATTTTCCTCTTGAAAATGCCTTCGTTAAGTTATCTGCATCCTGATCCTCAGTTGGAATGTAGTATAACATCATAATTCTCCTTTAAACTCAATCCTACAAGTGATGGTACCTGATATCATTGTGCTTAGACTTGTCATGAAATATTGGATTCTCAAAAAGTTTGATACAACTCTGATTATCACAATGAATCACTATCGGATGCATCTCCTGACTGAAAAGTCTCACCAATATTTTCCTCATCCATATGGCCTCACATGTTGCTCGAATTGCAACTATGTATTCAGCATTTGCTGAGATGAGTGCCACAAACCTTTGTTTCCTACTATACAAGGAAATAGCTGTAGACCCAACATTGAAGATAACACTTGAAGTAATTTTCTTGTCTAATGGACTCCCTACCCAATCTACATCAGTGAAGCCTTGGATCTTCACTCTCTCTGCCCTTTTGTACCATAATCCATACTCGAGTGAGCCTATGAGGTACCTCAATGCATGCTTTGTTTCCTTCCAATATAACTTGGTAGGATTCACCATGGATTGACTTAACTGATTAACTGCATAGAAAATGTCAAGCCTTATGTTTACCATATACATCAAGGATCCCACAAGCTATCTGTAGATGGTGGCATCTACTTCCTCTCCTAAAGAAGCACTCCCTCCATTTTGTAGCTAGAGGTGTGTCCATAGGCTTGCAGTTCTTCATGTGAAATCTCTGAAGTATTTCAGAGGCATAATTCCCCTGACTCACAAACAACTCACCATCACCCTGCCATACTTCCAACCCAAGGAAGTAATGCATGAAGCCCATGTATTTCATCTCAAATTATCTCGCAATGTCCTCCTTGGAAGAGAGGATCAACTGCTTATCCCTTGTAAGTATCAAGTCATCAACATACAAAACTAATATTAGCAAATTTCCATCTACCACAATGTGATAGAGATTGGCATATGCTTCACTTTTGGTAAAGCCCATTCCACTGAGATATGTGTCAATCTAAGTGTACAATGCTTAGGGAACCTATTTGAGACCATACACGGCTCTCCTAAGTCTACATATATTTGTCTCCCTGTCATATGTCTCAAACCCCTCTAGATGCTCTATGTAAATTTCTTCCTCAACAACACCATTGAGAAAGACTGTCTTCACATCCATCTGATGGATCTTCCACCCCATCTACACAACTACTTATAGAATGGTTCTGATGGCGAAATATATTGCCACTAGGGAAAACGTTTCTTCATATTCCACTCCCTATACATAAGAGAAGCCTTTGTACACAAATCTGGCCTTATACTTCTCGATGTTCCCATCAGTTGCATGCTTCATTTTTGGATCCATGTGGAACCAACTACTGAGTTGTTCTCTAGTCTTGGCACCACCTCGCATACATTGTTCTTCATGATCGAGTCATGCTCCTCAACCATGGCATCAACCTACACTGGTTGAGAAATTTCTTCGTCAAATGAAGAAGGTTCTGTCTCAATGAATTATGTCATGAGAGCCATATACCCAATGTATTTTTCTGGTGACCTCCTCTTCCCACACTGAGATGAAAGAGCTCCCACATGCTCTTGTGCATCCTACACCAATTTGTCATATTCTTTGGTTCTCTTTCTCCCGTCTTAGGAATATTTTGGTTGAGTGGGTGCCTCCACTTTGTCTCCTGTCTACTCCTCTACATGTGGCTACTCCACAACATCCTAAAGATCTGTCTGAGGCTCCTCCTTTGGAACTAACAACTACTCGTTCTTTGGGATACTCAATTCTAACTCTAGAGAGCATCTCATAGCCTTCTCCTCATCAAATTTGATATCTCTCCTCACTATTGTTACCTTGAGTGAGGGAAAATACACCCTATAGTTATGTGGTGTCTTTGTGTCTCCTACAAAGACTCCCATCTCAAATGTAGGCTCAATTTTCTTGCTGTCATCCTTAGAGACTTGGTGAGACAAAGTAGCTCAAAAAATCATGAAATAAGATACATCTGGATTCCTCCTAGAGAAAGCTTCTTCAGATGTCATCATGCCAAGTACTCTATGAGGGCTCTTGTTCTGAAAATCAATTGCGGTATTGCATGCTTCTGCCCATATATGTAATGGAAACCCCTAATCATGCAACAAGGATCTCGGTGCTCCCACTGTGCTTATGTTCTTCCTTGCAACTGCCCCATTTTTCTATGGGTTATGGGGAGTTATCAGTTCCCTTGTAATGCCCTCTTTGGCATAAAATTCCTTGAAGGTCCTAGAAACATATTCTCCTCCATTATTACCTCTAAGGGCTTTCAGTTTATGACTAGTCTCCTTTTCAACAATTGCTTTTAATTCAATTTTTTTATAGAAAACTTCATCCTTCTTCCGCATGAAGAATATCCAACATTTCTTGAAAAGTCATCAACAAAAATTACATAATACCTATGTTTTTCTATATAGGTTGTAGAAAATGGTCCACATACATTAGAGTGGACTTGCTTCAATATTTCTGTAACTATGTTATCTCGGCCCTAGAAGGTGGATTTGACATAATTTTCCAATGTGCATCCCTTGGAGACATCATGTTGGTCAAAGGTGCATTTTGGGAGACTAGTGGTAATTTGCTGCATGATCTTAAAGGCCCCATGGTGTAAGTGTCCCATGCGTCTATGCCAGATTTCTCCTATATCTCGACTCTACACTTCTCCTGCCTTGCTACTCAGTGAAACACAAGCTTCCACCTCAACTTTTTGAAGATTATTCACTCGAAATATAATATGTTTCATCTTCATGGTAGCTACATGTCTTAGAAAGGATTTCCCCTTACTGAAAACAACATCATAGACAAGATCCTCCAATACAACTACAAAGATCAAGTTCTTCTTCAACCCAAGTACCTACAAGACATCTTTTAGATGAAGATGGGAGTCTAACTCTCTCTTAAAGGATACAGTTCCAATTCCTTGCGTATTGTAATGCCCATCATCCTCAAGTTCTATGTGCATGTGGAGATCCTTCTACTCTAGGCTACTGAAGAATTCTTTGCATCCTGTCATATGGAATGAGGCACCTGCATATAGATACAACACACTCCCCATTAAAGTGCTTGCCATGCATGCAATTAGGGTGAAATCTAATTCAAATTTTGAGGCAAGTGCTTCACCTCCTAGTCCTCCTGAAGGCTTCTTGTTAGACTTCTTGTGCATACATGTTTTCCATAGTGCCCGAATTCATGGCAGTGAATTTTTTTTTATCTTGCTCAAGTCCTTCTTCTTGCCATTGTTTTGGCTAGTCCCTGGATTTTTTGGGGCCTTCTTTCCCTTACCTTTCTTTCCCTTCCCAACCAAGGAAAAATTATCTTCGTCCTCAGATTTGGATGTTACTTCATCTCCGGTGTTTCATCAAATTCCTTCATGCACCAGATTAGACCAGAGTCTCTCGCAATTTAGATTTTTTCCCTTCCATTACAGAGTCCTGGTAGCTGTGCTAGGATTTTGGAAGGCCTAAGAGAGGTAGGTTCACTAGTTCTGAAGAGGGAATATTTTCTCCAACTCCTCCAAGATCATCTCAACACTTAACGAATCTAGAGAGGTAATGTCAAATGGTTTCTCCTTTATGCATGCAGATGTTTCTAAGCTTGTCCCTCAATGCCAATTTCTTGGAATCACTATCATTTTTTAATATCTTAATGATGGAATTCCACATATAAAAGGGAGTCTCCTTGCCATGTAAATTTGAGACTACGTGGTTTCTCATACCCTCCAGGTGGTTCTCCTAGATTTTGTGGTATCCTTCTTGCACTGAGCTAATTGTTTTGCATCTGATATTGTTGGATTTGGAATTTCAGTTTGGGTGTACTTCAACACACCATTATCATCGAGAACCACTTCCATCCTATCATTACAGGCTATGAAATTTGAGGTTCCCTCAAGGGCATACTTCAGTTTTAATCCATTGAAAAGCATTTTCTCTCACGAAAGAAAAATCGCTTCACTGAATTTGCAAATTTAACTCTCTAAAGGAGAAGATTTATTGACTAGTTTCTAGTGTGATTTCTACTCTGATACCATGTAGAAATTAATAGAAATTTGATACTTCTGATGTATTCGAATTGAAAACAAGAGATTTCAAATTTCCTCTAATGTTCTGCAGAATGTAAATCAAAATTTAGAACACATGTAATGGCATGCAACCATTAAAACTCCATAATAACACAATGATTTATAGGGTAACCCAACTGAGAAAAACCCCTCCTCTACTTTTCATTAATCAGATGAGAATGAGAAACTATTACAATATCTTGCTTCGATCCTGAAGCATAAACTGCATTGTAAACTTGTTCTCTTGTTATCTGTCCTACTTTTGCCAACACTTAGCAAATTCAAGGCCCTAACTTGCTCCTATTTCCTTAGGAAGTCCTAGAGGAAATTAGCTCCTAAAATATAGGAATTTTGTCCTATTTTCTTGCCAATTCACAATGAATGATTCACTTTCTTAACTTCCAAGCTTGTACACTCAACTCGTATACAATTGATAATTACAATGTTCCTTTTCCTCCACACCATCTAGGTAATTCAGATTCCATGCATGTTTGGGTTATTTTTAGGTGATTGACTAGTTTAATTGAGTGATCACTGATTTAACAACAGTTCTACTACTCAACTAACCATCAAATGACTCAACTAGGTACTTGAGCTCAGTTATCTAAGTTAAACAGAAAATAACTAAATTGGATTGCTAAATTTTAGCAATCACTTAATGCATAACTCTACTTATAGCCTCTATCTCTAATTTATTGAGTGAAATTGTAGAAAAAAATGATGTCACACAAGTTAGCTGCAGTCCAAGTCATCCTGTTGATGTGGAAAATTGAATTGCTAAATTTGATGAAGGCACAAGTCAAATTTAGTCTTTCTTTCTACATTTCTAACAACACTCAATTAACTAGTTAGCATTCCTAGAATATTCAATAAGTCAAAAATGAAGTGGTAGACCCTAAATTATAAAAATATGTAATGATAGGACTAGTAAAAAGTTACAAGAGAAAAGTATTACTTGGAATTGAAGTGTAAACTCTGTCATGCAACTCCTAACTTAGATATAGCTAGAAACCTCCAAAAGTAAAATTGAAAGTTAAAGGATAAGTTGGGTAGGTGATTGGATTATGTTGTGGATAAAGTAGTATCCAAAAATAAAAAAGGGAATTTTTATTAGTGACCATAGGTACGAAATAATGTAGAGGAAATCACCATGTCACTATCCAGTCACTGCCACATATCATCCTAAGTGCCACCCATTACTAACAATAGACTCAATAAAAATAGAAAATGATAAAAATAGGTGAAGATACTAAATAGAAACAAAGGTCTAGTAGTGAATGAAAGGTGGTCATATGTGCCCCTAGCGATGTATGGAATAGGATCAAATGATTTCCTAAGTGAGGTCTTGATGAAATCCTCAGTGTAATGTACCTCAACACCCACTTGAAGCATAATCACGCATTATGTTAGTGGATGAGTCCCAATAATTTTTACCCATGTTTGGTACTCATGTACAAGATTTATATAAAACATTCAATGAGTCCCACTAATTTGTAGCCCTGTTAGGTACTCATGAAACAAATTGTGCAAGACACAATATGAAAAAGGTGAGGTAAAGAGGGAAAACCCAATGGGAAGATATCATGGCTAAAAATACAATGCACACAATGTCAAATATGTAATTATTATGATAAGGGATGGTGTTGTTGATCAACCCCAACAAAATTTTTCCCTTGTATCCACCCTATACCATGATATGAGAATCATTTTTCTGTTGGTTAAACCTGTGCTTGCTAACAATAATAATGAGATTTTGTGGAATACCAAAAAACTAAGAACTAGTTCTCTGTGACTTGGAAGTTTCTCCCACTAGCTCATTAACTATCTGTAAAGTATGATGTGCCCTTTGTAGCTTGTAATATAGCAATGCAATGTGTTCATTATGGAATTCTAAATCAAATAATAAATATGATAAACATTATAGTATGAAGAGCATGAAAAATCATCTTGAAGATCTCTCTCAGAAAAAGGTGTCTAAGAAGTTGTTGTAGTAGGACTAGTGCAAGGTACCAAATCATAATAATTTGATGTGTTCAATGATTAGAGAAACTTGAGTCTAAAATATTTCTATTAGATGATGAAGTAATGAAAGTAAAAAAATGACCCATACCTTGATACTTTGGTGGCCTGTCTCTAGTCTTTTTCTTGACATTGTCTAGGATGAGGTAATCTAGATTATGTTGCTGAAATACTTTGGCCATAAGATCATTTTTCTTCACCATACAGGAAATCTACAAATGAAATCTTGTATTTTAGTAGTTTCACTTTGTTTTCTCCTTCTTAGATTTTCCTCCCTTTGGGATCATACTCTCCTTACTGGATTGGATGCTTTCTCCATGTATGTGATCAAGATCCCTTTTTTCTGCTTCTCTTTCTTGTTATCATCCTTCATTGTAAAAACATAGCATTTGGAATGATTAAGAGCCCCAATATATATAATATTAGACTGCTCATTTATCAAGAACTCAATAAAATAAACTAAACAAGGAATATTCCATTTTTTACCCATGGAGAGGTTAGAAGTATGGAAAGAAGAGACAAAAACAACAAATTAAGGA
The DNA here is from genome assembly GCA_031772625.1 of Pinus tabuliformis. NCBI lineage: Eukaryota > Viridiplantae > Streptophyta > Pinopsida > Pinales > Pinaceae > Pinus > Pinus tabuliformis. The sequence continues at coordinate 471,496,628 of CM062808.1, forward strand.
CCTATATTAAAAATTATAGAAAGGATAAGTTGTTCCTCCATATTTATCCCACAAGATTTTACCTATGCCTTAAGATTCTTGAATCCTTAGAAGAATTCCTACAGGGAATCAAAATGGTTGGGATATATATAAATCATATCAATCTCCTGCTGATATCCTCTCAACTCATCTTTCTTGCCAAGCAATCCATCCATTTTTTTCCAAACCTTGCGAGGAATTTTACAACCCTCTACATGAAATAACAAATCAAGGATTATGGAAAAACAAAAAATCCCATAGGAATAATCCATTCTATTGAATTACTTCAATTTCTCAATGGATGATGTAGGCTCAATTTTGGTCCCCATTGTGATCCTAAAAATTCTCTTGCTACATAAAAATAGTTGGTTATTTAGCTTCAAATGAAAATAATTTAAAGAAGTGAGGACCACACTAAGTTTTTCCATTCTCTTTTTGTTATTCTAATATTTTCAAAATTTTAATAAAATATCAATATTCTTCACAAACTCACTTATGCTCTGATTTCATGATGGATTTAATCACAAGCATAAGATATAAGTGTGAAAAAAATAGTAGACTAGCTTTTGCAAAATAATAGAGAAAAGAAAATAAATTTGGCGAGAAAAATGTTGGGTTTTTGGTAGTTTTTTGTGTCTATTTTGACGATTTACAACAAGCAATTTTCGTTATTAGCGATTTTTTGGGCACATGATGGTTTTGTAGATTTGGTCAGAGGAACTGTGATTATATTCTAATACATGGATAATAGATCGAGGGTTTATGAATCCTACAACATGTGTATAATTGTAAAGGAACATAATGAAAAATCAATCTGGTTTTCCTAGTTTTGGGTTCCAAGAGAAAAATATTTGGGTATATTTTCTATGATTTCCATTGTATCTTTTATGTTAGTTTTAAGAATTTGTTTGAAGGTATTATTTCTATAGGGTTAAAACCCACATTTGGTATCAAAGTAGTTTTGGATTCAAGAGCACACCTTTGTGGCTAAAGGGATTTTCTTGGGCCTTTGGTACACCCTGTTATATTGGGAGATATGTAGGATCAATTGTTATGGTGAAAGGAAATAGTGCACAATGCAAAGATAAAGATCCAAAAATTCAACTAACAAAGTTTTTAGTTGTGGAAGCTGAATATGGATAGTCCCTTGGTCGATAAAGATCAGTGGATTGTTATGGATCTAGGTACTAAACCAATGAAAATTTTGATAGAAGTTTGGACCAAGTTGAATTGGAAGGAAAAGAGCACAATACAATTGTGTGTCTCAAATTCAATATTACTGATTATTTTAGGAGAAACTACAACAAAATCTTTGTGGGACAAATTAGGGACTTTGTATCAGTTTATGTCCCTGGTAAATAAATTGTTCCTATGGAAGAAGCCGTATAACCTAAGGATGAAAGATGGAGACTCGATGAAAGAGGATTTGAATGCCTTCAAGAACGTGGTAATTCAATTATTATCTATTGATATTGAGATTTCAGATGAAGATAAGTGCATTAGTTTGTTATTTTCTCTACGGGACTCGTGGGATAGTCTGGTTGTTTCCATAGGTAGTGACATAACAAATTTGAAGTTTGATGATATAGTCTCATCCTTATTGTTGGAAGAGATGGGATGGAAAAACATGGAAGATCTAAATGGAGTCTCTGTATCTATAAGAGAATGTCCTCAAGTGGGAATTTGTTGGCATTATGATACAAGTGTTGTCCTTGATGGCAAGATGACAAATTATAGTGCAACAAGTCAATAACAAAGAATTGATGATCAAACTACAAAGAATGAAGAAAGAAGAGTATATACGTAGGTTCACTATATACAAAGGCGCGTATACACGCGGGATCACCAATCAAAAGGCGCGTATGCTTATGCATGCACTTTCATGCACAGAAAAGTGCGTACATGTGGGAAAAATTATGTTTGGTCCATGGTATTTAGTCCGACATATTTGAACCTATGGTTTTGGTCCTTGGTATTGCATCCAATGTGTTGGACCCAAGTATTGGGTCCCTAGCATTGGATCTCTATGGTTTTGGACCATGCTATTGAGTAAGGCCTAAAACTATAAAAGGAGAAGAAGTTCATTAGGCAAATGCATTGAGAAAGTCTTGAATATCTAATGAAGTATGAGATCCAGTATGCAGGGTTTGGGTTCATGATGCTTGATCTAAGCTAAGAAGGAATCTCAGCGGTTGATGGAGAACAAGATCTAAGGATAGATCATGATCTAATGGCTTGGAATGAATAATCTCTATACAGTTTGATCTTGTTTAGTCTAGATCTATATACTGACGCATGTAATGTTCTGTAAATGTTATGATCTGGGTATAACTCAATTTTGGAATAGCTGCAAATCATGAATGAATATTTACAGACATATACGCTGGTTGACTATGATAAAAGCGCGTGTATACGTAAGTTAGATACATCTAAGTAGCGTGTACCATATGAGCTGTGATGTTTGATGTTACAGGAGTTTCTGGTAGTTGATGAGTTCTGATGACTATTTACTGGTGACAGTATTCTGCATATTCAGATTGGTTGATTATGTTTAGCTTTAGTATTGATGGATGAGATCTATAATGGATCTGGATCATAATGACTTATCTTTATTTGATCTGATGAACTAGATCTGGTTGCTAACATATGTATTATGTTTGTATATGTAATGATCTGGGCATGACTAAAGTCAGGAAGTGCAGCGAAGTTATAAGTAAGTGATTAATGACATATACACTGGTTCGCTTTGGTGAAGTTGTGTATACACGCTGGTTTAGAACTTCCAAGTAGCGTATGCACTCTGATGCATGATTTTTGATGATACAGTTGGTTCTAAATTGTTGACAAGGTTTCAGTGATTCAGTATTGGGTGATTCAGAGATTGATGATGCTAGTGTTGATTGATTGTGTGCTTTAATGATATTAATGGGTCTAGTAAGAAAATTGGATGAAACATGGCCTTCAGATTATAGTGTTGTGCTTTAGGAGTATCTAGTCTGAAAATGAATGAAACGTGGTCCCTAGAGGAAGAAAGAAGATTGTAGCCTACAGTAGGCCGACACCTACGTACTAGTAAGCATATCGGCCAGTACAAGAGCCAGGGGGTTGGAGCTCCCTTCCAGCAGCAGTTGGAAAAATAGTAAAGGTTGGAGCATTTCAGTAGGTTGACACCTACGTTCTAGTAAATGGATTGGCTAGTACAAGAGCTAAGGGGGTTGTAGCTCCCTTCTAGGAGAGTTTGGAGAATGAGAGAAGGTTGTAGCCTTTTGCAGGTAGAAGCCTGTGTACTGGTATAAGACTGCACCAGTACAGAACCATTGTAAAAAGAAGTTTCTTATTAAAAAGAAGATTGAGACAACTTGCAGCAGGTGGTTTTCACCCACATTGGGTTTCCACCTTACATCATGGTGTTCATGTGCACTTCTTGTGTGTGATGATCTGTTCTATTTACTGCTCCTGTTTACTATTCAAATGGTTAATAATGTTCTGATGCACTCATTAAGGATCAACTAACTGAATCGTAAGTTGATTGGATATACGCTTGTTGCATTACACACAGTTGTGTATACACGCGGTTTGCCTTAACTGAAGTAGCGTGAATGAATCTTAATATGGAAATGAAAAAGCTATATTGATTTGATAATACTGATTCACCCCCCCCCCCCCCCCACCCCAGTATTATTTCTAACAATTTAACTCTAGAGGGAGATATAAATATCTTAGAAAATTTATAAAGGTGTGTTGGAAACACTGAAAAGAAGGGAACTACAGTAAAGATTGTAGATTGAAAATTTCTGAGAGAGCAAGGGGATCTGATGATGCTATTCATATAAAAGCGAAAATCACATCAGATAAAGGTGGGGATGTGTACTTGACTTCTTCAAGTACACATGTAGATCATCAGGCATGGTTGATTAACTCATGTTCATCCTTTCATACGACTCCCCACGGGGAGTGGTTCTGTGATTACAAGATATATGATGGTGGTGATTCCTTCCTAGGTGATGGCAGGAAAAATAGAATCATAGGATGAGGAAAATTCAAGTTTAAGTTGACAGGTGGAAGGATTAGAACACTTCTTGGTATTCTACACATTCTAGGATTGGCCAGAAATATAATTTATGTAAGCAAGATGGATGATGTAGGTGTAAAAACAATGTTTGAGAAAGATACTTGCAAGATAGCTCGAGAAGCATTGGTATTGATGAGGGGAGTTCAAATCGAAACTCTGTAGAAGCTACTAGGTAGTATTGTTATTGATGGGTGCAACAGTTCTATTCACTAGTAGAAAATGGTGAAATTAGTGACTAAAAATGTTAGTCACCATAACTTTTCCAAGTCAAATACTACCAAAAATTAGCAGTATAAAGGGACCCAACAAAAAATGACTAATATAAATGACTAATTTAGTCTCGAGTTAAAATATACTTCTAGCCTAAAAATGACTAATGTGAATGACTAATTTAGTCTAGGAACAAAAATATGACTACCTAACAAGAACTACAATAATATGAATTAATTGTTTATGTTAGTCATTTTCATTGTGTCACTTCAACAATCTAAGCTTACAAGTCATAGGGGGTTCAAAGGCTATAATAGATTGGATGAAAGGTTATACTTCCTTATACACTTCTTTATTGGATTAGAGGATGATTAGCATTATGGAGTTTATTATAATATTTAGGGTCATATCATTTGATCACATTCACAGGGAATTAAATTCAAAGGTTGACAAATTATCAGAAATGGGAGAGGGCCAACACCTCCTTTTGCAACACGACATGACCACCTATATATGTTGCAACAACCTTTCCAACTTATTTAGTGTGTTGCACATCTATTTCACATTTCTTCTTCATATTGCAAAGTCATAGTGCTAAGGAGAGGGTATGAACCTTGATCATGGAATGTTCACTTAGTACGACTACCAATTTTTCTAATTCATGAAACTTTTCAAATGTCTTAAGTTTGCTTCACTTCTCATAGTGCTTAAATTACTTGTCTAAACCTCTAATTTTGACCACAACCCTCCAACATCTCTAACTATTCAAACTCTTCAACCTTTTAGAGTCTACTTAGATGTGCACTCATGCCTGAAGCATAACCTAACACTAGCATCCTAAATGTGCATGCTCATTCCCTCCTTTAATGCCTCATTGAAACCACATTATCACACTGCTTAAAATGAAATGTTCAGGTCTTAAGGAAAATCACCTACCTTGCTTATAACAACCTAAACTATGTGAATGATTAGGAGAGAACTCCAATTTCTCAAGGTGAAAACATAGGGCCTTAAAACCCCATTCACAAGACAATTTGAATATATTTAACCTAAAGAAAGATACGTATCCTACTCCTTCCAAATTTGACATATGAATTTTAATAAACTAACACTTGTTTTTAACTATTAAATCCATTTACTATATACTTTATTTTATTTTTACCCACCTAATATGCAAGAACACCTAAATTTTTTCAATACAACCAAGTTAAAAGAACTTGTTTCCTTCCAACATCTCACATTTTGCCTCCATAAACTTTAATAGAAAAATCATTGCATAAAAACATAACCTTAAAATTAAATTATTATTATTTTATTATTATAATAAATACCACCTAATATCACAACCAAAAACATGTAAAAGCCTATTAGTTTCTCAAATACAACTAAAATATGTAAGTGAAAATAAAATATTGTATCTATTTTTTTCGCATTGGAAAATTTTAACACTTTTAAAAAGTTTAAGCTTTAATTTTTCTTTACAATACCCCTCCCAACCACAAACTTTTCATAGGGTGCGAAAATGACATCAGAGAGAATTGTGAATTATGGTTTTATCTAACCCAATATCGAATACCACCATCGAATCCTCAGTCCATTGATCACAACAGACCCAATATCGAATTCCACCATTAAATCTCTAGTCCATAGATCACGACAGATCCAATAATGAATGCCACCATTGGTTCTTCATTCCAACACTTGGAGGCATCTATTCTCGTTGTGGTTGGAAATATCTATCTTCTTGAAGCATTTGTCCTCCTCACGATATATTCAAAACCTAGTGAGTCATTCCCAACTTTTAGTTCATCTTTAAAAGCATGAGACCACCATTTTGGTACAGACTAGGGTTTGATTTATATTGTAAAAACTATCTCATTCTCGCTTCCAGAGATGAAGCCGCAGATAAATACCAAAGATAACTTTTTTACATTCCATTTGGAGCCTAATCTAACACCCCAAACTACTTTTCTATGGAAACCAAATGCCAAAAAGTGAAATTTCCATCACATTGTGATCCATATGATTTGAGGCCTCCTCTCTTCGATAAAATTGTCAAGTTGGTTGAATCCATTTCCAGCTGCTTCCCAGAAGAGTGAAAGTAGATTGGCCCCTGCCTAAGGGATAATTTGAGGGTGTCTTGCATTGAGATGTTGTCAGTGGGGTTGCTGTAATGATCCCTCAGGCGAGTCTAGCCTTTGGTGTAGTGAAAGCTGAGGAAACACATCTGAGGATTTCCCTTTTAGTTGGGCTCCATTCCTCTTCATTCAGAACGAACTTTATGCCATTACCAAGCTTTCCAAACATGACATGGAATAATTTCTATCGATGGTAAGTGCATGCCGATTAGATTTAAAGAATTTTATTCAACATTCACCACCGCATGATGCTCATTTTTGGTTACTTCAATATAACTAAAGAAGGGAAGCATACAACCTATGCCTTGATGTTGGATACCTGTAGGGTGATTTAATTGTATGCTAAATTCTTGTCATTTAATTTTTTCAACCCGAGGGTTTCATAAACTTAGAATCAAACCAAAATATATGGGACCTCAGATGAAACTATTGTAGAAAGTTTGTTTAGAATGGAAATGCATATTACAACTATAACTAAAGAAAACTACAAAAGAAATCACATGCAAGAAAACTGAATTAAATTCTAAGGGTGAAATGAATGAATGCCATGGCCTTTGTAAAATCTTATAAACTAATCTATGAACAACTTATAAGAAGCAAACTATGATAATCTAGAAAGTAGTAAATAACAACTAGTGAGAAAGCAGTAAATAACAACTAGTGATTTAGTTGTCAAGCAAGAAAACTAGGAGAACTAGTAAGCAAGTAGTTTAATAACAATCAAATCAAATTTAGGAAATGAAATCATACTTGCAAAAAGGAAATAACAAAAATCAAACTATGTTACGATTGTATGTAGATTGCAGTTGATGGGGATCCTTCCATTCCTCAATGAGCACACATGAAAAACTATCACACCTTAAGAATAAAACAACACTCATAACTCATAATGTTGGAGAAAATGATATTATACACGCTGAATGAACAATCATAAATCTGATGCTAATGAACTATTGGCTTCCTTTGAAGGATGCACCTCTTATTTATACATGAGTTAGGGTTATTTGCTCAATAAATGCAAATCCATTAAATATCTAATAGATCCATACTTGTCTCATCTTATCCCTAAATATTAGATACAAATCCTATGACTCATAAAGATCTCCATGATCTTTCTCCTTGGAATATGGTCCTCCTCTTGAGTTGAAATTCAAATTTGTGCTTGGGAGGACAAGTAAGACTCTTCTAGAAACTATGAAACTGGAGGACAAGTAAGACTCTTCTAGAAACTATGAAACTATGTTGATTTCCTAGTTTTTAATCATTAATTCATTATAATGCAGAAAATAAATAAATTTGGAAAATAAGGATTATAACCTATATGTTTGTGAAGATGATTACTTGATGTAGGGTTTTAGGGCTAGATAGTCATGAGATGAAGGTTAATATGGACATGAAATGATGGCAATATGGATGAAAATGGAAGACAATTTTGAGACTCAACATACCCCCCAACTGAAGTTGTTGCATGCCCTCATGTACCTATTGCATTGATCCATTTATCCATAAGTTGATCCTTTTGAAATGCTTTGCTTCTTTATGAGCTTTGACTTGTATGGATTCTCTTCAAACTTTGTGTCATCATATTCTCTTTTGCAAATTGTAATAAATTTGATTGCAACATATATTTTTGATGGTTGGTTCTTGTGTGACAACCAAAATTTTTGAGTATTGGTTCTTGTGTAACAAATTTTTTTTTTTGGTTGCATCAAAATACATGAAAACATTGAGAATTTTCTTTTCAAGTCTTATAGTAACTATCAATGAATTGATAATTTGCAAAGCATATTATCTTTTGGTATCATACTGCAACAATAGTTGATTGGGAAGAATATGTGAGTTGGAATGAAATGAAAATGTGTGATGGTGTATGAAATATAAATGTGAATTGATGTCCCTTCCCCCCAACTAAAGGTGTTTTCATTTTATGATAATATGAGAAAGGGAGTATAAATGGAGTGATTAAATTTCCAAAATTACAATTTTAGCTTTTAAGGAATTGTATGACTAAAACTTAGAAAACGACATGATATCTTCAATTACCTTCAATGTGGATGAGTAGTGTATACTGAAGAGTGTGGCTACTGATGTTCGATCATGGAGTATGTAAACAAAGGAATTTGATATGCTTCTTTGTTCTTTTTGTGCTGATGACAAGATTGGAATCTTTATTGCTACTGTTACAAATTAATTCATGCTGCAAATTGATGAAATGATGTAGCCTTCAAGTGTTACAAAATCCAATGGTACAATTCTAGTCATCCGAATAAATGTGTTGATGTTGAGCATGAAGAGAAATCATTGGATTATCGGCCATTAATGGATGCCGTTAACCAATGTGAGGCAAAAGCACCATTAATGTTAATGAGTTCCAAGGTACCTAAGTACATCTTGCGAAGTGCGAATAGATGAGATGATGTCAAGCCACTTGCAAGATCCAACGATCAAGGGACATTAATGTATTCCCATGATTGTCAGCGAGAGAAATTGTCATTAAGGCATATAAGCCTCAAGGTACTAATAAGGACTCTAGCCTTGAACCTAGATAATGTGTTGATGTCGATAGGCCAAGACTTGTTAGAAGGGAGGCCTTAATGAATCCTCCATCATCTAACACGAGCATAAAACAATAATTTTGAAGGACTATGGATGAAATTTTTTGCAGTGGATCAAGGTTTATTTAACAAAAAAAAAAAGGAAAATGGAATGAATCAACTTTGTAGGGGATCTGAATGGTTTTATTGTTGGGTTAGAGGTTAGTGAAAGAGAGGCAGGAAAATTACTGTGAAGGAAAATGAGATGAAGATTTTATTGACTGAATAAGTAGGAATGCGATGGTAAGATTGGTATCTGAAAGGTTTTGAAATGGTGTGATGGATCTGATTTTTCATTCTTTATCCAAAATCATGTGCTCATGCTTGGATATTTCATCTTTGATGTTGCCCTAATTATGTCCTTAGGAAATATGGTCTTTGAGAGACACTGTTTGTTTGTGTTCATCTGTTTATCTTCCTGGAACATGCAAAAACATAATACTTTTTCTGTAATGAAATGTAAGATTATCAAAAGAGATAGGTGATCAATCTCTTTATTCATGAAATTTACACAAAACAAACCGAGAATTGGTACTAATAAAACAAATTCAAGAAAGAAAATCAAATGAATTTTTACCTGTTTTGAAAATAGTGCCTTAGGTTACCTGCAATGTTTTGTCAGAAATTTCTTCATTTTTTTTTTCTGTTTTAAATTATGATGAAAGCTTTCTCATTGTGTATATCTCATCGAGATCTTTCCAAATACATTTGAATTGGTGAAGACTGATGTCATATGAGAAAGTTATGCTTATTTTAATTTTTTGTGAAACAATGAAAATTGTCATGCATGAGTGTGACATAGAAACATGATGCTGATGTGAAAGATGAAGTAGGTAGATGATAGGGCATGATGATAAAGAATTTCTAATTAAAATGTGTTGTCACGAATAGATCATTGAATTAAATACAACTCTGCAAAATTGTTTATCAACTGCAGAATTATGCATTTCCTGCATCTAAAAATCATATGTGGACAATTAGGTTTACACAAATATGCAAATAATTAGTATGATATTTGAATTAATAAATATCTTTTCTAGAAAAATGATCAATTCCCTACTTGTTTTATTGATGTAGAAAATGTAGTGGACAAATTTTATTTAAAAAAAATAAAAAAAATAAAAAATGAAAATAAAAATACATGCATTAAAACAACATAGAAATTTTTAGAAATACCTGTAGATGTTGACACTGTATCCTTGTTTGTTGCTCTATCTGCAAGACTCAAAGAGATATTATGTATAGAAAGAATTGTTTGTACAACTATGAGAGGTCCCTTTTTTTGTTAAAACAAATTGACAAACAAATTGCAGACTTTTAAAATGTATATTATTCGAATAAAACTTAAATGAAAGAACATTTCTCCCTGCTTAAACATCAAAATACCTCGACAACACATCAAAATTATTGCTGCTAAAGATTGATCCAATGATCCATCCAAATCTTGGCACCAAGACACCACCAACTCCTCTTCCTCTGCAATAAATAAGAAATAGAATAGATAGTTGGGTCCACAGAGTAACCTGTGGTAACAGAGCTATTATCTAATTGCTAATATATGTAAACATGTTCTGGTGGTGAGTTAGGCAAGAAAATGCTGATGACAAAACCTGATCTAGACATTTTGAAATTAAAAAGCAGTAGAAATAATCATCGTGAATAAAAAATGCAAGAAACCACGTGTTTGGAACGTGTCTAATGGATTTGTGTTTTCATTCGGTAATATTAGTGAATTTTTTTTTTCTTAAGTGGTTTACAAACACATTAGCCAGGAGGAAATAGTAGCAATACACTTACTTTGGTATTAAGGAATCCAAAGCAAGTAGCCAGACAATTAAGGTAGCACAACCAGAATGAACAAGAGCATCACTCCAACTCCCATGCCCATTGTTGATGCTTGCTTACCACTGGTAATGAATGGTCGTTTATCCTACAATCTTCACTCCTTTCACAGTTCCGTTACCATCAATAGGGCTTCCTTCAAGTTTATGGTCTTGTTGTTGCTTTCATTTTCAGTAACACGATGGGTTTCACTTAACCAAAGGAGATTCATAGATTTTGAAATAGATGAAGCCCCAACCATTTGGCATAGCTCCGACCAGCTTGTGTAAAAAATATAGGTTGCTATGATTCCTACTAGCCCACAAAGTGCAAAGTGTAACCATGTTGTAGGATCTTGATAAGAGTAAAGAAGCCAAAATGTACACCCAACAAATGCAATAAATGCTAAAAATATAGTGACATAATATCCTTTCTGGAGTATTGCCATGGGATCTTCCATAGACGACTTTAGACTTGAATCACGTGTACCTCTGATGGAAAGTATTCTGCATGCAGATACTATTAAATCAGATGAATTTATAACAAGAGGGAAGAGAATAAAACCAGATGGATCTTAAATCTTATATCGCTTAGCCATGGTACCTCCAAGTATCATTGCACTAATTACCTCAACAACAATACTTTTAAAAAGGTCTACACCATGAGCTACACAATCACCAACATTGTCTCCCATAAAGTCAACAATGACAGTTGGTGTTGGCTTGTATGGGCCTGACCCAGGTTCGAAAGAATTATTTAGCCAAAAAAATCCTGCCACTACCGGCCCTTTCAGCAACAGCTCTCAAAGCATGGACTGAGGTCTCACTTGAGGCAGCAGGGGAGGGTGTTGGAACCAAGTTTCTGCACCCTTGGGATGTCTAGATGTGGTTTGGGGGTTTCACACACTGACTTGCAGCTTCGTGCCGCTCTGTATTCACACAGATCCAGAGGAACTCTCGCCTTCTATTAGCGCGCTACCTACAGATCTATTCTACTGGACGGAATGTTGTAAATCAAATCTACTTAGCAGGGTCTTTAAGCAAACATTTAACAACTTTAACCAGTTCGCGTACTTAGATTTCATCCAGATTCACATATATTCAACCATGTAAGCATATGCGCATAGAATAAATAGTTATACCAATCATACAATAACCCAGATATGCAATAACTCAGATTTAACACATAAATTACAGAATTAACTTATCTTTATTCACTTTCTTCACCAATACATCCAGATCTACCCTGCGCACTCAGCTGCAGGGGTTCGTGGATACAGCTGCGGACTCTCCTAGGCCTCTGTGCACATAGCTACAGAGCCTCTATCCACTACCCAAACCCCTGACTCGGACTTATAGACGTTGTCAGACTATTGTCCTTCAAAACCCATTACATTTTAGATTCAAGATCATACCTAAAAGAACTGCTTTTCCTTCATAGAGCCGCGCTTTATTTATACCTTCCTATGGTCCATGGATCGACTTAATTCCTATTATTTTATATTATTTCTTGGGAAGACAACCCTTTGACTTGACCTTTTACATTTCGCGCTCCACATGCCTCGAAGTGCTTGCGATATTTTTATCCTAATTTCTAGAATTTCTGCCACTAAACTGTTACGCGGGACCTCCGCTACCCAACAGTCCCCCAACACAATCATTGTGACTCATCCCAAGTCACTCATTAGCGTGGTGAGATGCATTGCCTTAGCTTCGCGGTTCACCTCCCTTTGAGTGACGCTTGTCATTATGCTGCTCCTTCGTTACCTCCTGCAATTCTTTGTCCAGCTCCTTCTTCGTTGTTTCTACCATTGCTTGCCACTGATAATGCTCATTCTACTCTACTCGGTTAACACAGAACACCCCCTCCTAGTATGTTAGCTCGAGTGGGTGAGCTACATACAAGACATCCTGGTACCATCATAGCCACTTCCAACCTTCATATATGCTCTTCGCACTGTATGCTGCAGCTTGTGTTGCAATTTTGCAAGACCTCTACTGCTATTCGTGAGATCCCAATCCTCAAGGTCATGCAAAGGCAACTTAGTAACTTTGTATCCACCTGTGGTCTTTGGCTTTCCATCCTTTTGCTGTAGTGTTGTAGTTCGCCGGCCTACCCCTGGGTGGGGTGACGTCATTCGGACCAATTCTGCTTCGTGTGCCTCCTTTTCCGCCACATCCCCTATTGTTAATGTTGCAATCTATGGGATGACTGCAGCTACCAACACCATGCTCCCTAGCAAGTGCTGCTTATCCATTGGCCATATCACCACCAGCGGGCTTATTCCATGGGCAGGAATAATGAATAGCTTCATATCGATACTCATCATATGTTCCCCAGTAGTATATGTCGCCCTGTGGATGCCCCTTGGTAATTTATAAGCGATTTGAATTCCAAATTCACCGATTTCACCTGTTCTAGAATCCTCGTGTAAACTATGTGGCAGCTCGTTCCATATATGGCTTGTGCGCCTTCTATTAGTTGCCCGCTGCCCATTCCCTCATGCCATAAATACAGACATCTTGTCAAGAATAGTGACATTAACGGTCATCGTTCCTGTTATGCATGTGTTCGCGTAATCCTTCTTGCACAACTCCGACCCTCGTGTTTGGCAAAATGTATGCGTACCTTGGTACTCACGCATCTGTCCTCCAGATTGCTTTATCATCCTGCACCATCTTTCAACTGGTTGGAGCGGTGAGACTATCCTGTGAATGGTTAGTCAGGTGGTCAGCCTGCTCGTGTAGAGCTTCAGGCGACTGCCATTCACTCTTCCCTAGAAGGGGTCTCCATTGAGTTTGGCAAGCTGAACCGTGCCCCCTTCGGTAACTTCCTTGATGACATAGGGTCCCAACCAATGCGTTTGGAGTTTGCCAGGGAATTTCTCGAATTTTCCGTCTATTAGCAAGACTAGATCATTCTCCTTGAAAGTGCGCACCTTGATATGGCGATCATGCCACCGTTTTTCGCATTGGTTTTGTACTTGCTGATGGAATCCAGCCAAAAACCGTTCCTCCTCCAGTTCTTCTAGCTGTGCAAGCCTTTACTCCAAAGCCCCATGTTTTCCATACTTGTGATTACTAGGCATAATATATTCCATAGGCATAACGACCTCCTTGCCATAGACTAACCAAAAAAGGTGTCTGGCCTGTCAACTTCTTGCACGTGATTCGGTAAGCCCATAGCACAACAGGGATGTGCAAGTCCCAGTCATTGCGTTGCACATTGCAAACCTTGGTCAACGCGGTCTCCAAGATTTTGTTGAATGCTTCCACGGTTCCATTCACTTGCGGGTGATAGGGCGTACTCTGTTGATGATATATCTGGAATTCCTCGGTGAGTGCACTGATCGTTTCATTCAGAAAATGTGTTCCCTGATCACTCATGAGAATTTTGGGACATCCAAACCTTGTTAGTACATTCTCGAACAAAATCTTCGCAGCTGTGCAATCCTTAACTGGTTGTGCCTCTGCCCATCGGGTCAAGTATTCTATGGCGGTGATGATATAACACGCACCTATCTTTCCTCATGGCTCGATAGGTCCTACGAAGTCGATTGCCCACTTCTCGAATGGCTATAGTGTCATCTATGGTGTGAGCGGCATTTCATCTCTCCGCGACGGTTTCCCTGTCGTTTGACATATGTCGCAAGCTCGACAGTATGCTTTCAAATCCTAGTGCAAAGTGGGCCACCATAATCTAGCACGAAGAATCTTCTAGACTGTGGCACGGCCCGCATAATGTCCGCCAGCAACCCCATCATGTGCTTCGGCCAGGATCTGTTCTCGCTCGAACTCCAGTTCATAATTGGGTAATATTTTATCATTGCCCATCTTGTAGAGGTGCCCTGCAATCATGGTGAAATTTGCTGCGCGGATCACCAATTCCTTCTTTTGTTGGACTGAATACCCCTGCGGTGTGGTTCCTGTAGTTAAGAAATGGATTATATCCTCAAAGTGGCCATTCGCTACGTGCACAGCATACAGCTACGCATCCAGGAGTCTGTCCTCTAAACATGTGGGTTCTTTGCCTGTCTGAATTCAGGATAGGTGATCCAGTCCTACATTTAGATGCCCCAACATAGGCTTATTCACTAGGTACTTGAGCGCAAAGTGATCAGTGTACATCTTAAAATGTCCTCCGAGCAAATAGTGACGATATTTTTGGAGTGCGTATACCATCGCCAATCCCTGTCGCTCAGTAGTAGAGTAATTCTTCCAGCTTTTGACAACTGACGACTTGCGAACGTGATCGAATGGTCAATTCCCTCCACGCTTGGTTGAGTAAGTACTGCCCTTAACATGATACATGATGCATTGACATGCACATGAAATTCAACATCCCATTTTGGAAAGACCAATATGGGAGCTAATGCCATCTTTTCCTTGAGCGTCTCAAGACTTTTGTTGCATTCCTCATTCCAACAATAAGTAGCATCCTTCTTTAGCAACTACTCCATTAGGGTCGTGATCTGGGCATAGCTTTTGATGAACTTCTGATAGTAGCCCGTGTGTCCCAATTTGGTGCATAGTTGTTTTACACTTCGCGGTGCTTGCAAATTGAGTATGCCAACGATCTTTGCCGGATCCACCATCAGTCCTTTCTTACAAACCACATGGCCCAACAGGTTCTCGAAGAGGATGAGGAAAGTAGACTTCTTTACGTTTATCGCAATCTGGTGATGTTGGCAAGTATCCAGCATCAATTGTAAGCTTGCGATATGTTCCTTCACCAAGCCAAATACGGTTCAGTCATCAAGATAGACTTCTAAGAACTTGTGTATAAATTCCTTGAATGCAGTTACCACAATGCGGGAAAATATCGTTGGAACATTCTTCAGTCCAAATGGCATCACCGTATACTGAAAACAACCCCATTCAGTAGTGAATGTTGTTTTACTCTAGTCTTCTGGCACAATCTTGATATGGTGATATCCAGAGAACCCGTCCGTGAAGGAATAGGTTTCTTGTCCTCCCACATTTTCCAGTACTTCATCTATAAAGGGTGTCGGGAATCGATCATTAACACAGGCATAATTGAGCTTTCGGAGATCCACGCAGATGTGGATCTCACCCTTCTATTTCTTCTCCTACACCACCATAGGACTTACCCAATCAGAATCCTTGACTGGTTCAATAATTCCTGCTACCAAAATGTTGTCTAATTCTTCACAGACTTTTGCCTTGTATTTCAGATTGAATTGGTAGGGTCACTGTTTAACCAGCTTCGCATCCAGATTCAATGTTATCTTCATCATTCCTAAGTCCCCAAGGATCCCTTTGAGCGCTGTGATTTTTGTTGGGAATAAATCTCGGTATTCGCAAAGCAATTTGACGAACTTTTCCACTGTGGCATCGTCCCAATAATCCCGAAGCATTGCATACTTTGGCTCTTATTTTGTTCCGATATTCACTTGTTTCATTTTCAATGGCGCTGTGACATTTGGATCTTCAATTTCAGGCCCACGCACCTCATGACTCCCCTCTGACTCTGGAATATTAATGTTACGTGGATCGTCCTCATCATCTTCTACTTGTACATTGTAACATTCCAAGGCTTGGCTCATCTGTCGCAACCGGTCTGGCTGCATGATTTCTTATGGTTCCAGTGGCATTTTTAAAATGGCGGCCTTCACTAGCTGTAATGCATCATCCATGGTATCCATCCATTGATCTTCAAAGAGAAATGTCGACAGAAACCCTTCGCACAGGATATCCCACTTGCCTGTGCCATGTCGGAGCTTAGTTTCAGTATACCAATTCCTTGGGATGACATCCAGGGTATGATAAAATAAGTGCACCCACTCTAGTTGAGGATCCTCACCATAAGCTGTGGTCCATCTAGTAAGGTGCATGCGCGGATCATCACACCCATTATACTTCTCCGTTATTTGTAGTTTCGGTGTCCCAAATCTTATGTTCATCATGTGCCTACAACTGCGCCAATCTTCGAAAGTTCCTTCATGTGTGCCCCACCATTGTGCAGGTGTTGCATGTAATGTCCATTTCAATGCATCAAACCGTTGGTGCTCTGGTACTGCACTTTTAAATTTGACCAGGAATTCATCTATTATTGTCAGTCCATCATACTTCAGCAGCTCGCGATCCTGAGCTCTAACACAATACATGGATTTCAACATCATATTGCAATGTAGCGTGGTTACTCCATTCAACTTGTCGCGCCACCACTCATCTTCTTCATCTAAATCTCTAGTTCATGATTCTGCGTAACCCCATGATATTCTAATTTCCCCCGTTGTCTTATCCCATTTTGGCTTGTGTGCAACAATTTTGTAGATACAATCCAATGCATCGTCCCTTTCTGCGTCACACACCGTTTCTGTGTAGAGCAGTCCTTCAGATAGATCTAGTGGAATGACTACGTAGAGTGACTTCTTCTCAAATATCATCTTCTGCTATTTGAGATTAATAACCCCATTCATGTCGGTGGCCCAGTCTATCCCTAGCAACGCAGGGTATGGGCTATTTTTGTCCACTATTTCAATAACTTCAAAGTCCGTCCGGGTACGTGCACCATCTATATCTACCGTAATTCCTTGCAGCCTTCCCATGGGTAGGATCTTCTACTGATTTTCCATCTGCAATTGGATCAGAGACCATTGTAGTGTGGGCATACCCATGCGCTCCCAAGTTTGTTTAGGTAGTACATTTGCATCAGAGCCCAAGTCCAAAATGACCTGATCCATCTCGTAATCGCCAATCTGCGCCGTTAATCGCATCTCCCTCCCAGTCCGTGATGCATGTCCTCCCAATTTTTGGACTACGCGAGGTTCACTCCACCCTATGCATCTATTAATCTGTTCTTGTAAGCCTTAACCACCCTATTATCACGAAGCAATTTTATGCATGTTTCTAAGAAGGTGGTCAACATCGAAGGACCCCTGTCTAGCTCAGGTCGATCCCTACTACCCGAGGTAGAGACATCTGTGAAGCTCTCCCTAGCCTCCAGATAGGTCTCCCTACTAATCCTACGACTTCTTGAGTTAGGTTTCGTTTATCCTCTCCTGTTGTTGCGCCACTTCTCATTATCATATTTACTTTGGGATCTTTGTCACGAGGTTCGGACCTCATCATCTGCACATTTTACATCGTTGTCGGTGGCGCTGCCCTTTTTCATGAACCAGTGCTATCAGTTTGGGGCAATCTATTAGTTCATGATTGAATTGCTCACAGTAAGTGCATGATATTTTGGTTGGGTTGGTGCAATCCCACGCGTAATGTCCTGGTCCTCCATGGTTGTAACAGATTAGTTGTCTGTGACCCCTTCCTGGTCCCATTTCGCCCCATCCTCGATCATGTCCTTGGAACCCACCACGCACGATCGCTGCGGCTGGACCCTGACCTCAAGCCTTAGTCTACATTTTGTAGGCAGGTGACTGGTCCATTGACATTTGATAGCTATGACAATCTCTTTCTTCGTGGCCCACCGACCTGAAAAAGTTGCAGAAGAGATACTTGGGGGTTTGGTTGAATTTTGGTAGTAGATGACAGTTATCATTGTTATGCTTTCCTCCCACTTGACAGATTGCATACCAGAGCGGAATCATCGCGCTAGGCCCAACTTGTGCCTCTAGTCGCAATGGTGTTGGTCCTCCCATTACCACCAAATTTCCTGATGCCGGGCAATGATCTTTATTATGCCCCTGCCTCTTTCACTTTATACACCACACTTCCTCTCGAACTTCTGGTGAGGGTGCCTATTCTTGCTTTAACTTCTTCATTTCCAAACACAAATTTTGAATCTGTGCTTGGATTTGTTGAACTCCCAACTCCAGGTCTTGTAGCAGAGTTTCATGCAACCTCATCACTGTTTCCAGCGCTTTTGCCTAGATTGAGATCTTCTGTTGTGATAATGCCGTCCTCAGATGTGGTGTTAATGATGCTACAAAACAAGTGTAGTGTTGTGCATCTGACAAGGTCATGTTTGCTTCACAGATGGTACTTTTTAGCCTTTGATCTAGATTCCACAGCGTTTCACTAGGCATCATTGCGATCTCCTTAAATCCTATGATCGACTATGTTTCCGACTTCGGTCGACTAAATTCTTTCTTTAATTTGGTCGGGATCTCTACTATTCCCGCAGTCGGATGATCGCTTGAGTACATTATGTAACAAGTCAGCGCTCGGTCCTGCAGTGCACTTACTAGGGTCACCTTTTTGATGTTATTGTCCACAATTCTGTGCGTGTCCCATACCGACGTAACCATGAACCAAAATTGTTCTGGATCTTCACTTCTTGCCCCCTTGAACACTAGCAGCTGGATCGCGCTTGTCATTTTCACTCTTTGTTTTGCATGGCGATCTATTCTGGATTACTACTACCTTTGATCCCTTTGATCCTCAATTCATCTCTCTATAGAGTTCCAGCATTAGACACCCCGTAGGCAGATCTCAGTCCTGGAAACAGAACCATTTGTTGGCTTGTATGGGCCTGACCCATATTCGAAAGAATTATTTAGCCAAACATATCCTGCCACTACCGGCCCTTTCGGCAACAGCTTACAGAGCGTGGACTGAGGTCTCACCCGAGGCAACAGGGGAGGGTGCTGGAACCAGGTTTCCATACCCTTGGGATGTCTAGATGTGGTTTGGGGGTTTCACACATTGACTTGCAGCTTTGCTATGCTTTTTATTTGTACAAATCCAGAGGAACTCTCGCCTTCTATTAGTGCATTGCCTACAGATCTATTCTATTGGATGGAATGCTGTAAATCAAATCTACTTAGCAGGGTCTTTAAGAAAAAATTTAACAACTTTAACTAGTTCACATACTTAGATTTCATCAGATTCACATATATTCAACCATGTAAGCATATGCACATAGAATAAATAGTTATAACAATCATACAATAACCAAGATACGCAATAACTCAGATTTAACACAGAAATTACAAAAGTAACTTATCTTTATTCACTTTCTTCACCAATACGTCCATATCTACCCTGTGCACTCAGCTGCAGGAGTCTGTGCATACAGCTGCAGAGCCTCCATCCACTACCCAAACCCTTGACTCGGACTTATAGACGCTATCAGACTATTCTCCTCCAAAACCCATTACATTTTAGATTCAAGATCATACCCAAAAGAACTGCTTTTCCTTCATAGAGTCGCGCTCTATTTATACCTTCCCATGGTCTACAGACCGACTTACTTCCTATTATTTTATATTATTCCTTGGGCGAACAACCCTTTGACTCGACCTTTCACATTTTGCGCTATGCATACTTCGGAGTTCTTATAATATTTTTATCCTAATTTCTAGGCTTTCTGCCCCAAAACTATCATGCAGGACCTCAGCTACTCAACAATTGGGTTACGTGGATTGTCTTTAAGAATACCTTGCTCCACTTTCCCAACTAGATCAACACTTACATCTGTAGCCTTTGTGAATATTCCTCCTCCGAGTTGAGCAAAAAGTGCTACAAATGAGGCCCCAAATCCATAACCAAATAGAAGAAGAGGCAATTCAGTCAACTTCATTGAATTTGGTGTATCCACCCCCAGATATAAATAGAATGAGGCATATAGAACTAACTACTCCTATAACTGCCATGCCCACTACAATGATAGTTGAAAAGCCACCAGCATGAGTAGCCACCTGTAAAGCTTCTCTTGTTGACTGCCTTGCAACACTAGAAACTCTAACATTTGCATGCACAGAAACCCACATGCCAACATAGCCTGCAATACCCAAACAAAAGGCTCCAAGAAGGAAAGAAATTATAGTGATAAATGCTAAAGTTGACCCAAAATTATTTTTAACTGTTCTCAATAAATGAGGTGACAATAAGCAATAGAACCATGTCCACAACATGCTCCAAAACATGAGGCCCAACTATATCTCCAGCTTTATTCAATATGGATGGAGAACGAGACTGGTGGTATGGATCTCCCACGACCTCATGCTGGATGGGGTATATTTCCCAATGAGACTTTTTACAACATACATTATGAGTAAATATTTATAAATAACAGAGAACTTACCTTGGATGGTAGACATGGTAAAGTGAAATGAAGATAATATTATGGTAGGCAAGCAATGTAATCAATGACTTTTCAAGCCGTTGGAGATGGATTTACGTGATTTGTGGGTAGAAGCTTCAGTTGTAGTTGAGATTGCCCATGCAATCGCAACTTGGAAATGTTTCTTGGAGGCGGCTGTGGCGACAACGGTCATTTTTTAGCCAAACTGTGGGTGGCTTTTGTTAATTTCGATAGCTTGTCAAAGTGAGTGCTTGCATTGGATTCAAAGTGTTCCACTGTAGACTCTAACTGAGATTCAAACTCGGTTATGATATAGTCCATGAGATGTAAATAGGCTTCCTCTGCCTATAGAAAGCACTTTAGCTCTGTGGTGAATGGGTTAATCAAAATGATTTGGAAAAGCAGAGCAGCATGTTCTGGTTTCGGTATCATGATAACTCCTGGAATGACCAGAAGAGATATTGGGTACGATTTTGGATGCACCTCACACTGAGCAATAAAAAAGTGCTTCGAAGAATACCAGGATATGCTTCTTATTGTCAGTCAAAGAGAAAAAGAGCCTACCGAATTTATTAGATCAGAAGAGTAGTAGAAATCTTGGTCAATCATGCTTGAAGAACACTCATAGGGATGGTATTTACTATCCTATTATGAGTGGGAATTGGAATTGGTGTTGTAGATGAATAGGGACTCTCAGGATGGTTCATAGCATTGCAAAACCCAAGCCATCTTATCCTTGAAAGGCCGTTTTGTTACTGGTGGAGTAGGCCCAATCTATTATTAATTTTCAAACTAATCATGGCCTTATCCTTATGATCTTGGAATTTTACCCCCAAATGTAGGCCTTGCTTGTAATCCATTAATAGAAACAGAATGTTCAAAACTAAATACTAGAGAATTATTAAGTACTCCATCACATGACGGGCATGGTGGATCATTTTTCCGTGATTCAAGAATGGTATATTCTAAGAAATCTGCATGATAAACATGGCCACAAGAAAGTACACATGAAGCTGGAAAATCCCCACATTTGATTATTCTATGGGAGCTCCAAGGTGACTTTTATGACAACCATCTTTCACATAGTCCACATTTCAAACCTTCACAAATCGATAAACTAGAACTAGAAAAAGGGCTATTGTGTTTGGAAGATTCAATATCCATTATTTCTGGTTTAATAGGGCTTGATTCCTCAAGTTTTCTAATTTTGACAGAAAGTCGAGACTTTTTTTGTTCAAGCAGATTTATTCATTCCTCACACTTTTCCTTTCTGGAAACAAGTGCAAGGTTGGATGTTTAACCGATATCAAGAGAAAGGAGTGAAAACAAAAGTAATATCTTAGTTTATTCTTGGCAGATTCACCTCCTGTAGATCAGGTAAACCGAATCTAATCCTTCCAGCTTGGCTGCAACTAAAATAGTTGTGCATTAAATTAAAAAAGCGTTTTTCCATGCAATCTGCAAAATAAGGCTCCAAAGAACCTTGAAAATCTCTCAAATGGTAACGAATTTGAGAAAATTTCTTGTGTAGAACATAATTGACCTCGTTCTGAAGAAAACTCATGTTTTATTTTTTTGAAATTCGCTTCCAATTGGTCATAAAATGCATTTTAAAGTGACTGCTCAAAAATGTTATGTATTCGGCCTTTGCTCAGGTAACAACATCAATTATTTTTGGATTGACTACTAGATCTGGAAATTTGGAATGTTTGTTGTTAGCCAACACAGAAATGGGAGCTAGAAATGTTATCCACATCTCCTCTGCTTATTACCAGGAATCACCATATCGAGTTTTTAACAAAATATGCACAATCAACACATTGTTCTGTGCCAAAGAAAAGAAAAACTCAGTCTAGAATTTCTCTGTGGTGGCCTGGGTGTAGGTGTAATGGATAATTGTTCAAATCCAGAAATGATATCTGCAAGTTCAGTTGGAACTTCTTCTTGGATTTCCTTCAGAGTATCAGTCATCTACTTCCAAACTTGGCTATTATGTTAAATTAGCAGAATTTCTTAATTTTACCGCTATATGAAAACCCTTGAATTGCCATGGAATCAAAAGGAATTCAAACTTGTGGTTAATTCCTTATTACATCCGCTTTTTTTACAACCATTATTGTGTTAAACTCTCCGCCATTGATCTTACCTTTTAATCTGATGGTTGTTAATTCACCCGATCGACAAAACTAACAGGTGATCCTCCACCGTTGATCAAATCCCATTTGATCCAATGGTTAACAGCAATATCAGATGGAGATCTTGCACAATGTTTATCCACCCGATAATGTGGTTTTCTCTCTCCACGCGAGTGCTGTGTGTCGGTCGATAAATGGAATCGCTTGGAATTTCAAAAGATCGCTTACCACTTTTTCTTCACCCGATGAACAGCTTCACTGATAAAACAGCCTTTCTTCCTTGACCAAACGTACGAGCCTATTGACGGGTGACGACAGTTAGATCTATTGGATATGTAGATTGGATAGTTCTAGACTCCTTTGGGTTAACACGATTTTATCCGGTTTTCTTTTCTTTGTTCTGCCAAACTTGACACCTCTACTACATTTAACTTGTCTCAAACCATATTCTCCGATGTTTTTAATCATAACCAAATTATCTCAAAACATGGAAAATGCAAGATTGGTGATGCAATACAAATTTTACAAATTCTAACTCAAAAGTAAAATAGGAAATCAATAGAACTCAGAGACATTTTGAAGGAATACAATGCCTCTAGGATTGATCAATTATACACAAATACACAGAGATACAGTTTCTGTAACTTAATATTACACAGCCTAATCAAGCCAAGTTAGTCAAAATCCCTTTACAATCATTCTCAACTTACATAAATACCATTTCATTCTAACAATTAGATTCTTAATCCATGGATTGAATCTGCCTAATCTTAGACAATATCTAATCTGGTTGATATTCTCCTTGAGAATCTCAACTGAATCTAAAAAACTTGAATTAATCATAAAATCACTCAATCCCTAAATCCTAGCTCAAATCCTATCTAGAAAACTTTGTAAATTAACAGCTAAAGGATCCCTTGTGAACTTTTTTTGTATTTTTGGAATAAATTTGAAGCCTTTTTTCTTCAAGCCTCATGCTCCTGCATCAGACTCTTGAGGAAAACACTCTTCATGGGCTCCTATCCATGAGATCTTCTACATAACTGCCCAACTTCTGTAGCATGGCATCTGTCATCCAAGTACCTTCAGCAATTGGTTGGTCCTTCCATTTGACCAAATACTGAAAATACTTTTATCCTCTTATCTTCTTCAACAATTTCTTGTCCAAAATCCTCTCCGGCTTCAATTCCTTTGCTATAGGTAACTACTTTACCCAATCAATCTCTTGTCCTTCTTGATCCTCTACTGTGTCATTTGCATTTCCACTTTCATACCTATACAAATCAACAACATTGAAAATTGGAGATATTCCAATATCAGGGGGTGATTCAATTTCATATGCATTTGCAAAAAAATCACTCAAGATTCTGCATGCTCTAATTTTCTTAAACTTTAACTTATTATACTCCCTTTGTGGAAATCTTTCCTTCCTCAGGTGTGCTAAAACCAAATCTCCAACCTCAAAATTAGCTTCTCTCTTCTTCAAATTTGCTCTGATTTTGTATTTTATATTGTTGTCCTGTAATTGTTGTTTTACCTGTTCATGTATTGCTTGAGCTTCTGTAGCAAAATATTCTCTTTTAGCACTTCTCATTTAAGCTTTTCCCAAGTCTCTCAATTCTGACACTCCCTTTGGGTGCATCCCATAAACTATACAGAATGGACTCTGCCCTGTTGTTGAGTCTCAAAACTGCCCTTTCCTTAGCAACTTTTCCCATCCCTCCTTCTTTGTTTTTCCATGAAGAAATGCATTCCTATCATCAATGACCATTATACATTGCCTTAAGGAGAAAATTTTAGTGATTTACATGTTATACTTTTATGTTTGCTATTTGAATAAGTTTTTGTCTTTTAGCTATGGAACGTAGCCTATTCTGCAGCTAATCGGCTGTTCTGTAGCTACTTCCATGCTTTTACAGGTTCCAGGTGTCAAGAGGAGAAAATAACTATATGGGCAGCTTGGAAAACATCATGGCATTGATCGTATCCTATTCATCTAGCCCAGGTTGACAAGGAAGACTTCGGTCAAAGGAAAGCCAAACGTAGAGACCTAAGGCAAACAGGACTCTATTTTGTACAGGTTTCACAGTGATGGGATCTGGAACAACTTCCTGAGGCCACAGACTTCATCAGCCATCTATGCAACCGAATCCAATAGCCATCAACTTAGATTTATTTCTCCAGCAATCGAGGAAGAGAATTCTGTGTGCTTGTTTGCCTACATGTTTTGTTGTAGCTTATTTTTCTCCATAAAATAGTTGTATAATTTCTCTATAAATACCTCTGTGAAGAACGCAAAACCAGTTCGAATTTGCTCATGTGTTAAGTTCAAATTATTCCTCTGTAATTTTGAGAACTCATTCTCTGTTTTTAATATGAAGATTGTGTGTTTCATGGATACATAAAACGTTTGTTGGAGTGTTGATTAAGTACATTTAACCTGAGCAGTTGCAGAGGGTCCCTGTGTTGGCTAAGGTTACATTTTTTTTTTTGTCTTTCATAGTTGAACTGTAAATGCACTGTGTTCTTTTATCCATGATGTTTATGACCATTTTCTAATCTTGTTCATAATGCAGTCTTTGTCATCTTCTTACTAACGTAGAATAGTTTATTTAAGTACAGAATAGTTATTTTGTTTATTTTCTTTCTAGTTTCTTATTAGTAGCTTGAAGTTGAGTTCAATAGTGTAGACTAATTTATTTCATTTTTTGTTTCATTAGTCTTTAGGTTTTTAATTAAAACTGATCAGTGCCATTACTGTTTTGTCATTTTATTACTAGTTTAGTGACTCATATTGTAAGTGAATGTTTCTAAAAAGCCCTTCTAGTTGATGGTTCATCTTAAACTAAGTGGTTGAATACTTCATTTATGTAATGAGTCTTTTTTGCATTTTTGCATTTATTTTCTATTAAAATGATGAAGTACAGAATTCCTCAAAATGTTAACACAAGGAGGTTGTTCTCCCAAAATTATGAAGTAGAGTAACTAAGCACTTCATTTATTTTCCATAGTAGATTAGTTGCAATTTCATTTTCAGTCTTAGTCTTTCATTTAGTTTTGTTGCAATTTCATTTTTAGTTTCTCATTAAGTTCTGATTCTGTAATAGACTAAACAGTAGTTGTAATCTCATTTTCGGTTTTTAGTATTTCATTTTAGTTTTTTTTCCATCATAGATAGCTGCAATTTCACTTTCAGTTTTAATATTTCATTAAGCCTTGTTTTAGTTGCAACTTTAGTCTTGAGTCCTTTTAGTTCATGATTTGGAAACAATAATAAATAGTAGAAATAGAAACTCTGCTTTCCTTTTCTTGGTTGAACTTTACTTCCAAATTTGACTTAAAGCACTCTTAGTCCTCATTTCATTTCTTTAGCAGAAGTAGATTTAAGATTTTTGTTAAGTGCATTGTAAATCATTAGGGATTAAAGGATCAAAACCCAAAAACAAAATAAAACTCAAAACAATTGAAGTAAGAAGGGTCATCTAGCACATATAGTGCACTACACTTCATCAATTTACGATACCCGGATTGATAATTTATCTAGAGAAATTTAGGACACTAAATTGACCAAACATTTTCCCACCGTTGCCGGGGAAGTGTAACTAGGTAGCCTTATCTCTTACATTCATAAAAAAAACGACAAAACAAAACAATGACATGCATAGGGAAAGAGATTCTAGGGGTAGATTTATAGCTAGGGGCAGAAGTTCGATTGCTACAACTCCACCTACTCCACAAGAGTTAGAAAGGACACACCTCCATCCCAGACTCATACTCCCAGCCATATGATTCCTGGAATTCAAGGGGCAGAAACTCAATTATAAGATTCTCCTAAATCATCTACCAAAACAGTCCTAGGAGAGAAAAATTTTGGAACTCCAATAGTAGGGATAATATTTTTCACCTCCACAAGAGAGCCTATTGTAGTTGAAGAACTATGAATACTTGGTGAGGAAGAAAAAGTAGAAACTCCCTCTGATAGTCCATTAATAGAAGAACTAGAGGAAGAGGTAATAACCTTGTAGGTTGAGCCTTATACTGACTTTGAAGAAATTATAATGGCAGAAGAAGAACAAGATGGATAATTCTCACTGTTTGGAGGAGGGGGTAGAGGGAAAGGTAGAGGAAACAATGGAGGAGGTAGAGGTAATAATGGAGAAGAAAGAGGAAATAGGGAAGTAAATAACTCTTTTGGATTCCCTATATTGGATGAGGAAACACATACCACAATAAAAAACATCTCACCATCTGTCCTTCCAAGCTTCTATGGGTTGAGAAGTGAGGACCCTGAAATATTTTTGTTTGAATTTGAAGTCTTGTGCAGAACATATGACTATCTAGAAGACTCTCAAAAACTAATTGTTCCCTTCAACGCTAAAATGGGTTGCTTTGAAATGGTTTATGGGGTTAGTCACTCAATCCATTAGAACATGGAATGACATGAAACAGGCATTTTTGGATAGATACTTGGATTATTGTATGCCTACCAATCATAAATATGAGGTGTTCAAAATGATGCAAAAAGAGGATGAAAACTTATAGGATTTTCTTAAGAGATTCAACTATAATTTCAAAAGAGCAAAGATGAACAATTTAGATGAAGAAACTTTAAAATCTCTTTTGTTAAAGGCCATTAGAGATGAGCGAATAGATATCCTCAACATGATGGGGAAGGGAGATGTCTCTCAACTTCCATTGAGTGACATAGTAGAACTATGTGTTCATCTCTCAAGGGGGAAATCTAAAACAGGGAAAGGGCCGAGAGATCCTTCTCTTGTTAGAGCAAACAAATCTGCAATTGGATCTGTAAGTAGGGCAGAAATTGGCAATATACTTGATGAGTTTAAAACTGACATTCTAGGGAGCCTTAGTGAGCAACTAGACACCCTTAAAATTAAAAACAAGTAGAAATCAGAGGCTGATGCTTTAGCCATTTTTTGTCCAAAATGCACGAAGAAACATGCTCTAAGGGAATGCCCTTTAGATGCAAAAATTGTAGAAACTTGTATGATTTGTTCAGAAAGTCATGAGACCAAGGTTTGTCCCTCAATCCTAGGTCTTAAGGCTATCTTTCAAGAGGAAACAGTCCCAAATTATGAAAAACCTCTTTGTTTTGTTGCAAGAAGACCTTGGTAGCGGCCACAAAATCAAGGATTTAACAATCCAATGTATCTTCAATCCTCACCAAATCAGAATTCTTGGCATCAACCTTGGCCTCAACCTCATTCTTAGTATCGATCTCAACTGTGGGCATAAGGGGTACAAAATCATTATGGGAGATTTGCTCAATATTATCAATATCCTCCATCCTGTCAAAGTTATTTCCCCCCATAAAATTAGCAGCCAAATCAGCGACCACAACTTCAAAATCAGAACCCTCAACTTTCATTGCCATTTCCACAACAAAGTCAAAATCCTCAACTCTTGCTACCATTTCAACAGAAACCAAATCAGCTACATGCCCAACCATTACCAAACCCCAATAATAAAAACCCTTAGAATGCTTACATGGTAGAAGGACAACAATTTCCAACTTACATGATTACTCCTCTAGATCTTAATGATGTTCAACTTAGATCTGGTAGGATATTAGAAAAGGAAAAACCTTTTATAGTTATTCAAGAACAAGAAACTTCTGAGGAAGATTCTCTAAAGTCAATAAAAGTTTTGAGGGAACATCCCTCCAAAACCAAAACATTGAAAAATAAAAACAAAAAGAACCAATAAACATAACTTCTATCATTGAGAAACCAACATCTACTTCTACACCTCCTTTTCCTGAGAGACTACAAATTGATAGAGGGGTAGAAAAATAGATCTTGTTGCCCAATTATGATTTTTTAGATGAATTGAAGAATGTCTGTATCAAAATTCCTTTGTTACAAGCCATTAGAGAAATTCCAATTCTAGCCAAAACAATATAGGAGTTGAGCATTAAAAGACCAGGAAGAAAACCAAGAGAAACAAAAATAATTCCCTTGGTAGGAAAGATAACAGACATCATGATGGGAAAGATTGCCATGCATAAATATGTGGATCTAGGAAGTCCAATTGTCAAGACACATATAAATGGAATTGAAATTCCAAACACATTGATTGACTTAGCGGCAACAATAAACATTATAGACAAACTATGAAGCAGATTAAACTTCCTAACCTTCTTTACACACCTACCTTACTGCAACTTGTAGATAGATTAGTAATCAAACCAGATGGTGTACTAGAATATATTTCAGTCTCCTTAGATTCTTGGGAATATCCTAGTGATTTCATGATTTAAACTCCCAAGAATAATCTAGGACACCCACTCATCTTAGGATGACCTTGGCTGGCCACAACTGATGCTTTTATTAGTTGTAGATCTGGTGACATGTATATTTATTATGGTAATTCAATAAACAAATTTACTTTGTATCCCTCAACAAAAGAAATCACAGAAATGGATGACAAGGAATGGATTGATGATGAAGATGATATTCAACCTCTCTTTACTATATTAGAAATTAGTGAAGATAGTCAAATTTTGAACACATTGGAAAAATTTGAAACATCTTCAGAATATGATCATGCACAATTCCAAGAAAAATCTAATGTTGAATACTTGTCATCTAGGCGGATGTCTCTCTATTCTATGGAAGAGTTTGGTAGCTCTACAATTGAAATTTTTCCAAGTAGGACATTGAACATAAACAAAAACTTGGAGAAACTACGACAAGAAGAGCTAACCAAAACATTACAAAAACATTATGCTGCATTTGAATGGGAATACAACGATATGAAAGCTATTGATACTAAGACTTGTATCCATCATATCTATATTGAAGAAAACAATAGACCAATCAGACAACCTCAGAGAAGGATGAATCCAAATCTTAAGGAAATTGTGAAAGAAGAGCTCCAAAAATTACTTAATGTAAACTTCATTTACCCAAATTCAGATAGCCAATGGGTTTCTCCTTTGGTAATTGTGCCTAAAAAGAATGGTAAATGGAGGGTATGCATTGATTACCAAGAACTGAATAAAGCAACCTTGAAAGATCACTTTCCTTTGCCCTTTATAGATCAAGTGTTAGATACATTAGCAGGTAAGAAGTATTTCTCATTCTTGGATGGTTTTAGTGGTTATAATCAAATTCAGGTAGCACCTAAGGATCAGAATAAAACCACATTTACTTGTCCATGGGGAACTTTTTCTTACCGAGTACTTCCTTTTAGGTTATGTAATGCACTTGCAACATTCCAAAGAGTAGTACCAGGAATTTTTTCCGATCTAATTCATGATTGTGTAGAGGTATATATGGATGATTTTACAGTCTATGGAAACTCATTTGAAGAAGCTTTGAAAAATTTGGAAAGAGTCCTTAAAAGATGTAAAGAAACAAACCTTTCACTAAGCCATGAAAAATGCTTTATGATGTTTACAGAAGGTATTGTTTTAGGACAACACATTTTAGGAGATGGGATTAAAGTTGACAAATATAAAGTTGAAGTCATCTCTAAGTTATCAATCCCAAGTTGCCAAAAGGATGTTAGAAGTTTTCTAGGATTTACAGGATACTATGGAAGATTTATAGAAAACTTCACTAAAATAACATCTCCACTCTTCAAATTTCTTACAAAAGTTTGTGAACTCAGTTGGAATCCTGATTTCCAACTAGCATTTGAAACCTTGAAGGAAAAAATTTCTGAAGCACCTATTTTAAGAGGACCAAATTGGAAACTTCCTTTTGATATTTCTACAGATGCTTCAGATACAACTCTGGGAGCTATATTGGGACAAAAAGATTTAATTCCTTATGCCATTTACTATACAAGTAATTATTTGACTCCCACTGAGTTGAATTATACTGTGACTGAAAAAGAATTCTTAGCTATTGTTCATGCAATTAACAAGTTCAGATACTATATAATAGGGTATGAAACCTTTGTTCATACAGATCACTTTGTAATTAGATATTTGATGAATAAACCTATTACTAATGGCAAAGTTACAAGATGGTTTTTACTTTTGCAAGAATTCAACACTAATGTGCTAGATAGACCTGGAAAACAAAACACGGTTGCTGATTTCCTATCTAGGATTCAGAATATCAAAGAAGACTCTCCGGTTGAAGATAAATTTCCTAATGAATATCTCTTTGTAGTAAGTACTCAAACTCCTTGGTTTGTAGATGTTGCTAATTACTGTTGGAAATAATACTGAGAGGGGGGGTGAATCAGTATTATCTAACTCTTTTAATCAATCTTCCTTATTTGTTCTTTGAATTATTTTTGCATGTCAGTAAAATAATGAGCATAAACAAGGAAAAACAGATAGTCACACCAAAGAACACAAGATGTAAGGTGGAAACCCAATGTGGGTGAAAACAACCTGCTGCAATATGTCTCTATCTTCTTTCAACTTAGAAACTTCTTTTACAATGGCTTTGTACTGGTGCAGTCCTTTACCAGTATGCAGGCTGCAACCTGCAGAGAGCTACAACTCTCTCTCTCTCTCGTTTTCCAGTCTACTCCTGGAAGGGAGCTACAACCCCCTACTTCTTTTCATAAAGCATCAAATGATCAACAAGTACATAACAGTTACAGTTCACTACAGATATCAGATCAGCAATAACAGAACTAACCCTGAACACCTTATCAACAGAGAAATTCAATCAACAAAACATCTTAAGACATAGACGCAGTTTTCCCTTCTGTGGCCTGCGACCAGACGCAGTTAACCTGTTAACACCCAGGTTGTTCCCTATGACTCCCAAGGGAATACGGCCGGGGTAACCACTAACCAATCTTTGGATTACAGTGCCTAGCCACACTGTAATCAGAGAGGGCTCTCTCTTTATGATTTATCTCTGTTTGTAATGATTTTAGGCTAGCTATAAGTTCAGGTCTGTTTTGAGTTTTTGCTAGGATGATAATTTCAATCAAGGTGCTTGTGTGTTTTCAAAGAGTTCTAGTCCATTGGGCTAAGGAGTCAGTGGTCCTTAAGATGCTTGATGTGCTGCTGTGATACTGTAGTGATGCTGCAGAGCCAAATTAGTGTCTGAGAAATAACGTTTGTAATAGTGATGGAATGGAGTGTATCCAGTTAGTGCAAGGCAATTAAGAATCTTACAGTTTAACTGTTTGAGTAAGACAATGAGAATATTGACCTAGGAGCATTTAAGAATTTCTAGGTGATATTCATACATATAGAATTAACAGACACATGAGCAATTAAGAATTCATGTACATATTTAACCCTGAGGACAAACATTTACATCAACAAAAATTGAGCACAAGGTGTAATAAAACAAATCTTGTACTATTCTTTCTTTCTTACTGCTAGCTTAGTGTGAGATAAGTATGATTTGATAAACATAAGAAAACAAGAACAGAGTTTTGAAGAAAACTTGTTATCTCGTCAGACAGCATAGGAATTCTGCATCAACACATGGAGCATCCTCCAGACATCAAATAATTTCCGGAAATCACTGACCTCATCCAGCCCTTTGTATTAGATAATTGAAAGTGTACAATACAAGTGTTCTCATAGAGAAAATTACCAACCCCTTATGAGTTACTCAGGGGAGTATATATACAAAATTTACATCAAAAATATCAACGAAATGAGTTAATATCTCATTTATGATATGCTAATCTCTGAAATGCAGTAGCTGAAGGAGTGAATGCAGCCGAAATTCCTTTATGCTTCAGCTGTCAAATGGTCAGAAGATATTTGGTCTTTATAGCTGTTAGAGTCGGTTGGAGATGCGCTGCTCAAAACTTGCCTGGCTGTCATTGTCTCATGTGAAGAGTCATTACTCAGCTGCTTTTAATGATGACTTTATCATGCTGTCTGTCTTTAGAGTGACCTGGAGCTGGCAGTGGCCGAATGACTGAAGCTATCGTGGCAAAATCTGAAGCATGAATTGCCACCAATCCTCCTTAGGCATTTGACGCCTGCGTATTTTTATCAATGTTTCTTCTGCCTCTGTATGTTTGTAAAGATTGGGAGGGGTCTCAAACAGGTGGTTCACCTCATTCTCAATGAAGAACAGGCCTTCAAGTTTTTCATATATGCTCTGTCCTGTAGGAGGCCCTGCTGGTTCAGATGTACTGCCAGATGCAATAATCTGATTTTCAATAGTGGTTGCCATTCTATTGGCCATTTGATCTAGGGAGATCAGCTTTCCTGCATTACTTAGCAAGCTGGGTAGGCCTTTTGCTTGCAGCACTCCCATTTTGGCCTAATATTCCTCCACATCTTCTTGCATTTCAAAGAACTTCCTCTCTACTGTTTGTATATAGTTTCTTAGAGTTAGTGCTTTCTTGGCAGAGAGGACAGCTTCTGTTCTGTTGGGAATGCCTATGGCTGCTAATTCTTCCCTTTCCTGTCTATTTAGGAAGTCTATCATCCTGTTGGCCTGTTCTGTTTTGTTACCTAGTACTGTCTTGGCCTTCTGAATTTCCGCTTGTGCTTGGCCCATCAAATCCATCTGCTCATGTATTATTTTTATTGACCTCCACTGTTGTTTGATGGATTGGCCAATTTTAGCCCATAGGATTCTCTTTATGTCAGTCATAGCTGTGTCTAGATTCAGCTCCTTTTCTAAGGCCTTTATCTTGTCTCTTTGGGCCTTTATTTCTCTGCCCTGCTCTGCTACAGTCATTTTGGAGTTGGTATACTTGGAGTCCAGTTCTGCCAATTTTTCCTTGGCCTTCTTTATTTTGTCTGCTTGGAGCTCCATTGCTTTGACGGCCTTGGTCAGTTCTTCTACACTTGGACTAGCATCTGGGGCTGCTGCTGTTCCTGCTGCTTCTGCTGTAGGGGGCACTGCTGCCCCTGAAGTTGCTGCTGTTGTTGATGTAGTTGGAGGAGCTTGGGAAGTGGAATCTGCTTGTTTTTCCTGTAATGTTCCTTCCAGCTCTTTCTCCAGTTCCCTAATCCTTTGGTCTTGCTGCATTAGGAGGTCTAGCTGGTCCTCAGCCCGTTTTTGCTTTTGGAGTTCTGCTGTTTGAGGGTGCTCTGTGGGCTGCAGCTTCAACCTCTTCTTCATTGCGTTCAAGTCATCATCTTTTTTCTTCAGGAGGGCCTTTACACCCGTTGGATCACTAGGATCATGTCCTAGATCGATAATGATCTCCTCCAGGGACTTTATCCTGTTGTCTTTGGCTTGGGATGACAATCTCTCAAAATCCAACTGGGTGTTGGTGTTTTTGAGGGACTCCTTCAGCTCATGGGCCAAGGTGGCCTTCTCTATTAGGGTCGTATAGACCATCTCTCCAGTTTGCCTGTGGAGTTCAATCTAGTACATGGGATGTATATCCCTGGCTAGGACCTCCACCCTTGTCTTTATGAAATCTGCAGGTGTCTTAGGCTCCGGCCCCATTGGCTTGAAGTGGCTCAGGAGCAATTTCTCCTGCTGAATGTCATATACTGACAATAGTCTCTCTTGCTGGGCTGGTGTTGCATCTACGAACTGCTTGTAGACCTCGGCCCTTAGCAGCTCATTCTGAGCTTTTATCTGTTTGAAAGAAGCCTTGGTGCTTTTGGGCTTCTTGGTCAGCTGGGAAGAGGAGGACACCTCTAAGCCATGTTGTAAAGTTTGCTCCTGCTGAAAGGAGCTTGTACCTGTGTGTTGACTGCCCTCCTTGTCTTTTCTTTCACTCTCCAAGACATCATCAGTAATGTCTTCTACCTCTGGGGAGTCTGCTCTTTGCCTTTTGGCTTCTGGCTGGTGGGAGGATCCACTGAGAGGAGTGGACTCTTCTCTATCTCTTTTAGTTCCCCTTTCCTCATGTGCTGGGGTCTGTAAGATTGGGGCAGTTACTGGCTCCTTTTGTGGAGGTGGAATTTGCAGTGTTGGAGCTGCTGGTAGGTGAGTCTGTGGAGGGACATTTTGCTCTTGCTGCTGTTCTTGTTGCTGCCCTGTTTGCTGTTTTGCTTCAGGGGCAGACTTTTCTTTTGTTACCTCCTCTTCTGTACCCATTATAACCTTGCCTTTATCTAACACTGGTGCTGATGTAGAAGGTGTCTGTGGGGCAGTCTTTGTAGCCGAGGTCCCTTCTCCTATTGAATAAGGCGGTCTGAAAGGTACCTGCTACACATAGTCTAGGTCAATAGTCTTTTCAAGCTCCCTCCTACTTTTTAGCATTCTCTCTTCCTCAGTTAGATTTTCAACTAGAGTGTCCATCTGCCATTCTTGCAGGTTGGCATATTTTTCAATGTGAGGGTAATGGCAATGTTTAATGCCTATCAGCCTATACTTGTTTCTTCTGGCAGTGATGAAACCTTGAGGGTCATAATGGACCCACCGAAAGCTATAGGATAACTTGTATTTATCCTTGAGGATTAGGTCCGCCTCTTCCCACCCTTCTTTTTTGTTCATGATGAAGGGGCCTAACTCGTGTTTGAACTTGAGGTGGGCCTTCTTTTTGGCGCTGTGGAAATGGGTGAGGTCTGACTGAATCAACTGCCTGTAATATTCTAAGGCAAATAACCTCATAGGTACATATTTTGGGAGCCTGTATGGACAGAGCTCACAGCCATAGATCATAATGACAGTATGGTTCTCATATAGGTACCAGTCACCTATTTTATATTTTCTAGAAAGCTGCAGGGCTTTCTTTATCTCATTTGATACCCTGGGAGGAGGGGACTTCATCAACAGGCAGGAGACTGGGTATACAAATTGGTCAACAAATTCACAGTAAGTATAGGGTGAGTTTGTGACCTTATGAAAGACAGAGGTCCAGAAGATAACAGATCTTCTTTCCCCTTTGTGATCCAGCCTTTTGATGTAGCATGGGAAGGCTTCAGAGTGGTAGTACATGAATAAGTGGTAAATATATGCTGAGTACCTGAAGACCCCCTGCCTGTCCACCTTGCTCAGCTGATCATGAATCTTATTGGCAATGAACTTAGCAAAGTTATATTTCCTGGCAGGGGGTTGCCGCGGGCTATATGCAGATAGCAATACCAGCATCGTTCTGTCCACATGCTCACTGTTTTTGTATCCCAGCACATAGGCAATCATGTCCAGTAAAAGCCTGCCTATGTCATTGAAATGGATACCCAGGTAGGGAGGTGGCTCTGTAGGCTGGCACTCAGGTCTCATGAAATCTCTGGTGACCTTTTGAATCTCCTCACTGGTCATCTTTTCACCAGTCTCTATCAAATAGCTCAAGGAAAACGGGATTAGCAATTCTGTCTGATCAAAGTGTAACATTTTGTTGATAGACTCAACATTGATGTAGAAAAGGATTCTTCCAGATGGAGTGCTAACAGTTCTGTGCTGCACATTATAGTTTTCAGCACATAGGTGAATGATCTCAGGGAAGACATTTACAGCTGGGAGACAATAATATGGTAGGTTTGACTCCCATATCCCATGTGTGCCATGACCATCCTTATAGTCTTCTCTCAACTGACTGAAAGTTTGTAAGAAATCCCTGTTGCCCTCAAAGTCTTCAATAAGACAGTCCTTGTCAACCAATGGCAAGGCCTCCAGCTCTCTATTTGTTGGATTCAATGGAGCTACACTGAGGGATGAGGATGCAGAAGCAGCCATTGTAAAGCTTGATTTGAAATAAGGTGATGGCAATTGTTAGACCAAGTCTGAAGCGTTTTTCTCAGTGAAAATGCAAGCTGGTCTGTGCAGTTTGATGCAACCTCTCAGGGATGTGAACTGCCAGGGTAAGTTGCAGAGGTAATGAGGTTTCTTTTGGTAAGAATGCAGGTGGCATGTACTCGGCAAAAGGGAACAATGCCGAGCAGCTCGAGGACAATTATACGGTTTCAACCCGTGGAATGACCGCTCTAGTATTGAATTATAGTTCAGGGGTGGTGCAGGTTGCTTGGGCTTACTTTAGGTAACCAGCAGAGTTGAATTTAGGATTTTTACCAGTCTTTTAATGGTGAATTCACAGAGAATTGGAATGCATGGGCAAAAGTGGGGAAAAACTGGTGAAATACCTGGAACACTAGCTTGGAAGCCTGCGGGCCGGGCTGTGGAGGTTAAATGCCGTCGAATTCTGGACTTGCAGCGGTCGAAATGTTGAATTTGATGGCTGGGGACAAATTTCGCGGCAGCTGGTCGACAACGGCTACTTCTTTTGCGCGTAAAAATGACCGAAAACGATTCATTTGGTCGTTTATAACGTTAAATTTGGAAAAAGTATGCATTTGGCGCTTTTCCACCGATGACGTCAGCATGACGTCATGGCGGGGCCCGGTACGGAGGTGACGTGGCTGCTGAGGTGTGAGCCAGGGTGGCAGGACACGGTGGCGGGTGAATAAGGTGGCAGGGGTACATGGAGGATCACATGGCGCGGGGTGGGCGAAAAGGTACTACGTCAGGATGACGCAATGATGACATAAGGGATGGCGGTATCGGAATAGTGGTAAGCGGGTTCCCCGCACCGCTTTTGCTGGTGAGTGGTATTGGGGAGGGGGGCTCCGAACAACCCCGGCGATTGACACGCGTCTAGGGCACGGAGCGCGAAACCACTTTCCCCGGACGCTAAAGGTCGGCAGGTCGGGGGACGAAAGTGACCACCCACCGTTAGATCTGGGCGGCGGAGATCGGACGGCTGGCGGGTCCTCCGACGGATCGTGCAAGTTGGGGGGGGCCCGCCGGCCCATTATAATATTGAATTTAATATTTCGGGCGGAGAACTATAGGAAAGTGGGTTTGTCATGTGTTTTGGGATTTTTTCGGGTTTTCAAGGGTTTTTTGAGGGTTTTTATAAGAAAAAGTGGTTTATAGGGGCGATTCTAGCAAGGGAAAAAGGGGTTTTTTGTGTTTTTTAGCAAAGGGACGGTGAGGGCTGAGGGAAGAGGTTACTGCTCATAACCAGGGGTTAGAGCAGCTCCAAGATAGGGTTGACCACAGTCCCAGATGGACTAAAGTCTCCCTTGACCATTTATTTGGCTATAGTGCCAAGAGGAGAATATGTACATAGTGCTGGGATTTATACACCTTAGTGTTATTTATAGTAGGGAAAGGGGGACATGGGGGATTTAGATAGTAGAGTTAGTGGTTAAGATGTATGAGAGGGTAAATGAAGGGGAAACCACTAAGTTTATTTGAAATTTACTTAGTTTAGGGAGTAGATCAAAATGAAAAGAATTTTACACAGGAAATGTGGCTTTTAAATGAACAAGAACCATCATAAAACCTTAGAAATTTCTCATCAATCTCCATGGATGAAGGGATGTTAGTAATAAGAGTGGAAGGGGAATTCGGGGAATTAGACATGCTCCTTTGCCTTGCTTTTCTTATTTAACCAGCAAGATTCAATCTGGAATGAGTACCACTTCTGCAACCCCATCTACTTACCCAGCTACTGTGCCTAGCATTTTTTATTTCTTCTTGGAGGGTGCACTTGGACTTGTAGACCCTTACTTGCCTTTTCTTTTATTTGGCTTTTTCTTTTGTTTTTTCTATCTACTTTTGCCCTTATTTCTTCCAAGGTCCCAGATTAAGCTGTTGGGAGCCTTTTCTTCTCTACCTGAACTACTTGTCTGCCAAGATTAAACAGTTTGGACAGACTTCCTTCTCTAATCTACAACTGCAAATTTAAACCATGGAATGATCCAGATTAGACTGTTGGACCATCCATCAAAATTATAAGTCCATACCAAGCTATAAGCACAAATTGGATTCTCTTGGAAATATGTGATCTTTGAATCATCAAAGCAGAGCATATTTGGACCTCTCATAGCTAATCATGAAATATGAAACCTATTGGTATGGGTAGCTAACAGTGGCTCCACATGGGGATGGTGTTTCATTTGAAAGACCAAGAACAGCAGGTCAAATTGCCTTGCTCCTTGGTTGCTCTTGCCCATTTTGTAGTTTGCTGCTTTGAAGTGCCAAAATTGTGTGCTTATCTTCTTGGTAGACTTCTGATTCTATTTACCTTTTGCTGGCAGTCAATAAACTTGTAAAACTGCATTTTTACAATCTAAAACAGAAAACAATATATACACCTGCATATATACAAGGGAACCCAGACTGCACTCATGGGTAATATTCAAAATAGTGCTTGAGCATCCTGCCATTCACAGGACCTTCATCCAAGTCAGTTTCATTAAGGCTTTTCAGGAAATAAGTATTGTTACCTTGCACTGCTTGGACAGCAAATGGTCCTCTGCATAAGGAATCAAATTTTCCATGTTTTCCTTTGTCTTCTCTTCTTGCATCCCATTTGAGGACTTTGTCTCCCACACTGAAATCTTCTGCCTTAGTTCTTCTATCAAAGGCCTTTTTTAATTTCTCTTGTAGAACTTGAACTCTGCTGAAAACTTGGTCTCTAGTTTGCTGCAGACATATGATTTGATTGATTCTTCTTTTCATATCATTTGGTTCAACTTGGCTTTCTTGAAGAAGCTTCATAACAGGCACTCCTATTGATGAGGGGAATTTGGCTTCTAGTCCATAAACCAACTCATATGGGCTGGTCCCAATTGATCTTTTGGTTGTTAGTCTATCTGCCCATAGGGCATTCACAAGCTTCTTATGCCAATTCTTTTTGTTCTCTTCAAGTACTTTTTTTATGATGTTTACCAGACTTTTGTTTGATGATTCAGCAAGGCCATTTCCTTGGGGATAGTAGGCAGTGGAATGGCCCAGAGTGATGTGAAATTTATGGCAGAAGTTCACCATTTTCTTAGATCTGAAAGCAACAGCATTGTCTGTTATTATTTTGTCAGGACAGCCAAATCTAGCCAATATGTTGTTCTCTAGGAACTGAATAATTATTGAATCATTTGCTTGTCTGCATGGGGCAGCTTCAATCCACTTAGTGAAGTAGTCTGTTGCTGTTAAAATCCATCTGTGTTGGCCTGAAGATGAGGGATGAATTTCCCCAATGAAGTCCAATCCCCATTGTTGAAAAGGTCTCTCTGTTGCAATAGGCCTTAAAGGAAGTGGCAGCAACTGTCTCTTTCCCTCAAACACTTGACATTTATGACATGAGGTGATGAATTTCTTGACATCAGAGAACATGGTGGGCCAGTAGTATCCAGCCCTTAGTATCTTGTCCACAGTGGACTTCCAGTACAAGTGTCCACCACAGTCACCTGCATGAAATTCTTTTATGATATTGTCAGCTTCATTTTCAATTAAACAGTGCAGCAATATACCTTCATGGTTTTTCCAAAGCAGATTGCCATCCATCACACAAAATCTTGAGGTTTTCATTTTTAAGAATCTACACTTAGTTCTGGACAGTCCTGGGGGAGCACACAGGTTTTGTAACACATAACAGATATCTGAATACCAGGGGGATTGTTCAAAGGCTACATTGATCTTTGGAGTCGCCAGCTCCGGTTCACTGTCCAGCTGGTTAATGTCTAAGGCTTGAAAATTTGTTTTTGTCATTAATTTAGCCAAGCCTTGGCCTTTTATTAGTGTTGTAGGTTTTATCTCAATGTCAAATTCCAAGATGTTGGCAATCCATTTTCCTCTTCCGCCCTCTAAATTTTCTTGGGTGAGAATGTCTTTGACAATAGGACTTGGCACATATGCTATAACATGGGAATAAAGGATATAAATCCTAAAGTCTTTAATTGCTTTGACTAAAGCATAAGCTTGCTTTTCCATGATTTGATACTTTAAAGGTGCATCTCTAAGAGCTTTGCTAAAGAAAGCAATTGGCTTCTCATTGCCTTGGTCATCTTTTTGTAATAGGACAGCAGCAATAGTATGCTGGGAGGCAAAAGAGAAAATGATAAATTCTCTGTCAAACTGAGGATTGGTCAAGACTGGGGTTTGGGTAAGGGCCAATTTTATACCTTCAAAGGCTTGATTGGCTTCAACAATCCATTTTACTTTTGAATCTTTCTTTAGCATGTTATTTAATAATCTGATTAGCTCTGCTAAGTTTGGGATAAACCTTCTCAAGAAATTGATTTTTCCCAAGAATCCTTGCAACTCTTTGACATTTCTTGGGTGGGGCATTTGTAGGATAGCTTGTATCCTATCTGGGTCAATTCTAATGCCATCTTTAGAAATGATGTGGCCCAACAGCTTACCTTCCTCTAAACCAAACAGGGATTTCTTGGGATTTAAGGAAATTCCATATTTTCTGCATTTAAGGAAGATCTGTCTCAAATGTTTTATATGTTCTTGGTCTGATTTTGAGAAAGGTGTAAGGTCATCCAGGTAAATGACTAAAAAGTCATGAATCTCTTTGGCAAAGGAAATATCCATTGCTCTTTGAAAAGTTGCCCCTGCGTTTTTCAATCCAAAAGGCATCTTTACATATTTGAACGTTCCCCATGGGGTTGTAAATGCTGTTTTGTCCTGATCATCAGGGTGAACTAAGATCTGGTTGAAACCTGAGAATCCATCAAGTAGAGAAATTCTGGAAGCCCCCACTACTCTCTGCAAAATGTGATCCATCTTGGGCAAGGGGTAATTGTCTTTGAGGGATACTTGGTTCAGATTCCTCAAATCCACACACAGCCTAATTTCACCAGTCTTCTTTCTTGTAGGGACTAGGTTAGAGATCCATTCAGAGAATATGATTGGTGCTATGATGCCTGCCTTGAACATTTTTTGTACCTCTTGTTCCATTGCTGGGAGAAGCATAGGATTGATTCTCCTCAGTTTTTGTTTAAAGGGCTTTTGATCAAGTTTGAGAGGGATAGTGTGCTGGATTACAGAGGTGTCATAGGACTTTAGGTCCTCATAGCTCCATGCAAAAACATCCTGGAACTCTTTGAAGAGGTCAATGTACTTGGGCTTTTGATCAGGAGGTAAGGAAGCAGATAATTTAATTATCTTGGGTTTCTCACTTGTACCTATGTTGCACTCTTCAATGGCTGCATTTTTGGTTTTCTCAGGATGTCATTTGAGTCAAAGATGTCTTCTAGTGGAGTTAGGCCCGTTGGAAGAAAATTGTCTTTCAGGTCTATGATTTCAGTTTCAGCATTGGCCACCTCTTCATAGTTGATTTGTTGAATTTGCTGAATGTTTTCCTTGTTGAAAATGGCTGGACTTAGCATTAGTTTTGCAGTTCTGGGTGATATTGGGTGAGCAATCTGTTGAAACTGTATTTGTGATGGACTTTCTCCATCAAGTATTTGTGATTGACTTGCTGTATCAGTGTCAATATTTAATCCTGCAAATTCTTGTTGCAGAGTTAAAAAATGGTTTATTTGCTTGTCATCCTCAAATACTTGCCAATTATTCACATTGTTCGGAATGGAGGGTCTGTGTTTTACCTCAGCTGTAAAACAATGATGGGGCCCAAAAGGTAGCTTGCATGTACTTGCAAACGTGGCTAAACTATGAGCATGCAGATTGTGGTTTCTAGGAATTTTGGTGATTTGGAATTCAGAGAAAAAGTTTAGTACCTCAGCAACAGCAGACCTATAAGTCCTTAGTCTTTTGTCATTGGTGACAAAGTTTCCCTTCACTTGTTGAATAACCAAATCTGAATCACCCATGATTGAAACCCTGGCAGCTTGTAAGAACTTTACTAACTTGAGGCCTAGTATAAGAGCTTCATATTCTGCCATGTTATTAGTACATCTGAAGTTTAATCTATAGGCTCTGCCTTCTGCATGACTATTTTCTTTATTGTGTACCCAAACCCCAGCTCCTGCCCCTAACTTGTTGACTGAGCCATCAAATTCAAGGAACCATAGAATATCCTGTTGGGAAGGAGATCTGATGATCTGTCCATGTGCTGGCAATGTGAGTAGGAGTTGTGGTTTTTCATCCAACTTGTGTTCTGGGACAATTTCATTATTTGATTGGGTATGTTTGATATTTAAAACAACAGTAGTATCTGGTGTTTGATTGACTGTTGTTTCATGGGTGGTAATACTTTCATTTGAGTCTTCCTCTTGTATGAATATCTTGGTTTCAACCTCACCTTTTGAGGGAGTTGTGG
The DNA here is from genome assembly GCA_031772625.1 of Pinus tabuliformis. NCBI lineage: Eukaryota > Viridiplantae > Streptophyta > Pinopsida > Pinales > Pinaceae > Pinus > Pinus tabuliformis. The sequence continues at coordinate 471,539,508 of CM062808.1, forward strand.
TGTCATTGAAGAGAATGTATGAGTCTATGTCTGAATGGACAGCATATATAGGAAAATTTTGAGGCTTTTCTTCACTGCTGACCATGTATTTCATTAGTGTTTCTCTGTACAGTCTTTTTGGTTGCCCAAAAACAGAGATGGTGGCATATGACATGTCTAATTGCAGGGAACCTTGGAGTTTAGCTCCCCATGATCTTGATAACATCATCCCATACTTAGGCGGGATGTCAGCAACTACCACATCCATTAGGATTGTCTTATTTAGGTATTGAACCAGGGACACACATAAATCCTTTATGAGACCTAAACATTTGACTTGGCTGGAGTCAAAAGAAAACAGGTCTTTGTATGGTCTTGTTATGTGCAAATTCAATCTTTCCATGACTGCTTTTGGCATAAGGTTGTGAGAGGCACCTGAATCAAACATTGCATTGTGTAGTATTTTGTCATGAATATGTAAGCTGACATAAAAAGGTAGTACCCCTGTGACTACTGTTTTTCCATCCACTTCTGGGCCAAACAGGAGTTCTGGGGTGTCATCCAACACATTGACATCATCTTTGCTGTTAGTGAGTTGAAGGGACTTCTTGATCTGTAGCTTATAGATATCATGCTTGGCTAGTTCTAAAAGAGGAACAACTATCTTTAGTTTACCAATTTCAGTCTCCAGGTCAAAAGGTTTTTCAGATTGGGTTTTGGGATTATAGATAACAGTCCTTTCCTTGTTCATTAAATCTTCTTCTTGATTTTTATCTTGACTTTGGGACTTATCCTTTTTACTCATCTCTTGAGGAGAAATAGTTGAATAAGGATGAGAAGGGGGAGTGACCATAGGCTGCTGTTTTGAGGAGAGTGGTTCAGTGATCTCCTCAACAATTACTTCTTCTGCAGGTAACTTTGTTTTGTCATTAGGTTCTGTGACTATAATTCTTTCAGGGTGCTGATTATCCTTTATTTTTTCAGGCTGGTTTACATTCACAGTTCTGCTCCTTAGCTTGTATTGTTTATGGACCTCATAAACAGCAGTGTCATAGCCTTGTTTAAAGTCAAAGGATTCACCTGATTTAGTTTGGAAGAGTTTGGTTTCATCATCTTCATGATCTTCTTGTGTTAAGAAAACTTGACTTTCACCATCTAGACCCATTAAATTAATCTCAGGATCTTCATTGGGCTCTGTAGATGTGGAAGTTTCTGCATAATTTTCTTGGAAAGGAGGTCTTATGTCTTGATCAGCACTGGTTTTGCCCATGCCTGGGTTTTGAGTTCTCCTAAAATTTGGATTCCTAGGAGGGTTGTTTTGTGGTGGTTCCCATGATGATTTTCTTTCAACCGATTCCACTCTATCACCCAATCTTTTCATGCCATTGAGTATTGCATCCAGCTTCTGATCAAAGGCAGTGGGTTCTTCTTTGAAAGCAGTCCTCTTTTCCAACCTTGCCCTGTTTCTTTTGGCAATCAGGTTGGCTTCCACTGTGACAGCAACCCTTTAGGCCTCTGCCAGGGATTGAGGATCTCTTTCTTTCAATTGATAGGCCATGTCAGAGTCAAAACCATCAGGGAATTTGTACAAAGCTAGATCAGGAGGAGGTCTTAAATTTTGTGGAATCGCGTTATATACATTGTTAAATCTTGCACAATACTCCAAAACAGTCTCTTGGGGACCTCTTTTGATAGTGTCATATTCCCCAAGTATGTGCAGAGGATCTTTCTTCTTTTCCCATCTACTAGTAAAGGCTTGATACAGCTCATCAGGAGTTGTGATGGAGTTTGCATTCAGGGATCTAAACCAAGTTCTTACATCCCCAGTTAGGCTTTGAACAAACATCCTCATTCTAACACTGTCATCATCTATTTCATAGGTCTCAAAATGGTCTTGCATCCTCTTAGCATGCTGGATAGCTGTCAGAGGGCCATTGGAGTCAAAATATGAAATTTTGGTTTGGTAGTCTTGGGGTAGAGCTGCAGCATTAGCTGGTATCTACAAGGGTGCATATCTGTTAGCCATATTTACAGGATTTAGAGGATTAGCAGGGGCAGCTGGGATAATAGGAACAGTGGGTATCACAGGGGTAACAAGTTGGGGTGAGCCTAGAGTGTTGGTTAAGGGGATATGTGCAGTGGATGAAGATGTGAGAGGGGGACTTTGAGATGTGGATGGTGAACTAGGGGAACTAGGGGTAGACCGGAAAAGGACCTTGCATGGAGTAGGGATGAGGCTGGGATGATCTGACTCTGAAATCAAATCAGCAGGCTGCTCCTGCTTTTGCTGCCTCCTAATGTTTCTAGGGATGGTATTTGGATTATCAACAATGATTGGTGGATTAGGGTAAGGATTTGCCCTAGTATGCCATGGATTTTTCTTAGGAGCCAGCTTCTAACTGTTTTTTAGGATTTTTATAGGAAGTTTTTTATATCTGTAAAGACTGAATGAAGATTCTGGAATGGCTATATATATTTCAAAACTAAGATGAAGATTCCCTAAAAAGCTCTTCCCTAAAACTGTTAATGTAATACAGAAACAGATTAAAGGCCTCTTGACTGATTTCAGGCTTGATAGTAGCTATGGAAGATATATAGTAATTGAAAATCTCAAGTAGCTCCCCAGTGGAGTCGCCAATTATGTTAACACCCAGGTTGTTCCCTATGACTCCCAAGGGAATACGGCCGGGGTAACCACTAACCAATCTTTGGATTACAGTGCCTAGCCACACTGTAATCAGAGAGGGCTCTCTCTTTATGATTTATCTCTGTTTGTAATGATTTTAGGCTAGCTATAAGTTCAGGTCTGTTTTGAGTTTTTGCTAGGATGATAATTTCAATCAAGGTGCTTGTGTGTTTTCAAAGAGTTCTAGTCCATTGGGCTAAGGAGTCAGTGGTCCTTAAGATGCTTGATGTGCTGCTGTGATACTGTAGTGATGCTGCAGAGCCAAATTAGTGTCTGAGAAATAACGTTTGTAATAGTGATGGAATGGAGTGTATCCAGTTAGTGCAAGGCAATTAAGAATCTTACAGTTTAACTGTTTGAGTAAGACAATGAGAATATTGACCTAGGAGCATTTAAGAATTTCTAGGTGATATTCATACATATAGAATTAACAGACACATGAGCAATTAAGAATTCATGTACATATTTAACCCTGAGGACAAACATTTATAGCAGCAAAAATTGAGCACAAGGTGTAATAAAACAAATCTTGTACTATTCTTTCTTTCTTACTGCTAGCTTAGTGTGAGATAAGTATGATTTGATAAACATAAGAAAACAAGAACAGAGTTTTGAAGAAAACTTGTTATCTCGTCAGACAGCATAGGAATTCTGCATCAACACATGGAGCATCCTCCAGACATCAAATAATTTCCGGAAATCACTGAGCTCATCCAGCCCTTTGTATTAGATAATTGAAAGTGTACAATACAAGTGTTCTCATAGAGAAAATTACCAACCCCTTATGAGTTACTCAGGGGAGTATATATACAAAATTTACATCAAAAATATCAACGAAATGAGTTAATATCTCATTTATGATATGCTAATCTCTGAAATGCAGTAGCTGAAGGAGTGAATGTAGCCGAAATTCCTTTATGCTTCAGCTGTCAAATGGTCAGAAGATATTTGGTCTTTATAGCTGTTAGAGTCGGTTGGAGATGCGCTGTTCAAAACTTGCCTGGCTGTCATTGTCTCATGTGAAGAGTCATTACTCAGCTGCTTTTAATGCTGACTTTATCATGCCGTCTGTCTTTAAAGTGACCTGGAGCTGGCAGTGGCCGAATGACTGAAGCTATCGTGGCAAAATCTGAAGCATGAATTGCCACCAATCCTCCTTAGGCATTTGATGCCTACGTATTTTTATCAATGTTTCTTCTGCCTATGTATGTTTGTAAAGATTGGGAGGGGTCTCAAACAGGTGGTTCACCTCATTCTCAATGAAGAACAGGCCTTCAAGTTTTTCATATATGCTCTGTCCTGTAGGAGGCCCTGCTGGTTCAGATGTTCTGCCAGATGCAATAATCTGATTTTCAATAGTGGTTGCCATTCTATTGGCCATTTGATCTAGGGAGATCAGCTTTCCTGCATTACTTAGCAAGCTGGGCAGGCCTTTTGCTTGCAGCACTCGCATTTTGGCCTTATATTCCTCCACATCTGCTTGCATTTCAAAGGACTTCCTCTCTACTGTTTGTATATAGTTTCTTAGAGTTAGTGCTTTCTTGGCAGAGAGGACAACTTCTGTTCTGTTGGGAATGCCTATGGCTGCTAATTCTTCCCTTTCCTGTCTATTCAGGAAGTCTATCATCCTGTTGGCCTATTCTGTTTTGTTACCTAGTACTGTCTTGGCCTTCTGAATTTCCGCTTGTGCTTGACCCATCAAATCCATCTGCTCATGTATTATTTTTATTGACCTCCACTGTTGTTTGATGGATTGGCCAATTTTAGCCCATAGGATTCTCTTTATGTCAGTCATAGCTGTGTCTAGATTCAACTCCTTTTCTAAGGCCTTTATCTTGTCTCTTTGGGCCTTTATTTCTCTGCCCTGCTCTGCTACAGTAATTTTGGAGTTGGTATACTTGGAGTCCAGTTCTGCCAATTTTTCCTTGGCCTTCTTTATTTCGTCTGCTTGGAGCTCCATTGCTTTGACGGCCTTGGTCAGTTCTTCTACACTTGGACTAGCATCTGGGGCTGCTGCTGTTCCTGCTGCTTCTGCTGTAGGGGGAACTGCTGCCCCTGAAGTTGCTGCTGTTGTTGATGTAGTTGGAGGAGCTTGGAAAGTGGAATCTGCTTGTTTTTCCTGTAATGTTCCTTCCAGCTCTTTCTCCAGTTCCCTAATCCTTTGGTCTTGCTGCATTAGGAGGTCTAGCTGGTCCTCAGCCCGATTTTGCTTTTGGAGTTCTGCTGTTTGAGGGTGCTCTGTGGGCTGCAGCTTCAACCTCTTCTTCATTGCGTTCAAGTCATCATCTTTTTTCTTCAGGAGGGCCTTTACACCCGTTGGATCACTAGGATCATGTCCTAGATCGATGATGATCTCCTCCAGGGACTTTATCCTGTTGTCTTTGGCTTGGGATGACAATCTCTCAAAATCCAACTGGGTGTTGGTGTTTTTGAGGGACTCCTTCAGCTCATGGGCCAAGGTGGCCTTCTCTATTAGGGTCGTATAGACCATCTCTCCAGTTTGCCTGTGGAGTTCAATCTGGCCCATGGGATGTATATCCCTGGCTAGGACCTCCACCCTTGTCTTTATGAAATCTGCAGGTGTCTTAGGCTCCGGCCCCATTGGCTTGAAGTGGCTCAGGAGCAATTTCTCCTGCTGAATGTCATATACTGACAATAGTCTCTCTTGCTGGGCTGGTGTTGCATCTACGAACTGCTTGTAGACCTCGGCCCTTAGCAGCTCATTCTGAGCTTTTATCTGTTTGAAAGAAGCCTTGGTGCTTTTGGGCTTCTTGGTCAGCTGGGAAGAGGAGGACACCTCTAAGCCATGTTGTAAAGTTTGCTCCTGCTGAAAGGAGCTTGTACCTGTGTGTTGACTGCCCTCCTTGTCTTTTCTTTCACTCTCCAAGACATCATCAGTAATGTCTTCTACCTCTGGGGAGTCTGCTCTTTGCCTTTTGGCTTCTGGCTGGTGGGAGGATCCACTGAGAGGAGTGGACTCTTCTCTATCTCTTTTAGTTCCCCTTTCCTCATGTGCTGGGGTCTGTAAGATTGGGGCAGTTACTGGCTCCTTTTGTGGAGGTGGAATTTGCAGTGTTGGAGCTGCTGGTAGGTGAGTCTGTGGAGGGACATTTTGCTCTTGCTGCTGTTCTTGTTGCTGCCCTGTTTGCTTCTCTGCTTCAGGGGCAGACTTTTCTTTTGTTACCACCTCTTTTATACCCATTATACCCTTGCCTTTATCTAACACTGGTGCTGATGTAGAAGGTGTCTGTGGGGCAGTCTTTGTAGCCGAGGTCCCTTCTCCTATTGAATAAGGCGGTCTGAAAGGTACCTGCTGCACATAGTCTAGGTCAATAGTCTTTTCAAGCTCCCTCCTACTTTTTAGCATTCTCTCTTCCTCAGTTAGATTTTCAACTAGAGTGTCCATCTGCCATTCTTGCAGGTTGGCATATTTTTCAATGTGAGGGTAATGGCAATGTTTAATGCCTATCAGCCTATACTTGTTTCTTCTGGCAGTGATGAAACCTTGAGGGTCATAATGGACCCACCGAAAGCTATAGGATAACCTGTATTTATCCTTGAGGATTAGGTCTGCCTCTTCCCACCCTTCTTTTTTGTTCATGATGAAGGGGCCTAACTCGTGTTTGAACTTGAGGTGGGCCTTCTTTTTGGCGCTGTGGAAATGGGTGAGGTCTGACTGAATCAACTGCCTGTAATATTCTAAGGAAAATAACCTCATAGGTACATATTTTGGGAGCCTGTATGGACAGAGCTCACAGCCATAGATCCTAATGACAGTATGGTTCTCATATAGGTACCAGTCACCTATTTTATATTTTCTAGAAAGCTGCAGGGCTTTCTTTATCTCATTTGATACCCTGGGAGGAGGGGACTTCATCAACAGGCAGGAGACTGGGTATACAAATTGGTCAACAAATTCACAGTAAGTATAGGGTGAGTTTGTGACCTTATGAAAGACAGAGGTCCAGAAGATAACAGATCTTCTTTCCCCTTTGTGATCCAGCCTTCTGATGTAGCATGGGAAGGCTTCAGAGTGGTAGTACATGAATAAGTGGTAAATATATGCTGAGTACCTGAAGACCCCCTCCCTGTCCACCTTGCTCAGCTGATCATGAATCTTATTGGCAATGAACTTAGCAAAGTTATATTTCCTGGAAGGGGGTTGCCGCGGGCTATATGCAGATAGCAATACCAGCATCGTTCTGTCCACATGCTCACTGTTTTTGTATCCCAGCACATAGGCAATCATGTCCAGTAAAAGCCTACCTATGTCATTGAAATGGATACCCAGGTAGGGAGGTGGCTCTGTAGGCTGGCACTCAGGTCTCATGAAATCTCTGGTGACCTTTTCAATCTCCTCACTGGTCATCTTTTCACCAGTCTCTATCAAATAGCTCAAGGAAAACGGGATTAGCAATTCTGTCTGATCAAAGTGTAACATTTTGTTGATAGACTCAACATTGATGTAGAAAAGGATTCTTCCAGATGGAGTGCTAACAATTCTGTGCTGCACATTATAGTTTTCAGCACATAGGTGAATGATCTCAGGGAAGACATTTACAACTGGGAGACAATAATATGGTAGGTTTGACTCCCATATCCCATGTGTGCCATGACCATCCTTATAGTCTTCTCTCAACTGACTGAAAGTTTGTAAGAAATCCCTGTTGCCCTCAAAGTCTTCAATAAGACAGTCCTTGTCAACCAATGGCAAGGCCTCCAGCTCTCTATTTGTTGGATTCAATGGAGCTACACTGAGGGATGAGGATGCAGAAGCAGCCATTGTAAAGCTTGATTTGAAATAAGGTGATGGCAATTGTTAGACCAAGTCTGAAGCGTTTTTCTCAGTGAAAATGCAAGCTGGTCTGTGCAGTTTGCTGCAACCTCTCAGGGATGTGAACTGCCAGGGGTAAGTTGCAGAGGTAATGAGGTTTCTTTTGGTAAGAATGCAGGTGGCCTGTACTCGGCAAAAGGGAACAATGCCGAGCAGCTCGAGGACAATTATACGGTTTCAACCCGTGGAATGACCGCTCTAGTGTTGAATTATAGTTCAGGGGTGGTGCAGGTTGCTTGGGCTTACTTTAGGTAACCAGCAGAGTTGAATTTAGGATTTTTACCAGTCTTTTAATGGTGAATTCATAGAGAATTGGAATGCATGGGCAAAAGTGGGGAAAAACTGGTGAAATACCTGGAACACTAGCTTGGAAGCCTGCGTGCCAGGCTGTGGAGGTTAAATGCCGTCGAATACTGGACTTGTAGCGGTCGAAATGTTGAATTTGATGGCTGGGGATAAATTTCGCGGCAGCTGGTCGACAACGGCTACTTCTTTTGCACGTAAAAATGACTGAAAACGACTCATTTGGTCGTTTATAACGTTAAATTTGGAAAAAAGTATGCATTTGGCGCTTTTCCGCCGATGACGTCAGCATGACGTCATGGCGGGGCCCGGTACGGAGGTGACGTGGCTGCTGAGGTGTGAGCCAGGGTGGCAGGACACGGTGGCGGGTGAATAAGGTGGCAGGGGTACGTGGAGGATCACATGGCACGGGGTGGGCAAAAAGGTACTACGTCAGGATGACGCAATGATGACATAAGTGATGGCGGTATCGGAATAGTGGTAAGCGGGTTCCCCGCACCGCTTTTGCTGGTGAGTGGTATTGGGGAGGGGGGCTCCGAACAACCCCGGCGATTAACACGCGTCCAGGGTACGGAGCGGGAAACCACTTTCCCCGGACGCTAAAGGTCGGCAGGTCGGGGGACGAAAGTGACCGCCCACCGTTAGATCTGGGCGGCGGAGATCGGACGGCTGGCGGGTCCTCCGACGGATCGTGCAGGTTGGGGGGGGGCCGCCAGCCCATTATAATATTGAATTTAATATTTCGGGCGGAGAACTATAGGAAAGTGGGTTTGTCATGTGTTTTGGGATTTTTTCGGGTTTTCAAGGGTTTTTTGAGGGTTTTTATAAGAAAAAGTGGTTTATAGGGGCGATTCTAGCAAGGGAAAAAGGGGTTTTTTGTGTTTTTTAGCAAAGGGACGGTGAGGGCTGAGGGAAGAGGTTACTGCTCATAACCAGGGGTTAGAGCAGCTCCAAGATAGGGTTGACCACAGTCCCAGATGGACTAAAGTCTCCCTTGACCATTTATTTGGCTATAGTGCCAAGAGGAGAATATGTACATAGTGCTGGGATTTATACACCTTAGTGTTTTTTATAGTAGGGAAAGGGGGACATAGGGGATTTAGATAGTAGAGTTAGTGGTTAAGATGTATGAGAGGGTAAATGAAGGGGAAACCACTAAGTTTATTTGAAATTTACTTAGTTTAGGGAGTAGATCAAAATGAAAAGAATTTTACACAGGAAATGTGGCTTTTAAATGAACAAGAACCATCATAAAACCTTAGAAATTTCTCATCAATCTCCATGGATGAAGGGATGTTAGTAATAAGAGTGGAAGGGGAATTCGGGGAATTAGACATGCTCCTTTGCCTTGCTTCTCTTATTTAACCAGCAAGATTCAATCTGGAATGAGTACCACTTCTGCAACCCCATCTACTTACCCAGCTACTGTGCCTAGCATTTTTTATTTCTTCTTGGAGGGTGCACTTGGACTTGCAGACCCTTACTTGCCTTTTCTTTTATTTGGCTTTTTCTTTTGTTTTTTCTATCTACTTCTGCCCTTATTTCTTCCAAGGTCCCAGATTAAGCTGTTGGGAGCCTTTTCTTCTCTACCTGAACTACTTGTCTGCCAAGATTAAACAGTTTGGACAGACTTCCTTCTCTAATCTACAACTGCAAATTTAAACCATGGAATGATCCAGATTAGACTGTTGGACCATCCATCAAAATTATAAGTCCATACCAAGCTATAAGCACAGATTGGATTCTCTTGGAAATATGTGATCTTTGAATCATCAAAGCAGAGCATATTTGGACCTCTCATAGCTAATCATGAAATATGAAACCTATTGGTATGGGTAGCTAACATAACCTTCTACTCCCCTGCGTCCACACGCAGAGATCCTTCTGCTGCGCTGCGTGCCCACGCACTGTTCCTTCAACTGCACTGCGTCCTGTTGCTGCAGGGACGCATCCAGAAACACTGTCGCGCCGCGTACTTTTGCCGCAGGGACGCACCCAGAAATACTATCGCGCCGCGTCTTTTTTCTCAGAGACGCACCTGATCCTTATTATGCTCCGCGTCCCCACGCAGTGCGCCTGCTACTGTACTGCGTCCCGGACGCACCTGAACTTCGTCTGCCCTGCGTCCCCACGCAGATCTCCAGATACTGCACTGCGTCCCGACGTGCTTTCCTTTCACTGTACCTCCGTACCTTCGGGTATGAATGATTTCAAGACTTTAAGTGTAACCCAAACAGTCAGATCTACAGATCTGATCTTGCGCCAAAGAGATCTCAGTCCTTCAGTAGATTCGCCTTTTAGATCTAGACCAGATCTCACCCCATAAGATATTCAACCATAGACATACCCAAGCCAAATGATCTCCTTTGCTTTATATAGGCAAGCTCCTCCTCAAATCATGGAACAATACCACGAGCTGACACCATAATAACACAATACCGTCGGCTAGATACCAAGAGTAAAACACAAGAAACCCCCACGTGGGCTTTTCTCTGCCTAGAAATGTGTGCACTGGGTGGACGCACCTCCTGAACGGCTGGCCTGCGACTTTGGACGCGGTCCCTGCATGGTGTACCTGCGGGTACGCACCTTATGAACTGATATCCTTCGTCTTTCTTAATTTTTCATAAATTGAGAGCCTTGTCATGGGAGTTGCCATCAAGTACAACATCTGTAACATATAGCCATACCAGAAAACATAATGCCAACAATTACTTGGTTACAGGGAAGTTACCTTCACATTTGTTTCCTAGAGAGAAAAGAAAGATTATTCAAGAAAGTGCAAGATATTCATGGTTCACTAATGAATTGTATAAAGTAGGGCCAAATCTTATGATCAGAAGATGTGTCAGGGAAGATGAGATGCCTGATATTCTCAAAGCATGTCATGATGAGCTGTGTGGTGGGCCCTTTGCTGACAAAAGGATAGCCTATAAAATCCTCTCTTTAGGATATTATTGGCCATCCATCTTCAAAGATGCTAAAGAATATGTCAGGAGGTGCGACAATTGCCAAAGGGTAGGGAAACCTGCTCCCTCAAATGAGATGCCATTACAAAATCAAGTACTTATCGAACCCTTTGAGAAATGGGCTTTAGATTTTATTGGACCAATTAATCCTCCATCTAGGGAGAAAAGGTATATATTGGTATGCATTGATTATGTCACCAAATGGGTAGAATCCAAAGCATTACTTTTTGCTAACGAAAAATCTGTAGTTAGTTTCCTTTTTGAGGACATATTTACTCGCTTTAGTGGTCCAATAGAAATTGTGATAGATCAGGGATCTCAATTCACATCCAACATGATGGAAAGGCTTATGGAGGAGTAAAAAATCAAGCATATGAAATCTACTCCTTATCATCCACAAGAAAATGGTCAAGTGGAGTCTACAAATAAAATGATTGAAGGAATCCTCACCAAGACTATGCATCTACATAGAAGAGATTGGGTAGAAAGGCTTTCTGAAGCCTTGTGGGCCTATATAACTACATGGAGGAACACAACGAGGCATACACCTTATTAACTTGTTTATGGGAAACAAGTCTTGTTCCCTATAGAGTTCCAAGTCAAAACTTTGAAGATGGCAGTCCAATTGGGGATGGATCTATCAGAAGCTCAAAGACATAGACTGGAGTAATTAAATGAACTTGATGAAATCAGAAAAGAGGCAGTTCAAAGGACTGGTCTAGTCCAACAACAGAGGGCTAAATGGCATGACAAATACATCAAGTACAAGAAGTTTCAAGAGGGAGATTGGGCACTATTATTTCATTCAAAGTTTAAAGAATTTCAAGGGAAATTTCAAAATCATTGGCTTGGGCCATATGAGATTGAAAAAGTTTTCAGTAATGGAGGAGCAAGGATTAGAACAATAGATGAAAGTCAAACTCCTCTTCTTGTGAATGGTCATAGATTGAAAATATATCAAAAACCAGTCTCAAAGGAGGAGTTCAACAAGATCTTCCAGAACAATTCTGAAATGAAGTTGGTGAAGAAGAATTCTTTTTCTCCACCAAATTAGTGTTTGTTTTTCCTATCTAATAATAATAATAATAATAATAATAATAATAATAATAAAATTGTATAAAGCTAAAAACAAATCACTGATTGGCATGCTTATACAGAAAATACAGGGTGAAAATTAGAAGCTTCTGACACCCTATATTTTCCATTTCTTTTCTGGAAAAAATGGTGACTCACTCTGCATTCTGCAAAATTCATTGTCTCATCTCATTTCATTCTGTTTTACTTTTACAGTTTCACTTCATTCCATTTCCATATTTCACCAATAAATTTTTCCTTTTCCAGCATTTCTTTCATCTCCATTTTCATTTATCATCTTGTCATATTTTCACTCACACATCCATTTCCATTTCATTCATTCATAAGCCATATTTTACTCTCTGTGTTACATTCTGTAGTTGTTTCCACATTCTACAGCTAATTCCGTTCCATAGCTGATCCTGTTCCGTAGCTAATTTGATTCTGCAGCAACATTTTGATTATCAGTACAAGCACAAAGAGGCCAGTTCATAATAAAATATTATATGCAGGTAATTGAAGAGAAAACAACTTTGAAGACCAATCATGCCTAAAGCACCTATGGAAGCAAACATCAAGATATTAGCAAGCAGAAGGTAAGGTTCCAAAGGTAAAATACAAAAACTTATTTCAGAAAGAAATTCAAAAACATAAGCTTGTATAACATATATGATCACATGTCTCCTTGATTGATCATTATGTGATTTGACTGCCATGATGTCTCCACCATATCTTCTATCTTCAATGCCAAATGGTCCAATGATGCCTTCATAACGAATCTCCATTTTAAACTCCATGACTCGTACTTAACCAGACTTCTATAGCTACACCTATTAATGGTTAGATTAATGACATGACCTATCTATGTACGACTCTTCAAACCCTGATTGTTCATTTATTACACTAAGTTTTTCTCTCATACTTATTCAGCCTCTGTGCATACAATCACTCTGTTTTCACACAGTTTATGTATACAGCTACTCTGTTTCCATATATACAATCATTTTGTTTCATATTCACAGTCATTCTGTTCCTGGTCATTCTGCTTCCATATACTCTATCATTCTGTTTCCATATCCACAGTTGTTTTGTTTCTATATACACAGTCCACAGTCCTCTTTATGCACTCATTCCATTTCTCAGACAGTGAGAGAAATTTTGAAGAGTAGCTGAGAACAGAAGTTATGGGGCTCATTGTTAGAACTGAACCCATAGGGGTGAAGTACATGGAGGGTTATCCGCAGCTGAAGGGAATGTTATAGAAGGCTGGTTGGTTATGTTTCATTGAAAAATTCAACGGTTACCATAAGGAAATCACTAAATCCTTTCCTAGGTCATTTGATGGAATGGAAGTGGAAATAGGTAACATCAAATTTGTAGTTACCAAGTCCTTTATAGCTGAAGCAACATAACTCCCAAGGCTAGAGAAAGGTGGTTTAAGAACAAAGTTTCATGATGAATCCTGGAAGGTTATTCTTAAAAATCCAGGTATGGACACTTCAGTTTTTAAAAAAGGGATTCCAATCTCTGCACTTAAAAACAAATGGAGTAGCATGTTGTTAATTTTGCAAAAGTTTATTACATGCGAAGGGAGGTTTGGTTCTATGTATGTGTATCATATACGAATGTTAATGAATTTTCTAGAGAATGGAACCCTCAATCTTCCATTTTTCTTGTTGAATAGTTTGAGAAGAATGGCAAATAATGTTTAGAAGAAAGTTGAATCAATAGAAACCACTCTATATCACCATGGACTAGTGAAGATTCTTGTTGAATTTCATTTAAGAAGTGTAGGGGATACATGGGAGGACTTTTTGGTAAGGAATTTCTTTCAAGATGCTCCAGATTTGTCTGAGGGAAGTCCTGTTAAAAGAAGTAGGAGAAGGAAGACTAGTCTCACCATTCAAAGCACCCCTGAAACTTCAGCACAGAAAAACGATGAAGAAGAACCAATCTCTAAGAAATTAATAGAGATCAGAAAGCAGACTAAGCAGAGGAGAAAAATGAAAGAAAAGGTTGAAGAAATTCACAAGGATATTCTTGAACCTTCATCACCTAAAGAGGATGAACAACTGCTTTATGAAAGATTAATCAAAATCAAGGAACGTATCAAGGAAGATAAAGAGAAAGGAAAGAGGAAAAATGATACGAAGAAGAAACTTTAGGCTTCCAAAACTTGAGGAGGAGTTTTAGGCTCAGGCACAGAGTGAAGAAGGAAAAATCAAAAGAGGCCCAGTTTATAAATTTGGAGGAAGAAACTCCAGCTCAGTCCCCTGATAATATTCTATATGAGCAAAACCCACAAAACTTTCCTCCACATAGCTTTGAGGGCAGCCCAAGAAGAGTTTCTCCTGGCATTGATCCAATCCAACAAAAAATCTATGACTACATAGAGTCATTGGAGAAAAAGAGTACATCAGTAGACCCAGGGACTTCAGCTAATCTAGAGAAGCCTGCCACCTCACAAGAAACTCTAACTAGCTCCCTTAAACAAGAGATCTATGAGCTAGAAGTTCTCAAAAGGCACATGCAAAGAGAAAATGAAGCCTTAAAAGAATAGAATAAGTTGGATAAGATTATCCATGACAACACTATGCTTCACTTGGGTTTATGGCACAAGAAGAACATAAAACTAAAAAGGAAGAATAAGAAGCTAAATAGGGCACTTATTAACCTCAAGTACAGATTTCTCATGAGGAAGCCAAGGATGGCAGTCGGTGCAAAGAAAAGCAAGAAGAGGAAGTTGGATGTTTTGGCTGAAGTATCAGAACAAATGCAGTAGGAGGAGGAAGTTTCCTATCATCAATGACCATTATACATTGCCTTAAGGAGAACATTTTAGTGATTTACATGTTATACTTTTATGTTTGCTGTTTGAATAAATTTTTGTGTTTTAGCTATGAAATGCAGCCTATTCTGGAGCTACTTCCATGCTTTTACAGGTTCTAGGTGTCAGAAGGAAAACTAACTACATGGGCGGCTTGGAAAACATCATGGCATGGATCGTGTCCTATTCATGTATCCTAGGTCAACAAGGAAGACTCTGATCAAAAGAAAATCAAACGTAGAGACCTAAGGCAAACAAGACTCTGGTTTGTACACGTTTCATAGTGATGGGATCCGAAACAACTTCCTAAGGCCACAGACTTCATCAGCCATCTGTGCAACCAAATCCAATAACCATCACCTTAGATTTATGTCTCCAGAAACTAAGGAAGATAATTTTGTGTGCTTGTCCGCCTACGTGTTTTTCTGTAGCTTATTTTTCTCCATAAAATAGTTGTATAATTTCTCTATAAATACCTGTGTGAAGAACGTAGAACCAATTCGAATTTGCTCATGTGTTAAGTTCAGATTATTGCTCTGTAATTTTGAGAACTCATTCTCTTTTTTTAATATGAAGACTGTGTGTTTCATGGATACTTGAAAGCGTTTGTTGGAGTGTTGATTAAGTACATTTAACCTGAGTAGTTGCAGAGGGCCCCTGCGCTGGCTAAGGTTACATTTCATTTTTGTTTTGTCTTTCATAGTTGAACTGTAAATTCACTATGTTTTTTTCCATGATGTTTATAACCATTTTCTAACCTTGTTCATAATGCAGTCTTTGTCATCTTCTTACTAACACAGAATAGTTTATTTCAATATAGAATAGTTCTTTTGTTTAATTTCTTTCTAGTTTCTTATCAGTAGCTTGAAGTTGAGTTCAATAGTGTAGAGTAATTTATTTCATTTGTTGTTTCATTAGTATTTAGGTTTTTAATTAAAACTAATCAGTGCCATTACTGTTTTTCCATTTTATTACTAGTTTAGTGACTCATATTGTAAGTGAATGTTTCTAAAAAGCCCTTCTAGTTGATGGTTCATCTTAAACTAAGTGGTTGAATACTTCATTTATGTAATGAGTCTTTTCTGCATTTTTGCATTTATTTTCTCTTAAAATGATGAAGTACAAAATTCCTCAAAATATTATCACAAGGAGGTTGTTCTCCCAAAATTGTGAAGCAGAGTAACTAAGCACTTCATTTAGTTTACATAGTAGATTAGTTGCCATTTCATTTTCAGTCTTAGTCTTTCATTTAGTTTTGTTGCAATTTCATTTTCAGTTTCTCATTAAGTTCTGATTCTGCAATAGACTAAACAATAGTTGTAATCTCATTTTCGGTTTTCAGTATTTCATTTTAGTTTTATTTCCATCATAGATAGCTACAATTTCACTTTCAGTTTTAATATTTCATAAGCCTTGTTTTAGTTGCAACTTCACTCTTGAGTCCTTTTAGTTAAAGATTTGGAAACAATAATATATAGCAGAAATAGAAACTCTGTTTTCCTTTTCTTGGTTAAAATTTACTTCCAAATTTGACTTAAAGCACTCTTAGTCCTCATTTCATTTCTTTAGCAGAAGTAGATTTAAGATTTTTGTTAAGTGCATTGTAAATCATTAGGGATTAAAGGATCAAAACCCAAAAACAACATAAAACTCAAAAACATTGAAATAAGAAGGGTCATCTAGCACATATAGTGCACTACACTTCATCAGTTTACGATACCCGGATTGATAATTTATGTAGAGCAATTTAGGACACTAAATTGACCAAACACCTGTACTCCTATTAGGAGAATCATTATAAGCATATTTTGCTTGTGCCAATACTTGATCCCACTATTTTGGATGTTCACCTACAAGACTTCTTAGAAGATTACCTAAGCTTTTGTTTACCACTTCAGTTTGTCCATCAGTTTGAGGATGATAAGTAGTACTGAAACTCACTTTAGTTCCAAGATTCTTCCACAATGTCCTCCAGAAATGTCCAAGAAATCTGGTGTCTATGTCTAAAACAATGCTCTTAGGTAACCCATATAATCTTACAATCTCTTTAAAAAATAGATTTTGAATGTGAGTAGCATCACTGGTTTTATAACATGGAATAAAATGTGCCATTTTTGAAAATCTGTCAACTACTACATAAATTGAATCATGTCCCCTTTGAGTTTTTGGTAAACCCAAAACAAAGTCCATACTTACCATATCCTAAGGCCTATCTCGAATAGGTAATGGAACATACAAGCCTGTGTTTTGGCTCCTTCCGTTTGCATATTGACAGACCTTACAATTTTTCACATACTTTTCCACTTTAGCTCTCATCTTCGGCCAAAAATAAAACGTGTTCAACTGTTCATCAGTCTTGTCTACACCAAAATGTCCTCCAAGTCCTCCACTATGTTTCTCCTTATTAAATTCTCCCTCATAGAACAACTTAGTATGCATAGTTGATTTCTTTTAAACAACAATCCCTCTTGTAGGAAATAATCTAGCCATTTGCTTCCGTCTAACAAAACATCATCTCTACAAGCTTCAAATGTCTCTTTAAAATCTAGATCTTTCTCATATAACTCTTAAGAAAATAAAAACCCAACACTTTAATTTGACTTTCTTTAACAAAAATGCTTTTTCTACTTAAGACATCTGCTACTTTGTTTGATTGACTAGTTATATGTTTTAACACAAAATTAAAACTTTGAAGGTATTCTACTCATTTTGCATGCTTCTAGTCAAGCATTTTTTGTTGCATAATGTACTGTAATGCATGGTTATTTGAATACAATATGAACTCCTTGGACATCAAGTAATGTCTCGACTTCTTCAAAGATTGCACCACTGCATAAAAATCCTTGTCATAAGAAGAGTATTACTTCTTTGACTCATTCAACTTTTCACTAAAATAAGCTATAGGCTTGTCCTCCTAACTCAAAATAGCTCCAATGGCTTCTCCACTGGCATCACACTTCACTTTAAAAGGTTTATTAAAATAAGGTAAAATCAAAATAGGTTTCTCAATAATCTTTCTCTTTAACAATTGGAAGTTCTTTTCTGCTTCATCAGTCCATTTAAATGGTTGTTTGTCCTTCTTTATTGTGTCAATAATTGAAGCATTGATCTTACAAAAATTCTTATGAATTTCCTGTAAAAACTAGCAAGAGCATGAAAACTTCTTAGCTCAAAGACACTTCTTGGTGAAGGCCACTCCATGATAGCCTTGATCTTCTTTGGATCCATCTTTAACCCCTCAATAGAAATGACAAAGCCCAAATAGACCAACTCCTCCTTCATGAATGAACATTTCTTTAAATTTAATGGTAACTTCTCTTATTGTAGCCTTTGTAAGACATAATTCAGGTGTCTCACATGTTCCTCTTTTGATTTGCTGTAAACTAATATATCATCTAGATATACTATTACGAATTTACCAATAAATTCTCTCAAAACTTCATTGATGAGCCTCATAAATGTACTAGGGGCATTCGACAATCCAAAAGGCATTACCATCCATTCATACGATCCTTCATTAGTCTTAAATGCAGTTTTCCACTCATCTCCCTCTCTAATTCTAATTTGACGGTAACCACTTTAAATCTAATTTTGTAAAATATCTAGCTCCACTCAAACAATCCATCAAATCTTCGATTCTAGGGAAAGGAAATTTGTACCTTATTGTTATCTTATTGATTTCTCTTGAATCAGTGCACATTCTCCAGCCTCCATCTTTCTTTGGGCTCAACACTGTTAGCACTACACAAGGACTCAAAATCTCTCTAATTAGTCCCTTGTCTAATAGTTCCTAAAAATGTTTCCTAATCTCTTCATTCTCTATGGGAGTCATCCTATAAGATGATTTATTAGGTAGATTTTCTCCTAGAATAAAATCTATGTGATGGCTGATTTTTCTAATGGGTGGTAAGTCATCAGGCATCATCTACAATGATATCACAATAACTTTCCATCATCTCTTGAATTTCAATTGGTAAATCAAAAACTTTTGTGGAAGCAATTATTACCTTGGGTTTGCAAACCAACACAAAACTTACCTCATCTTCTTCCACCTGCTTCAAGTACTCCTTTCCACTCAGCAAAAGGGTCTTTGGATCAAGTTTCTTTGATGTATCCTCTTATGCTATTGGTAGGAATGTATGATTGACACCATATTTGCTAAATTTGTATGTGTTATTCTTTCCATCATGCATAGCTCCTCTGTCACACCCAATAATATATGACACACATCCATATGCATCACATCACATAGAATTCTATCTTTGTACTTTCCCAACTGCAACTCCACTTCACATTACTCATTCACTACCAACTGATATCCCTTTTGAAGCCATGACACCTTGTAAGGTGTTAGATGTTTCTTTGTTTTCAATTTCAACTTCTCCACCACTTCTATGGAGACCAAATTATATGTACTACCACAGTCTATTATCATCTAACAACACTTCCCTTGAGTCTTACACATAGTCTTGAACAAGGTTTTTCTTTGTGCTGGTTCAACAATTTCCTTAGCTGGTTTTAACAAATATTTTTTTTACTACCAAAGATTCCCCTTTCTTTGGTACATTCTCTTCTTCTATTACTTTTGTTGCTTCCTCTTCAGTTTTTGCAACAATTGCATTCCTTTGATTCATTCCCATATTTTCTGGGCACTCATAAGCTCTGTGTCCCAACTTGTTACATCTATAACATATGATTTCTCTTCCTCTACCTCTTCCTCCTCTTCCTCTGGAAAAACTCCCTTTGCCACTTTCATCACTTTTTGAGGGTGCATGCTAACTTGAGCTGCTGCTAGCTCCATCTCTAGGTGTTGTAGATCTTCCTCTTCCACCTTGACTTCCCCTTCCTCACAAAGTACCTCGATTTCTGGTAGATTGTTTCCTCATGAGTTTTTCTTTAGACTTCAATACCATCTGATAAACCTTTTTTACTATTTTAGAAGAAAATACACTTATCTCATCTTGGATCTTCCTTCTGAGACCATTCACATATCTTATGACCTTCTCATTTGTATCTTGGATTTGTCCTATTCTTATGCTCACTTTGTAGAACTCCTCTGTGTATTCCTTTACTGTCATAGACCTCTGTCTAAGATTCTGCATCTGTCTAAATAATGTTTGTTGATAATCACTTGGAAAAAACTTACTTTTTAGTTTTGCCACCATCTTGTTCCAATTCTTGATTGGTTGTTTGCCAAGTCTTCTTCTTTCTGCCTGCACTCCATCCCACCAAAGTTTTGCATGTCCTTTCAGTTTTGTGACAACAAAATTCACTTTCTTTCCTTCTTTTGTTTCTTCAAGATTGAAGAATTTCTCCATGTCATTTATCTAGTCGATCAATTCCTCAGGGCTTAAGATTCCTGTGTAGATTGAAACTTCGAGTCTAGGCTTGGATGTGTATCTCAATACTGAATTAAAGAATCTCATTTCAGGATTTACATCTGCATGTTCCTCATCTTCTGCAGCTCCAACTTCAGGTTCACTGACATCTCCAACATCTGCATCTCTTCCCATTTCCATTGCTTCAAATCTAGCTTGCATCTGTTGCATAGCTTCCAACACTTCAACATTTGCAAGTCGTTTTCCTCTTCTTCGACCACCACCTCTTCCTCCAACTCTGAAAGCCATGTTGGATTTCTTTTTCTGATCCTTGAGATCTTGTTCAGTGTCAGTAGGTTACTCAAATACCACAAATGGTGGCTTGGGTGTAGGTGTAATGGATAATCGTTTAAATCCAAAAACGATATTTGCAAGTTCAAGTGGAACTTCTTCTTGGATTTCCTTCGGAGTATCAGCCATCTACTTCCAAACTTGGCTATTCTGCTAAACTAGAAGAACTACTTAATTTTACCACTATATGACAACCTTTGAATTGCCACGGAATCAAAAGGAATTCAAACTTGTGGTTAATTCCTTATCGCATCCACTTTTTTTACAACCATTATCGCTTTAAACTCTCTGCCGTTGATCTTACCTTTTAATCTGATGGTTTTTGATTCACCTGATTGACAAAACTAACTGGTGATCCTCCACCATTGATCAAAGCCCATTTGATCCAATAGCTAAAAATGATATCCAACAGAGATCTTGCGTAATGTTTATCCACCCGATAAAGTGGTTTTCTCTCTCCACCCGAGTGCTACGTGTCGGTCGATAAATGAAATTGCTTGCAATTTCAAAAGACTGCATACCACTTTTCTTCACTTGATAAACAACTTCACTAATAAAACTGCTTTTCTTCCTTGACCAAATGTACGAGCTTATTGATGTGTGATTACTGTTAGATCTATTGGATCTATAGATCAAATGGTTCTAGACTCCTTTGGGTTAACATGATTTTATCAGGTTTCTTTTCTCTGTTGATACAAAATGGATTTTGGATAGACTTCTAAGTCTAAGTGTTCCTCACAGAGGAAAATAAAAGTCTAAGGGTGCTCCTGGAAATAGTCCCATTATGTAGATCTTTTCATTCTAAATCTACTGCAATTTGAATGGGCTAAAACGGACCTTGGATGCAGAAGTTATTGTAGAATGAAGTTGCCATTTATGCTTTGAAAAAGAGGCAAAATCTTATGAAAATGGCCTAAAAGGCTCATTGAGAAAAATCACATCGGAAGGTTAAAAGGAGGACTTAAAGTAGAGGTGGAAGGAACCTCTGACTGCGACCTCTGACTTATCGCATCGGAGGTAGGGCTTTGCCCGATGTCGGGACCCCCTGGTAGGGAAATGAAGCGATTGCAACAATCAGTGTCAGAAATTGGCGTCAGCATATGCAAATAATATAAGGAAAGACCCTTGGGACATTACAAATGCAACATGTGATTATGCGACGGTGAGATGAGTATCTCAATGTCAGCTGTCGGATCCAGGCAGGAATGGACAATTGCGATTGAATCAGCAGATCGGCGAATCGAAAATCGACATAACCAAAGGGAGAACCCCTGGATCGTTACAAATATGATATTGCGACATGCAATTTGTGATAGGTGATCTCTGCCATCGGATCAGAAAAGAGATCAAAGGTCTAGATTTAATCGGTGGTCGATAGATCGACGATCCCCGACACAAAGGGTCAATTCGATAACGATATGCGATGCGATATGGACTGTCTGATCGGGGAGTAGATCAATGGTCCAGATTGGCGATCCCCCATGCCGATAAAAGTGTGGACCTGATGGGTTTATAGACCCGATTGCATAAAATTTGAAATCCGATTTTTTAGATTTTCTTTGTATTCTCGTGTATTGAGGTTTTTAGACCTCCCACCTATGCGATTGTGATATGCCAATAACTAGCAGACTCGATGGGTTTATAGGGACGATTTCATAGAATTTGAAGTCTAGGAATTGTGCCCAATAGTTTATTTCCACGCCTATTCTCTGTGTATTGTAAATTTGGCCTTTTTCGTGTTTTTTCCTGAAGGAAAGCCCCGATTCCTTTGTAACAACCCCTAATCATTGTGCCATGCTGCAAGTGGGTGTTTTGTGAATAGTGATGCATTATGAAGCACAAAGAGCCACAGAGGCGAAAGAGAATGATTCATCATGACCACAATTGATAGAGGAACAGTTGTGGAAGCCACAGAGTTGGAAGAATGCCTCAAGGAAGCCAGAGAGCATGATTGAGGAGAGGAGAAGACCACAAAGATTTTTAGAGTCACTTGGAGGTCAAGTGAACCAAAAAAGCTCAATTGACAGTAGCAGAGATTACTGAAGGCCGCTGGAAGGTTGCTAAGGGACACTTGGAGGTCAAGCGATCCATTGATTCATGCAGAGGCTGAGAGAGAGCTCAGAAAAGTTAGAGGCAAAGAGCTAGAGCTAGAGCCAGAGCCAGATCCAGAGCTAGAGCCAGAGCCATGAGCTAGAGCCAAGAGCCAGAGCCAGAGTCAAAGCAAGAGCTAGACCCAGAAAGCCAAAGAGCTTCAGAGCCAGGCATAAGATGGGGTCCTAAACCCATTGTGTTCTGTGTAAACCAATGGAGTTGAGCATGGAGTTTGTAAAAGGAGTGATACCATATTCCCAGAGAGCCTAGTTGAGTTTACTAGGGCTCAAGGAGACGTAGCCCAAGAGTTTTGGATGAACTCCAAATTAATATCCCTGTTATGTGATTGCTCATTGCTGTGTGTTGTTTAATTGTTGCTTTATTTGTTGTTGTATTCATTTTATATCAGCATAAGCAAATGAACTCAAAACACATAAACGGTTAAAAAAAACACAAGCATACACCTATTTCAAGCACTTTTTAATTCCACAATTGGTTAATCACTAGATCTTGGGAACATATAAGCTTTGGAAGTGGGAGAGGTTCTTGTAAGCTTGACTAGAAGCCTTAGTGCCTCATTTTTAGATCATATATTTTGCCAAAATTGACTCCTCCACTACATTTAACTTGTCTCAAAACATATTCTCCAATGTTTTTAATCATAACCAAATTATCTCAAAACACAAAAAACACAAGATTGGCGATGCAATACATATTTTACAAATTCTAATTCAAAAGTAAAATAGGAAATCAATAGAACTCAGAGATATTTTGAAGGAATACAATGCCTTTGGGATTGACCAATTATACACAAATACACAGAGATATAGTTTCTATAACTTAATCTTACATGGCCTAATCAAGCCAAATCAGTCAAAATCCCTTTACAATCATTCAGAAGTTACATAATACCATTTCATTCTAACAATCATATTCTTAATCCATGGATTGCATCTGCCTAATCTTAGACAATATCTAATCTGGTTGATATTCTCCTTCAGAATCTCAACTGAATCTAAATAGCTTGAATTAATTATAAAATCACTCAATCCCTAAATCCTAGCTCAAATCCTATCTAGAAAACTTTGTAAATTGACAGCTAAAGGATCCCACTCCTTTTCTTGTAAACTTCTTTTGTATTTTTGGAATAAATTCGAAGCCTTTTGTCTTCAAGCCTGATGCTTTTGCATCACTCTGCCACTTCAAGGGTTCCGTCAATGGGATGGTCTCCATCCAGAAGAAATTATGGCTCCACGATGAGCACAAGGTAGCAATATAATGCACAATGCCTAAGCAGCTTCCTTGACAATTTTTTTTAGGGACGGACAACTATGATGCCTTCTCGCTACTAGTGATAAATCACACACCAATAGGCGTCAAGCTTTAAGCTATCCCATCGATTTTAGTATTTCTTTAGCACTGGAAATTTCAAAATTTGCATTTTTAACTTCAAGGTGATTGTAAACCAGTGCAAACCCTCGAGATCACCCCTTTATTTGAAAAATAGAGTTCAAGGCCAAGGACATAGTTGCATGTTGATTTTATGCATTTTTTAAATTATTTTTATTATTTGGGAGGTCACACAAAGCGCAGGAAGAGAGCATACTCAAGATTTCGTTAATTGATTATTAAAATTTGGATTCAGAAAGTAAAATGAAAAGAATTGATCTCATACTTGAAATTATTTCTCTTTAATCTTTACTTGTGTTCATTTTTCACAATCGTTTATTTTATTGAAATTTTCTTGCCAAGGGTTAGTAAATGAGTGTTTCTTACTACACCACAAAATTGCAAATTTATCCTAAAAATCACAATTTTTTTTTATATTTGTTAATGCTATTCTATTGAAAAAGAAATGAAACATTATCTTAAGTATAAGAGAATTTCCAATGCATCCATTTGTGTAACAAGATCATGAGTAAACTCATATCCAAGTTTGAAAAATAAACCCTAGTGAATTCTTGGACATGATCATGAAGATTTGATGTTAAAAATTGTAGCATAATGATTAGTTGAGACCAAATTTGAATGTAATCTTTAGGTTTTTGATCTTCTTCAACTGTCAAAGCACAAAGCTCTTCAAATCTTGTTTTTGCAATTGGATTTTTATTGTGTTTTTTATTTATTTTTAATTTTTAGTGAATGGGGGTTTTTGATTTGTGGATGTTTTATTTTATTTCTATGTTTTCTATATGAAAATGAAAATAAAATTAAATGAAAATGCCTAAATGCAACTAACCCTAAATGAAAATGATTCCTAAACAATCCTCCTAACTTAGTTACATCTAAGTTTGCTTCCTCGGCAATGACGCCAAAATGTAGGGCGATTTAATTGTATGCTAAATCCCTATCATTTAATTTGTCAACCCAGGGGTTTCATAAAATTAGAAGCAAACCAAAATATATGGGACCTCAGAGGAAACTATTGTAGAAAGCTTGTTTTGAATGGAAATGCATATTACAACTATAACTAGAGAAAACTGCAAAAGAAATCACATGTAAGAAAATTGAATTAAATTCTAAGGGTGAAATGAATGAATGCCATGGCCTTTCTAAAATATTATAAACTAATATACGAACAACTTATAAGAATCAAGCTATGATAATATAGAAAGAAGTAAATAACAACTAGTGAGAAAGCAGTAAATAACAACTAGTGATTTAGTTGTCAAGAAAGAAAACTAGGAGAACTAGTAAGCAAGCAGTTTAATGACAATCAAATCAAATTTAGGAAATTAAATCATACTTGCGGAAATTAAATCATACTTGCAAAAAGGAAATAACAAAAATCAAACTATGTTACAATTGTATGTAGATTGCGGTTGATGGGGATCCTTCCATTCCTCAATGAGCTCACATGAACAACTATCACACCTTAAGAATCAAACAACACTCATAACTCATAATTTTGGAGAAAATGATATTATTCATGCTAAATGAACAATTAGAAATTTGATGCTAATGAATAACTGATAACTGTTGGCTTCCTTTGAAGGATGCACCTCTTATTTATACATGAGTTAGGGTTATGTTCTTAATAAATGCAGATCCCTTAAATATCTAATAGTTCCATATTTGTCTCATATTATTCCTAAATATTAGATACAAATCCTATGACTCATAAATATCTCCATGATATTTCTCCTTGGAATATGGTCCACCTCTTGAGTTGAAATTCGAATTTGTGCTTGTGAGGACAAGTAAGACTCTTCTAGAAACTATGAAACTATAAGAAACTATGTTAATTTCATAGTTTTTAATCATTAATTCACTTATAATGCATAAAATAAATAACTTCGGAAAATAAGGATTCTAACCCATATGTTTTTGAAGATGATTACTTGATGTATGGTTTTAGGGCTAGATAGTCATGAGATGAAGGTTAATATGGACATGAGATGATGGAAATATGGATGAAAATGGAAGACAATTTTGAGACTCAACAATACCCCATTTTGGTGGATGTCCAAGTCCACACCAAGGCTCCTCAAACACTCCTTCTCCAAGTTAGAATGGGCAGCATTTGGGCATAATCTCAATATAGGAATGCAGCAATCAATGACCAACCATTTGGGGATGGAAGGAAGTTGATTTATAGGCAGGGAGAGAGAGTTAGGGATCCACAAAAGAGGGAGGAAGGTCCACATCTCAAGGGGAATGCCCAAAAAGGTAGAATCAAGAGCTCCAAATGGGAGAGCTTGACCATATCTGCAACCAAAAACATCTAGCTTGTTGTTTCTCGAAGTTTCTAGTATACGAAGCTTCTCCCCCATTTTGGAAAAAACTGCCAGAAGAGGTTCAGCGCAGGTTTTCATATCAAAACCCATGCTGGCAGTGCTAGTTTAAAGAACTGCAACCTGCCATAACCATGGGCGAACAATGGAGAAAAACATGCTGGTCCTAAAACTTAGGGTTTCAATCAACCTCTTTCAGAATTGACTTAGGGAAGTTTTCCTTTAGTTCTTTAGGGATGTTTTTGTCTATGTATCATGATGGACATGCTTCATATTTTTCAACATTTTGGCACTTTGGGATACAGAACAGGAAGTGAACATGAGGTGTGACAAAATACTTTGTAACAGATGCCCCATAAAGCATGAAGGCAAAATAGGTAGTGATGGTTGAAATTATTTACAAGTCAAGGCAAGGATCGGGACAACACCGTCAAGAGACCTGCAAACCAAGAATATACATATACATATACATATCTGACATCTCTGATAGAAACATGTATAATGATAAAGGAATAGGAATCTAATAATACATGAATCCATGGTATGTGTTGAGCACTAGAGAAGGTATGTAATTACCACTTATTTTGTCATCTTTTCCTTAAATTCATAACTTCCTTGCATTATGAAATGAGCATGTGGTGAAAGATTATGATAAAGTTTAGAAGATTTATGAGCAACATAAAATGACTAATAATTACCTTTTCCTATGCAGAAAAAGAAGAAAACGGAAGATCGCCATTCCAAAGGAAAAGACAAGACAAAATTAACTGTTGTCCCTTTGACAGGGAACCACATCCAAACGAGGCAATCCAAATTGGAGCGTATAAGCCAGGAAAAGGAAGAGGAGATACCAAATCGGCGCAAGAGAATGAGAAGATAACTGAGAGATAACAATATGGCGAATCCCTCAGGATCCTTTCATCCTGAGGGATCGCTACCTCAAAGGTTATCTGTATCATTGATATTTCTGCTTGGCTGCTATAAGAAGGGACAACGTTGCTAGCCCAAGGGACGAACTATTGTTGTTTTTATGAAATTCACTTTTGTAACTGAAACTTTGATCATCGACTCTCTTTAAAAGAGCAGTTATTGTAACTCTGTTTTGATGTTTAATATATGAATTCCGTTGCTGTTCCATCTTTGATTCTGGAGTAATCATAAGCAGTGTGTCCCTGGAGGCTAAGGGCCCGGCCCTGGTGGATCACTTGCTTCCTGTAGCATTATTTTCTGATTCTAAGTTGCGTGTGGTTTGATCTCTCTTATTCGCTTTATTTAGTAACTTGTTGTTCCTTATTATTTCATGCATTGACTCTATTATATTTCATTCATATTTGAATAGTAAGGTTGTCTTCAACAACTGGAATGTTATGTTGTTCATTCTGAATTTATATCACATTGTTGTTCCTTTACAAATTGATACTATTGTATAACATTGTTGTTCCTTCCAGATTGCCATTGCTGTTTGATTACAGAGTAACAGTGCTGTGTATTTATAAATCGGTATTATTGTGTATTTATCTATGGTTTACTTCCAAACGTGATTGCTGTTCATTTGGGATTGCTATTCCACCGTGACTGCAATTGTTGTTTCTATATAACCGTGATTAATCATTGTCATGCCGAGACTCAGATTACTGTTTCTTTTGATATAGATGTGCTGTGTGCTATGATCGATTTAGTTGCTGTGCATTTACATTTGATTCAGGTTGCTATTAAATATTTCATAACTTCCTTTAGTTTGCTGTCCCATTTCTGTTTACTGTTCAATTCATTTCTGAGATAAAGATTGTTGCTTAATTCCGGTAGATTGCGATTACTACTTCATTCATTTCTGTAGATTAAAGATTTGCTGAATAGATTAGTTGTTGTTCCTTTTCCTGTTATTTGAATCATCATTGCTTTGGTGTGAACAGAACGATCTGAAACTGTAGTGAACACTAACTATTGTTGTCCAGTTCCCAGATTGATGATCTTTTCCTTTATTGCTCCTCAATTACATTAGTTTACAAAGGGAGGAGTTATTTCTACTGCACCCTTGACTAATGAAGTACTATATTTTCTTCATGGAATGATTTAGTTACAAGAATTTCTAGTTCTTTCCATTATATTTAGAAGTTTGTTTTCAGCATTTAGTTACTTTTGCAGAAGCACTATATTACTAGCATTACTCTGACAAATGACTGCCTCAAACTGAGTACACTCCTTGAGATAACAATATGTACCTGTATTGATAACTAATATAGGGTAAATCGAGGTGAAAAATACCCTTTTTATTTCTCGACATTTTGGCGCTGTTGCTGGGGAGAGTGTAGCCATTTGTTTCTTTTCAGAGTAGTGTAAGTACCTGCTAGGAGAGAATTGGGTTTTAAAAATGGAAGGTAAGAACCTGCGTATGGAGCATGTAACAGCTCTGCTCCCCTGCCCGCTTTCCTGCAGATTTGTTATTGTTTTAGGTAGAAATCAACATTTGATTTGTGTGCATGACTAAGCAGAAAAAGCCTAAAAAGAATCCTAAACCACTACCCAAGCCTGATAAAGCTAAGGGGCCGGTGAGCCTTGGTCGATCGACCTTTATAGAGGAAATCCTCAGAAAAGCAGAATCTCAGCCTTCAGTAGGACCTAGAAAAGTTGCTTCTAGACAACCTACTAGTTCCCTTTAGGCCATAGGACTACCATCTGTAGCCTTTGCTAAGGTGCACAACCAAACTAAGGAGCAAGATCTTCAAGAAATTGACAATTCTAGCCCAAAATCATTACAAGAAGGGAACCTTAGTAATCTCCGTGAAGGGGTAGCAGAAACAGGGGAAACTGAAGAGCCAAGATCCCCTCTTGGAGTAATTTAGCCATTAAGCAACCCAGATAAGGGAAGTGTTGCAAAAATCATTCATAACAAAGTTGAAGAACCTCAAGAGATAAAATCCCCCTAGACATTAGGAACTCTCATCATCCCAGACAAAGGAAGTGTTATTAAGGCCATTCCTGTTAAGGCCATCCTTGCTCCGTTTAACCAACCTAAGAATACCCTCCTAGAAATCCCAGAAGGTTATTGGCACATATTTGACCAAATGGCCCAAAACTAGCCAAACACTCAAACCTCTACACTGCAATATCACATTGTAGATATTGCAGTGAATGCACCTATGAAGGCAATTCCTCTCCAACATATCCCTACATTTCATGGCCTATCATCAGAAGACCCATACGCATTTTTGTTTGAATTCGATGTGCTGTGCAGAAGATATGACTATACCACAGATCCCCAAAAACTGAAACTATTTCCCTCTACATTAAAGGAGTTTCTTTACGATGGTTTATGGGGTTGGATGGAGGCGTTATAAATGATTGGGAACAGATGAAAGGTTCTTTCCTGAAGAAATATTAGGATTATTGTAGATCTAGAGAATTAAAAGATGAAATATTTCAGATGGTAGCTAGACCTAATGAAACACTGGAAGAATATGTTGAATGTTTTCAGTACAATCTTCAAAGATCTCCTTATGCATCATTACCCTTACCTGACAATGTATTTAAAACAACATTAATTAAAGCTATGAAGGAATAATGGATTGAAACATTGAAGATTATGGGAAAAGGGGACATCTACCAAGAAAATTTTGCTAACATCATTGATTTATGTATTAGGAGCTCACGAGGAAGTATTAGGCTAAGACCAGTGGAACATGATAGGTTTACAAGGGACAACAAGATCTCTGGAGAAGGAGTAACTCGCGCGGAAATTGGAAATTTATTAGAAAATTTCAAAACTGATATATTAGAAACTCTGACAACGCAACTCAATATTATGCAAGCCAAATAGAAACAAGCAGAGGTAGAGAAAAATCTGGCAATATTCTGTCCTAGATGCAGAAAGAAACACAACCACAAAGAGTGCCATTAGATGCGGTTAATGTTTGCGCCATTTTTACAAAGTACCACTCTATAGAAAGCTGTCCCTCACTTCTTGGTTCGAAAGCAGTATACAAAGAAGTGGAAGAAGAACCAAAATAGGTGTACCTACTTAATCAACGCCGTCAATGGCAGCCACGACAATTAGGTATGTTCCTTGATCCAACTTCTTCTTTCCACCCTTCATAATATCATGCTCAACAATATAACACAATGTGGAAAAATCAACCTCCCTTCTCAAATTGTTCACAACAACCATTTCCTTCATCATCACAATGGCCGAATCAAGCAAGCCAATCTAATTGGCCAAATTTTCTTTACGCCCCACCATATTGGCAAAACAATGCGTACCCAACACAATGGTCCCCTCCCACTTTGCAGAGTCAAGCCTGGCAGACAAGCTGGCAAAGATCGATGAATCAGCCAGTAGGAACCATTTTTCTCCCTCAGCCTACACTGCGAGCACTACAACAAAATCCCTAGTCCAATTTAAGACCACAACTCCCAGCCCAACCTAACCCAAACCCAAATAATAGACTGGTCCAATCTGTTCAAATAATTGAAACACCAGAGCTAGGAACCGATCTAAGGGAGTGCAACGATCTTCAATTAAGGTCTGGGCGCATTATAGAAACTGAGGGAGATAAAACTATTCAAGTTGAAAATTAGTTACCTGTAGAACAACCATTACAAGAAGAAGTTGTGGCTAGAAAACATACTCACGATTAAGCAAGCACATCTTCTCCCCCATTCCCAGAATGATTAATTATACCATGACCTATAGAACATTCTGGCTTTGATATTCTTGGAGAACTTAAGAATTTGTACATAAAAATCCCACTCCTCCAAGCCATCCAAGATATCCCAATATATGCAAAAACCATCAAAGAACTATGTATGAAAAAACCAAGGAGGAGAATAACAAATAACCCAACAGTCTAAGTAGTTGGCACCTTACCTGACCTATTATCAGGTAGAGAAGCACCTGTCAAATATGAAGACCTGGGAAATCCAATAGTGACAGTAAAAATCAACGGACAAACCTTTTCAAATGCCTTAGTTGATTTAGGGGCTGCAATTAATATCTTAACAACCACCACTTGTCAAATTTTGGGCATTACATCAGTAGAACCAACCTCCACTTTATTAGAATTGGCCGACTTATAAGTGGTTAGGCAGGAAGGCACACTACATGATGTCATGCTATCCTTTGATTCTTGGGAATATCCTGCCGACTTTTTGATAATAAATCCCAAAAACCGAATTGATGGACATTCGTTAATTTTAGGCAGACCTTGGCTTGCAACTACTGATGCTTACATTGGTTGCCAACAAGGCAGTATGACCATAACTAGAGGGAGTAATATAAAAAATCTAGCCCTATACCCTCTAGCCCAGCCAATTGTAACAATAATAAAAACTAACAAATAGGCTATATCATACCTTACTGAAAATATTATATCCCCATTAACTATAGAAGATGCCCTCGATTTCAAAGATCAAACAAAGGATGATGTTATTAACAACTTTATTAACCAAGCTGAATCCAGACCTCACGTACAATGTCACATGAAAGAGGTAGAATTTTATAATGAATTAGAAGAAGATCCTCTCAAAGACACTCATGATCAGACAATACCTACTACGCCTGTTTCAAATAGCAAAACTGTGGAGATTGAGCCAAGAACAAGAAGAGAAGCTGATCCAACTACTGAGAAAATACAAGGAAGCATTTGCCTGGGATTATCTAGACATGAAGGGAATTGATCCCCAGTCATGTACACACCACATTTATATAGAAAGGGATGCAAGACCTGTTCGCCAACCCCAAAGAAGACTTAACCCTCATCTAAAAGGCATTGTGAAAGCTGAACTACAAAAACTTTTAGATGTAAACCTTATTTACCCTATCTCCGATAGCAAATGGGTCTCTCCACTTGTAGTGGTGCCAAAGAAGAATGGAAAGTGGAGGATTTGTGTAGATTACAAAGAATTAAATAAAGCAACCTAGAAAGACCACTTTCCCCTTCCATTCATTGACCAGGTATTAGATACATTAGCAGGAAAGAAATTCTTTTCTTTCTTGGATGGCTTCAGTGGATACAATCAGATTCAGATTGCCCTTGAAGACCAAGACAAAACTACTTTTACCTGTCCTTGGGGAAAATTTTCCTACAGAGTTTTACCCTTTGGCCTATGCAATGCCCCTACCACATTTCAAAGGGCTATCCTCAACATCTTTTTAGATTTAATAAATGAAGGGCTCGAGGTATAGATGGATGATTTCACACCATACGGAGATGATTTCGACCCAACACTAGACACATTGGAAAAGGTGCTACAATGATGTATCGCTACCAGGCTCTGCCTGAGTCATGAAAAATGCAATATGATGATGACTGAAGGACTCATCCTAGGTCATTATAACTCAGCAGATGGAATACAAGTAGATCCGGCCAAACTTCAAACAATTTTGTTAATACCTACTCCTACCACACAGACAAAGGTATGTAGTTTTCTTGGATTTTATGGTTATTATAGGAGATTTATAGAACATTTTTCTCAAATTGCCGCACCTCTATATGCACTAACAGAGAATGTTGACTTTGTTTGGTAAGATAAATGTGACCGTGCTTTTGAGGATCTTAAAAAGCTTGTGTCAACAACACCAATACTCAGAGGTCCAAATTGGGACCTGCCATTTCAAATTTCTTCAGGTGCTTCAGACACAGCTATTGGAGCAGTCTTTGGGCAGGAAGAAGACAAAAAACCATATGCAATTTATTATATTAGCAAGAATTTGTCTCTTGCTGAGTTGAACTATACTATTACTGAAAAAGAATTTTTAGCTGTAATACATGCTGTAAATAAATTTAGGCATTACATCAGTACATATCTTGTTGTTTTATATACAGATCACTCTGCCATTCAATATTTAGCAAATAAACCAATCACAAACGGTAGAGTAACAAGATGGCTGATTTTATTGTAGGAATTCAACATCACAATAAAAGACTGACTTGGAAAAGAAAATCCTATAGCTAACTTTCTCTCATGAATGCCAAAACCAGTGGATGCAATAGCAATCAAAGATCAATTTCCAGATGAACATTTGTTCGTTGTTACTATCAAAACACCCTGGTATACTGATGTTGCGAATTGTTTAGCAGTAGGAAAATTACCAAAACATCTGACTCCCAATGAACGAAAGTAGATTGTCCAGCGTAGTACTCAATTTTCTTGGATTGGGGGCTACCTATTTCATATAGGAGTAGATATGCACATCAGAAGATGCATCCGCGAAGATGAAATTTTTGACATTTTGAAAGCCTGTCACGACAGACCATGTGGTGGACATTTCGCAGATCAAAGAACTGGTCATAAAGTTCTGCAAACAAGGTATTATTGGCCCACAATCTTCAAGGATGCAAAGAAATTTGTTCAAGCCTGTGACAGTTGCCAAAGAGCAGGATGCCCTGGACAATCCAACGAAATTCCCTTGAACCTGCAGTTAGTCATTGAACCATTCGAGCATTGGGCTCTTGATTTTGTTGGTCTGATCAACCCATTATCAAATTAGAAAACATATATTTTGGTAGCAATGGAATATGTGACCAAATGGGTTGAAGTAGAGGCGCTGCCAAAAGCTATAGAGGATTCCATCATTCATTTCCTGTCCTAGATATTTGTGCGATATGGCCTCCCAAGAGACATAATCATGGATGGGGGACTGAAATTTGCTGGTAATAATATTCCTGGAACACTAAAAAACTATCATATTCAGCATAAAATTACCTCTCCATACCAACCATAGGAAAATGGCCAAGTAGAGAGCATGAACAAGGTAATAGAAGCAATAGAAACAAAAACCATTGCATCACACAGAGGCGATTGGGCTACAAGATTACCGGAAGCCTTGTGGGCATACAGAACAACGTGGAGAAGCACTACTGGTTATTCACCATATTAGCTAGTATTTGGAAAGGAGCCCATATTTCCAATAGAATTCAAAATACAGAAATTGAGAACAACACAAGAAGTTAGTCTAGATTTAAATGAGGCCCTGATTAATAGACTACAACGAATCAACGAGCTGGATGAACTCAAGCTCTTCACTCTTCAACACACCATGTTAATCCAATAATAGAGAGCCAAATGGCATGATGCCCTCATCAAAAAGAAAGTCTTCCGCAAAGGAGATTGGGCGGTCCTATACGATTCCAGGTTTCAGGATTTTCCGAGGAAACTCCAGACTCGCTGGCTGGGACCATACGAAATCCAGAACGTACATGATAATGGCACCATTAATTTAAGAACCATTGATGGATCTAGACATACCTTTAAGGCAAACGACCACCAAGTTCGATTGTACCGCAAACCACTTACTCGGGAATCCTTTTACTAGCAACTCCGGGAAGACTCCGACATGTAGATTCTGGTTGAGGAAGAGAACTTTTTCTCACCGTTGGTTCATTAAGTGTTTGATTGCTTTTAAATTTTGTACATAATTCTTTGGTTTTTTTTGTGTAAATTACTTTCTGCACAGATTTCTGCATTTCTAAAACTTTTGTGTTTTGCTATTCCTTTCGGATGGAACAACATTTTCATCGTTCTGCTATTCCTTTTCGAAGGAACAACATTTTTGCATTTTCTGTTCCTTTCGGAAGGAACAACATTTTCACCGCTTTGTTGTTCCTTTTCCATTGTAGACAACCTACTAGTTCCCTTCAGGCCATAGGACCACCATCTGTAGCCTTTGTTGAGGTGCACAACCAAACTAAGGAGCAATATTTTCAAGAAATTGACAATTTTATCCTAAAATCATTGCAAGAAGGGAACCTTAGTAATATCCATGAAGGGGGAGGAGAAACAGGGGAAACTGAAGAACCAAGATCTCCTCTTGGAGTAATTTAGCGATTAAGCAACCCAGACAAGGGAAGTGTTGCAAAAATCATTCATAACGAAGTTGAAGAACCTCAAGAGCTAAAATCCCCCTAGAAATTAGGAACTCTCATCATCCCAGACAAAGGAAGTGCTGTTAAGGCCATTCTTATTAAGGCCATCCTTGCTTCGTCTAACCAACCTAAGAATACCCTCCTAGAAATCCCAGAAGGTTATTGGCACATATTTGACCAAATGGCCCAGAACCAGCCAAACACTCAAACCTCCACACTGCAATATCCCATTGTAGATAATGCAGTCAATGCACCTATGAAGGCAATTCCTCTCCAGCATATCCCTACATTTCATGGCCTAACATCGGAAGACCCATATGCATTTTTGTTTGAATTCGATGTTCTGTGCAGAGGATATGACTATACCACAGATCCCCAAAAACTGAAACGATTTCCCTCTACATTAAAAGGAATTGCTTTACGATGGTTTATGGGGTTGGGTGGAGGAATTATAAATGACTGGGAACAGATGAAAGGTGCTTTCCTGAAGAAATATTAGGATTATTGTAGATCTAGAGAATTAAAAGATGAAATATTTCAGATGGTAGCTAGACCTAATGAAACACTGGAAGAATATGTTGAATATTTTCAGTATAATCTTCAAAGATCTCCTTATGCATCATTACCCTTACCTGACAATGTATTAAAAACAACATTAATTAAAGGTATGAAGGAATAATGGATTGAAACATTGAATATTATGGGAAAAGGGGACATCTACCAAGAAAATTTTGCTAACATCATTGATTTATGTATCAGGAGCTCACGAGGAAGTACAAGGCTAAGACCAGTGGAACATGATAGGTTTACAAGGGACAACAAGATCTCTGGAGAAGGAGTAACTTGCGCGGAAATTGGAAATTTATTAGAAAATTTCAAAACTGATATATTAGGAACTCTGACAACGCAACTCAATATTATGCAAGCCAAATAGAAACAAGCAGAGGCAGAGCAAAATCTGGCAATATTCTGTCCTAGATGCAGAAAGAAACACAACCACAAAGAGTGCCCATTAGATGCGGTTCAAGTTTGCGCCATTTGTACAAAATACCACTCTATAGAAAGTTGTCCCTCACTTCTTGGTTCGAAAGCAGTATACAAAGAAGTGGAAGAAGAACCAAAACCGGAGAACCTACTTAATCAGCGCCATCAATGGCAGCCACGACAATCAGGTATGTTCCCTGATCCAGCTTCTTCTTTCCAGGCTTCACAATATCATGCTCAACAATATAACACAATGTGGCAAAATCAACCTCCCTTCTCAAATTGGTCACAACAACCATTTCCTTCATCATCACCATGGCTGAATCAAGCAAGCCAATCTAATTGGCCAAATTTTCTTTACGCCCCACCATATTGGCAAAACAATGCGTACCCAGCACAATGGTCCCCTCCCACTTTGCAGAGTCAAGCCTGGCAGACAAACTGGAAAAGATTGATGAATCATCCAGTAGGAACCATTCTGCTCCCTTAGCCTACACTGCCAGCACTACAACAAAATCCCCAGTCAAATTTAAGACCACAACTCTCGGCACAACCTAACGCAAACCCAAATAATAGACTGGTCCAATCTATTCAAATAATTGAAACACCAGAGCTAGGAACCAATCTAAGGGAGTGCAACGATCTTCAATTAAGGTATGGGCGCATTATAGAAACTGAGGGAGATAAAACTGTTCATGTTGAAAATTAGTTACCTGTAGAACAACCATTACAAGAAGAAGTTGTGGCTAGAAAACAGACTCACGATTAAGAAACCACATCTTCTCCCCCATTCCCAGAACGATTAATTATACCATGACCTATAGAACATCCTGGCTTTGATATTCTAGGAGAACTTAAGAATTTGTACATAAAAATCCCACTCCTCCAAGCCATCTAAGATATCCCATTATATGCAAAAACCATCAAAGAACTATGTATGAAAAAACCAAGGAGGAGAATAACAAATAACCCAACAGTCTAAGTAGTTGGCACCTCATCTGACCTATTATCAGGTAGAGAAGCACCTGTCAAATATGAAGACCCGGGAAATCCAATAGTGACAGTACAAATCAATGGACAAACCTTTTCAAATGCCTTAGTTGATTTAGGGGCTGCAATTAATATCTTAACAACCACCACTTATCAAAAATTGGGCATTACATCAGTAGAACCAACCTCCACTTTATTAGAATTGGCCGAATTATAAGTGGTTAGGTAGGAAGGCACACTACATGATGTCATGCTATCCGTTGTTTCTTGAGAATATCCTACTGACTTTTTGATAATAAATCCCAAAAACCGACTTGATGGACATTCGTTAATTTTAGGCAGACCTTGGCTTGCAACTGCTGATGCTTACATTGGTTGCCAACATGGTAGTATGACCATAACTAGAGGAAGTAATATCAAGAATCTAGCCCTATACCCTCTAGCCCATCCAAGTGTAACAATAATAAAAACTAACAAATAGCCTATATCATACCTTACTGAAAATATTAGATCCCCATTAACTATAGAAGATGCCCTCGATTTCAAAGATCAAACAAAGGATGATGTTATTAACAACTTTATTAACCAGGCTGAATCTAGATCTCACGTACAATGTCACATGAAAGAGGTAGCATTTTATAATGAATTAGAAGAAGATCCTCTCAAAGACACTCATGATCAGACAATACCTACTACGTCTGTCTCAAATAGCAAAACTATGGAGATTGAGCCAAGAACAAGAAGAGAAGATGATCCAACTACTGCGAAAATACAAGGAAGCATTTGCATGGGATTATGCGGACATGAAGGGAATTGATCCCCAGTTATGTACACACCACATTTATATAGAAAAGGATGCAAGACCTGTTCGCCAACCCCAAAGAAGACTTAACCCTCATCTAAAAGACATTGTGAAAGCTGAACTACAAAAACTTTTAGATGTAAACTTTATTTATCCTATCTCCGATAGCAAATGGGTCTCTCCACTTGTAGTGGTGCCAAAGAAGAATGGAAAGTGGAGGATTTGTGTAGATTACAAAGAATTAAATAAAGCAACCTAGAAAGACCACTTTCCCCTTCCATTCATTGACTAGGTATTAGATACATTAGCAGGAAATAAATTCTTTTCTTTCTTGGATGGCTTCAGTGGATACAATTAGATTCAGATTGCCCTTGAAGACCAAGACAAAACTACTTTTACCTGTCCTTGGGGAACATTTGCCTACAGAGTTTTACCCTTTGGCCTATGCAATGCCCCTACCACATTTCAAAGGGCTATCCTCAACATCTTTTTAGATTTAATAAATGAAGGGCTCGAAGTATATATGGATGATTTCACACCATACGGAGATGATTTCGACCCAACACTAGACACATTAGCAAAGGTGCTACAATGATGTATCACTACCAGACTCTGCCTGAGTCATGAAAAATGCGATATGATGATGACTAAAGGACTCATCCTAGGTCATTATATCTCAGCGGATGGAATACAAGTAGATCCGGCCAAACTTCAAATAATTTTGTTAATACCTACTCCTACCACACAGACAAAGGTATGTAGTTTTCTTGGATTTTATGGTTATTATAGGAGATTTATAGAACATTTTTCTCACATTGCTCCACCTCTATATGCACTAACAGAGAATGTTGACTTTGTTTGGTAAGATAAATGTGACCATGCTTTTGAGGATCTGAAAAAGCTTGTGTCAACAACACCAATACTCAGAGGTCCAAATTGGGACCTGCCATTTCAAATTTCTTCAGGTGCTTCAGACACAGCTATTGGAGCAGTCCTTGGGCAGGAAGAAGACAAAAAACCATATGCAATTTATTATATTAGCAAGAATTTTTCTCTTGCTGAGTTGAACTATACTGTTACTGAAAAAGAATTCTTAGCTGTAATACATGCTGTAAATAAATTTAGGCATTACATCACTAGATATCCTGTTGTTTTATATACAGATCACTCTGCCATTCAATATTTAGCAAATAAACCAATCACAAATGGTAGAGTAACAATATGGCTGATTTTATTGTAGGAATTAAACATCACAATAAAAGACTGACTTGGGAAAGAAAATCCTATAGCTAACTTTCTCTCATGAATGCCAAAACCAGTGGATGTAATAGCAATCAAAGATCAATTTCCAGATGAACATTTGTTCCCTGGTACTACAAAACACCCTGGTATGCTGATGTTGCGAATTGTTTAGCAGTAGGCAAATTACCAAAACATCTGACTCCCAATGAACGAAGGTAGATTGTCTAGCGTAGTACTCGATTTTCTTGGATTGGGGGCTACCGATTTCATATAGGAGTAGATATGCACATCAGAAGATGCATCCACGAAGATGAAATTTTTGACATTTTGAAAGCCTGTCACGACAGACCATGTGGTGGACATTTCGCAGATCAAAGAACTGATCATAAAGTTCTGCAAACAGGGTATTATTGGCCCACAATCTTCAAGGATGCAAAGAAATTTGTTCAAGCCTGTGACAGTTGCCAAAGAGCAAGATGCCCTGGACAATCCAACGAAATTCCCCTGAACCCGCAGTTAGTCATTGAACCATTCGAGCTTTGGGCGCTTGATTTTGTTGGTCTGATCAACCCATTATCAAATTAGAAAACATATATTTTGGTAGCAATGGAATATGTGACCAAATGGGTTGAAGTAGAGGCGCTGCCAAAAGCTATAGAGGATTCCATCATTCATTTCCTGTCCTAGATATTTGTGCGATATGGCCTCCCAAGAGACATAATCACAGATGGGGGACTGCAATT
Organism: Pinus tabuliformis; assembly: GCA_031772625.1. Classification (NCBI taxonomy): domain Eukaryota; kingdom Viridiplantae; phylum Streptophyta; class Pinopsida; order Pinales; family Pinaceae; genus Pinus; species Pinus tabuliformis. The sequence goes on from CM062808.1 coordinate 471,579,296, forward strand.
TGCTGGTAATAAAATTCCTGGAACACTAAAAAACTATCATATTCAGCATAAAATTACCTCTCCATACCAACCACAGGCAAATGGCCAAGTAGAGAGCATGAACAAGGTAATAGAAGCAATAGTAACAAAAACCATTGCATCACACAGAGGCGATTGGGATACAAGATTACCGGAAGCCTTGTGGGCATACAGAACAACGTGGAGAAGCACTACTGGTTATTCACCATATTTGCTAGTATTTGGAAAGGAGCCCATCTTTCCAATAGAATTCAAAATACAGACATTGAGAACGGCACAAGAAGTCAGTCTAGATTTAAACAAGGCCCTGATTAATAGACTACAATGAATCAACAAGCTGGATGAACTCAGGCTCTTCACTCTTCAACACACCATTTTAATCCAATAATAGAGAGCCAAATGGCATGATGCCCTCATCAAAAAGAAAGTCTTCCGCAAAGGAGATTATGCGCTCCTATACGATTCCAGGTTTCAGGATTTTCCGGGGAAACTCCAGACTCATTGGCTGGGACCATACAAAATCCAGAATGTACATGATAATGGTACCATTAATTTAACCACAATTGATGGATCTAGACATACCTTTAAGGCAAACGGCCACCAAGTTCGATTGTACCACAAACCACTTACTCGGGAATCCTTCTACCAGCAACTCCGGGAAGACTCCGACATGTAGATTCTGGTTGAGGAAGAGAACTCTTCCTCACCGTTGGTTCATTAAGTGATTTGATTGCTTTTAAATTTTGTACATAATTCTTTTGTTTTTTTTGTGTAAATTACTTTCTGCATAGATTTCTGCATTTCTGCAACTTTTGCGTTTTGTTGTTCCTTTCAGATGGAACAACATTTTCACCATTCTGCTATTCATTTTCGAAGGAACAACATTTTTGCATTTTTCTGTTCCTTTTGGAAGGAACAACATTTTCACCGCTTTGATGTTCCTTTTTGACTCTATACTAGGGCAGTTCAGCATGCTGCTCCTTCATTCGATAGCCGAGGACAGCCTATCATATTGCAGGGGGCGCATGTGATCCCCATAATTTGCTGACATACGTGTCAGCTCATCATTCGGAAGAATTAATGACTCAGGAATAGCAATGCTTAACGGTATTTTGTTCCCCAATATGCATGGCTTGCTGTTCCGAAGCTATTTCTGTGTTTTGCTTTGCAAAAATTAGCAATAAGTTTGAAATTCGAATAGCTTGTTGTTCCGTCATCTTCTCTGTGTTTGCTAACAGTGAGCTAAAAATTTGAACAACCTGATGTTCCATTATCGTCCTTGTGTTTTTTACAGTGTGCTAAGATGGGAGGAAGATCAATTCGCAGTGAGCCACAGGTGTTGATGGTCTCTGATGCTGCACGAGAAATCCTAGCGAGGGCAGGATGGATAACTTATCTTAACCGTCTACAAAAATCCAATGAGACGGTGGCAATTGAGTTTCTATAGAACCTACATGAACATTATTCCATGGTGAGAGGGAGATAGATAGCAGTCACTGATGACATAATTGCAGAGGTTTCGGGAATTCCAGCCACTGGACCTATGTGGACTCTGAAAAAGGTGAGACTGCGAGATGCCATAAAAATATTCCAGGATGAAGGGCAGAACCTGACTGTAAAAGGGAAGGGAGTTCTACTGGCAACCTTGGGAGAACCGTGGGCAGAATTGGCGAGAATTATCCAGAGCTACATCACTTGTGATGGTAGGAAAGACATGGTAAGACCACGCCATCTTAAACTTTTAGTTGTGTTAAAGCAAAATTGCATTGTGAATTTGATTGTGTTTTTAAATTCTTTATTACATGATGTTGCCCGAAGTATGAAGAAATCTCGCCATTTAGAGTCAGTAGTAAGCCACCATGGGTTAATACGACTGATAGTCAGCCACAGTCTTGCCCAACAATAGAGCAGTTGGGAAGAACTGATCTTCGCAATAGATGGGGGACTGGCTTTGCCAGCCCCAAAACGAAAACATGTTGCTTGTACATCGAGCAGACCACTGAAACGAAGGAAATCTGTTAGATTGGCAAGGATCAGGGGAATGCTGAGAAATTTCCAGGAAGATAGTAGTCAGCCTGTGGAGATACATGATTCAGGAGATGAACAACCCCCACAATTGGAAGGTGGGGAGAATGAAAAAGAATTGGAGGAAAATGATGAAGGAGAACTAGAGGAGGAGACTGAGCAATCCAGTCAGGAAAAAGAGGGAGCAGAGCAACGCAGTGAAAGTCCACTGCAAAACCTGCTGCAAGAAAATGAATTGGCCCAGATTCTGGCCAATATGGGCGAATATGTCCAAGCTCATAGCCCACTTAACCCCCACACCGAAGAAGGACTGCAGGAGCACTCTGCCCATGATAAAAGTGCATCCAAGGAACTGTGTGATGAGGAGGAAGGAGAAGAGGACCACTCTTCTCATAACGAGAGCGTATCTAGGGAGAAGAGTGACGAGAATGAAGAAGGGGAACAATCTATTCCTAGTCAGAATACACCAGAAGAATTTCTCGATGAAGAAGGGGTAGAAGAAGAGGTTACCCAGGAAGTAGTAGAGAAAGCTAGGGTTTCTACCCCTGAACAACCTGATTAGCATAGCACTGAAGAAGCACCCCGAGAAGAAAATAAGGAAATTGGCCAAGATGAAGGCACAACACCTGAGGTAAAAATCCCAGGCCCTAGCAAACGAACGACCTTTCCTTCCAAGAAAATAGAGGAAATTAAAAGATTGCGAAAGGAACAACAGAGATTGCTTAACGTAATTAAGCAACTTCGACAACAGATAAGGGTTTTGAAAATGGGGAAGAAATCGAAAGGGACTACTGTGGCAAAGAATGCAACCGCCTAGGCAAAACCCCTTAAGAAAAAGATCAAGAGGACTCAAGTCCCACCTGCCATTCAAAACCAAAAGGAACAACATCTGATTGTTGCCCATGTCGAAGTACAATTGGATAACGTATCGGCCTGTGATAAAAATATCCAAGTAGATCTCCCACCTACAACTATTATGTTGAATAAGGACCCGAGGATAGTAACTCTGCGGAAAGATTTGGCACAAGCCCAACAAACAATAGAGAAACTTACAGAGCAGACTGTCCCTCGAGAAAAATATGAGAAATTACAACAGCAGCTGAAGAGCATTAATGCATCAGAAAGCCAGGCCTTTGAAGGATGGAAAAAGGTAGAAGAAAGAGTCAAAAAGGTAACCCATAGACTAGACATAGTCATCAAACAAATGGATAACTTATGTTCTTTATATACTGATGTTCTAGCATGTAGGGCACCTCCTAGGAACTATGCTCTGTTTTTAATGGAAAGATATTTACAATTGAAAATTAAAGCTGTCAAAGCAGGAGTACCTATAGAGATAAAAACCATTGATGACTTCATAAACTGTTGTAAGCATTACGAGGAGAAAGTTCAACAATTGTTATGTGAATTCTATTTTCACAATCTTGTATTAGATGGAGAAATAGAATAGAACCCTAGCCCTTTTGTGCGTGATGTCTGTCTGTAGGCATTCAATTCTTTTGGTGTTAATCAAATAAAGTGGCTTAAAGCCTACAATGTCTTTCAAAGACAGGAGAATGGATTAGATTTGTGGGTGAGAGGTGAACCTAGAGACCCACAACAATTATGGAATAAACATAGGAGCCTAATGAGAACTCAGGGAGTGATCGAGGCATTGGGACCTATTCATACAACAGTCATCCAGCAAGGGATAGAATATTTCTTTACCATCAAAGACCTTGCCATAGCAGCAGCCAAATTCTGATACCAGACTTCTAATCGGAACATCCAAAATTGAGAACCATTCAATTATGAGAACTTTAAGCTAGCTGCTGACCGCTTGGGTATCTATGGTGACCTCATTTTGAGAGAAGGCCCGTCTTGGTTAGGCTGTAGGTTCAGAAGTCCAATTATTTGGCACCCTGCACCAGGATATCAAGCCTTATATGAAATGCCTGAAGGTCAGACAGGACATTTTTTTGAATTCCTAGCTAGCCATCATGGTTGTAAACCACCTCATGAGATCCCTTCTCCAGCCTATTCCCTAACTGCCTTGCATATCAATTACAATGTTTTCATGAGGGCATGAAAAAGGATAAGCAGGGGGATGTGATGAGCACTAGAGAAAGTATGTAATTACCACTTATTTTGTCATATTTTCCTTAAATTCATAACTTCCTTGCATTATGAAATGAACATGTGGTGAAAGATTATGATAAAGTTTAGAAGATTTATGAGCAACATAAAATGACTAACAATTACCTTTTCCTATGCAAAAAAATAAGAAAACAGAAGATTGCTATTCCAAAGGAAAAGAAAAGACAAAATTACCTACTCTCCCTTTGATAGGGAATCGCATCCAAACGAGGCAATCCAAATTGGAGCGTTTAAGCCAGGAAAAGGAAGAGGAGATACCAAATCAGTGCAAGAGAACGAGAAGATCACTGAGAGATAACAATTGGAAAATCCCTCAGGATCCTTTCATCCTAAGCGATCACTACCTCAAAGGTTATCTGTATTGTTGTAGAGGTAAATCCTTTCTGCGGACAGAGACAATCCCTACTAGCCCAGACCGGGTCTAGCAACAATCACACAATGCTATCACGCAAGTTCCTAATTGCAAATAGAAAGTAGATGGTGAGAACCTACTTGGATTCCAACGCTAGTGTTCGTCGAAGAGATGTCGCCTTCGTTCCTTTGCTTTGGCTGGTCACGATCCCCACGATCTCCGTGATGGATACCTGCATATGCAAAGAACAACACGAAAACAAGCGTAAAATCTAGTAGATGCAATTATATATCGGTGAGAAAAGATATAACTCAACATCAAACATGAAACAATGAGAGTGGAACCATAATGATAGTCATCTATTATTAATAAATAACAGAGAAGAGTACAACCAAAGTTCTGACGTGAAATCCTTCTCAAGAGGGTCCGGCCAGCAAGTCTCTTAAGCATTCACCCTTAGAGGTAGATCTCCCAAGACAAACTCTCTCTCACACAAGTTTACACAAGAAAGAAACACTTCACAACCTTCCTTAAGCTCTCTAGCAATCCCACACTTGTCACACCAACTACCTATCAAATTCACACACTAGCAGCAGCACTCTAAGCACTATCAATTCCAAGCTATCCAAAACTAGTTGCTCATGGCAATGGTAGAGGCATAAATAGGAGAAGGAGTCTCCATGAATGGTGGGAGGATGAGCTTATCTCCAAGGAAGGTGGCTCAAATGACGAAACAGACATGCCAGAGAAGGGAGGGCGACATTTACAAGGCTAACAACCAGGTCTGGAGTCATCTGGAAGGTCGGCTGTTAGAAAAAACTCGCCCAAACTGGATCAGCGCGGGTCCATAACTGCACTGGAGCGCTGACATCGCAGCTGAATAACAGGGAAGGTCATGTCAGCGTGACCGGAAATGAATAGCAGATGCATTGGCTCATGAAATTTGACCAGTGCGGAAAACACGTGTGCTTCCGCGCTGGCAGCGCAGTCGGTCCGTTATGAAGTGCCCGTCAGCGCGATTATTTTAGCAACAGTCGTGATGATTGTAAAACTTTGGCAAAGTGGGTCATTTGGCAACATTAGAGAGCACGAGCATGATTAATTTGAACTCATGACACAATAGGAAGACTGACAGGGAGACAGTGACAAATTACTGTGTAACAGAGGATAGTAAAACTTTGGCAAAGTGGGTCATTTGGCAACATTAGAGAGCATGAGCATGATTAATTTGAACTCATGACACAGTAGGAAGACTGACAGGGAGACAGTGAAAAATTACTGTGTAACAGATGCCCCCTAAAGCATGAAGCCCGAGAGAGTGGGAGGGGTGAAATGCTTTACAAAACTCGCTGAACTGGAACACCACCAGGAAGAACCCGCACGTGTGTACAACGGATATCTCTGATAATCAATTACATGTAGTCCAGGCATGGGTGCAGCCATCCAAAATACATACGAAAGAGGTCTGTGGTATGGACGCAGCCACCCAGCTAAAGAGACCATGATGAGAATAAAGGTATGGTCACAGCCATCCATGAAGACTCAGGTATGGGCGCAACCATCCATCAATGAGTCATGTAATGATCATAACAATCCACAAAATCGCAACCTGGATTGCAACAGACAAAATCCAGGGTCTTGCGCTCCATCCCGACCCGAACAAAGTACAAGTTCAAGCATGTGAATACATGAGCTGAAGTCGAACATGCATGAACATCGTCTGATTACCAGTCAATGATGAAAACTGTTAACAGACGCGAGAGGTACCACCAATAATGACAATGGTCCTCAAGGTACTATAGGTACAATCCGCGGCGTGTGAATCAATGAGCTGGTGTCGAACACCCGCAGAATCATTCGATCGGAGGCCAATGATGAAAACCTCACGTCGAACACGAAGAACCTGCCATTAAGGCATGCAGGCTCTAAGGCACCTGAAGGGAGTCCCTAAGTCACCTTCCTGGATAATGAGCTGAAGTCGACAGGAAGTGACCTTGATCGAAGGTGGGCCATAATGCTTCCCACATCATCGACACGAGACAGAGAAAGATAAGATATTTTGTGTGAGGTATCAGAGGGAGGTTGTAACGCTGCAGAGGTCAACTTCTCTTGAACATATCGACGGCACGACAGTGGACTTGGCAGTATTTGACATCAAATGAGCAGAGGTCATGGTGACAAGGCAATGAGCAGATGAGAGGCCAAATAGGATAACCCAAACCCATGGAGGCTAGTGTAAAAGAAGATGAAAGATCCCCACCCAGACACGAATGCAGACTATTGCCATGTTCAAGAGTGACATACTGCCGACACGACAATAATTATGGATCCATCTTCCCCACCATTGTTGGCGAGTACCCCAGTTATTTTTAACAAGCTCGACGGGGATAGCATGTGCTTGTGAGCGTCATTTCGACGGAATCCGATGTCATTAAGTTTTAACGAGTCTGACAAAGGAAGAACTCGACGCCTTTTCCTGTTTAGAGAGTCTAAAAAGACAGCAGAAAAGAAAACTCCAGGGGGGTCCTTTTTCGTAAAGTTGTGTCTCTCGAGCCCGAAAAAGTATAAAACAATGCTCGAAAGAACCGCCCGACCAGTATGATCGAGGAGTACTTTTCGTAAGTAGTAACTTCGACCCGAAAAAGTAGAAAAGTGGTCAGAAGCACGTCGTTTTGGAGCCAGTAACGAGTTCGAAACAACAAACACCCGACAATATTTTTAGTTTAAACGGTCGAAAAAAGAGCTTTAAAAGCTACTGCCTCTCATTCCTTTTAACGAGCCGAGAGGGGAACTCCGCGATCTTTTCTTATTTCACATCGAAAAAGAGCCTAAAGACGACGTTGCGGGATCAAGTGTATATTAAACCGTCGTAATTCCACCGTCATGAGAATCTGCACAAGAAACACCGCACGCGTAAACCTGTTCGAGATAATACGGGCCACATGCATAAAAACATAGTAAAACTATACTGGCACCAAGCACATGGTAAAAACATCACAAAAAACCCATTTTTATGAAAAATAATAATTAATTATAATTTTTTTTACCATAAATAGGGGGGTAAAAAGAAGTTTTTACCATTGTTACCATTTTGAGCCGTGGAGGATGTTGTGGAGCTGCGAGGTTGATGAACCAAATTCCATCCCGTGCGGACATCAACCACCCTGCAATCTGTTCCAGGTAAGTTTAGGTAAATCTTCTCTGCGGACAGAGACGATCCCTACTAGCCCAGACCGGGTCTAGCAACAATCACACAATGCTATCACGCAAGTTCCTAATTGCAAATAGAAAGTAGATGGTGAGAACCTACTTGGATTCCAACGCTAGTGTTCGTCGAAGAGATGTCACCTTCGTTCCTTTGCTTTGGTCGGTCATGATCCCCACGATCTCCGTGGTGGATACCTGCATATGTAAAGAACAACACGAAAACAAGCGTAAAATCTAGTAGATGCAATTATATATCGGTCAGAAAAGATATAACTCAACATCAAACATGAAACAATGAGAGTGGAACCATAATGATAGTCATCTATTATTAATAAATAACAGAGAAGAGTACAACCAAAGTTCTGACGTCGAATCCTTCTCAAGAGGGTCCGGCCAGCAAGTCTCTTAAGCATTCACCCTTGGAGGTAGATCTCCCAAGACAAACTCTCTCTCACACAAGTTTACACAAGAAAGAAACACTTCACAACCTTCCTTAAGCTCTCTAGCAATCCCACACTTGTCACACCAACTACCTATCAAATTCACACACTAGCAGCAGCACTCTAAGCACTATCAATTCCAAGCTATCCAAAACTAGCTGCTCATGGCAATGGTAGAGGCATAAATAGGAGAAGGAGTCTCCATGAATGGTGGGAGGATGAGCTTATATCCAAGGAAGGTGGCTCAAATGACGAAACAGACATGCCAGAGAAGGGAGGGCAACATTTACAAGGCTAACAACCAGGTCTGGAGTCATCTAGAAGGCCGACTGTTAGAACAAACTCGCCCAAACTAGATCAGCGCGGGTCCATAACTGCACTGGAGCGCTGTCATCGTAGCTGAATAACAGGGAAGGTCATGTCAGCGCGACCGGACATGAATAGCAGATGCGCTGGCTCATGAAATTCGACCAGCGCGGAAAACATGTGTGCTTCCGCGCTGGCAGCGTAGTCGGTCCGTTATGAAGCGCCCGTTAGCGCGGTTATTTTAGCAACAGTCGCGATGATAGTAAAACTTTGGCAAAATGGGTCATTTGGCAACATTAGAGAGCACGAGCATGATTAATTTGAACTCATGACACAGTAGGAAGACTGACAGGGAGACAGTGACAAATTACTGTGTAACAGAGGATAGTAAAACTTTGGCAAAGTGGGTCATTTGGAAACATTAGAGAGCATGAGCATGATTAATTTGAACTCATGACACAGTAGGAAGACTGACAAGGAGACAGTGGCAAATTACTGTGTAACAGATGCCCCCTAAAGCATGAAGCCCGAGAGAGTGGGAGGGGTGAAATGCTTTACAAAACTCGCTGAACTGGAACACCACCAGGAAGAACCCGCACGTGTGTACAACGGATATCTTTGATAATCAATTACATGTAGTCGAGGCATGGGCGCAGCCATCCAAAAGACATACGAAAGAGGTCTGTGGTATGGACGCAGCCACCCAACTAAAGAGACCATGATGAGAATAAAGGTATGGTCACAGCCATCCATGAAGACTCAGGTATGGGCGCAGCCATCCATCAATGATTCATGTAATGATCATAAAAATCCACAAAATCGCAACCTGGATTGCAATAGACAAAATCCAGGGTCTTGCGCTCCATCCCGACCCGAACAAAGTACAATTTCAAGCATGCGAATACATGAGCTGAAGTCGAACATGCATGAACATCGTCTGATTACCAGTCAATGATGAAAACTGTTAACAGACGCGAGAGGTACCACCAATAATGACAATGGTCCTCAAGGTACTATAGGTACAATCCGCGGCGTGTGAATCAATGAGCTGGTGTCGAACACCCGCAGAATCATTCGATCGGAGGCCAATGATGAAAACCTCACGTCGAACACAAAGAACCTGCCATTGAGGCATGTAGGCTCTAAGGCACCTGAAGGGAGTCTCTAAGTCACCTTCCTGGATAATGAGCTGAAGTCGACAGGAAGTGACCTTGATCGAAGGTGGGCCATAATGCTTCCCACATCATCGACACGAGACAGAGAAGGATAAGATATTTTGTGTGAGGTATCAGAGGGAGGTTGTAATTCTGCAGAGGTCAACTTCTCTTGAACATATCGACGGCACGACAGTGGACTTGGCAGTATTTGACATCAAATGAGCAGAGGTCATGGTGACAAGGCAATGAGCAGATGAGAGGCCAAATAGGATAACCCAAACCCACGGAGGCTAGTGTAAAACAAGATGAGAGGTCCCCACCCAGACACGAATGCAGACTAGTGCCATGTTCAAGAGCGACATACTACCGACACGACAATAATTATGGATCCATTTTCCCCACCATTGTTGGCGAGTACCCCAGTTATTTTTAACAAGCTTGATGGGGATAGCATGTGCTTGTGAGCATCATTTCGACGGAGTCCGATGTCATTAAGTTTTAACGAGTCTGACAAAGGAAAAACTCGGCGTCTTTTCCTGTTTAGAGAGTTTGAAAAGACAGCAGAAAAGAAAACTCCAGGGGGGTCCTTTTTCGTAAAGTTGTGTCTCCCGAGCCCGAAAAAGTATAAAACAATGCTCGAAAGAACCGCCCGACTAGTATGATCGAGGAATACTTTTCGTAAGTAGTGACTTCGACCCGAAAAAGTAAAAAAACGGTCGGAAGCACGTCATTTTGGAGCCAATAATGAGTTCGAAACGAAAAAAACCCGGCAATCTTTTTGAGTTTAAACGGTCGAAAAAAGAGCTTTAAAGGCGACCACCTCTCATTTTTTTAACGAGTCGAGAGGGGGACTCGGCAATCTTTTCGTCTTTAAACGGTCAGAAAAGAGCTGAAAGCAGACCTCCATTTTTATTCTCTTTAACGAGTCCAAAAGGGAAAAATATTCGGCAATCTTTTCACATTTTACGAGTCAGAAAAGAGCTTAAAGGTGACTCGTCCTAGAGGAATGAGTGGTATAAAAGTTAGCAACTGGTTCCGGAAATGGTGGAACTGCTCAAAACATGTAATAGTCAAGAGGTTGGCTAATAAAACCACTCATCGCTGCGGTTCCTCAGGAAAGAATAAACAACCAAGTGAGAGCATATGATCGGCCAAAGAGATGGTAGCAATGGAATGAAACAACCAAGGCTCATCTAGCAGAATTCAGTGGATAAAAGTGGCAATCACGAGATGTAAATCGGGTATGGGTTCATTTTTGCACAAGCTTGAACCATGGAGAACTTTGCTTGGATTATGTTTCATGTTTACACAAGCTTGAAATGAAAAACTATGCTTGTTATGAGTTCGCATGCCCCCAACATAATAACGCAAATCGAGGTACATGCCCCCCAAGCTTCATTGCATTCAACAAAGTGGATGGAATGAAGGTTCACTCTCGAGATCGAGGAAAGACTCGACTTGTATTTTACGAGATCTTAATCAAAAGACTCGATTTGGAAAGGAATTTGTTTCATTTTTTAATGAGGTTGACATAGTAAAAGAACTATCCTCATAACCCTTGTTTCATTTTTTAACGAGCTTGACACAAGATCAGGAACTATGCTCCAACCAGACCTAGTTTCATTTTTTAAGGAGCTTGACACAGGAAAATAACTATGCTCCACCAAACCTTCATCATAATGAATAGAAAGTTGGGGCTTCCAAGATTGCCACTCCTGGTGGAAGGGAAACATCTTGGAAGTCAGGGCCCAATGCCCCCAGGACACTATGCACGATGGCGGCATCACTGGATCCAGGCATGGGATAGGTGGCCACGTAGTTGATCTGTGGTGGGGTAGATGCAACTGGTGGATGAAAACTAGGAGGGGACGACAACGGTGTAGGAGGCATCGGGGGACTAACGAATGACACTTGATCAATAGTCACAATTCTTCCATCGTGCGGAAAGAAAACCACACGGAAAAGCGAAGAAACGAGGGCCCCCATCGCGTAAACATAGTCGCAACCAAGGAGAAGACTAAAGTCTAAAACACCTTGGGTAACCAAGACGTCTATATAGACGGTTTTGCCTCCCAAAGTAATAGGGAACTTTGGGAGAACTCCTAGAGATGGACAGGCTCCTTCGTCGAAGGCCAACAGATTCTGAGTGACGGGCCCAAGCTGCGGGGAACCTAAAGCTTGCCAAGTAGTGTACAGCATAAGACTGACAAACGCCCCTTCATCCAAAACAGTGCCAGGTACTGCCTTAGCACAGGCATATACTGTGATCTGGAAAGGCATATGGGATGGAAGGCGACCGGAAATCAGGCGATTCCAATCAAAGGAAGCGACCAGACTACTTGGTGGGGGAATCGTATGCTTGCCCCCACGTGCTAAAGGAACCGAAGGAGAACCTTCGGGAGCAGCTGGGTTAAGAGAGTCATTTCGGGACTCAGGAGAATCTGAAGAGACGAGAAGAACATGGGCGTGATTCTCTTCTGAAACAGAGTGAGCGAGTGGCGGACTCGAGTCAACACTCTTTCCGACCAATGGTTGGTCTGGAATAGGCTGGGGATAGCCGGGTTCAGGAAGAGGGGCCTGGACAAGAGAAGAATTTGAAGCAATCTCTTTGTCAGCAGGGGAATGAGCTGCAGTTGCAGAGAGACGTCGATATCCAATGGGTAGTTGGGGTAAAGGAGCTGTAAGACTTGCCAAAACACCGGAGGCTTTATCCATGAGTGGACAAAGGTGAAGGGGATGATTGCCTTCACAAAGTCTACAGGGGATCCGAATCTTCCCTTTTCCCTTACCATTCCCAACTGATAAGGTAGCATCGCCGTGAGCTTCAGAGGATGATGAGGGGCGGGCCGGATCGCGAGACCATACTTCTAGTACCCTGGGAATGCCAAGACAATTGCGAAGAAGATGGTCCTCCTTGCATAATCGACAAGGGAACTTGACCTTCCGCAGAGGAGCAGAAGTTGGCCCGACTTCAGGTGTACTCAGAGTAAGAGCTGTACTTCTAGCCTCTCCCTTGGGAGCCTTCTTCTTCTTCTTCTTAGCCACTGGGTTACTCGAATCGAGAATTTCACCAGGCGAAGTAGAAGATGAGGACATAGAAGTAGGCGTAGAAGGGGAGAGGTCCACCTTAGAATCAACATGATGTTGTTTAGGTGGAGGGACTGATGGATCAGTAGGTGAGATGGCAGGGACCAAAGAGGTTGAGAACAACCAAACCGGCAACCCAACAGTTAACCCTGGGAGGGACAACGTTGCCATATAAGGAGCACCAACATTTCCAAAAGGAGGGAAATGACCAGGATTCCCATCAGAGGGGATGCCTGGGCCGGTAGACTCGGGGAAGGTTGCCATCACAAACGAGAAAGAAACCTACTCAAACTAACGCAAACAAGATCTAACCGGGTAATGTTAATCGCGGCCAAATAAATTTTAAGACGCAAGGACACAACTTGACCTTTTCATGTTTTAAGAGTCGAGAAAAGGACAAAAAGGTGACTCTAGTCGCCTTCGAATGTTTTGTGAGCCCGAAGTGACAAACTGCTCAAGTGAGCCTTTTCTTTTAAGGAGTCCGAAAAGGATCAAAATTGACTACTCTGGAGAGACTAGGCAAAGGGTTTACCAAACAAATCCGTAAAACTGCATATACACCTTGGCAGTCATATGAAAACCAAGGACTTCCTGTACGGCAGTCAATCTTCCCGAATGCTGTGTTCAGTGCGTTACGGCTTGTAAGGCGGCAGACACAGCTTCCTGTGGATAAAGGATGATAACCTAGTGGGGTCTCCCCTATATACGCGACGGTACGTGGGAGCTCAAATCCGTGCTAGAGCACTATCGAGTCACAAAAGGAGGAATCACCCAACCGTAGTGTGAAACAACAGTGACTAGGTTTAACGACGCCGGAGCACGTCTCTAGCCTAGACCTCTAAATAGTGAGCGTTATGTTCCAATGCGTTTTTAAGTTCATTCAGTTCATTTTATGGTTGATCTTTGATTAGGTTTCGATTTCCAGGTCCTACCGTATGTAATCTCTCGCAATTCCCTAAATGCAAGCTATAATGAATGAAGTATCCTTTTCTTCGATGAACACCTACCTATGGGAGGGTAGAAATATCATTCCCAAACCAAGACAAGCGAATGCAAACACTAAGAAACACAATGCATCAATACACTAATCTCACGATGCATCGATACTACTAATGAAAGATTTAAATTTTTCTTTTCAATTTCTCAAACATGAAAATTCATAATGCAAATGCACTTTCACTTTCGTATGCTAAATGAATGCAATTTTTTTTCGTGAATTCAAGAAGACAAACAAGCAAGTGTGAACTGATCGATCCAAACAATTGTGATCTATGCTTGGTAGTGAAGAAATCGAATCAACATAAAAAATTGGTTCAATAATCGACACTAAAAATCAACCAGCAACAAGCACTGAAAAAGCCTCAAGCAAATCAATAAGAGGGTTGTGGATGAACCTTGAATAGACAAGTAACCCAAGCAAATGGTTTCTCGATGAAACTTCTAAAGGGCTAGGTCACATGGTCTAAAAAACACAAGACTCACTCGAATGAAATCAAAGAGAGAGTGCCCCTAACCAAAAGTAATCAAAACAAGCTAATGAGGGACAAGAAACAACAGGGGATAAGAAAGATTGATGAATTCAGGAGATAAAGTTATAAAAACAACTTTTCAGGAATCAGCGCAAGTTACACACTGAGAACCCGAGATGATCACAAAGTTTACACAGACAGCCCGAGATGTCAGCGCAATTTTTACACAGACAACCCGCGCTGGTCGCGGAAAAACACCTATTTTCCGCGATGATGCGATTTCAGGAGTCGTCGCGGGAATTAAGCTAGCAACCCAAGATCATCGCGGGTAAAAAGCTACCAAGTGGCGCTGACATCGCGACTGTACACGTCTTTTCCGCGATGATCTGATTTCCAGGATCGTCGCGACTGTTAGGCGTAATTACGCGATGCACAGGATGTTGCAAAAGGGTGAGCGCGATGACAGCGCGACTGTTAAAATTAAATCCGCGATGGAGCTCAAAAATAGTGACAGGCAAATCAAAACTCCCAAATCAAAACAGCCAATCTTTCAATCAAACAGGGGCATTTCCCAGATCAACCCAGGAAACGCAAAAGACTGATAATTAATCCCCAAAACTTCAAAAGAGACCAAAACAAAAACTCAAGGCAAGAATGAACAAAAAGGGACAAAGGCCAGCTCCCCAGTGGAGTCGCCAAATTGTTGTAGAGGTAAATCCTCTCTGCGGACAGAGACGATCCCTACTAGCCCAGACCGGGTCTAGCAACAATCACACAATGCTATCACGCAAGTTCCTAATTGCAAATAGAAAGTAGATGGTGAGGACCTACTTGGATTCCAACATTAGTGTTCGTCGAAGAGATGTCGCCTTCGTTCCTTTTCTTTGGCCGGTCACGATCCCCACGATCTCCATGATGGATACCTGCATATGCAAAGAACAACACGAAAACAAGCGTAAAATCTAGTAGATGCAATTATATATCAGTCAAAAAAGATATAACTCAACATCAAACATGAAACAATGAGAGTGGAACCATAATGATAGTCATCTATTATTAATAAATAACAGAGAAGAGTACAACCAAAGTTTTGACGTCGAATCCTTCTCAAGAGGGTCCGGCCAACAAGTCTCTTAAGCATTCACCCTTGGAGGTAGATCTCCCAAGACAAACTCTCTCTCACACAAGTTTACACAATAAAGAAACACTTCACAACCTTCCTTAAGCTCTCTAGAAATCCCACACTTGTCACACCAACTACCTATCAAATTCATACACTAGCAGCAGCACTCTAAGCACTATCAATTCCAAGCTATCCAAAACTAGCTGCTCATGGCAATGGTAGAGGCATAAATAGGAGAAGGAGTCTCCATGAATGGTGGGAGGATGAGCTTATCTCCAAGGAAGGTGGCTCAAATGAGGAACAGACATGCCAGAGAAGGGAGGGCGACATTTACAAGGCTAACAACCAGGTCTGGAGTCATCTGGAAGGCTGGCTGTTAGAACAAACTCGCCCAAACTGGATCAGCGCGGGTCCATAACTACACTGGAGCGCTGACATCGTAGCTGAATAACAGGGAAGGTCATGTCAGCGCGACTGGACATGAATAGCAGATGCGCTAGCTCATGAAATTCGACTAGCGCAGAAAACACGTGTGCTTCCGCGCTGGCAATGCAGTCGGTCCGTTATGAAGCGCCCGTCAGCACGGTTATTTTAGCAACAGTCGCGATGATAGTAAAACTTTGGCAAAGTGGGTCATTTGGCAACATTAGAGAGCACAAGCATGATTAATTTGAACTCATGACATAGTAGGAAGACTGATAGGGAGACAGTGACAAATTACTGTGTAACAGAGGATAGTAAAACTTTGGCAAAGTGGGTCATTTGGAAACATTAGAGAGCATGAGCATGATTAAATTGAACTCATGACACAGTAGGAAGACTGACAGGGAGACAATGACAAATTACTGTGTAACATGTATCATTGATCTTTATGCTTGGCTGCTATAAGAAGGGACAACGTTGCTAGCCCAACGGACAGACTATTGTTGTTTTTATGAAATTCACTTTTGTAACTGAAACTTTGATCATCGATTCTCTTTAAAAGAGTAGTTATTGTAACTCTGTTTTGATGTTTAATATATGAATTTCATTGTCATTTCGTCTTTGATTCTAGAGTAATCATAAGCAGTGCGTCCCTGGAGGCTAAGGGCCCGACCCTGGTGGATCACTTGCTTCCTATACCATTATTTTCTGATTCTAAGTCACGTGTGGTTTGATCTCTCTTATTCGCTTTGTTTAGTAACTTGTTGTTCCTTATTATTTCATGCATTGGCTCTATTATATTTCATTCATATTTGAATAGTAAGGTTGTCTTCAGCAACTGGAATGTTATGTTGTTCATTCTGAATTTATATTGCATTTCTGTTCCTTTACAGATTGATACTATTGTATAACATTGCTATTCCTTCCAGATTGCCATTGTTGTTCGATTACAGAGTAACAGTGTTGTGTATTTATAAATTGGTATTATTGTGTATTTATCTACGATTTACTTCCAAACGTGATTGCTGTTCATTTGGGATTGCTGTTCCACCGTGACTGCAATTGCTGTTTCTTCATAACCGTGATTAATCATTGTCATGCCGAGACTCGGATTACTGTTTCTTTTGATATAGATGTGTTGTGTGCTATGATTGGTTTAGTTGCTGTGCATTTACATTTGATTCAAGTTGCTATTAAATATTTCATAACTTCCTTTAGTTTGCTGTCCCATTTCTGTTCACTGTTTAATTCATTTCTGAGATAAATATTGTTGATTAATTTTGGTAGATTGCAATTACTACTTCATTCATTTTTGTAGATTAAAGGTTTGCTGAATAGATTAGTCGCTGCTCCTTTTCCTGTTATTCGAATCATCATTACTTTGGTGTGAACAGAACGATCTGAAACTGTAGTGAACATTGACTATTGTTGTCTAGTTCCTAGATTGATGATCTTTTCCTTTATTGCTTCTCAATTACATCAGTTTACAAAGGGAGGAGTTATTATTACTGCACCCTTGACTGATGAAGTACTGTAGTTTCTTCATGGAATGATTTAGTTACAAGCATTTCTAGTTCTTGCCATTATATTTAGAAGTTTGTTTTCAGCATTTAGTTACTTTTGCAGAAGCACTATACTACTAGCATTACTCTGACAAATGACTGCCTCAAACTGAGTACACTCCTTGAGATAACAAATTGTACTTGGATTGATAATTAATGTAGGGTAAATAGAGGTGAAAAAGACCCTTTTTACTGCTCGACAGTATGGACGCAACCATCTGAATAGAAGGGATCATGCGCATGGATCCACGGTATGGACGCAACCATCCGAATAGAAAGGATCATATATATGGACCCACGGTATGGTCGTAGCTATCCTTATAGAAGGGATCATGTGTACAATCATGAATAACTCATAGCTCCATGTAGCCTAGATTTTATGAGAGGAAATCCAACATCTTACGCTTCGTATTGACCCGATGAATGTATGAAATATAGCATGTGAATAGATGTGTCGAAGTCAAACATGATAGAAAACCACCTGGTTACCGGTTAATGATGTAAACCATTAACATGAATGAGAGGAACTACCAGTAATGATAATGGCTCTCAAGGTACAATCAGCACAATCCATGAGTGTGAATAATGAAACTGAAGTCAAACACTTATAGAATCATTCGATTGAAGGCTAATGATGTAAACCTATTGTCGAATGCAAAGAACTTTCCATTGAGGTATGCAAGCTCCAAGGTACTAGAAGGGAGTTTCTGAATCGTCTTTCTAGGTAATGAGCTAAATTCGACAGGAAGTGATCCATCGAAGGAGGGCCATAATGTATCCCACATCATTTACATGAAACAAATGAGATAATGGAGTAAGTTAGTTGGATTCATGATCGTGGTAGAAAATCAAATAGAGTATAAGCCGTAAATAACTGTAGATAGGACTTTTCTTGAACATATCAGTGACACGATTCTGGAGTTTTCCAACATTTGACTCAACATAGGATCAGAGGTCATAATGATGAAGCAATATAATCAGATGAGAGGAAAAATGGATTTCCCAAACCTAGGAAGGCAAGTGAGTAAGTGAAGATGTCCCAAACCTGACACGAGCAACATATGAGTGTCATGTTCAAGAGTGACATGCTTCCTTTAGAAAAATACAAAATCTGCTCACTTTCATTTCCCCCCCACCATTTCTAGTGAGCAACCCATTATTTTTAATCACAAGCTTGAAGGGGATAGCATATGCTTCCCATATAAGTTCATCCTTCAGATGAATCCATCCTAGTAAGTTTAACGAGTCCTAGGATGGAGACACTCGGTCTCGTTAATGTGACAAGTCATGCATCATTTAAGTTTTACGAGTTTTATGGAGGTGAAACTGGACATCTTTTTCATGTTTAGAGAGTTTGAAAAAGAGTCGAAAAAGAAAGATCCAAAAGTCCCTTTTTGTAAATAGTCCCTTGAATCTAAAAAGGTATAAAACGATATCCAAGAGAACCTCTTAGCGATGTTTGACTAAGTTATTCCTTTTTCATACAATAGTCTATCTTAGTTCGGAAAAGGGTTAAACTTATACCGAGTAGACGTCTTTTCATTTACTTTTACGAATTCGAAAAAGACAAGTGCTTGACAATATTTTCATATTTTGAGAGTAAAAAAAGAGCTAAAAGATGACTCCTCCTTCAGGAACATCTGCGATGAGTGGTCTTATTAGCCAGCCTCTTGACCTTTACATGTTTTGTGAAATTCCATCATCATTAGAACAGAGGTGTGATATCTGCTTGATGAGCCTCGTCTATAGTTTTTACTGCTTATACATTGATTTGACCCTCTTTGCAATAATCCTGAACCACTCCTATCATTTTGAGATATCCTATGTTTCGTTTCAATGATGTGGGAAACATTATGAGCCTCCTTTGATGGATCCTTTCCTATCGACTTTAGCTCATTATCCAGAAAGATTATTTATAATAACCCTTTCAGTACCTTGGAGCTTGTATGCCTCAATGGCCAGTTCTTCACATTTGACAATAGGTTCACATCATTGGACTTCGATTGAATGATTCTACAGGTGTTCGACTTCAGCTTCATTATTCACACACATCGATTGTGTTGATTGTACCTTGAGAGCCATTGTCACTATTGGTGGTTTCTATCGTGCCTATAAATGGTCACATCATTGACCGGTAACCATGTGGTTTCCACCATGTTCTACTTCAACACATCTATTCGCATGGTTAGATTTGTACTTTGGTCGAGATTGAGATTAAGACCTTGGATTTCATCTGTTAAAATCTAGGTTGTGTGGCGTTATTGAGTATTCATGATTGTATACATATGATCCTTTCTAATCGGATGGTTGCATCCATGTTGTGGATCCATACATATGATCCTTTCTAGTCGAATGGTTGCGATCATACCATGGATCCATGAACATGATCCCTTCTATTCGGATGGCTGCATCCATATCGTGGATTCATGTATTATTGGATGCCTATTCATGTATCATTAGGCATGTTTCTATCATAGATGTTAGATATGTTTATGTATATGTATATGCTTCATTTGGAGGTCTCTTGACAATGTTGTTCCAATCCTTGCCTTGACATGTAAAGCATTTCAGCCATTACTCTCTGTTCTTCCTTCATGCTTTAGGGGGCATCTGTTACACAGTATTTTGTCACACCTCCTATTCACTTCTTGTTATGTATCTCGAAGTGCCAAAATGTTGACAACTGTGAAGCATATCCATCATGATACACAAAAAAAACATCCCTGAAGAACTAAAGGAAAACTACCCTGAGTCACTTTTGAAGAAGGTTGACTAAAACCCTAAGTTTTAGGACTAACGAATTTTTCTCCACTTCTTGCTTGTGCTGATGGCAGATTGCAGTTCTTTGACCTAGCACTGCCAGTGTTGGTTTTGATATGAAAACCCACGCTAAACCTCTTTTTGTAGGTTTTCCTAAAATGGGAGAGAAGCTTCGTATGCTAGAAACTTCAAGAAACAACGAGCTGGATATTGTTGGTTGTTGATATGGTCAAGCTTTCCCATTTGGAGCTCTTGATCCTACCTTTATGGGCCTTCCTGTTAAGATGTGTACCTTACTCATTCTTTTGTAGATCCCTAACTCCCTCTCCCTTCTTATAAATCAAATCCCTTCCATCCCCAAATGGTTAATCATTGATTGCTACATTACTATACTAAGATTATGCCCAAATGATATACATTCTAACTTGGAGAAGGAGTACTTGAGGAGTCTTGGCTTGGACCTAGACATCCACCAAAAGGAGGTATCCAACATCAATTCATAGGTTGTATGCTTCCCTTTTTTAGTTTATTAATACATACATATGATGTTCACTTTCCATAAGTGTGTAAATGTTTATGCGTTTAGCTTAATACTCCTTGATCTATTAAGTAGTTTATGTTTGATATATGTCATGCCTGCTTTTGTATCTTGTATTGTACTTTGATCCTTCTTACAGGTACTTGGACATAAGAAGAAAAACAAGGAGCGGGCCTAGAAGCAAAAGGATCAAAGTCATCTTTAAAGGATTGAGTAATTAGTATCAGAGCGAGGTAGGTCTCACTCACTCTCTCTCTCTCTGCGTTTTAAACATAAGCTAGGAAAGCCTTCATTAGATTCTTTAGTTTGTTGATAGATCCAGGCATTGGGCTAAAGTGATCACCTCTGTCCACAGAGGGGATTTACCTTCAAAACAAAATGGCGACTCCAAATTTAAGAAAAACCATTCAACATGGATGATTTCACAAGAAATGTTTTGCCCTGACACCAACGTGACTATTTATGAATTTTCTCGTGTTTCCAGCACACTGGCCTAGTTGACCACATGGTGATCAATGTGGGTTCGATGGGTAAAACCTGCATTGATTTCCCTTGACATAAATTTTTTGCAACTCCTCTTTGCACCCTAATATATAGATGAAAATGCATGAAATGAGAACCATAATGAAGAGAAGGGACATGTCTCTTACCTGTAGAAAACGGCTTGGCGAATGGTGTCTAGGATTGATCATCCTCCTTGCCTGAAAATCGAGGTACAATGAGGTGAAATGCTCTCAGATTTTCAAATTGGTAAAATGGTAAAAATTATTTACTTTTTGGGCCTTTTATAAGTTTTAAATAATGGTTTTTACCAAATTTTCCGTCATTTTTTAATATTTTTCCTCAAAATTGGTAATGGAATTTCCTTGTGCAGTGACAGGTCATGCATACTTCATGATGGTGATTTATTTTGACTGATTCAACTAGTTTTATTTTATCACTTTTTCAGACTCATAAAAAATAAACAAAAAAGCAATCCCCAGTGGAGTTGCCATTTCATTGTGAAGGTAAATCCCCTCTATGAACAGAGGCAATCTCTCTAGCCTAATGAGTGGGTCTAGCAACAAACTAAACAATCTAATGAAGACTTTCCTAGATTAATATTTAAAATGCAGAGAGAGAGAGGGAGACCTACCTCACTCTAATGCTAATAGCTCAATCCTTTGGAGATGAATTCAATCCTTTCACTTCTAGTCTCGCTCCTTTCTTTGATTCTTACGTCTGAGTGTCTAGAAGAAGGATCAAAGGAAAATACAAGATACAATAGCATGCATGACATATATCAAGCATAAACTACTTAACAGATCAAGGAGTATTAAGCTAAACGCATAAACATTTACACATTTATGGAAAGTGAACATCAGATGTATGTATTAATAAACTAAAAAAGGGAAGCATACAACCTATGCCTTGATGTTGGAGACCTCCTTTTGGTGGATGTCCAAGTCCAAGCCAAGACTCCTCAAGCACTCCTTCTCCAATTTAGAATGGGCAACATTTGGGAATAATATCAGTATAAGAATGCAACAATCAATGACCAACCATTTGGGGATGCAAGGGAGTTGATTTATAGGCAGGGAGAGGGAGTTAGGGATCCAAAAAAGAGGGAGGAAGGTCCACATCTCAAGGGGAAGGCCCATAAAGGTAGGATCAAGAGCTCCAAATGGGAGAGCTCGACCATATATGCAACCAACAACATCCAAATCATTGTTTCTCAAATTTTCTAGTATACCGAGCTTCTCCCCCATTTTGCGAAAACCTGCCAGAAGAGGTTCAATGCAGGTTTCCATATCAAAACCCATGCTGGCAGTACTGGGTTAAAGAACTACAACCTGCCATTAACACAGGTAGGTAGTGGAGCAAAATGCACTGGTCCTAAATCTTAGGGTTTCATTCAACTTTATTCACAATCGATTCAGGGCAATTTTCCTTTAGTTATTTAAGGATGTTTTTTTCTATGTATTGTTATAACCCTAAAATCTTTGTCTCTAAGCTTTGGAAAGTTGCCTTGTTTCTAGTCATAGTCTTATAATTTTTGAGTCATTTCATCACAATTAGTGTCATTCTCATTTACAAGCCCTTCTTCTAGTCATGGTGTTAAAGGGTCTCTAGGTCATTTCGTGCTTTAAGGGTTAGGTCATAAGGTTAGAAGTTTTTTAAGATCATATCTCTTTTCCAAATAATGTTTGACAGCCTCATTCCATGTTTTAGAAGTCTTACCAGGTGTTTATAAGTCATATCTCACATCATTTTGGAGAAATTTTGAAAGTAGCTACGAAATCACTGAACTAGGAGTTTTCGTAGCGCGCTACGAAACCCCTGTAGCAGCCTGTTTTAGCAGAAAAACTGTTTTTACTAGTTAACTTACAAAAGATTTCCTGAGCAGCAGAGAACTTAATTTTGCAAAATGAAAGAGGCTTTTCTTCCTAACATGCTGCACTACATAAACCTCTTTCAGTTTCTTCAATTCCATTCTGAGGTGGGAGAAATTTATGGTTAAACTTGCGCTACGAAACTGCTGAAAGTCAAGCTTTGTCTTTTGGTTTTAGCAGTCTTTTTCAAGATCCGTTTCTGGTTACAAGAAGATGTATTTTGGACTTCTGAGGGAGTTTTCTCTTCATAAAATCTCCATATACAATAACCTATCTCACTTTATTCATAAGTGTTTTCAGTTGGGAGATACTAAGCTTTCATTGAGACCCTACTTTCAGAAAACGGATTTTTCCTGTTTGCCACGTGTTTTTCAAGGACAGTTTCTGGACAGCTGGAGAAATTTTTTAAAAAACCAGGAGAGGTTTTTGTTCTGGACAACATGGGCTACAAAAACCTCCTTCAGTTTCGTAAAATGTGTCATCGATGAAGAGATAAAGGCTCTGTCCCACGTGCCCATTTTCAAGGATCTAAACCTAAAAACAGGGAAACATGTTCCCTAATTTCTAGGGTTTGTCTTCAGCAGTCAGATGACCACGTGGGAGGCTTCATCAAATTCGACTTCTTGAGGTTGAAAGTTGTCAAATAATGCTTTAAATGCTTAGATAAGGTTGTTGAATCATGATAAGGAGTTACACTCCTAGTTGTATTAGGTCTCTAGGACTGCTAGTT
Organism: Pinus tabuliformis; assembly: GCA_031772625.1. Taxonomy (NCBI): domain Eukaryota; kingdom Viridiplantae; phylum Streptophyta; class Pinopsida; order Pinales; family Pinaceae; genus Pinus; species Pinus tabuliformis. Next base: position 471,603,001 of record CM062808.1, read on the forward strand.
AGGTGTCATTTGCATTTAATAATTAGTTTTATGTATCAATAGGTGTCATAGTAGGATGAATTCGAATTCCCCTCATGCTGGAGGAGGAATCTCAGTTATGTAAAGAGCTCTATATATAGCAGAAGAGCTGATGTACAAAGGGTTGGAAATTTTATGGAAAAGCTTGTATTTGGCCTATGTAAGACTCATTTTCAGTAATACATGCTTGACTTTACTTCTCAGGATTCATGAAGGGTTTTTTATGTTCAGAATATGTGATGTTGTCATTTTCTTAATTCTTACAGTGGTATGGATGTATAATCACTCAGAATTCATTGAATGTGCTCTGACTTCCTGTATACATTTATAGACTGTGTGGTCCCATATGAGTTTATGTTCTGAATGTTTAAACGCTGAATGCCCTGACGTCCATGTAGGGTTGAGTTCATTGTTATATTGAGGTGTTGTTGACTCCATAAGCCCAATGGATAGTTTTTGTTTAATGTGTTTCCACCATTCATATTTTCACAGTTGTTCTATAAGAGTTAGCCATCTTATCTTTAATAAAAATCATTAATCCATCAAGAGAGAGCCCTCTCAGGTTGAGGAGGCTAAGCCTCAGCCTAAAGTAGGTTGAAATAGTTACTTGAAGTCTTCCTGGTCTGCAGCCTTCCAGGGCCTGATTTTGAGATAACATTTTGGTGTGTCTGCCGGGAGCCTGAAGTCTATTCATTCCCGAAATCAATGGCTGAACTTCTGAAGGTAGCAGGAGCTCAGACATCTTTTTGAGGCTGCAAAACTACCTTGGCGACTCCACACATCGAATAAGAAATTGGAAGGTGATTCCACTGCTAGAAGATCAGTAGCTTGATGAAGTTCCAAGATGAGTTCCACTGCAAGAATGAATGCCAGGTATGCTCCTATGAATCGGTCTCATATCCCTGGTTTTCCAAATCCTATGCCAAAGGTTGATTGGTTAGAGGATCTTCCGATATTCAAAGATGAAAAGAAAGACAATGCTGCTCTTCATTTGGTTAGGTTCCATATGCATGTACGCAGTCTTAAGGTTCAGTTCCCTGAAGATTGTCTCATGAGGATGTTTATGACCACTTTAGAAGGAAAGGCATGGTCTTGGTATAAAAGTTTGGAAAATGGTTCATTATATTCTCTTGCTGATTTCCATGATGTGTTCTATGACATGTATAAAGAGTGTCATCCCTCCTTATTGCTGGTCAAAGATTGTTGTAAACATTCTACGAGTTTTATTCAATATTTGGAGGATTGTTATGATGATGATGAATTTATGGATGAAGAAATTTTAGAGGCTCTTCATAACAATGCATTTCAACACCAAGAAGAAAGTATAACATCTCATGAAACGCAGCATGAAGATCAGCAGGGGTTTATTTGTGAAAACCATGTTTCATCCTTTGATATGAATGAAAAGATGCAGCAGATTTGTCAGTCTTTTGATCATAAAGAATATGAAATTGATTGCAAACACCAAGAATAAATACTGGAAGAAATTTTTTATAATCCTCAGGCAGAAGAAAAGGTTGTTCATTTTTGTGATTCCTTGCAGCAGCTTACATCAAAGAATGATCACAATAGTGAGGAAAATTACATTGTCTATGGGAATCATGCAAAAAGGCAGTTGGATAGCACATCAAAGGAATTTTGTGTGGCTAAGGATCAATTGTCTAAAGATATAGAAAGTTGTGAGAATCATCAAACTAACCATGTGTTTTTTGACCCTATAGCTGAATACATGGAAAAGATTTACTGTTCAGGCTTCCAGTTATATTTTCATCTTGAAGAACAGTTACACCTCATGCTGCCTTGGTTATTTCAGTATCTAGTTTATTTTTGTTTCAAGCACAGTCAAAGGATTCAAGTGTTAGATCAGATCGATGACTGGCTTCATTGGAAGTTTCATGTTCCTTGAGCTACAAGTGGAGATTGCAGCTGATAGGGTAGGTAGGAATGTGCAAATAAGCTCAGGGTAGGTTGACTGAGCATCTGTTTCAGTAGGTGCAGTTTGAATTCTTCATTCAGAAATCATTAAAGGCTTGGGGAGAAAATTTGGTATAGGTTTAGAGTTTTATTCTAGAGGATGGATAGTGGCACTGGAGCTACAAGTTCTTAGTATACCACAAGGGCACACTATCCCTAGTGGAGCCACTGTTATCACCCTAAAATCTTTGTCTCTAAGCTTTGGAAAGTTGCCTTGTTTCTAGTCATAGTCTTATAATCTTTGAGTCATTTCATCACAACTAGTTTCATTCTCATTAACAAGCCCTTCTTCTAGTCATGGTGTTAAAGGGTCTCTAGGTCATTTCGTGCTTTAAGGGTTAGGTCATTTCGTTAGAAGTCTTTTAAGATCATATCTCTTTTCCAAATAATGTTTGACAACCTCATTCCATGTTTTAGAAGTCTTACCAGGTGTTTATAAGTCATATCTCACATCATTTTGGAGAAATTTTGAAAGTAGCTACGAAATCACTGAACTAGGAGTTTTCGTAGCGCGCTACGAAACCCCTGTAGCAGCCTGTTTTAGCAGAAAAACTGTTTTTACTAGTTAACTTACAAAAGCTTTCCTGAGCAGCAGAGAACTTAATTTTGCAAACTGAAAGAGGCTTTTCTTCCTAACATGTTGCACTACATAAACCTCTTTCAGTTTCTTCAATTCCATTCTGAGGTGGGAGAAATTTATGGTTAAACTTGCACTACGAAACTGCTGAAAGTCAAGCTTTGTCTTTTGGTTTTAGCAGTCTTTTTCAAGATCCGTTTCTGGTTAAAAGAAGATGTATTTTGGAATTATGAGGGAGGTTTCTCTTCATAAACTCTCCAGATACAATAACCTATCTCACTTTATTCATAAGTGTTTTCAGTTGGGAGATACTAAGCTTTCATTGAGACACTACTTTCAGAAAACGGATTTTTCCTGTTTGCCACGTGTTTTTCAAGGACAGTTTCTGGACAGCTGGAGAAATGTTTTAAAAAACCAGGAGAGGTTTTTGTTCTGGACAACATGGGCTACAAAAACCTCCTTCAGTTTCGTAAAATGTGTCATGTATGAAGAGATAAAGGCTCTATCCCACGTGCCAATTTTCAAGGATCTAAACCTAAAAACAGGGAAACATGTTCCCTAATTTCTAGGGTTTGTCTTCAGCAGTCAGATGACCACGTGGGAGGCTTCATCAAATTCGACTTCTTGAGGTTTAAAGTTGTCAAATAATGCTTTAAATTCTTATATAAGGTTGTTGAATCATGATAAGGAGTTACACTGCTAGTTGTATTAGGTCTCTAGGACTGCTAGTTAGGTGTCATTTGCATTTAATAATTAGTTTTATGTATCAATAGGTGTCATAGTAGGATGAATTTGAATTCCCCTCATGATGGAGGAGGAATCTCAGTTATGTAAAGAGCTCTATATATAGCAGAAGAGCTGATGTACAAAGGGTTGGAAATTTTATGGAAAAGCTTGTATTTGGCCTATGTAAGACTCATTTTCAGTAATACATGCTTGACTTTACTTCTCAGGATTCATGAAGGGTTTTTTATGTTCAGAATATGTGATGTTGTCATTTTCTTAATTCTTACAGTGGTATGGATGTATAATCACTCAGAATTCACTGAATGTGCTCTGACTTCCTGTATACATTTATAGACTGTGTGGTCCCATATGAGTTTATGTTCTGAATGTTTAAACGCTGAATGCCTTGACTTCCATGTAGGGCTGAGTTCATTGTTATATTGAGGTGTTGTTGACTCCATAAGCCCAATGGATAGTTTTTGTTTAATGTGTTTCCACCATTCATATTTTTCACAGTTGTTCTATAAGAGTTAGCCATCTTATCTTTAATAAAAATCATTAATCCATCAAGAGAGAGCCCTCTCAGGTTGAGGAGGCTAAGCCTCAGCCTAAAGTAGGTTGAAATAGTTACTTGAAGTCTTCCTGGTCTGCAGCCTTCCAGGGCCTGATTTTGAGATAACATGTATCATGATGGATATGCTTCACAGTTGTTAAATTTTGGCACTTTGGGATACAAAACAAGAAGTCAACAGAAGGTATGACAAAATACTATGTAACACTACATGGAAAGACATGTTTATTGAACTTGAGGGATAAAATGAACCCATAGAGTTGACATAGGTAATTCTAGAGAATTACTCTCTTGAGATTGGTTTCAAGAATTATACAACAAAAGAATCAGATACAAAGTTTTAACTCCATTGCATTTGGACTGAAGATGAAATTGTATGATAGTGGATATAGATAGTAGTGCTAGATATTCTAACCTATATTTAGAAATTGAAGATGAAAATTGTACAATAGTGGATATAGATAGTGCTAGATATTCTAACCTAATTAGAAACTAACTTCTAGACATTGTTTTATGATGGTTCTATGTTATAGAAGGGTGCAAGGGAAGACTGTACATTGATTGATCCCTAGAAGAAACATACCCTTATTTCCTATAGGCCTTGAAAAAGTTCTTGATTTGAAGGTGAAACATTTAAAAGTTTTGGTTTGAAATTAATATTATGGAAGGTAAAGACTTCCATCCATTTTCTTTTTCTTCGTTTGGAGAATTGCCTATCTGAGGTACGAAGCTTGATTGTTGAATTTTATGATTTTAGTATCATGTCCATTCCTTAATGTAAGATTTTAGTTGTGTCCATTCCTCAACGTAAGATTGTAGTTGTGTCTCTTATTATTTTTCCAGAGAGGTTAAGATGAAATGAATGTTTTCCTGACTATTTCTTGCTTCACATCTTCCGCTCTCCATTCTGCAAGTTTCTATTCATTGGTCCGTTGTTTCACATTGGGATTGAGCCTCTCTATGTCCTTTAGTATTTGGTAATATGTCATAATAGTTTCTCTGATTATGTCAACACATGGAACTTTTTAAGTGCTCAACTTAATGGGATTTATTCTTCCTAGCTAGGCTTGCCACAAAGCAAACCTAGGGATGAGGGGTAAGAGGGATTTGTTTATGGTCTTTCCTATCATGACTCTAGAGTAGTTCTTATACTAGACAAAAAAAAACTTGATCCTAGTTGTATTGTCTAGAAGACAGAGGGATATTTATCTCAGAGATAATAAAGTTCCATAATGAGATCATTAAAGGGTATTCATGGAAAATATGGGTCATGGATACCTCATGATCTTTGCAATGAACCCACTAGGGTGGACCTTGTATAAAGTATTTGAACTAGTTCTCAGCAATTAGTAGCTTCGTATGAACTATGAGGCATAATAAATCTATGTATTGAGCAAGATATTGTTCCACATGATGGAAACACATATAATCCAAAAGTAGATTGCTTCAAAATAGTAAGCTACACTTGGTTTACAATGTATTGTCCTTGTGTTTCCCTATGAGGGGTATTTCTCTTTTCTGAAAGCAATTGGAGCTGAATATTTTAGGGCTAGGGTCATTTCCTTCTAGTGCTTTATCAAATGAAGGGGAATATTTCAAGGATACTTCCATCCTTTCTAAATTTTTTAATCATATTCACTTCAAATTGATATACCAACAAGAATCTGAACACCATTATTTTCTACAAAGGCCTTTTGGATAAGGGAATATTTCCCATAATGGAGTCCCTCCATATCTTTATTGCTTTCGCATTCATGGGATGGAGTTTATTTACATATTTAGATATATCCAAAGGGAGGTTCTCTCAAAAGGATCCTGTGTATTTCTACCTCATTAAAATATATGTTCCATATTACTTCCTTTCACCCTATTGTTTTTCCAAAAACTGGATATTAATAAATGCATGGATGTGCTAATGGTGCACTGAAGTTAGTTTCAAAGGATTAGTCACCATATAATGTAATAGAAATTGGAAGCCATGACTTTCGTATCGCTGTGTGGACCACAACTAGTCCACGCCCTATTTTTGTTGGGAAATAATTTTTTACCTGTGTTCTTTGCAATCAAATAGGAATTGGACAATTCATGTATTAGTTGTCCTTGTGTGAGTGTTTAGATGAGGGGGTGACACTAAGAGATAGTATGATGAAAACATTGCTTCTAGCTCCATATCATTATAGACTATAGGGACTGTTATCCTCCACAATATTCCAAGGCCGAAAAAGTAGATCGAAGGAGGTAACCTTAGACCACGTAGGGTTCAAAAGCTAGCCTTGCTAAACCACAGAGGGCTCTAAAGGTCACAGTCAAATATGAATGGAGTGAGAAAAAGATATTACGCTAGATATGTTCAGATCTATGGTTTGAAAATTTTAAGGTTTTGCTGGACTAGGAGTGAAAATCAGGGAACTAGGTCAAAAGATCAAAGGTTTCAGTTGCAAGAGATATAAAGTAGCAAGGTATGTATGCCTTTGTGATACTTTGGGGTTTTGTCGATGTAGTGTAAGGTGAAAAATCAAACGTTAAAAATGAGCATGGAAAGCATGAATTCATTTATCAGAAGATAGATAACACTAAGATGAAGTTCCTATCAAAACAGAGCTTAAACATTAAGAATTTTGTTCATCAAACTCATAGGAAAATCACTAAAAGCATAGATATGGAAAGAAGATACATTAAATGTTTATTAAAGTGAATAACTGAAGAAAAACACTATCACAAACTCATACCACAAGAATTCCTAAATAATAGCTGTAACTGGCCTTTGATTTCTTGTAAAAAATAATGATTACAAGCTCCAAGCCTTTCACTCTCTGATGTCCAACTTTTCACCTCTAATAATTTGAAATATGAAGTATTTATACAATGTTTTACAGAAAAATATCTTGAAACAGATTTCAAGATTTATTACAAAAATTCCTAAAATAGATAAAAATATTAGAATATCATTTTGTTGACTTTTGGTGTTGTTCTGGGCATTCTGGTGCAACTAAGGCCTCGAATAAACATTATGTTAGACCTGTTGTTCGATGAACTGCCTGATGTTCCATTTTTCTTGCAATAGGTTCTGAGAAATGTTGTAACAAATATGAAATGTGGCACCCTTGCTACTATTTTTCCTATTAAAAGTGAGCCATGAGACCGACTCTTTCTCTTCCTATTGACCCCTGTCGAAATCACATTTGGATTAGGCCTTGATCATATTGAAAATATAGAGAAAAGGCTTTTAACACTGATTTTCCCTATTTTTTTCAATAGGACGGGTCTGAAAATTTAAACATTGTGATATATAAGATATCACATCCATGAGGCACATCACAATCAGAGCCTAGATGGAGCACTTTACCATATCCCAAAGCATTTTCCAATGGTGTTAGAGCCTAGATTGACCTTAGGCTGAAGGGAGGTAATCTTAGGATAACCACAAACCATGCTTAACCTGGTAGCTAGCCCTACAAGTTCGGGAGAGGGCTCTCTCCTTGTGAATCTCAGTCAAGATGACTGGATCAAATATGGATTTTAGGCTAGGTATAGTAGCTCTAGAGTTTTTGATTGGTTCTACTGGATCAAATGGAGTAGGCAGCTTTGGGTCCGAGAAATGAAGTCAGGATGCAGGGTGTTCTATGGAGCAGGGTAGGTAGACGTTTTGGTGCTTGGAATTGAGTGAGATGAGAGGTCTAAGACTGGTGAGGAGCTGAGGAGGGCATGCAAAGATCATGTGTCCCCTTCAAACTGTAGAAAACATAAAAAACTAAATGGTTTCCCAAGGCAGAGCACTGTAACCAATGTATTCTACCTATCTATCTTGATATCATTTAGCTAGAAGAATGAATTAGATTGTGGCACACATACACATGAGAAAAAATAATAACAGAAGAAGAAACTATGCAAAAACACTTTACCACAAATATCCCACAAAAATAGCTATAAATCCTAGTTTATTTCCTTCCCAAATTGCTGATAAAGGTGTAAAATGTAGCTTAGAGCATCCAAGAGAGTCCAACCTTTGCTAATGACTGAAAAAATACATTATATAGACATCAAACCACCTATTCTAACCATAAGGGGTCGAATCCAAGAGATAAGGAATTGTTACAACCATTTCCAAAAAAGGAACAGGAATATAGGCAGTGGAATAACTTGCCTCTATAAGCATGGAAACTGATTCATTGACCCCCAAACCACCTCAAACTAATGAATCTACCCTCTAAGATCATTTCACAATTACATTTACATACCATAACATTAATTACAATAAAATATTTATCCATGAAGAGAGAAAAAGTAAACTTGTAGAGAAACTAGGCAAAAACTGGATTTTTTGGGCAAGCTGGCTCTATGCGCAGTGCTACTGGCCAAGTGCGTAGAGCGGATGCACAACCACTTTTGGAGGCCTTCCCCTTAGTCAAATTGAGCCCAAGATAGCTCATTGGAAAGGTATTCCTGTCTAGTTTCCGAACATCTTTAATTTTTTGCATTTGGATGTCATTCCCCCCCCCCCCCCCCCCCCCCCCTCCCCAACCCCCCCCCCCCTAAAAAGTGAAATCTCCCAAGGCTACTTCTGTGTGTCCAAAAAGAGGCAGAGAGGTCATTTTTTGATGGTTTTTTGACCTTTTGGTGACCAAGTTTTGTTCCAAAATTGCTAAGATTTTCTGGGTTTGATGCTCGCATCATGATGAATACAAATATAAAAGCCATTCCTCCAAAAAGTCTTCCAGGGAAAAGCGCAACGCCACCTAGGGCAATTTTCTGTGTTTAAAATTTGAAAATGGAAAAAAATTATCAAAACTTGCCCAGGTTTGGCACAAGACACCACCATTAGTTGCTTTGATGGGCTAGTGAGGCTTCAGCCAAGATTTTCAACTTGTCTTTCTCCTTTTTTCTCCTTAAGGCCTTCCTCAACATTGCCTTAATCTTCCTCATCCTTATCTTGCATATTTTATTGCGAGTCATGTAGTGGTAGGCCATGTGGTGAAGCATCTTCTTATCTCTATTGGCCTTCTCAATCAGCCCCTCAGGGCGTATATTGACCCTCTCTAGCCATGTTTCCCTATCATTCTCAATCTCTTTCTCAATAGGGGTCAATGGAACATTAGCCTCTTTGATCTTTTGCCTGTCTTCTTTTATCATTTGTAGCTCCATGAGGACTTGCTTGTCGCTCAATTGTTTGTTTTCTTGCTCTAAATAGTTGATGATCCACTTAGCCCTCTCTAAGTTGTCTGACAAGGCTTGTATCTCAACCTCTTGTTCTTTTATGATCATGTCTTTGGCAGTCTTTGGATCATGAATTTCTAATTCAATGACATCAACTCCTTGTGTCTCCTCATGATCAACAAGGTCAAAGTATCTTTCTTTCTTATCACTAGGATCCTTCTCTTGCATCTTTTTCTTGCCCTTACTCTTGCCCTTGCTCAGCTTCTCTACCTGTACCTGCTTTGCTGAAGAAGAAGGAAAATCCCCTTCCACACCTTGTGGAGATAGCATTTGCCTGTGGCCTGAAGATGAAGGTGAGACCCCTTCCACACCTTGTGTAGATAATACTCGCCTAGCAGTGGAAAAAAGTTTCCTAGTGCCCCTCTCATATGTCACAAACACTGGCACTCCAACAGTTTTAGTCTCTTTGACCTTTTCATGTCCTAAAGTTCCACCTTCTTCATGATGCACTTATGACAAGATTTGTGGGCCTTTGAACATCTCATGAGAAATGAAAGTCTCCCATGGCATGTTAAGAAGGTTCAGCTGATGTAGACCAATGATTTTAATCAAAGAGTAGTGGTAAATGCTAGTCAACTGCTGGGGGTATGGTTTCTTCTTTACAATAAGTGCCATCCTCTCAATGTTTCTGAACGTGAAGTAAGGAGTATTCATCATTCATACCCTAGTGAAATGCATCAGCAATCTAATGTGGTGGGCATACAATCGGGAGAACCTACCTTCACAAGGGTTACTTCATTGTTGTCCAAATGTGTCACAAACAACCTTGCTAACTCATGATGAAATTTAACCCTTTCTACCATTTCATAAAAACCAAAACATGAATGGTGTTTAAAACAAGAAATGCCAAATGGGTAGACTTGCAACTCCCTCAAACTAGTGGGCTCCTCTCTGATAACCCTTCCTCCTTTATGAGGCTTTCTGTGTTGTATGTTTCTCTCCCTGGAACTGTCACTAAGGGTGTTTTCTTCAAGCTTATATTCATTGTCTCTTTCCATTGTTTTTATAGCTGTGATCACTTGTGGTGAATGAGGAGATAAGGTGGATGAATGAAAGATGAGTATGAAGAGATTTTATGGATGAGTAGATGAGAGTGAATGGGAGTGTGAATAGGATTTAGGGAGTAAATAAGGTTTGGGGATACTGTAGCGTTTAGGGATGTATGTAGGATAAAGTATGTAGGGTTTTGGGGAGAATGTATAGGGTTTGGGAAATTTGAATGTGAGAATGGGACTTAGGGAAAATATATGAGGGAATGGTGTTTAGGAAATTTATATGAGGGAATGGGGTTTAGGGAACAATAGGAAATGTATAAGATAGGAAAAAAATAAGGGAGTGAGTTTGTTAATTTTTATGAGACAGTTTGGGTGAACACTAGGTTTTTAACTTTACAAGTGAAAGAATCACCAAAACTTGATGCAAAACCCTTTTCAACAAGAAGGATTGATTTACTTACTTGCAAAGAGGTAACTTGGAAGATTTGAGGCAAACTGGTGAGATTTGGAGCGATTTGGGGCTTGTTGCCAGGTGCACAGTGCCTCACCCAGGTGCGCAACACCCTTTCAAATTAACACTGAGGAAGTCTACCAGGGGCATAACACTGGCCTCTGGGGCACAGCGCTGGTCCGAATTTCTCACAAAACACAGCACTTGCACTTCTTTCTTTCAATAACACTTTAAAATCACCTTGTAGCTCTTGAATTTCAACTCAAACAATGAAATGATCAAAAGAGGGATGATCTTTACAAAGCTTTTCAAATTTTTGATCTTTTATGTTCAAACCCCACTTTGTAATGTCTATTTTCCTTTTTCAAATACTTTGTTCTTTTGGATGTTTGATCTTTTGCTTGGATAGGTGAATTGATGCTTGATTTCTTTAACTTTTGCAGTGGCAAGTACTTGGCTATATCACCAGGTGACTAGGAGCAGCATAGAACCATTTATTACATATAAGATCAATAAAATTACATGAAATTTAACATTAAAATACAAATGCCCTGTTTTCACCTCAAAACTGGTTTTGAGGTGTGAAATTTATTAGGCTTACAGATTAAGAGATTAGAACTTTTTTGATGATTATTGTCATCCTCATGTGTCTGCTGACCATTCTTAATCAATAGTCACTGAAATTTGACCATGGTAAAACCCTAATACCTAATGAGACTGAAACCCTAGGCCTAAGACCTAATTAATGAAATGAACTGGAAATAAGCATGAATCGTTGACTAAAAAGTATGAAAGGAGGTCAGCAGATATATGTCATGAGGGAAAAAAACTGAAAAGAACCCTACCATCAATAGATCCATGACCTAATGGAATTGATCCGGATTTAAACAGGAATGCAACAAATTACAGAGATAACCATAAACACAGATATGTAGCGAAAATAACACATCATTTCATTAATATAAAACACTGAAATATGCTTACAAACAGTAATGGAAATAAACTAGCTAGGGCGATGGTAGCTTATCTCTGAGAAGAGATGTGGCGGCTACATGCCTCTAAACTATTCTCAACTTTGTTACAATGAGGCTCAAAGGCCTATTTATTATGGAGAAACAATGGAAAACCATTCACATCCCAAAACCTAACCCTAGAAGATGAAACGCCAAATTGTGGGCCCCATTTTGGGGTGAGTTGGACAGCCAACTTCCCGGGGTCGCGAATTGGTCGTATTATCTCCATTTGACGCGCATGATAGCTCGTTGGAAAGATCTCTCCGAGGACTACGACGAAAAAGATGATTTTTATCAAAAAAATCATTGGCGGTAGATTTCCCAAAAAACATCGTTTAGGGCCTCAAAATGGCTCCGGAAGTTTGGGACCCGAAAAACTGTTAAAAATAGTAAACTGCGCTATAATTAAGGAAACTGAAAATGCTGAGAGAAACAATGGTGGGGGTCCAGGTGGACTTGGCAGGTGGCCACCAATATCCACCTGGATCATTCCTCCCCCCTTAGGAAGCAATGGTCCCCATTGCGTTGAGTTCCTCCATGAGATGAGGAAACTTTTGTTGAACTTGGTCCCTGGTGAGCCACTTGCCATTTTGAAGGAGTTGGCCTGCTTTGACAACTCGATATAGTTGAATATTCTGTTGGCGAGTATTCTTGATCTATGTGTCCATGATTCGATCAATTGCAGCTTGTTCCATGCAATCTGGATTTAGTTCTGTGGGTGTGAGTTGTTCTGCAATGTCGGATATGTCTAGCAATGGTGGAAAGTATGGCCGAAGGCGGTCCACATTGAACACTGTGTGCAGGCAAAGGAATGGGGGAATGCTGAGTTCAAATGCATTGTCTCCCACAACCTTAGTAATGGTGTAGGGACCATATCGGAGTGGTCTCAGTTTCTGATAGGCTCCAGTAAGGCGTTCCTTTTGCAAATGCAATCAGACTTTGTCACCCACCTGAAACTTGTGTGGCACTCGATGTTGATCATGTCGCATCTTGAACTTGGCATTTGATTTCTCCAGAATGTCATGGACCTGCTGGCGAATATGTTGGATGTGCTCAATGAAGCTGGTTGCCTTGTTTGTTTCAGACTGGACATGAGCCAAATCTGTGTGAGTAGCTGCAAGTGGCATGGCCACATCAATGGGGCATAGTGGCTGGAATCCCAAGCCCACCTGAAAAGGGGATGTGGCCAGTGGAGCTATGAAGAGCTCGATTGTAGCTGTGCTGAACATAGGGGAGGCTCTCGTCCCATGTGTGTGGATGCTTTGAGTTGTACATGCGCAGAATGTGTACAATCATCCTATTGACAACCTCTGTCTGGCCATCAGTTTGAGGATGGAAGGCTGTGGACTTAGTGAGTTTGGTGTCCAGCATTGACCAGAGACTGGACCAAAATGTACTGAGGAACTGACTATCCCAATCTGAGATGATAGACTGTGGGATCCCAAAGTGAACCCACACTCGTTCAAAGAAGAGTTTAGCAGTGGCTTCTGCTGTGATGTTCTTCTTGCAGGCCGCCATAATGGCCATCTTCGAGAACCTGTCGACGACCACAAAAACATAGTCATTTCCATGCTTAGTGGAAGGAAGGCCTGACATGTAATCCATGGAGATGGATTCCCAAGGTTGACTAGGGGTAGGCAGCAAGGTATAGAGGCCTTGCTTCTTGATGGTCGGTTTGGCAATGGCACAGGCAATACATGATCTGATGTACTTACCAACGTCCTGTTGAAGATTCGGCCAATAGAAATACTTTTGCAGTACTGCCACCATTTTCTCGACCCTGAAGTGCTTCCCAATTCATCTTGGCACGCTCGCTTGAAGGAACACAAAGGTGACCCAGATGGCATAACAGGGCATCCTGAAGGTGAAAATCTGGAACCTGCCGACCCTCCAAGAGTGTTTGGTATGTGTGGCCGAATTCTGGGTCACTTTTGTAGAGATGTGGCCAATCAGAAGTCTCGTGCCCACAAGAGTTGAGCACGGTGGTTAATGCCATGATGGGTGGTTGACTGAGGCAATCTGCAACATTATTGGTGCTGCCCTTCTTATACTTGATATTCAAATGGAATTGTTGCAGGTATGTAGACCACTTCTGATGGCGATCATTTTGCAATTTCCCTTGGGTCTGTATGAACTACAGGGGTTGGTGGTCTATGTGGATGACCATTTCCTTCCCCAAAATGTAATGCTTCCATTGTCGATAGGCCTGCACAATGGAATACATCTCTTTATCATAAGTGGGATACTTCTGAACTGTGTCTGAAAGTGTTTCACTGTGATATGCCACTGGATGCCTGTGTTGAGTAAGGACTGCCCCAATAGCATAGTCAGAGGCATCTGTCTCGACCTCAAATGGTTGTTGTAAATCTGGTAATGCGAGCACTAGTGCCGTGCAGAGGCGATCTTTCAGATCTATGAATGCCTTCTGTTGAGATTCAGACCAAATTTTTTTTGCTTTTGCTCCTCCCTTGGTTACTTGACTCAAGGGCCAAGTGATATGAGAAAACCCCAGCATGAACCTATGGTAGAAGTTGGCAAGACCTAGAAAGCTGCGGAGCTCTGTCAGAGTGGTTGGAGATGGCCAATCTCGAATGACTTGGATCTTGGCTGGATCCACATGCACCCCCTATTCATCAATAATGTATCCCAGATATTGAACCTGGGTAATGCCAAAAGTGCATTTCTCCAAATTGGCACATAGCTTGTGTTGCCGCAGTGTTTGGAGTACCTGTTGTATGTGGTGGAGGTGCTCTTCCCAACTCTGGCTGAAGATTAGAATGTCATCCAAGTATACCACAACAAATGAGTTGGTGAATGGCCGCAAGATGTCATCCATTAGCCTCATGAAGGTTGCAGGCGCATTCGTCAATCCGAAAGGCATCACCAACCATTTGAAAAGGCCCTCCTTGGCTTTGAAGGCAGTGTTCCACACATCAGAGGGTTCGATTGGTACTTGGTGATATCCTGACTTCAGATCGATCTTGCTGAAATATTTTGCGCCCTTTAGTTGGTCCAGGAGGTCATCAATCCGCGGGATCGAGTACCTATTATGGACAGTGATCTTGTTCAACGCCTGATAGTCAATACAAAGTCTCCAAGTCCCATCCTTCTTCTGTACCAACACGATCGGGCTCCCACAAGGCGATGAACTCGGACAGATGTGACCTTTCTGCAGAAGCTCCTAAATCTGCCTCTTGATTTCATCATTCTCCAGAACGAAGCGCTGATAAATTGGTCCATTGGGTAGCGGCGCACTTGGGGTTAGATCGATGGAGTGCTTGACCTGACAGTGCAGAGGAACCCCTGTGGGGGAGGTGAAAATGTTCTCGTACTCCTCCATGACCTTGTCCATCTATAGTTGTCGTGCAGAGGGGCTCTGTTTGGAGGCTGTGGCCGCCATCTTCTTCTTTCCTTGAGGGCGTATCATCAGGAAGACAAATTTCCCGGTTTTGGAAATGAGCTTACTGCATTGTTTTGCAGTAACCAAAGAGATGGCGATAGGCAGTGCTACCTCTGGTATCTTATACAACTTATTTCCCAATGTAATGATTACAGCACGGGGCCTTGATTCATACACAGCATGTCACTTCCACAAGTATGGTTGTCCTACTAATACATCACAAACTTCAAGGGGAGCAATGTCACACAATACCTCATCCGTGAAGGGCTTGATGTTGTATGGAAGGTGACACTGTTGGCTCACGTGAAGATCCCGTCCTTGGTGAAGCCACCCGATGGTGTACAGTTGTGGATGTGCTGTGGCCGGTAAGCCCAACCGCTTCACGACCTCTGCTGAAATGAGGTTCTTTTGGTTCCCGGTATCGACAATGAACTATAGCGGGGAGCCTTTTACCCACATCTGGGAGTGGAAGAGACGCTCCTCCTCCTCTGGATCTTCAGGTTCATTTTTCTGGATCTTGGCGGTAGCAACATTGGCGTTGGGATCCGCATTAATGATCTGCTTCCCTTTGTCATTCCCTTTGTCAGGTTCTGACTCAGACTCAGAACACGCATCTGATTCTGAAACCTTTAGCTCAGCCACCAGTGACTGCTTGGCCCGACACTCAATTATGTTGTGAGTGGAGCTCTTATGGAACTCACACCATTTTCCCATGTCCTTTTTCGGCTTTGAAGCGCTGTTCTTTGCTTGCAGCTTTGGTGGGTTGTCTTGGGCTGTCCTGCCTTGGCTTTGTCCTTTGTTCTGGGGTTTAGGGGCACCTTTCCCTTGCTTCGGATTCGCAGATCCAAAGTCTCGCTTCTTTTGTTTAAACTTCTGCTCGATCTTGACAGCATATCGGTATGTTGTGCCGAGCGAGGAGATGTTCAAGAATTCTATTTCCTCCTGGATGTACTTGTGCAG
The DNA here is from genome assembly GCA_031772625.1 of Pinus tabuliformis. NCBI lineage: Eukaryota > Viridiplantae > Streptophyta > Pinopsida > Pinales > Pinaceae > Pinus > Pinus tabuliformis. The sequence goes on from CM062808.1 coordinate 471,618,900, forward strand.
GCAGCCGCGGTATTTGAGTATCAAATGCTGCTCTGTATCCTTGATACCCAACTTTGTGCGAAGGGTATGGAAAAGATTAGTGAACTCCGACACATCTTGGTCCCTTCCCTGTTGGAGCGTGGTCCACTTTATGTATTCATCCTCATAGTTCCTGACAGGGTAGTACTGCTCCTTGATGGCATCTCAGAATGAATTCCAGGTGGGTGCAACCGAAAATAGTGAGCCGGTATTTTCATCCTTCTTCTCGCAGTAGGTTTCCCACCAGTCCGTGACGTGGGGGGCTGCTTTGAGAAGAGCGAAAACAATCTTTTCCCGACTCGAAAATTCATGAACAGAAAAATAACCGTCTAGTAGATTTAACCATTTATCTATGACACTTGCGTCTATCTGACCCTCGAATATGGGGATTTCAAAATTACCTTGTACCTTAAAGGGCGTGGCATTTCCAGAGTAGCTGCTGGAAGCTGATGCATTACTTCTGGGTAGCCGCTGAAGGATCTGGGCAAAGTTTTCCATCATCGCGTTCCGTTGTTGCTCGAGGGCTTCTTCGAGCAATATTTTGATAGGATCTCCTGCCCCCTCGTCTTTCTTCTCATCCGCCATGGGAGGCCGTCAGGATTTGTGAGGCTCGTCTTGCAAAGGTTCGACCATTTCAAGCCCTAACTCCTTATATCCCGACCTCGTTGGGGACATGAAAAGAAAAAAACAGAGACAAAGCAGACCGCTTTGATACCACTAATCCGGATTTAAACAGGAACACAACAAATTACAGAGATAACCATAAACACAGATATGGAGAGAAAATAACACTTCATTTCATTAATATAAAACACTGAAATATGCTTACAAACAGTAATGGAAATAAACCAGCTAGGGCGATGGTAGCTTATCTCTGAGAAGAGATGTGGCGGCTACATGCCTCTAAACTTTTCTCAACTTTGTTACAATGAGGCTCAAAGGCCTATTTATTATGGAGAAACAATGGAAAACCATTCACATCCCAAAACCTAACCCTAGAAGATGAAACGCCAAATTGTGGGCCCCGTTTTGGGGTGAATTGGACAACCAACTTCCCGGGGCCGCGAATTGGTCGTATTATCTCCGTTTGACGCGCATGATAGCCCGTTGGAAATATCTCTCCAAGGTCTACGATGGAAAATACGATTTTTATTGATAAAATTGATGGCGGTAGATTCCCAAAAACGTCGTTTAGGGCCTCAAAACAGCTCCGGAAGTTTGGGACCCGAAAAACTGCTAAAAATAGTAAACTGCGCTATAATTAAGGAAACTGAAAATGCTGAGAGAAACAATGGTGGGGGTCCAGGTGGACTTGGCAGGTGGCCACCATTATCCACCTAGATCAGGAATGCAACTCATCAGAATGGGACACCTAGTATGAAATGCAAAAGAGTAAATTTTGATCACTGATGGCAGTGTGAAGTCACTAACACTAACATTGGCTCCAATGGGGATGGTAGCTCCTTGGAGGTGCCAAGAACCATAGATTTCTGGGAACAAGTAGACTAGTGCCTCATCCATTGCGAAATACGGTCAAGATACTTCAAAAACTGAAACTGACATTATGAAAACTGACTCAAGACTCAAACTGACCCAAGACTCAAAGACTAAAATAAAGACACAAACTGATACAAATCACTTAGCTTTATAGCCTTCTCCTCGAAACCCAAGATGAAATGACTGTGTACCTTTGAACACTTGTAATGAAAAGGAAAATGGTATATACAATGATCACTTCATGATTTCAGAAATCACCTTAAAAGAAGTAGCGCTTCAGGAGCCTACCATTCACTGATCCTCCTGAACAATCTTGTCCATCCATCTCCTTGAGCACAAATGCATTTTGTCCTTTGTATGTAGCAATCTTATAGGGTCCCTTCCATAAATTTTCAAACTTACCATGCTTGCCTTTATCTTCATTCCTAGCATCCCACTGCAATGCTACATCCTCAAGCTGGAATTTATCTGCTTCGTTTTCCAGTCATAGATCTTTTTGATTTTTCTCCTGCAATTTGAAAGTGTTTTGGAAAAATTCCTCTCTTGTCTGCTGTAAATGGATCATCTGATTGATTCTTCGCTAAAAATCATCTTCCTCACTGCCAGCCTCCTATAAAAGTTTCACATCCGGAACTGCAAGAAATGTCAGAAAGACTGTGTCAATGCCATAAACTAGTTCAAATGGAGACATACCTATGGACTTCTTTTGGCTCACCCTGTCTGCCCACAAGGCATTAACTAACTTTTTATGCTAGCCCTTCTTATTTTTTTCTAGTAGCTTCTTGATGATGTTCACCAATGACTTATTGGATGATTCAGCCAGACCATTACCTTGCGGATAATATGCTGTAGAGTGACCCAAGGTAATCTTATACTTGCTGCAAAAATTGATCATCTTCTTGGATTTGAATGCAGCTGCATTATCTGTGATGATTTTACTAGGACAACCAAAATGAGATAAAATATTTGATTCCAAAAATTGAATGATTACCGTATCTATTGCCTGCCTGGTTAGGATTGCTTCAATCCACTTGGTAAAATAGTTGGTTGCTGTTAGGATCCACTTGTGCTGAGCCAACGATGTCATATGGATTTCCCAGATAAAATTTAGTCTCCACTACTGAAAAGGTGCATTGACTTCAACCGGTTTCAAAGGAAGAGGCGGCAATTTTTTTTTTTACCCTGAAAGACTTGACATTCATGATAGCTCATGACTGTTTTGTAGACATCTGAAAATAAGGTTGGCCAGTAATAACCTGCTCTATATATTTTGTTTGTTGTTGTCTTCCAAAACAAGTGACCACCACAATCACCCTTGTGAAAGTCACTCATCACTTGTTGGGCTTCATATTTAATTAAACGATTCAGCAAAACACCGCCCAGATCTTTCCAATAGAGGGAATTATTCAAAATGCAGAATTTAGTAGCTTTAAGTTTGAGAGGTCTACCTTTGTTCTTTGTCAATCCCGGAGGTGGTGAGAGGTGCTGAAGTACATACACCACGTCTGAATACCATGGTGACTGAAGGAACATTTCAAACACTTGAATCAGGGAGCTTTCTTCTTCATCTTCGGACATGGCTGCAATAAGATTTATATCTAAAGTATGCAAATTTGATTCCTCCATTAGCCTCGCTAGGACTTGTCCATTGATAAAATTTGTAGGCTTGATCTCCAAATCCTACTCAAACATTGCTGCAATCCATTTTCCCTGCCTTCCTTTCGGATTGGTTTGTACCAGCACATCCTTAACTGCTGCATTGGGAATGTATGCTAAGATGTGTGAGTGTAGAATATTCACTCTGAAGTCCCTCAAAGCTTTGACCAGAGCAAGAGCCTGTTTCTCAATTATGTTGTACTATAAAGTAGCATCTCTAATGGTCCTGCTGAAAAATGCAATTGGTTTTTCTAGCTGATCTCTCTTTTGCATTAAAACTGTTGCCATGGTGTGCTCGGATGCAAATGAGAATAAAATGAAATCTTGTGTATAATTGGGAACAATCAAAACCAGGGTTGTAGATAAAGCATACTTTACCAAATTAAATGACTTCATAGCTTCCTTCGTCCATTTTACCATGTTGTCCTTCTTTAACATATTAGTATTTTCTCTCAAATGCTCAGCTAGATTGGGTACAAATCTTCGTAAGAAATTCATCTTACCTTTAAATGCTTGTATCTCCTTATTATTCCTGGGAAAATCAATTTGCTGAATTACTTCTACCCTTGAAGGATCAATGCAAATTCCTTCCTTTGAGATAATATGGCCAAGCAACTTCCCTTCATCCATAGCAAAGAGAATTTTCTTTGGATTGAGTGTTATCCCAAATTTCCTGGATCTCTAAAACACAATCCTCAAATGGTGAAGATGCTCATCATATGAATTTGAAAACACTGTCAAATCATCTAAATACACAACCAGAAATACATCCTTTTCATTGGAAAAAGCGATGTCCATTGCACGTTGAAATGTGGCTCCAACATTTTTCAAACCAAATGGCATTTTAGCATAATGAAAAGTTCCCCAAGGGGTGGTAAATGCAATCTTATCTCGGTCATCTTCATGCACTAGAATTTGGTTATACCCTGAATATCCATCGAGTAGTGACATGCGCGATGCTCCAACCACTCTTTGGAGGATATGATCCATCTTTGGTAGTGGGTAGTTGTCCTTCAATGACACTTTATTTAGATTCCAGAAATCGATACACAATCTGATCTCCTCGGTCTTCTTTCTCATAGGGACAAGATTTGAAATCCAATCAGAAAATCTGATTGGGACAATTATACTAGCCTTGTATAATCTGTTTACCTCTTTTTCAATGGAAAGCAACAACTTAGGATTGATTCTTCTCATCTTCTGTCGGAACGACTTTTGATTTGGCTTGATGGGAATAGTGTGCTGAATTATGTCTTTGTTATACACCTTTATATCTTAGTAATCCCAAGCAAACGCATCAGAAAATTCAGATAATAATCTAACATATTTAGACTTTACCTCAGGAGACAATGTCTTTGACAATTTCACAAACTTGGGCTTATCTGTTATTCCAAGATTAACATCATCTACTCCTTTGTTTGTAGGCACCAAGTTTGGCTTCCTAGCCACACCATCTTGATCAAAAAGTTCTTCTAAAGGTACGAGACCTTTAGGGATAATGTTGTCCTTCAGCTGCAATATTTCCATATGATTCACCTCAATTTCTGGTTCATCGGTATCACAGTCAACATCTATGGAAGCATCCTTGAGTTGACGATCCTTCTTTTCAAATTTTTCTTTTGCTGCACTTTGCTGATTATTCTTCTCATCTGCAATACTATTTGCCGCTGGTCCTTTGCTGGAAATCGGATTAGTAGGCTCTTTCCCTTTCTTCTGAATGTTTGAGGAGCCATTTTTGGGTTGCACTTCCTTTCTCTTTTGAACCGGGTTGACTGGTACATCTATACTTCTCAATGAATATTGTTTCTACTGTGCTCTCAATGCATTAATATATCCTCGTTGATAATCATCTGACTCATCCTCCAAGACCACCTCATTTGCTAGTATGTACTCTTCATCCTTTTGAACATCAGGGACCTCCGAATATTCTTCATCTTCCATGAGAAAAATGGGCAAACCATCAGTAGTAAAGAAATGATTTGCCCCCACCACCGGATCATCATCATCTTCACTCTCTATTCCATGCACATAGTTTTTCTACAAAGGAGTTTTGACTAGTTGCTGCGATGTCTGATCTTGTGCCTTCTGCTCCCTTTGTTTAATCCTGAACTGAGGTTGTTGCTGTCCTCTGAAGTTTGGATTTCTGATTGTGGTTTCAAGCTTGTCTGCAATTGTCAATCGATCAAACATCTTTTCAATTTTCCGGAGAATGTTATCTACCTTAACATCTAAGGAAGATGCTTCTTCCTTTATAGTGACCTTCTTTTCAATTTTCATCCTTTCTCTTTTGGCCAGCAAATTTGCCTCTACACTCACTGCGTTCTTCTGCATATCTTCAAGTGTGGTAGGATCTCTTTCTCTCAACTGATATGCCATATCAGCATCGAAGCCATCTGGAAATTTGATCAATTCTAACCCCATCGGTGGTTTAATGTCAGCTGGAATAGCATTATAAACTGCATTGAACCTTACACAGTAATCTTGCACACTTTCACCTACATTTCTTTTTATATTTTCATACTCAGATAGAATTTGGAGTGGATTTTTCTTTACCTCCCATCGGTCCAAGAATTGTTTGTGGAGAACCAGCAAAGTATTGATAGATCCCGTTGGTAATGCTCTGAACCACTTTCAAACCTCACCTCCAAAGCTTTGTACAAATAATCTCATGGACACATTTTCTGCATCTACCTCATGAAGATCAAAGAAGTCATTCATCCTATCAACATGCTGCTGTGTTGTAATACCTTGAGTGGCATTGAACAGAGGTATCTTACTTTGGTAATCAGTGGGCATATCATCCAAATTCTGAGGTAGAATGAGAGGTGGATATCTGGCAGCCATGACTCGAGGTGGATTTGAAACTAGTGTTGGGGAAACAAAGGGGATTTATGACAACAACAATAGTTGATGTAATAGAGGTGATGGGTGTTTGAGGGGTAATGATAGTTTGTTGAAGGAGTGACAATATGAATGGAGATAATGGACGATTCTCTAAAATATGAGGAAATGATGATGACGCAAAAGATGTTGAAGCCGAATCAGATATCTCAGGGATTCTATTAGTGGTGAGAGTTGATTGAGGGGAATTCCGAAGATTTTGGTCACCTAGCAATTTTTCCTTTTTGATTTCAAGCTTTTTGGTGAATTCTGGGTCTGAGACTATATCCAACAATTCACTATCATATGTGGTTCTAAATAGGGATAGACCAAAATATTCATCGAAAGGAAGATCTTCAAGGAACAACCACTCTATTGGGCATGAATGAGATTTGAACACCGATGTAAGACTTGATAAACTTTCTTGTCTAAGTATCCATGGAATGAGATTAGGATTTTCAAATATGGGAGGAGGATCAGGATCGGGATTGGACCTAGTGTATCTTCTTGAAGCCAGTGTGTTCAAAGTTCTCAAGATTTTTTATATTGCTTTACAACTTTCCACTTTTCAGCCTAATGAATTCCATAATTATCATCCAAAAGTTCAGAACTTCTTAAGAGTACTGGGGTGATTTGTATTTCTTCCCCAGTATGGTCGCCACTATGTTAGAGCGTGGATTGACCTCAGGTTGAAGGGAGGTAATCCTAGGATAACCAAAAACCATGCTTAACCTGGTAGCTAGCCCTACCAGGTCAGGAGATGGCTCTCTCCTTATGAATCTCAGTCAAGATGACTGGATCAAATATGGATTTTAGACTAGGTATAGTAGCTCTAGAGTTTTTGATTGATTTTGCTGGATCAAGTGGAGCAGGTAGCATTGGGTCCGGGAAATGAAGTCAAGATGTAGGGTGTTCTATGGAGAAAGGTAGGTAGATGTTTTGGCACTTGGAATTGAGTGAGATGAGAGGTATAAGACTGGTGAGGAGCTGAGGAGGGCATGCAAAGATCATGTATCCCCTTCAAACTGTAGAAAACATCAAAAACTAAATGGTTTCCCAAGGCAGAGCAATGTAACCAGTGTATTCTACCTATCTATATTGATATCATTTAGCTAGAAGAATGAATTAGATTGTGGCACACATAACACATGAGAAAAACTAATAGCAGAAGAATAAACTATGCAAAAACACTTTACCACAAGTATCCCACAAAAATAGCTGCAGATCCTAGTTTATTTCCTTGCCAAGCTGCTGATAAAGGTGTACAATGTAGCTCAGAGCATCCAAGGGAGTCCAATCTTTGCTACTGACTGAAAAAATACATAATATAGACATAAAACCACCTATGTTAGCCATCAGGGGTCAAATCCAAGAGATAATTAACTGTTACAACCATTTCCAAACAAGGAACAGGGATATAGGCAGTGGAACAACTTGCCTCTATAAGCATGGAAACTGATTCGTTGACCCCCAAACCACCTCAAACTGATGAATCTACCCTCTAAGATCATTTCACAATTACATTTACATACCATAGCATTAATTACAATAAAAAATTTATCCAAGAAGAGAGAAAAAGTAAACTTGCAAAGAAACTAGGCGAAAACTGGATTTTTTGGGCAAACTGGCTCTATGCGCAGTGCCACTGGCTAGGTGTGTAGTGCTGCTTCACAGCCGTTTTTGGAGGCCTTCCCCTTAGCCAAATTGAGCCCAAGATATCTCACTGGAAAGGGATTCCTATCTAGTTTTCGGAACATCTTTAAGTTTTGCATTTGGAGGTCACTTGACCCCTCAAAAGTGAAATCTCCCAAGGCTACCTTTGTGTGTCCAAAAAGAGGCAGAGAGGTCATTTTTTAATGGTTTTTTGACCTTTTGGTGACCAAGTTTTGCTCCAAAATTGCTGATATTTTCTGGTTTTGATGCTCTCATCATGCTAAATCCAAATATACAAGGCATTCCTCCAAAAAATCTTCTAGGGAAAAACGCAGCGCCAGGGAAATTTTCTGTGTTCAAAATTTCAAAATTTCAAAATGGAAAAAATTTATCAAAACTTGCCCAGATTTGGCACAAGGCACCACCATTAGTTGCTTTGATGGGCTAGTAAGGCTTCAGCCAAGATTTTCAACTTGTCTTGCTCATTTTTTCTCCTTAAGGACTTCCTCAACCTAGCCTTAAGCTTCCACATTCTTATGTTGCATATTTTATTGCCGGTCATGTAGTGGTAGGCCATGTGGCGAAGCATATTCTTGTCTCTGTTGGCCTTCTCAATCAGCCCCTCGAGGTGTATATTGACCCTCTATATCCATGTTTCCCTATCATTCTCAATCTCTTGCTCAATAGGGGTTAATGGAACATTAGCCTCTTTGATCTTTTGCCTATCTTCTTTTATCATTTGTAGCTCCATGAGGACTTGCTTGTTGTTGAATTGTTTGTTTTCTTGCTCTAAATAGTTGATGATCCACTTAGACCTCTCTAAGTTGTTTAACAAGGCTTGCATCTCAGCCTCTTGCTCTTTTATGATCATGTCTTTGGCAGTCTTTGGATCCTAAGTTTCTAATTCAATGAAATCAATTCCTTGTGTCTCCTCATGAACAACAAGGTCAAAATCTCTTTCTTGCTCATCACTAGGATCCTTCTCTTGCATCTTTTCCTTGCCCTTACTCTTTCTCTTGGTCAGCTTCTCTACTTGTATCTTCTTTGCTGAAGAAGAAGGAAAATCCCCTTCCACACCTTGTGGAGATAGAATTTTCCTGTGGCCTGAAGATGAAGGCGAGACCCCTTCCACACCTTGTGGAGATAATACTCGCCTAGCAATGGAAAAAATTTTCCTAGTGCCCCTCTCATATGTCACAAACACTGGCACTCCAATAGTTTCAGTCTCTTTGACCTTTTCATGTCTAGAAGGTCCACCTTCTTCATGATGCATTGATGAAAATATTTGTGGGCCTTTTAACATCTCATGAGAAATGAAAGTCTTCCATTGCATGTTAAGAAGGTTCAACTGATGTAGAACAATGATTTTAATCAAAGAGTAGTGGTAAATGCTAGTCAACTGCTGGGGGTATGGTTTCTTCTTTCAAATAAGTACCATCTTCTCAATTTTTTTGAACATGAAGTAAGGAATATTCATCATTCTTACCCTAGTGAAATGCATCAGCAGTCTAATGTGGTAGGCATACAAGCGGGAGAACCTACCTTCACAAGTAAAGTACTTGATGATGATCTTCATCAATGGAGCAAACCTGTCTTCCAAGAACTTGAAGGGGAATACTCTCTTGAGTTTTTCTTTATATCTAGCCTTGATGTAAGGCTCATAGTACTCCCTATCAATATCCTACCCTTTGTTCCACTTTTCACCCACATTTGGAATACCTGTAGCCTCTATAATGACAGCTGGTGATAAGGTGAATGTAATTCCGGCAAGGGTTACTTCATTGTTGTCCAAATGTGTCACAAACAACTTTGCTAACTCATGATGAAACTTAACCCTTTCTACCATTTCACAAAAGCCAAAACATGACTGGTGTTTAAAATAAGAAATGGTGAATGGGTAGGCTTGCAACTCCCTCAAACTGGTGGGCTCCTCTCTAATAACCCTTCCTCCTCTATGAGGCTTCTTGTGCTATATGTTTCTCTCCCTAGAATTGTCACTAAGGGTGTCTTCTTCAAGCTCATATTCATTGTCTCTTTCCATTGTTTTTATATCTGTGATCACTTGTGGTGAATGAGGAGATAGGGTGGATGAATGAAAGATGAGTATGAAGAGATTTTATGGATGAGTAGGTGAGAGTGAATGGGAGTCTGAATAGGATTTAGGGAGTAAATAAGGTTTGGGGATAGTGTAGGGTTTAGGGATGTATGTATGATAAAGTATGTAGGGTTTTGGGGAGAATGTATAGGGTTTGGGAAATTTGAATGTGAGAATGGGACTTAGGGAAAATATATGAGGGAATGGGGTTTAGGGAACAATAGGAAATGTATAAGATAGGAAAAAAATAAGGGAGTGAGCTTGTCAATTTTTATGAGACAGTTTGGGTGAACATTAGGGTTTTAACTTTACGAGTGAAAGAATCACCAAAACTTGATGCAAAACCATTTTTAAACAAGAAAGATTGATTTACTTACTTGCAAAGAGGTAACTTAGAATATTTGTGGCAAATTGGGGAGATTTGGAGTGATTTGGGGCTTGGTTGCCAGGTGTGCAGTGCCTCACCTAGGTGCGCAAAGCCTCACCCAAGTGTGCAGTGCCTCCTAGGTGTGTAGCACCCATTCAAATTAACACCGAGGAAGTCTGTGAGGTAGGTAGTGCCAGCCTTTGGTGTGTAGCGCCGGTCTGAATTTCTCAAAAAATTCAGCACTTGCACTTCTTTCGCTTAGTGACACTTTAAAATCGCCTTTAGCTCTTGAATTTCAACTCAAACAATGAATTGATCAAAAGAGGGATGATATTTATATAGCTTTTCAACCTTTTGATTTTTTTATGTTCAAAGCCACTTTGTAATGTCTATTCGCCTTTTTCAAATACTTTGTTCTTTTGGATGTTCGATCTTTTGCTTGGGTAGGTGAATTGATGCTTGATTTCTTTAACTTTTGTAGTGGCAAGTACTTGGCAATATCACAAGTGACCAGGAGCAGCATAGAACCATTTATTACATATAAGATCAATAAAATTACATGAAATTTAACATTAAAATACAAATGCTCTGTTTTCACCTCAAAACTAGTTTTGAGGTGTGAACTTTATTAGGCTTACAGATTAAGAGATTATAACTTTTCTGATGATTATTGTCATCTTCATGTGTCTGCTGACCATTCTTAATCAATAGCCACTGAAATTTGACCATGGTAAAACCCTAATACCTAATGAGACTAAAACCCTAGACCTGAGACCTAATTGATGAAATGAACTGGGAATAAGCATGAATCATTGACTGAAAATTATGAAAGGGGGTCAGCAGATATATGTCATGAGGGAAGAAAACTGAAAAGAACCCTACCATCAGTAGGTCCATGAGCTAATGGAATGCAACTCATTAGAATGGGACACCTAGTATGAAATGAAAAAGAGTAAATTTTGATCACTGATGGCAGTGTGAAGACACTGACACTAACAGATAGAATGGGCGTGATAGCTGATTTAAGAACAACTGTATGATTTTTCGCATTTGGGACGGGCTTTACCACAAATCCGGACCCGAAATATATCAAAATCCAATTACATATCCCAGTGGGTCCGAAAAGGGGGGTTTCACCATATCGCAATCAAAATGCGGAGGAATTTCCCTATTTTACAGTGCATACACTGATAGACCGGACACGCCAATCACAATCTCATCAGGGGAAGGGGTACATGGGAGTGGGATCCTGAAATAGAGTGATCATCGAGGGCCATGGTTTATAAATTACGAGACTTAATGTTGCAGGGTATCAAGAGTATCATCAGTGAGTGGGATGCAAGACTTATCGGCATGGGACTGTGGGATAGGCTTATGCAGGATGGGTACCATAGTTGCAATGGAGAAAGGGTGGGGGCAGTCCTTTATGTTTCATGTTTTGCAATTGCGAAATATGAAATGGGAGGTAAAGAACTTTAACTTATGGAAAACAGGGACTTTTGCGAAATGAGATAGCAGGATAGCGTGGGCTCATTTTATATGCAACGTATTACATTGTAATACATTACAATATAAAGTATATAGACATGTTTTACGATATGGAAACAACTAGAGTTTATGTATGGAAATGCGGCTAGAGTTTATAACTTTCCAAATGGATTTCACATAAATTTCAATGTATAACAAGAGAAATGTGACTTAATGAATATACAAAGGGTTTTTGGGTATGGCTAGAGTTTCAGGAATTAATTTTGAAATAGGATAATTTCCAAGGGAAAAAGGGTTTTGACTTAGGATTTAGGAATTTCTCAAGGAAAAGGGGATTTTAAAGGGAATGAGGGGATTTATGAGGGAAATTGAGGTAGATGGGGAGATGAATGAAATATGAAATCGGGATATTGAGACAAGCTGAAATCTCCTTGAACATCATTATTTATCCTATTACTACTCCCATGATGATGACATCAGGTGATGACATGAATCTTTTGATCATTTTGATGACTTGACCTATTGATGACATCTAATGAAGCATGAAATCGACCATTAGATGAGACTGAGATGGTGATCAAGAATTTTACTAATGAGTCATCATAATGAGTAATGACACGAACATAATGGCTTTGGACCATGAAATGGAGAGAGTAGTAATGGCCTAGAACTGACTAATGATCAAATTTTATTTGAAAATATAAAAATTTTACCTGATATCCCTATCAACAACTTTGTAAGAGCATATTTGATTGCTAGCGATTGAAAGGACTGATAGGCAATAACAACGATCACTCCCCCTCCCTAGAGATGTCAAATATGTTTCCATATTAGACCCCTTCGCAACATGCATATCAAATCACCTAGACATTAGTAACAAGTTATAACAACCACACAACCACATAGAAGAGGATTCAAATCTTCCCTTATCTCTTCTTCAAGGCATCGTCCTATTTTGAGTTTCCTTCATTCGACCTCTAATGTTTGTTGAGGTAGATCTAGTGTATCATGACATAGTCCGTAGATCCTTTCCCTCTACACATCTCCCTCCTGTTGTGGCTGTCTGCACTTGAGTTTGAGGGGGCTCTCATTTTTTTCTTATAGATTTCATGTTTTTACATTACTTCTTGTTCTTTATATAAGACAATTTTTAGTACTTCTCTTGTGTATTAAGTTCATTATACTTAGTAGTCCCATTGACATACGCGTGTGGCCATTTATTTGACATTAACATAATTATATCATCTTATGTTATCTTATCATTGCCTTTATTCATTTAGTTCAACCATGTTTAGGTTGACAACTCTTGTTAGTGAGAAGTTCCCCTAATTAATTACACAAGTACAATTGAGATCACCTTAGTTTGCATGAAAGTAAGATTACACAAGCACCTAAGTTATGTGATAATTGAATCCAAGATTATTCATGCATTGGCTAGTCCTACTGCTAGGAGTGATCCAGGTGGATGTTGGTGGCCACCCACCTATCCCATTTGGACCCCCACAACTGTCTCTTTCAGTTTTTCAATTTCCTTAATTATAGCGCAGTTTACTATTTTTAGTAGTTTTTTGGGTCCTGAACTTCCGGAGCTGTTTTGAGGCCCTAAACGATGTTATTTGGGAAATCTACTGCCAGTGATTTTCTGTCTAAAAATTGTCTTTTTCGAGTCCTCGGATAGATCTTTCCAATGGGCTATCATGCGCATCAAATGGAGATAATACGACCAATTCGTGACCCTGGGAAGTTGGCTGTCCAACTCACCCCAAAACGGGGCCCACAATTTGGCGTTTCATCTTCTAGGGTTAGGTTTCGGGATGTGAAGGGTTTTCCATTGTTTCTCAATAATAAATAGGCCTTCGAGCCTCATTGTAACACAGTTCGGAATAGTTCAGAGGCATGTAGCCACCACATCTCTTCTCAGAGATAAGCTACCATCGCCCTAGCTGGTTTGTTCCCATTTCTGGTTGTAAGCATATTTCAGTATTTTCCATTAATGAAATGAAGTATTATTTCTGCTACATCTCTGTATTTATGGTTATCGCATCTCTGTGTTTATGGTTATCTCTGTAATTTATTACGTTCTTTTCTAAATCCGGATCAAGGAGATATTTTATTGCTAGTAAATCCTCCTCCCATTTGGGCCCTCCTCCAATGGTTAGCACTATATAATCAATCATACCCCAACAATACCATAAGACAAAGCCTTTCTTGGTGGCTCTCATATCATTCCACCTTTTCAAATTATAGCAAAGTGCACAAGGCTATACTTTGGTCCATCAAAGCTCCTTTCTTGGATGGCAAGCAATAGGGTTATGCTCATAACACACCTTTCTTCCCAGTTGGATTTCCTTGACAAAAGTGAAGCATAGGAAATGAATCAAATAGAGGCAGTTTCCTATCTGATCACAATTGAAATATTAGGAATATATTATTGCACGCTCTTGATTAGTGAGAAGCCATGTAACCCATCCATGTCTTACAATGTTTTCCTACCTATATGATTGGAAGGAATTTACAGTTGGATCTGCTTGTGACCCTTATAACTTGGATGGATCTTATTATTTGGGTTTTGTTTCTTCCTGGGAAATATGCAATTATAGCTGATGCATAACTTTGAAAGATCTTGATTTTTATGTCTATATTCTTGTTTTGGTACTTTTTGGTTCTCTTATATTTAGGGCCACTTCTCATAGTTGTTTCATGTTTTTCCTATTTTTGCATGGGTGTGTTTTAGCTTCCATATTTATATAGCTTTCATACTTGCTAATATTTATCATGCAAAACTCTTTCATTGGTTATGATGTTCTCAACAAACTTGCGATTCCCCACCCTAAATAGTACTGACATGTAAGAATTGTTTATTATATTTTTTCTTTGATTAATGCAATTGTTGGATACTTTGAAGATATTAGTGAGGAAGCTAGAGTATCATCAGACAATAATCTAAATAGTACACCTCCTTTTTTTGGATCTTAGGCCAAATATACAAAAGGTATATTTCTAGAGACAGTCTTCGTGCACTCTTCAATGGTTGGCATGTTGGATGCTTTTGCAGAGGATGCTATTGAACATGGTGGATGGTAAGAGCTAGAACATGTAACACTTTATAACATTTTCTAATACCTATTTAAATGCATTTGAGCCTTTAATATCTATTTTTATTTTCTTGTTCAAACTTAAAGTGTGTACTTAATTTAATTAATCTTTGTTGTACTAATGGAACCATTTTTCACATACATTTGTAGTTTAATATTGTTTTTGTTTCTTACAAAATTGTATGCATATGTTTGGAATTATTATAATGTTATTTATGATGAATCAACCCTATTTTAAGGGGTTTTGCATGGAGAAGCCTCTAGAAAGGCACAAATGTTAAGGAAAAAAAATATTTTAGTGGAGCATTCGGTATAGAAGGGTGACACTTGGATGGTTTTATTATCTCAAGGTCATAATGAAGGGTTGCTTCCCACATCTAGGAAATTCTAGATTATTCATTTATATTTTATTCCATATAAGTGTAAATAAATCCTATAAAAGGAGGCCTCCTATCCATTGGAAATAATTCATTATGAAGAAATTGTGTAGAAACTTGTATTTGGGGTTGAAGATAAAATTGCAGGTTTGAAGCTTAATTCTAGAAAAATATTTAGGGCTGATTTGCACCCAAGGTCATCATCATTTTGTTTCAGATTTATTCCTTCTTGGTTGGGCATCATATTTTACTATTATAGCGGGCTAATGCTAGTTGTTGAGTGGCTGAAAGATAGGTGTGTTGACCTTCTTCTTGGTTGTTTATGTTATCATATTTCAAAAGTATTATTCAAGGTTGATTATTCAATAGAAATTTATTTTCTTTTGCTACCTATGTGTAAATTGATATTTTAAGCCTCACTAGATGATTGATAATTGTATTAGTGTATCTATTGAGCATATTTGTTTGGTTGTAAAACAATTTTTGGATATGTTAGACTGGTAGATAAGATAAAATAAGAAAATATAAGATAAATGTATTAATGTCCAAAAAATGACTACTAAAGTAGGTCAATGAGACGGTTTTAGGTACAATGATGTCCATACAAAGTGGGGTTTCCAAAGTGACTCCTATATAAAAGAAATATACCAGAAGTAAAATCACAATCAAATCTAAAAACCTAGAAGGCCAACTCTAGAGAGTTGAGAGACAATATTCTAGGAAACCTTCTAGGCTCTCCAAATGCTCCAAGCAATAAAAGTCCCTTTGTTATGCAACCAACTCACAAAACAGAAGAAGAAATAGATCAACGACTTCAAAATTAGCCTCTTCGAGGGGGAAACCTCCTTCACATTACACAAATGAACTTGGATGATACAAATGAAAATATCTCATTTCTATATATAGGAGTGTAAGGGGCCACAATTATAATTAGAGCCTACATAACAATATTATTACAAGGGCACAATAATAACAATAGTGGGCTTCTATGGGTGATCCAGGAGGATCCTAGAGGATTGATCCAAGTGGATCTTTAGAAAGTACTAGTGGCATGGTAAGAAGGCTCAAAACTCAAAGTGGCAGGATCTAGATAAACTTAGCATCGGATCAAAGTGATTCCAATGGTGCGAACAACACTCAAATCCGAGTTCATATGAAGAAGTTAGAGCAAGTCAAAGTTTATGTGTGACTTGTCCAGGTGGCAGGAGGGGATGATGTGGCAAAAGTCTTAGCGAATGGGGAAGTGCCAAGTGGCAGGTTGCCATTGGTCCCGCATATTGAAAATCACAGCAAGAGAAAGAAGCGGCTTAAGGAAAATTAGCCTTAGGCAAGTTGTGATGCAATAATTGCATATCAAAATCGCAAAAGGCAAGTGTTAAAGAATCTGCCCCCGGTAGAGCCAAGGTTGTAATGTGATCAAATCACAATCACAAATCGTAGTGGGAGCAGTCATATGGAGTAACACTGTAGGATATGTCGATTGTGATTGCGATGGGCTTTAGACCCGATATTTTATACACTGTGTTTCATAACCCCTAGTGGGTCTAGTATTATCACAAAGGTTTGGGTCGATATGCTGATGGAAAGCATCGATTTCAATTTGCGATGGGGGCTTCCAGACCTGATACTCTATGCATTATGTTTAATAATCCCGGCGGGTCTGCAGGGTGCCTAATGTATGGGTGTTGGGTTCATCTGCCGATTGAGATTTGTGACAGGGTTCCTGGATGTGATATTGTACATGTCATGTTTAATACTTCCGACGGGTCCGCTGTATCGCAGAGTGCTTGTTTTTTGTGTTTGGGTCTATCCATTGATTACAGGGAACGTCGATAGACTAAGGTCATCACTGATAAAGCCACTAGTTAAGAATTAATGTCTCGATTCTTGTATTATTCCATAGGCTTATTGTTTGATGAGAAACAACTTGTATGAGCTGTTCAATGGAGGTTTTCTATGATTAAACAGGTTGTTACCTATAGACTATTTCAGGGTCCGAGAATCTCTGTTTGAAACAGCCCGCCTGCCTAAACTTGTCATTTTGTTTAAAGTATTTAGATTGTTAAGGATCCTACCACCAACATATAAATTGGGCTATCTAAATAGCGAGAGGGCAGATACTGACATAGAATATTGTGCACAGTAGTAACCCATCTCGGCAGTAGGCCGGGACCTCACCTTGAGCAGCAAGGAGGTTCTCAGAGGGTGTAGAAAGCCCGATTATCTGAATTGATTGTTCAAATAGGCGATTCTGCATGATTTTTTGCCAGGAAGACAGTGGTGTTGTTTGTCTCTAGAGATGGGCTCTCCATTTTCCATTTATCTTCCAGATTGGAGGTATAAATATGTTTATGTAAAAATCTACTTGTACTTATCTCTTTCCATGCCATTTAGTGAATGAAGGCCTCCCCACTATTGAGCAGGGCCCAGAAATGTAGTCCAAATTGGATGAACTCTGTAATCAAATCTATGTGTCTTGATATCATGTGTGATTATGTCTCTTTTATCTTCATTTTATATGCTTATGTTCCATGGTTTTTAAGTGCTCTGTTATATGTAATTCTGATGCATCTATAAGAAAAACAATCCTAGATCAAGTGGTATTAGAGTAGGGATTAGTTGATGTGAATTGCATGAGTACGTTAACCAGAAACAATATTCAAAGGATGTGCGCTAAGAAGAGGAGACATGGAATATTTTGAAGCAAGTTGGGAAGACAAGCATCTTTTGCTGACAAGAAATTGCGTGCATGAATGACTGAATGTTTAGCCATGGGGGGTGATAAAGAAATGCACGACCTTCCTACGAATGTCCAAAATGGTGGACATCATGTATAAGGCATATGAGAAGAGAAGAGAGGAGGAGACAGAGAGATCGGAGAGAGATGCGCCATCCACATCTTCCAGTGCTTATGCATCTTATTCATCGCCTTCCTCAAATGGGGAGATTAACCAGAGACTTCAAGAAGAAGGTAAAGAAGGTCTGGACATTGCGACAGAGGTGGTCACCAAAGAGTCACATGTTGGAGGCTCCATCCAGAGCAGTGTTGCAAGGACAAAGCATCCGTGCATGAACCAGGTGAAACAATTATTCGATCAACGAATGTGCCACACGGAGCATACCCATTCACATTGATAAGTGAGAGATGGTTCTTCTAGGTGTGGTAGAATGTAATGGCCTTGTTTTTAAATCATGTGTTTCATGTTTAAAATGTAAAAGTGATGATGTGTTTTACATCACTTGTTGTAGCAACAATGATATTTGGCCTTATTTTATGTTGCATTTTAAACTATGAAAGCGATGATGTGTTTCCATCACTTGTTGAACCAACAATAGTGTTTGGCCTTATTTTTGTAAATCATGTGTTGCAGTGATGATGTGTTTTCCATCACTTGTTGAAGAAACAATGATGTTTGGCCTTGTATTGATAGCTGGAGTAGTGTTTCCATTTTTATGTAAACTTGACCATAGAGCATGTGTTATAAACTCATGGCAAGTATGGAATGCTTGGCTCGTTTTTGGCTATATAGCTAAACATGTAATTTGTGAGATATTGTACTAAAATTTTACAGGAGATGTAGGTGTTAGCTTATGACTTATGGCTCTGAAGGTAAGTGTTAAAGAATCAGTCCCCGACAGAGCCAAGGTTGTGACGCGATCAAATCGCAATCACAAATCACAGTGGGAGCAGTCATATGGAGTACCACCCCAGGATCTTCTAGTTGCAATTGGCGATGGGCTTCAGACTCAAAATTTTATACACTATGTTTCCTAACCCCGGTGGGTCCAATGTTATCGCAAAGGTTTGGGTCGATACACCGATGGAAAGTGCCGATTGTGATTTGCTATTGGGGCTTCCAGACGTGATTCTCTATGCATTATGTTTAATAATAATGGCGGGTCCACAAAGCACCTGATGTATGGGTGTTGGGTTCATCAGCCGATTGCGATTTGCGATGGGGTTCCCAGATGCGATATTTTATATATGTCATGTTTAATACTTCTGGTAGGTCTATTATATCATAGAGTGCCTGTTGTTTGGGTTTAGGTTTGTCTACGATTACGGGGAATGTCGATAGACTAAGGCTATCATTAATAAATCCATCGTTAAGGATTAATGCTCCGATTCTTGTGTTATTCTGCCAGTTTAATGTTTGATGTGAAACGACCTATATGAGCTGTTCAATGGAGGTTTTCTATGATTAAATAGGTTAATCAGGTTGTTACCTGTAGACTATTTCAGGGTCTGAGAACCTTTGTTTGAAACAACCTGCCTACCTAAAGTTGTCGTTTTGTTTAAACCGACTGGATTGTTAAGGATCCTGCCACCAGCATATAAATTGGGCTATCCGCACAGTGAGAGGGGGGAGACTAACATAGAATATTGTGCATAGCAGTAACCCGTCCCGATAGTAGGTCGGGACCTTGCCTTGAGTAGCAGGGAGGTTCCAAGGGGGTGTAGAAAGCCCGATTATCTGAATTGGTTGTTTGGATAGGAGATTCTGCACAATTTTTCGCCAGGAAGTCAGTGGTGTTGTCTATCTTTAGAGCTGAGCTCTCCATTTTCCAGCTATCTTCCAGATTGGAGGTATAAGGATGTTTATGTAAAAATCTGCTTGTACTTCTCTCTTTCCATGTCATTTAATGAATGAAGGCCTCCCCACTATTGAGCAGGGCCTAGAGATGTAGTCCAAATTGGATGAACTTCGTAATAAAATGTCCATGTCTTGATCTCATGTGTGATTATGTCTCTTTTATATTAATTTTATATGCTTATGTTCCATGGTTTTTAAGTGCTCTATTATATGTAATTCTGATGCATCTATAAGCAAAAAATCCTGGAACAATTGGGCACAATAATAACAATATGGGGACTACATGGGCACAACAATACAATACGGGGGTTGCACTAATAAAAATAAGGGCTACAGTAGTAGTATAGGGACCTAATATGCCCCTCTCCTTCAAAAAAGTGTTGTCCTCAATGCTTGAGTAGTTATGGATGCGTCTATATAAAATTATCATCCTCCCATGTGGAATCTTCAGCGGGTAAGTTCTTCCACTTGATGAGATACTCCAAAATTGACTGATTTTGTAGCTGTTGAGTTCTTGTTTCCGTGACTGCTTCAGGTTCCAAAATGATTTTTCCTTCCTTGTCAAGTTATGAAAATATTTTTTGAACTGGGATCTTGTCACCTATAACCTTCTTTAAGCATAAAACATGGAAAATGACGTGCACCCGGGAAGATGCAGGAAGCTCCAATTTGTATGCCATATTACCAATATTTTGCAACACCTTGTAAGGACCATAATACTTTGGTGATAATTTATTATCCTTCTTAGATTACTTGAGGGAAATTTGTTTATATGGTTGTAGCCTTAAAAATACCCAGTCACCTACATCAAAACTTATTTCGCTACGATGTTGATCTGCCTGTTATTTCATTCGATTCTACGCCAAAGTGAGATTATCCTTTAAGAGTTGGAGAACTTGTTGTTGATGCTCGATGTGATCTTCCACCACTTGAACCTTAAAATTTTCTCTTAAAGATGATGTCATGGATGGTGGATGATATCCATAAAGTGCCATAAATGGGGTCATTTTTGCTGCAATATGGAAGGAAGTGTTATACCACCATTCAACCAAAGGTAACCACTTGACCCATTGTGTTTGTTTATTAGATACAAAGCAATGAAAATATCCTTCCAAACATTTGTTCACTATCTCCATTTTTTCATTAGATTGAGGATGATAGGATGAGTTATGAGATAATTGAGTACCCAGACAAGAAAATAATTCCATCCAAAAATTTCCAGTGAAAATGGGATCTTTGTCACTTACAATAATCTATGGGTTTCCATGTAGCTTTTGAATTGTTTCCATAAATGTAGTAGCAATTGTATTGGCTTTAAATGGATGAGATAATGCACAGAAATGTGCATACTTGGTAAGTCTATCAATTACCACCATAATGACACTCTTTCCTTTAGACTTGGGTAAACCTATGATAAAATCCATTGAGACCTCCTATCAACGTTGACTTGGAATGACTAAAGGTTGTAATAGACCCAAGGTCTTAATTTTATCAACTTTATTTTCTTGGAAAACCAAACACTCTACCACAAACTTTTGAACATCATATTTAAGGCCTTCCAAAAAAAAATCCTTCTTAACACTATCATAAGTTTTTAAAAATCCTGAGTGCATTCCTAAGGGAGAGGTGTGAAATTCCAAAATACTATTTTGTTTGAGGTGTGAATGTTTGCAAAGATATAAGAGATCTTTGTTCCATAATGAATCATTTTTCAGCTAAATGTATCATATATACGGGGATCTTGTTGCAAGTTTTGAATGAGTGTCCACACTTCTTCATTATTATTCCATTCATCCCTTGCTTCAGTTATCCAATCTAGTTGGATAATAGAAATGGCATAAAGAAATCCTTCCACGTCCTCATCCTTTCTTGAGAGTGCATCTCCAACAACATTTTTATTCCCTTTTCTGTAGATGATTTTAAAGTCATAACCAAACATCTTTGTGACTCATTTTCTCTCTTCTTATGAAGATAATCTTTGTTCCAAAAATTATTTAAGACTATCATGATTTGTTTTTACCTTGAAGTGTCCTCCCATTAGGTAAGGTTTCCATTTTTTTAGTGCATGTAGTATTGCCAACATTTCCTTCTCATAAATAGGTTTGTGTAAATACTTTCCTTTTATTGCATGACTTTAAAAAATAATGGGTCTTCCTTGTATTAAAACAAAACCAATTCCATTTCCAGAGGCCTCACATTCCACAATATAGGTTTTTGTGAAGTCTAGAATAGCTAAGACTGGTTCTTGGCACATTGCCTCTTTAAGATGTTAAAAGGCTTTAGTTGCTTATGGATTCCAAGAAAATGCATCTTTCTTCAATAATGATGTTATAGGTGTTGCTAATCTCCCATAATTCTTAATAAACTTGTGATAATAGCCTATCAACCCGAGAAATCCTTGAATATTCTTTATGGTTGTGGGAATTTTCCATTCCTTAATGGCTTTAATTTTGTTAGGATCTAACTTAACACCTTCATGAGATACAATATGACCCAAATATTCCACCTCTTGTACTTCAAACAAACATTTGGAGGTTTTTGCATATAATTGTTTCTCCTCCAACACTTTGAGCACCCTATCAACATGTTGAACATGATCCTTCCAAGACTTTCTATAGATTAGTATATCATCAAAAAATACTAATTTTTTTTTTTCTAAGGAAGGGTTTGAAAATGGAATTCATCAAACCTTGAAATGTTGAAGGTGCATTAGTAAGGCCAAAAGGAATGATAATTTTTTTTTAATGACCCTCATGAGTTATGAATGCTATTTTTGGAATGTCTTCATCCTTCATTCTAATTTGATGATATCCGTAATGAAGATCCAACTTGGTGAAGTAAATTGATCCATGTAATTCATCCAACAATTCATCAATAACAAGAATGGGAAATAAGTATTGGGGTTTTCGCAGTGCATTATATTAGATATCATTTTTGGATTCAACTTCGTTAAGTCATTCATCTACGACCATTTCCATGAGAGGTAGTTGTAACTAACTAATTTTTCATGATTGTTGAATAGTCCACTTAGCATTCCTTGCATCGTAGATTGTTCAATGAGCATCACCCGATGCAATGAATGCTAAGTGGGCTATTCAAAAATCATGAGAAATTAGTTAGTTACGACTACCTCTCATGGAAATGGTCATAGATGAATGACTTACTTAACATAGTTGAATCCCAAAATGATATCTAAGAATGGGAAATTTATCTTTAATAGTGAGCTTGTTGAGCTCCCTATAATTCGGACACATGCGCCATGATCCATCCTTCTTGTGTACCAATACTATTGGAGTTGAGAAAGAACTTTGACTAGGTTGAATTATACTAGCCCCTAGCATTTCTACAACCATACATTCAATTTCACTCTTTTGGGCATACATATATCTATACGGCCTGATGTTTGGGGGAAAAATTCCTGGAATAAAATGAATAGCATGATCATGATCACGAATAGGTGGGAGAGCTTTGGGAGTCTCAAATACTTTGGAATGGTTTTCCAAGACTTTTTGGAGATCTGGAGAAATAGATGATTTTGATGTTCGAACATCTAGTGAGCATAATTGTGCAATTACGCCTTGTTGTTCTTTCTTTAGAAGCTTTGTCATGCCATTAGAGCTGATTATATTTCTTGGTTTCCCTGCGATACCCATTAATTCAACTTCCTTTCCTTCCCAAACAAATTTCAATAAAAGTTCTTGAAAATTAAAAGTTATTGTCCCCAAAGATTGTAACCATTGGACTCCTAGTACAACATTAGCACCACTCATTGGAATGAAAAACATTTGACTATTCAATACATATTCCCCTATGGATAGCTTGATATTATGACACTTTCCAGATTAATTTATAGTTCCTCCATTTTCAACCATTACTTGACACTCTGGTGCTAGATATAGGAAGAAATTCAATTCCTTGGCCATATTGCAATGAATAAAATTATGGGTGCTACTCGAATCAATCAATAATATTACCTTTTTCTTTTTGATATGTCCTTCTATATTGAGAGTTTTAGGAGTGATAATTTCTACCAATGCATTGCAAGATATGTTTGGATTCGTTTCTTCTTTCTTTAGGGTTGGTTCCTAGTGTATATCCTCTTCTTTTGATGTTTCTTGATCCTTTTGTTCCTCATCTTCACAATCTATGTAAAATAATTTCTTCTCAACACACTTATGACCTTTAATGTATTTTCTATCACAATTGTAACAAATCCCTTTTGCTATTTTTTCCTCCAACTGTTGTGGTGTCAACATTGTAGGTTGTGGAAGGCTAAGAGCATCAACACTTCCATATTTATAGTTGTGAGTTGTAGACTTCCTTCATGCTATAATTTTTCTTTCTACTTTTATGACCACCTTGAATGCCTTCTCCAATGAATCAGGTTCCCAAAGGCGAACCTCACGTTGGATGTTATTCTTTAAAGTCCCTAAGAAGACATCAATCCTATGCTCCTCTAGAATATCATTTACCCTGATATTCAGTTTTTGGAAGTCCTCAATGTGCTCTTCCAGTGAACCCTTTTATTTGAGATTTATAAATTGGCTAAAGAAGGTGTTTCTCTTTGTATCCTCATAATGTGCTATCATTTCCTCCATAAAAATTGATCAAGTGACAAGTGGTTTATGAGAACAAATCCATTGATACCATACAAACTAATTTGATTCTCAATATAAAGATGCAATGTGTGCCTTTTGTGTGTGTTGCACATTATAGAGATCAAAATATTTCTCCATCTGTAGTATTCATGTTACCAGATCCTTGCCATCAAACTTCCTCATATCAATCTTTAGAATATGGTGGGTCTTCAATCCCAAGTTAGAGTATATGAAATCATGATTAAAATTATTTTTTTTCTCATCATGAGTTTCATCTAATACATTTTTGCCATTAGGAAGCATTTCTTGTAGCAACTTTGTCAATCCTTCCTTCAAACCTTCCATGTCTACTTTTAAACCATTCTTCAAATCCATGTTGCCTTTAATTTTTGCTTCTATGCCATATTTCAAACCTTCCATGTTTTCTTTTAAACCATTCTTCGAACCATCCATCTTAGCTTCCATTTCATTTTTGGTTACTCTTTGTGAGAGGAAAATTTGTTGCACTTGGTCACGTAATTTTGATATATCATGTTGCATTTCTTCCTCTTCTTCATGCGTCATAGTAGAAATTTTAGGTTTCTTACTAGGTGTTTCCATTTTATTTATTAGGCTCATCAATTACTGATATTTATTCTTCACTATATTCTTCTAATCAATTCAAACTATTTTTTCAAACAAAACTTATGCAAATTTTAAAAAAATACACAACTTTTTCTTGCTTTATAGGAGCTCGATATTGAATCTATTGTATCTTTGTAATTTCAGGTCTCCAAGGTATGAAATTTCATCCTATGTTAGTACTATGATTCCTATTTCCAACCCCATAAGTCATATCGAGATTGGATTATTCAAGAAAGAGTTATTCCCAATATCCCACGATGACCCGATTATAGACAGGTTTAGTAGAGTGAACCTGTAAATTTTGCCACATGTCATTGTTTTGAATTTTGGACTCGAAAATGATACCCAAACAACTAAATTCCATCCTATTTCGGTCACTTTTTACAAAATTTAAATCTGATGCTCATAGAAAAAGTTATGGTGATTTTACCAAGGTCGCATGTTTGAGATTGAATTCTGGAGCCTGAAAAAACCGTAACATTGTCAGATCATATCTACAAAAGTATAGCGAGCCAAGATCTAAAATTCACACATGAGGTTCACCACAATTTAGGATCCACTTGGTTTAATTTTAGCTTTTGAAGCTTCATATAATAAACGTTATAGTGAAAATTCCACGATGACCTGTTTGAAGCAGCAAAACCCTAGAATCCAAAGCTCTAATACCAAATGTTATACAACCAACTCACAAAATAAAAGAAGAAATAGATCAACAACTTCAAAATTAGCCTCTTTTAGGGGGAAAACTCCTTTAGATTACAAAAATGAACAATTCTTGGATGAGACAATATATAGGAGTTTAAGGGGATACAATTATAATCAGACCTTACATAACAATAATATTGTAAGGACACGAAAATAAAAATAGTGGGCTTCTATGGAACACAATAATAACAATATGGGGACTACATGGGCACAAAATTACAATGAAGGGGTTTCACTAGTGAAAATAAGGGCTACACTAGTAGTATAGGGACCTAACACCCTTTCACACTCACAATGGTTGGGTTAATAATCAAAGTTTGTAAATTTATACTGTGTGGGTATAACCTTTGTTGTTTTGCATCTATAGCAACTTGCATGACTAGAAGTAGCCAGACACCAACTTCATGTAAGAGTTATGGTGGTAGAGGTACTTTTATTATAGGATCACCAAATGAAGGGCCCTCAAAGCTCAAATAAAGAAGAAAAAAGCCAAATCTACATAAATTATGTCAAACATTCACACAATTAGGACTCCAAAGTCGTACATGTTTCCTGCTTGACAAGTTTTCTACAAATATTTATGAGTAAGATCCACCATATTTATGGATACATTTGCGGAAATTTTTTTTGTACCATGCGATTAGCCTACTTGACAAAACTCCATTTTTTTCTACACAAATACAAAATATTTCATTTGAATGTTACTAGACTCAGGTGTGGGCATATTACAAGAAATGGGTTTGGAAAAAGGATGGGGAGATAATGAAAATAATATCTTAGATATGATTCATTTGTTGTTGGAGATCCTTCAGGCACATGATCCATCAACTTTGGAAATGTTTCTAGGAAGGATTCCAATGTTTTTTTTTAAATTTTGTGATTATTTCAGCTCATGTTTATTTTGGGCAACCAATTTTAGGAACGCCAAACACTGGTGGATAGGTATTTTTTTTTTTTAAATAATTGCAATTCCCATTCCACAATATCTTGTCTTGATTGTTTGATTGTATTTTGAACTTCTACTTTGATTTTATTTTGTCTTTTAACTATAAAATTTAACATACTTGGTATCATATCCATTTAAACAACATCCAAAACTTGAATATAATATTAGTATTACAGTTGTTTTGTGTTAAAATATTTTTAGATTTAAATTTTATAGATTTAAAAGATAAAAACAAATGTCAATGCCTTCGTTTGATTGTTACTTGACTCTGGTGTGGGCAGGTTATGGGAAATGTGATTGGAAAAAGGATGGGGAGACAATGCATCACATGACTTGGATATGATTCATTTGTTGTTGGAGATCCTTTAGGCACTTGAGCTATTAACCTTAGAAATGTTTCTAGTAGGGTTTCCTATGGTTTTTAATGTTGTGATTCTTTCACCTCATTGGTTATTTTGGGCAAGAAAATGTTTTAGGTATGCCAAACAAAACATCGGTGGACATGTAAACATATTTTTTATAATTGCAATGTTCATTCGAAGATATCTTCTTCGATTTATTGTTTGATTGTATTTTGAACATTTCTTTTGTTTTTTTTGTCTTTTAACTATGAAATTGAAAATATTTGGTATCATGTCCATTTAAAAAACAACCAAATCTTGAAGATGAAATTAATATTACACGATATTGATTGAAATCATTTTAGTTGTTTTGGGTTAAAATATTTTCATGGCTATAAGAAAATTTTACTTTCATGTTGTTTATATACTTGACCAAGTTCATACGTTAGCGAATGAAATGTTGTTTCAAATAAAATGACAAGGAGTAGACGTCAAATCTTAGATTATTTGTTTTCACAAGTTATCTACAACTTGAGCTTTTTAGCATGTAACTTGGTTGACATGATTACACCTAAGCTTTCCTTGAAGGTTGAATACTAAGTTACTAAGGTGTTTTTTTCTATGGTGACATTTTATTTATTTTGTTTATATAGGTCATTTGGCCACATAGTGGCCACTATCGCCCAATTGAAGAAAACTTGTTCAAGTTTCTTGCTTTTATGGGGAAAAATGGCTTTGACATTGTTGATGTTGAGGTATATGTCATATAAATCCTTTATAGTCTACTTTAGTTTATATTCTAGTGTTCATCATCTTTCATGACTTACATTTTGCATTATATCTTCTTTTATTTTCAGAAAAGGAACTCAATATTGATGGTAAGAAGCAAGAATTGAAGAAAGAGGAGAACAATAACACTAGAGCGACAAACACAAAAAAAGGAAAAGAAAAGAATTGGTCTAGTCTTACCCTTAGCGCCAATATCCGACATAAGACAGACATAGAGACTGTTGGTCAAGTCTTTAGAGTTGGTGAATTCACTTGCAATTCCTTGGAACATGATGATAATGTTTTGAAGTAATGAAACGACATTTCATGTGTAAATTTAGTCCAAGCAATATTAAGTTGGAAACTCATATTGTAATACTTGACATTTCATATAATATAATTTATGTGGTTGAAATTATTTATAGTTGCACTTGATATTGTTTAGTATTGTTGTTGTTGTTTTTTTTTTTAGTTGCAAAATCCACTAATTAATTTATGTTTATTCATAATGAACACATAAAATCAATCTAAAACTAATAAATTAGTAGTTTATATTTATTAATGATGAACACAAATAAAATGAATATACAACTAAATTAGTTGTTTATAATGATTGTTAATGAAAGTAAATGAAATGAATATAAACTACTAAATTAGCCATTTATATAAGGAATATGAAACTACCAAGAAAAGATAAATGACTACTGAAAATGATAAATTTATGATTACAAATGATGACTAAATTTTGCATATATATGACTATTAGTAGCTAATTTATAGTATCTTATAACGCAACCTAAATTTAGTCATATTTTTTTGGTCATTAATTTGTTTCAAACGATGACTAAAATTTGCATATATATGACTATTAGTGGTTAATTTACAATATCTTATAACACGACCAACATTTTTGGTCATATTTCTTTGGTCATTAATTGGTTATATTGGGTGATAATATAGTAATATATTTTGTTGTATATTTGGTCATTAATTGTGACAATTAATGACTAAATCAATGGCTAAATTAATGACCAAATTTATCACTAAATATACTACTAGATGATGAAATTGAAACAAGAAATTAATGACTAAGCCAAAAATGACTAAAAGCTGGTCGTGTTATAAGATACTGTAAATTAGCTACTATTGGTCACCGACTGAAAAATGGTCCTTTATTGCAAATTTTAGTCTTTTTTTTGGTAACTAATTAGCCATTTTGTACTAGTGATTGTTCTTGCGAGTGGAGCAAAAATATTGTAGTCTTTGGAGAAAAAATTATGTTATGGCATAAAAACTAAGACATGTTGTAGAGAATGACATTTGAATACTACATGGTAATGATATGGTACAAAGTATGTCTAATTTCTCTCTAGATTTTGAATTTTGTGAACATTGTGTATAAAGGAAACAAAATTGAATTTGGTTATCTTTTGCTGCTAAGAGGGCAGAAGGAATATTACAACTAGTGCAGAGTGTTGTTTTTGGACTTGTATTGGTTCCATCACTAAGTAAATCTGTATACTATGTCTCATTTATAGATGAATTCTCAATGAATATATGGATATATTTCCTACAGAAGAGACCTAAAGTCTTTGATAGGTTTAAATAATTTAAGGCTCTAGTGGAAAATCAATCAAGGAAGAAGATTAAGGTGTTGAGGACAGATAATAGTGGAGAGAAGTGGAAAGGAATTCAAATAGTTCTGTAAGAAGTGTGGTATAGCATGACAAAATACTGCTCCATACACACCTAAAAAAAATGGAGTCGCAGAAAAGATGAATAGGACACTGATGGAAAAATAAAGGAGCATGCTTAGTGGTGATGGGTTAGGATAGAAATTTTGGGTAGAGATAGTTACCTAGTTAATAGACCGCCTTCATCAACATTGGAGGATAAGAATCCACAGGAGGTATGGAATGATAAGAAACACTCTCTCTCACATCTCATGGTATTTGGTTGCAATGCATATGCACATGCTCCAAAGGATAAAATAACCAAGTTGGATCATAAATATGAAAGGTGCATATTTATTGAGTATAAATATGGTTTAAATGGTTACACGATTTGGAACCTAGAAATAAAGAAGGTTATGTACAATCGAGATGTGTATTTAGAGATGTGAAGGATGTCATGAAACAAGAAGTCCTACCAAGGGAAAATAAACCATATAAGATATAGTTTGAACTAAAGGATGAAGAATCAGACTCTATAAAAGAACATGAATAAGAAGAAGAACCACACACTCCGAGATTGAGGAGATCAATTCGAGAAAGAAGGTAGCCAAATGGTTATACTCCACCTAATTTTTGTTCAAATTTTGGTTTACTCATTATTAATTATGATGATACTAGAACTATTATGTAGGAAGTGGATTCAGATGATGGTAAACTATGGAAAAAGACCATGGTTGAAGAAATGGTAGCCTTGGATAAGAATGAGGCTTGGGATCTGGTGGAGTTGTTGATTGGATGAAAACTCATTGGAAACAAATGGGTGCTTAACAAGAATTTGAATGCATAAGGAAAATAATAGAAATACAAGCTCAGTTAGTAGCAAACAATTATTCTTGGGTGTAAGGAATTGATTTTGGTGATATTTTTTCTTCTGTTGTCAAGCTAGTTTCCATTAAATTTCTTTTATATATTGATGTTGCTTTTGATTTTGAGGTAGAGAAATTTGATGTGAAGACAACATTCCTACATGGAGATTTATAAGAAGATATCTACATGAAGTAGCTAGAAGGATTTGTATTGAAGGGTGAGAACGAATTGGTATACAGGCTAAAAAAGTCTCTATATGGGTTAAAAAAATCTCCATGGATGTGGTATAAAATTTTTGTTACACATATACAGGGACTTTGATTCACAAGGAGAAAAGTGGATCACTATGTTTATTTTTAATTAATTGGTGATTGTGTTATTTATTTGGTCTTGTATGCAGATGATATGTTGTTGATTTGAAATGAACAAGAAATTATCCAGGATGTGAAGACCCAATTGTCTTGTAAATTTGACATGAAGGATCTTGTCTTGGTGCTACAAATTTTATGTTGGGAATGGAAATTAAAAGAGATTGAGAAAAGAGGGAGCCCTCGTTAAATCATAGGAAGTATTTCAAGACAATGTTGCAAAGGTTTAATATGCACTAATGTAAACTAGTGAAGCTCCCTATTCTTGTAGGTGTAAATATATTTGTAGAACAATGTCCCAAGACACAGGAAGAGGACATGTCCCATGTTTCATACACGAGTGCAGTTGGACGTTTCATGTATGCAATGGTCTGTACCATACCAGACGTTGCACATGCAATGGGAGTATTGATTAGGTTTATATCAAAACCAAGGTAGGAGCATTGGATAATAGTAAAGAGGGGTTTTAGGTATCTGCATGGCATTAGTGATTATGGTTTGTACTACCAAGGAAGATCATGATTGGAAAATGTTGGATATCAGTAGATTTATTAATGTAGACCAAGCTAGAGATTTGGATCAAAAATATCTACAACTGTGTATGTGTTTAACCTATTTGGAGGAGCAATCAATTGGACGAGGAAGAGACATTTTGTAGTGGCACTTTCAACTACAAATATGAATACATGGCAGCCACTAATGCAAGCAAGGAGGCAATTTGGTTACATAAATTGTGTTGAGGTATGGGTTTTCTACAACAAGCTATAAGGATATATTGTGATAGCCAAAGTGCAATTTTATTGGCAAATATCCCTTCTTATCATTCAAATTCAAAGCATATTGAAAGGTGTTGTTGGTAAAGGTGGACATTTTGAAGAATGTTGCAGATGCATTGACAATGTCTATGAACATTGAGAAGTTCTCTTAGTGTAGAGAAATAAGGGGCATTGTTTCCGAGACATGGTGACTGTGTGCTCCAGCGTCACCTTCTGTGCAAAGAAAACAAAAAGCGGGAGAATGTTGGGTATGTTTTATTTTTTTTGCCTGAATTTTGTTTGGTTAGTTTTTTGTGTCTGTTTTTGGTAGTTTATGGCAAGTGGTTTTCTCTCTTAGCAATTTTTAGCGCATGGTGGTTTTTGCAATGGTTTTGTAGATCTAGTCATACGAACTATGATTATATTCTAATCCAGGGTTAATGGATTGGGGGTTTATGAATGCTATGACATTTATATAATTATAGAGGAACATAATGAAAAATAAATCTAGTTTTCTTGGTTTTGGGTTCCAGGAGAAAAAAAAATTATGTATATTTTTTGTGTTTTCCATTGTATATTTTCCATTAGTTTTAAGATTTTTTTTGTGATGGAAAATGTAACTAGTTTTGGTCTTCATAATTATCATTGTACTTGTGTCATTATATATTTCATGTATAAAGAAAAATAAATAAAAAAAAGTTTTATTTTTCAAGCATGGGTTTCATGCTCAAGTCAAATTGTTAATAATTAGAGCAAGCATGATTTTCATGATTCTAGAGTTTATTGAGCCAAATAAATATTTTTCATGAGCGATTCTATTGTACTCGAGTCAAGTCCCATTTGGACTTTTGAGAGAAAGTGGAAAAAGAATTTTGAGTCAAAATTGTTAATTTTGTCCCCACAAGACCAAGTCGGCCCTAAAAGGGACCCATTTCACCTATTGGATATGTATATATTTAGTGCAGTTTGACCTCATTTTAATCCAAAAATAAAGTTTGATTTCTATGCCAAGAAGACAGAGAAAGCCAACAAATAAAGTCAAAAGAGAGAGAGAGAGGGGCAAATTAGGAAGAAGTTATGCTACACGTATAAAAAATATGCCCTAGTTTCTATCACACATCTAAAGTTGTTGAAGTTGCAATGGCTGAAAATTGTAGACCTAATTGTAGGGGCCTAAAATTTGAAGTTTGAGCAAGTTTAGAAGGCTTTGACTGTTGTTGACTTGGGTTGACTTTGACTGGTTGGAATATATTTGAAGGAGGGTTGACTTGGGTATTATGGGAGGTCTTAGTTTTATATTTTGGGTCTTGGATTTCTCATTTTGATCTGATTCTATAAGAAGAAAATATTCTTTTGGGTTTTCCCCTTAGAGTTGTTTTTCCTTGACTTGGAGCCTATATCTTGTGTTCATTATCTTTTTGTGATTTTCATGGTTTATGGTTTTAGTAATTGTTTGATTGAAATAACATAATAAAAGTAATAATAAGTCAACATATCTTCACAATCAGTTATCAAGTAAAGAAAAATTGCCCTAATTGCTTCCCTATATATTTCTCAACATGGTATCATAGCTAAGGTGAGGAGAAGGTGGCTTGAAGATCACTCTTTTTGGCATAAGTAAGAAGACATTCATCAAATCTACTTTTGAACACATCATTTGATAAGGACACAAAGAAGAGATTAAGGAATAAGTCTCATCAATCATCTTGAAGGAAGAACCCTACATCAACTATCCATCTCTTTGTCACCATCATTGAAAGCTCTTGGTTACTCATCATCATTTTGAAATAAATCATCATCTCTCTCTTGGAAGCTCTTTGATCATCACCCATTTTGGAAGAATTCTCTATATAATCCATCAGTTAAGAAACATCAAGAATCCTGGGAACATCATCTACACTCTTGGAAGCATCATCATTCTTTTTTGAGGAAGCTTGAAGATAACATTGTACTATCTATCCTAGAATTCATCATTCTAGGACATATTTAAGGTTTTTTGGAAGTCTTGGGAGCATCTTGATATTTTAAGACCTCATCATCAAGTAGGAAAATATTTTGAGTACTACATTACTTTTTATGTCTCAATCTTCAAATCAAATGACCTCATTTTGTAAATAAGGCAATAAGCTTGATGGATCAACAAACTTTCAAGCATGGAAGAAGAGAATAGATTTGGTGCTAATAGAAAATGAAGTCATAGATTATGTTCTAGGCAAGGTTACATAACTAGAGAAGGATAAGACTCAAGAATTGGGCAAGTACATTAAAGGAGAAGTCAGGGCTCAAAGGATTCTCATTGAATCCATCAAATATCATCTTATTCCATTTGTTGTAGATTTGGGCACATCTAAAGCAATCTATGACAAATTGGTAAAACTATGTTCTGTTAGTATGAGAGGTTAAAAAATATCTCTGAGGAATCAACTTTGCAAAGCAAGGTTTTATAAGGATGAAGAATTGGCCTCATATCTAATAAAGGTCTCACAGTTGAAGGATCAACTACAAGGACTTGGGGAATTTGTTTCCAATTCTCAATTAACAACTTGTATACTCAATGCTTTACCTTCAAAATGGAGTAGTTTTGCGACACACATCTATTCAATAAAGGACACTCCAAACTTTGATGCGTTGGGGTCATTGTGCATTCTAGAAGAGACAATATTGAAAGCCAAAGATGACACCGAACCCAATGAAAAGTCACAATCTTTTTCTTCTAGATTTAAGAAGAAGAATGTGATGTTTTGAAGGTTTAAACCCTAGCGAAATAACAACAATGACAAGAATAATAAGCTACGAGGAAAACAAGACATCTCTTAACTACACTTTAAAAGAGATTGTCCCAAGGATCCTCAAAATAGGAAGAACAATAAGAGAAACGGAAGGAGTGGAGCTCATATAGCTGAAGAAAATGAAGAACCTAAAAATAAGCTGAAGAATAAATATCCTAAAGATACCTATTATTTAGAAAATTATCTTCTGGATCCATCACATAGTTGTAATAATTGTCGACGTGTTTCGAACCATCTAATGTGGTTCATCATCAAGATGAGATAAATGAAGATGATTATGATTTGATAGGGGGATAAAAAGAGGTAAAAAGTGATAGTTGTTAGAAAATAATAATGACTAGAAGAAGAAGGAAAAGGTGAAAAAAAGGTCAAAAAGTCAAAAAATAATAATGGGTAATAAATTTTGGACTTTTATTACCCATTATTTTTTTTTGAATTTTGACTTATTTTTTCAATTTTTAAAAAAATTATTTTAGCCATTATTATTTTCTAACGATTATCTCTTTTTATACCCATATCATATCATAATTCTCTTCATCTATGTCATCCTAATGATGAACCACATTAGATGGTTCAAAACACGTTGACAATTATTGCAACTATGTGATGGATCCAAAATATAATTTTCTAAACATTTCTACTCATAGAAGCCTCCAATGAGTTATCTCTATTATTGAAGAACTTCACCACTAATATGTTTACATGCATATGTTTTCTTTGGTTAAGAAGATGGCAATTAAAGTAGCATATGTAGTTACTAAAGAGTGTTGGTTTTTTCGAATTATGGAATCTTGGAAACAAGCATATAAGGTTTAGAGACTACACATTTAGTTGCATCTCATTGGTAGCAACCATCTAGTAAAGCAAGTATAGAAGGATTTGTATCATCTAGCACTTCACATCTCAGGCAACTACTTTTTGGCATCATGTTGTTATAGAAACAATCTTCTAGCAGGAAAGGATCACAAGGATCCTGGAAATAATAGAACCATCATTTTGGGAATATTCTTCAATATATGGAATAATCATGGTGACATCGCAGGAGTATAATTCCACTAAAATATTATGGAAGCAATATAAAAAGTAGTCTAGAAGCTTAAAGATATGAAGAAAATTGAGTTGCAACATGAAGGC
The DNA here is from genome assembly GCA_031772625.1 of Pinus tabuliformis. Taxonomy (NCBI): domain Eukaryota; kingdom Viridiplantae; phylum Streptophyta; class Pinopsida; order Pinales; family Pinaceae; genus Pinus; species Pinus tabuliformis. The sequence goes on from CM062808.1 coordinate 471,654,189, forward strand.
ATAATTGAAGCATTTCTCATCTTAAGAAAGGGTTCTCATCAGAGACATTATCTTCAAGGAAAGAAGTAGTTTGTTCAAAAGGAGGCTAACTAGATGACAATTCGAAAGGAAGAGGTATGCATATATTTAGAAAAGAACTCTTCATTAGAAAGTAGATTCATTGTTATCAGAAAGTATTGTAGGGAGAGTTGTATGCATAAAAATGTTCTTGGAAGCATGAGCATGGCATGTCTTGGATACGAATGGATAAAGAAAAAATATTCCATTTGGTTGCCTAATACATAGGAGCATGAGAGATGAGCATGATTTTAATCAACATCCAATATGGTCTCTTGAATAACGTAAGAAAAGAATAACAATGATAACTTCAAAGGGAGTTGTGAAGACCTTGATGGATACAATATTGAAGCTTGTTGATGTAACAGCCCTAGGTTGATTTTCCATGTAAATGGAAGGAAATTATAAAAGAAAAAATATTAAAAAGGTCATGGGACACGTATTCTTGTTGGGTGTGTGTTATATTCTTTCTACGACTACCCCACGCATATACCTACCCTATATTAGGTGGGTGAACCTACCTATGGTTTTGTGCATGGTTTTCACACATTGTTTTGGGCATGATTGTTTTATGTCCATGGTATTTTGTAGATCTGGTTAAGGGAACTATGGTTATGTTCTAATCCAAGGTTACTGGATTGGGGTTTATGGATGCTTCGACATGTATACATATGTATTGTAATAGTGAAAGGAATATAATGAAAAATCAATCCGGTAGTCTCGGTTTTTGGATCCAAGGGAAAATCTCTGTGTATATATGTTTTATGTTTTATTCTCTCGCCATTGTTTATTCTTTACTTTTTATAATTCATATGTAGGTAAGTTATGTACGAGGTTAAAACCTACATTTGGTATTAGAGTTGTTTTGGCCTCATGGGGATGCCTTTGCTGCTGAGGGGTTTTGCTCGGGCCTGTGGTAGACCCTGTTCAGTGGGAGATTTGCGGGATCGATTCTTGTGGTGAAAGAATATGGCGAGCAATGGAAAGATAGAGATCAAGAAATTTAATGGTCGGAGTTTTGAGTTGTGGAAACTCAAGATGGAGGATCTACTAGTGGATAAAGATTAGTGGATCACGATAGATCTAGGTACTAAACCAACAACAATGTCAGCTGAAAGCTGGGCGAAGTTGGATTGGAAGGAAAAGAGCACAATACGATTGCGTGTCTCAGATTTAGTGTTGCTGAATGTATTAGAGCAATCTTTCGCGAACGATTTGTGGCACAAATTAGGGACTTTGTACCAAACTAAGTCTCTGGTAAATAAAATGTTCCTAAGGAAAACGTTGTATAACATGAGGATGAAAGATGGAGGCTCGGTAACAGAGCATATAAACACCTTTAATACTATGGTAAGCTAGTTATTATCTGTTGATATTAAAATTTCATATGAAGATAGGTGCATAAGTTTGTTGTGTTCTCTACCAGATTTATGGGATAGCCTGGTTGTTGCAATAGTTAGTAATGCAACTGCCTTGCAATTTGATGAAATAGTCTCATCCTTGCTGTCAGAGGAGATGAGATGGAAAAATATTAAGGGACATAATGGTGATTCCTTATCTGTACGAGGACGGTCCCATAACAGTAACAAAATTAATTCCTCGAGTGAGAGATATAAATCTAAAGGGAGATCTAAATCTCTAGGAAAACCTATAAAGGTGTGTTGGAAAGGCGAAAAATAAGGACACTTTAAAAGGGAGTATAAATATAAAGCTCTTGAGAAAGGAAAAGTATCTGATGATGCTCCTTTTATAGAGGCAAAAACCACCTCAGATCAAGGTGGGGATGTGTTCTTGGCTTCTTCTTCAAGTACACATGTAGATCATGAGGCATGGTTGATTGACTTAGGTGCATCCTTTCACTTCACTCCCCATAGAGAGTAGTTCTGTGAGTATGAGAAATATGATGGTGGTAATGTCTTCTTAGGGGATGATGGGAAGGCTAGAATCATTGGTCATGGAAAATTCAATTTGAAGTTGCAAGGTGGAAGGATTAGAACACTTTTGGTTGTTCTGCATATTCTTGCATTGGCAAAAAATCTCATTTCTGTAAGAAAGTTGGATGATGCAGGTGTAAAAACAGTGTTCGAGAAAGATACCTATAAGATGGTTTGAGGAGCACTATTATTGATGCAAGGAGTTCAGATTGGAACTTTGTACAAGCCTCAAGGTAGCACTGTTATTGATGGGTGCAACAATTCCGTGGTTCCTGAAAGTGGAGAAGAAAATCTAGTGGTCTCTGGAGAAAAGACCATGTTATGGCATCAAAGGCTTGGACATATTAGAGAGAAGGGCCTTTGAATACTTCATGGTAGTGGTATGGTAGAAGGTATGTCTAATTTATTTCTGGATTTTTATTTCTGTGAAAATTGTGTATATGGGAAGCATAATCGAGTGAGTTTTCCCTCTAGTGCTAAGAGAGTGAAACAGATATTAGAGATTGTGCACAGTGATGTGTTTGGACCTTTGTCAATTCCATCACTGGGTAAGTCTATGTACTATGTATCATTTATAGATCAATTCTCAAGGAATACATGGATATATTTAGTGAGGAAGAAATCTGAAGTCTTTGATAGGTTTAAAGAAGTTAAGGCTATAGTGGAAAAACAAATAGAGAAGAAGATAAATGTGTTGAGGATGGATAATGGTGGAGAATTTTGCAAGGAATTTGAAGAGTTATGTAAGAAGTATGGTATAGCACGGCAGAATACTACTCCATACACACCTTAGAAAAATGGAGTTGCAGAAATAATGAACAAGATGTTGATGGAAAAGGAAAGAAGCATGCTCAGTGGTGCCAGTTTAGGACAGGAATTCTGGGTAAAGGCGGTGGAGACTGCATGTTACCTGGTAAACAAATCACCTTCATCAGTGTTGGATGATAAGACTCCACAAGTGGTATGGACTAGTAAGAAACCTTCTCTTTCACATTTGAGTTTATTTGGATGTGATGCATATGTACATGTTCCAAAGGAGAAAATAATAAAGTTGGATAGTAAATATGAAAGGTGCATCTTTATTGGGTATAAGGATGGTTTAAAAGGTTATAGGCTTTGGAACCCAGAAACAAGGAAGGTTGTGTACAACCGAGACATGGTGTTTAGAGAGATGAAATATGTTATTAAACATGAATTCCTATCAAAGGAACCTAAGAAGATAGAGTTTGAACTAAAGGAGGAAGAATCAAACTCTACAACAGAAGAGGAAGTAGAAGATGAAGAACCACAAACTTCAGTTGTGAGAATATCAGTTCAAGAAAGAGGAGAGCCAGTAAGGTATAGTCCATCTACTTTCTTTTCAAATTTTTCTTTATATATTACTGATGATGATCCCATAACTGTAAGGGAGGTTGTACATTTAGAGGATGGAAAACTATGGAAAGAGGCCATGGTTGATGAAATGGAATCTTTGCAAAAAAATGAGGCTTGGGACAGAGAGGCAATGATGAAAGCTTAGTTAGAAGCAAAGAATGTGTGGCTAAGGGGAAAGCTACAAGAAAGAGAAAGCCAGTTGGAAACTATGGCCATTTAACCTTAGAGGCAATCCAGTGCAGGATACCAACAAAGTCTTATGCCTTGTATCTCAAGGAACAATGGCTACAATTCCAAATTAAGACTTTAGTAGAGAAAGGCACTATGCCCTTCCAAGACTATAGATGATTCATTGATCTTTGTGATCAAATCACCTTGGAAGATAGACAAAAAATGTCTGATTTTTACCTACACAACTTCGCCTTGACATATTTGAATGTGTGGGACCCAAATTCAAAACTAGGGGACTTGCAATTGATGGCACTAACATCATGGATGAATCATGAGCAGGCAAGAGCTACATAAATGAAAAAGGTAATGGAAAGAGAAGAGACAGAACCCATTATGATCAAAGCTAAGAAATCTAATATAATGGCTTTCATCAGCACCCACAACCTGATTGCAAATGATCCTAATCTTGCACCTAGGTACCTTGTTGCACCCGAACAAGTAATCACACACTTTGAAGATATTTTCAGGTTGTTAGGAGATGACAACATGCAGGCTTTCCAAAGGAGATGGAACACCTTGCCTTACAACCTAAAAATCATAGAATACCATTCTCCTTAGAGAATGAGGGAGGCACTAAACAGAATACCCATGTACAAGCAAGCTCTACAAAGACTCAAAGTCAATTGGATTGGCTTCAGACTCAATCCACCACTGCTTTTAGAAGGAAAGAAGAAGAAGAAAGAAAGCAATGGGAAGAGATAGAGAGGAAGACAAGATTTTATTCACAGGAAGAAGAAACTACAGCAGAAGCATGGGATTTTAGGGAGGACACCAGAGCAACTAAGGACATGGATATAGATTAAGTTGCTGAGAGAGTGAGAATCACTTTCAATAGGGGGGTGATGATGAGCCTCATTATTGGGTAACTATATTGACCTTAATACACCTCCAGGCTTATTAAAATAAACTCTTCTCATAACTCCTTACATGTTTTAATTATATTTTTCTTAGTGAGATGAGTAAAAGTAAGATGTTATGTCTAGTGGTCTAATGTGCATTGATTGCAGGTTTTTGAGAGAAAATCATGGAAAATTTGGCTAATTAAGGGCAGGAACTCAAATAAGACAAGGAGGAGAGATTATAGGAGTTAGATTCTCCTCATTAAATCCTCAGTCATTCAAATATTCCTTAATCAAATCACACTATCTCAGAGTTGCAAGCAGCCGAGTCATGGAGATGATGGGCAGCCGAGCCAGTGAAAATTAAGAACCAGTTCATCTTGAGTTTGGGAGCCAAGCCTCTCTATATTTAAGGAAGTTGTTGGAGACTTCAATTGTATAAATAAGGAGGTCTGGAGCCTCATTAGGATTCAATTTTTTTATGTAAGAGCACTAAGCATTTTCGAGTTCAAGTCTTGTGGCAAAACATTGTTATGTAATTTTTATGATATAATAATGATAATGAGCATTTCCTTGATCCAGCAATGAGTTGGCTCAGAGGCTGAAGCTCTTGGGTTAGTGCCCAACCCTAGAAGAAAAGGCTCCTCTTCTTGTACTTGTATGCTTAAGTTACTTCATAGATTAAGTGTTGAATTGATTTTAACATTGTTTCATTGCACGTAGTGGTAAGTTGGATTAGTTTGCTTCCTGTTGGAAATAATACTGAGAGGGGGGGTGAATCAGTATTATCTAGCAATTTAACAAATCTTCCTTATTTGATCTTTTGAATTATTCTTGCATATCAGTACCATAAAATAATGAGCATGAACAAAGAAAATAGACAGTCACACCAAAGAACACAAGATGTAAGGTGGAAACCCAATGTGGGAGAAAACCACCTGCTGCAATATGTCTCTATCTTCTTTCAATTTAGAAATTCTTTTACAATGATTTTGTACTGGTGCAGTCCTTTACCAGTACGCAGGCTACAACCTGCAGAGAGCTACAACTCTCTCTCGTTTTCCAGTCTCTCCTGAAAGGGAGCTACAACCCCCTACTTCTTTTCATACAAGGACCACTTTTCATAAATTTTCAAACTGGATCCATAAGCATTAATTGATCATCAAGTGTAAGAGAATCACCCAATCAACTGTAGTAACCAGATCAACAATAATAGGACCAAAACCCAGAACACAACAATGATAAACAAGGATTTTAAGAGAAGGAAGCACCCTGCTCAACTGCCAGCCTGAGTCCGGACTCACCCTGTTCAACTGCTAGCCTGAGTCCCTGGACTCACCCTGCTCAACTGCTGACCTGAGTCCCTGGACGCACCCTGCTCAACTGCTAGCCTGCGTCCCGGACGCACTCTGCTCAACTGCTAGCCTGCGTCCCTCGCACTGAGTCTATTGAACTGCCTGCGTCCCGGCGCACCAGAACCCTTCCTGCACCTGCGTCCGGCGCACCTGAAACGCTTCGCTCCTGCGTCCCGGACGCACCTGAACCCTTACTGCACCTGCGTCCCTCTGGGCAAAGATGATTTCAAGACTTTAGAAGTAACCCAGACAATCAGATCTACAGATCCGAGCAAGAGCCGAAGAGATCTCGGTCCATCAGATTCGCCTTGTTTAGATCTAGACCAGATCTTACCCTCATAAGATGTTCAACCAAAAACATGATTAATCCAAATGAACTCCTTTGCTTTATATAGGCAAGCTCCTCCCCAAAACATGGAACAATACCACGAGCCGACACCATAGAAACACAAAACCGTCGGCTAGAAACCACACAAGAAACCCCCGCGTGCTTTTCTCTGTCTTGAAATGTGTGCACTGGGTGGACGCACCCCCTGAACGGCTGGCCTGCGTCCCTGGACGCGGGTTCTGCATGGTATACTTGCGGGGACGCACTTTCTGAACAGATTGCCTGCGTCCTTCTTAAAAATAGAGAGCTGATCATCAAGAATAGTGATCTATCACCTGAATGGGTTGCCATCAAGGACAACACCTGAATCATAATGCCAACAATCTCCCCCTTTGGACTTGATGGCAACCTCATGATCTTCAGCTTCATTCTCCCCCTTTGACATCAAGGGAAAAGGGTATGCTCCCTCTACGCTCATGCTCCCCCTATGAACCTGATCTGCAGCAACGTACCACCATGAAAGAGATAGAGACATATTGCAGCTATTTCCAAGATCTCCTTCTCCATAATGCCAACAATGCATTATGTGCTCCCCCTGAGCCTATACCACCAATAAGAAGATGTTCAACAATAAGATGATGCATCAACAACCCCCAGCTTTTGCCTGAGGTATTCAAAAGTGTCCCTGGGCAACGGTTTGGTGAAAATATCAGCAACTTGTTCCTTAGAAGGAACATACTCCAACTTGACCTTCTGTTCAAGTACTTGTTCCCGGAGAAAATGGTACTTGATTGGTATGTGCTTGGTTTTTGAATGCATAACCGGATTCTTTGAGATGCTGATTGCACTTGTGTTGTCACATAAGATAGGGATTGGAGGTGTACAAGTGATTTGATAATCCTGCAAAGTCTGCATCATCCAAAGGAGTTGGGTGCAACAAGATGCAGCAGCAACATATTCTGCTTCAGCTGTAGACAAGGCAATTGAACTCTGTTTCTTGCTGAACCAAGATACCAGTCTGGAACCCATAAAGAACGCACCACCACTTGTGCTTTTCCTGTCATCCACGCTTCCGGCCCAATCTGCATCTGTATAAGCATGAAGAGTGAGATCTGTATCTCTAGGATACCATAAGCCATAATTTTGAGTCCCTTGAAGATATTTGAAAATTCTCTTCACTGCCTAAAGATGAGTTTCCTTCGGATTTGCCTGAAATCTTCCAACTATTCCAACTGCATGCATGATGTCCGGTCGGGTACCTGTCAAATATAGTAAACTTCCAATCATAGATCTGTAGGTTGGTTGATGTACTGCTGCAGATTCATCATTTGCACTGAGACTACATCCTGTGACCATGGGTGTACATACTGGTTTTGCATCTTCCATGCCATATTTCTTCAAAATCTGCTTGAGATACTTGGTTTGAGATAAAAGGATTCCTCCTTCCTTTTGTTGGATTTGCAAACCAAGGAAGTATGTCAGTTCTCCTAGCAAGGAAATTTCAAATTCTTTCTGCATGACTGAGGCAAAGCTTTGACTCATAGCTTCTTCATTGCTGCCAAAAATAATGTCATCTACATACACAACAAGTATTAGCAATTTGTCATTTTCAACTTTTATATATAGATTGCTATCTGCTGAACCTTTTGAAAAACCTTGTTGATGAAGATATTTGTCCAACCAGTAGTACCAAGCCCTTGGGGCTTGTTTGAGACCATAGAGAGCCTTTTTCAATCGGCATACAAGATTTGGATCATTTCCAAGAATGAACCCATCTGGCTGTTCAATGTACACTTCTTCTTCCAAGTCTCCATTCAGAAAGGCTGATTTTACGTCCATTTGAAATACTTTGAAGTTCTGAAAACTTGAGAGAGCAAGGAACATTCGGATGGCCTCAAGTCTTGCAACAGGAGCAAAAGTTTCTTCAAAGTCTATTCCTTCTTGCTGTGCATACCCTTTACAAACAAGTCTGGCTTTGTTTCTAATTACTTCTCCATTTTCATTCAATTTATTTTTGAAGACCCATTTTGTTCCGATAACATTCTTATCCTTTGGTCTAGGAACCAGCTCCCAAGTGTTGTTCTTTTCGATTTGCTCAAGTTCTTCATCCATTGCTTTCACCCAACATTCATCTTTGCATGCCTCTTTCACATTTTGTGGTTCAGTAGAGGAGAGTAATGCCAAATAGCTTGAAGCTTCTGCAACTGTTCTTCTAGTTTGTATACCTGCTTCTTTCTGTCCCATGATCTGAGATTCTGGATGGTTCTTCTGAACATATCTGGATGGAGTCTTTTCTTCTATTCTTGTCCGTTCTTCTGCGTCTTCGTGAGGTTCTTCTTGAGATTCTTCTTGAGGTTCTTCTTCTTCATCATTCTGTCTTTGAGGGTAGCTTTCATCTTCTTCGATGTCTTCACGATGTATTTGCCTAGGAATGTATCCCTTCTCATCAACCACTACATCAATGCTGTCAACAATTCTGCCAAGTCTTTTATTGTAGTATTTGTATGCTTTGCTATGTGGAGAATAGCCAAGAAGAATGCCTTCATCTGCTCTAGGATCAAGTTTGCCAAGCTGCTCCTCAGTATTCTTGATATAGCATTTGCTCCCAAAGATTTTGAAATGCTTTACTGAAGGAGTTTTACCACTCCAGAGCTCATGAGGAGTTTGAGTGCTGTTCACCCGAACATTTGTCTTGTTGAGAATAATAACCGCAGCATGTGCAGCTTCACCCCAGAAAGTTGCGGGAGTTCCTGATTCATCAAGCATAGCACGAGCCATTTGTTGGATTGTTCTGTTCATTCTTTCAACAACTCCATTTTGCTGAGGAGTTCTAGCTGTAGAGAATTCTCTCCTTATCCCATGTTCATCACAGAAATCGAAAAATTCATTTGAAGTAAATTCCCCACCTCTGTCGGATCTGAGGCACTTAATTTTGTGACCTGATTCATTTTCAACCAAGGCTTTGAAGGATTTGAATTTTTCGAATGCTTCATCTTTGTGCTTCATAAGTCCTAACCAAACAAACCTGGAGAAATCGTCAATAAATAATATCAAGTATTCCTCTCCTCTAGGTGTTCTTTTCCTGAATGGTCCACATACATCTGTATGTACTAGCTCAAGAGGCATGCTAGCTGATCCTTCTTTCTCTGGAAAGTTAGTCCTGGTTTGTTTTCCAAACTGACATGATCTGCATATGGTGTTGTCAGGAATTTTGATATCTGGAAGATCGCGAACTGCCTGATATTTGCATGCTTTCCTTATTTGAGAGAAGCTTAGATGTCCCAACCTTCGATGCCATAACCAGTGCTCTTCATCCTTGCTTAGATAGCATTGTTGTTGTCCTTCTTCAAATATGTATAGATTATTTGGAGTTCTTTTCCCTTTGAGAACTGTTTTACCTGTATCAAGATCACGAACAAGACATCCATTTGATCTGAATATAACCTCGGTTCTTTGATCACACATCTGGCTGACACTTAGTAGATTATGCTTCAATCCATCAACAAACAAAACATTTCCAGCCTTAACATCTTCTTTTAAAGGAGCAATACCTTTTCCTTTTATAGTTGCAGGAGTATCATTTCCAAAAGAGACTTTCTTTCCCTTTTCTAAAATAGAATAAGACTCAAGTTTTTCTTTATCACCTGTCATATGCTTCGAACATCCACTGTCAATGTACCATAGATTTTCCTGTCCTTCTGCATAAAATGCTATCCCACATCTTTCTGTTTGAGGTTCCTTTATTCTCCATGTTTTGGTTCTTGAGGCTTGTTCCTTTTTCCGTTCTTGTTCCTTTCTTTCCTGAAACCTGCTTCTGCATTCAAAGTCTTCATGACCAAAATTATTGCAAATAGAACATTCAACTTCATTTTCAAGAGCCGAAAAGCTGTTATAGGTCTTTTTTGTAATCCCTGTCATACTTCTTTGTTTTTGAGCTTCCCTAGTCATGATTGTTTTATACGCAACACATTGAGCTGCTTTGTGACCAAAGTTATGACAAGAAAAGCATTGTCCATTGAAGAAGCTTCTGTGGTTATTGAATCTACCAGCCAACTGATTGTAATTTCTATTTTCATCTATTTTTGAACCAACCTGGGAAGATTTTACCTGTGGCTGGTTGTGGCTTTTGTTCACCCTTAAGCTGGATTGCCCCTGATAGTTTCTGTTTGAAGTTTGTCCCTGTTTTACCTGATGATCTTCATTGTGCTTTTGCTCATTTCTTCTTGCTGCATCAAGATAACTTTTTGAAGTGGATGCTTGAGAAGTTTCTCCATTATAGCCCAGACCTGTCTTATTTAGTGGAGACCGCTGCACACTGATAATCTCATCCAAAGTTTCAGATCCTTTGACAAACTTGAGATTAATAGCTTTTGTTTTCTCAATTTCTTTTCTAAGACCAACAATTTCACCTTCTAATTTTTCAAGATGTTTTTCCTTTTCATCAATTTGAAATTGTAGAGTATCAATGATCATGTTCTTTTCTTCTATACATCTCTTGAGTCTAGTAATTTCATCATAAAGGTTATCCACATCTACAGCATCCTCATAATCATCATCTTCAAATGCCATTAACAACCTATATTTATTACCTTGTTCATCTTCATCACTGTTTGATAAGCCATCACTATCTTCATGGGTGTAGTAGCTTTTCTTATTTGCACTTTGTTTCTTGTTCCATCTAGCTGGTTCCTTTCCTTTATCCTTATAAGGACATTTTGCAGCATAATGACCTACTCTTCCACAAGCAAAGCATTTGAAAGGTAGCTTACCTCTGAACCTTCTAGAACCCCTTTGAAGATTTCTGACAAAATTTGATTCTTCTTCCTCTTCTTCTGGAACATGGCTTGCTTCATAGTGATCTTCTTTGCCTGATGCCTTAAAAGCAGCCTCCCTTCTGTCTGATGGACCTCCCTTTCTCATTTCATAAGCAGTTAGAATTCCATGTAGCTGAGACATAGTGAGAACACGGAGATTTTCCTTTTCTTCTATTGCAGATACTTTAGATTCAAACTTGGGGGATAATGATCTTAGAATCTTTTGAACTACTATAGACTCTTTTATTTCTTCACCCAAATTTTTCATACAATTAACAATTTCATCTACCCGAAGAAAATAATTAGCCACACTTTCATCATTATACATCTTGAGAGTCTCATATTGAATCCTGAGAGTTTGAAGTTTAGCTTGTTTTACCTGTTCATCTCCTTCATAGCTCGTGATCATTTTGTCCCATATTTCTTTTGCTGATTTGAAGTGAATTACCTTCATGAATTCTGTTTGGGATATACTTCCTAATAGAGTACTGACTGCTTTTGCATTTGTTTCATACTTCTTTTTCTCAGCTGGATCTGTAGGAGTAGCTGAAGGAAAAGCATAGCCTGTTTCTACAATGTCCCAAACTTCTGTACCAAGAGATTGAAGATATGCAGTAACTCTTACCTTCCAATAATTGAAGTTTGTCCCATCAAAAACCGGTGGCCTGATTGATGCTTCTCTCTCGTAGTTGCTCATGATGAACGATCTACCTTCAAGCGATCAAGCTTTTCTGAAGGACCTGCTCTGATACCAATTGTTGGAAATAATACTGAGAGGGGGGGTGAATCAGTATTATCTAGCAATTTAACAAATCTTCCTTATTTGATATTTTGAATTATTCTTGCATATCAGTACCATAAAATAATGAGCATGAACAAAGAAAATAGACAGTCACACCAAAGAACACAAGATGTAAGGTGGAAACCCAATGTGGGAGAAAACCACCTGCTGCAATATGTCTCTATCTTCTTTCAATTTAGAAATTCTTTTACAATGATTTTGTACTAGTGCAGTCCTTTACCAGTACGCAGGCTGCAACCTGCAGAGAGCTACAACTCTCTCTCGTTTTCCAGTCTCTCCTGAAAGGGAGCTACAACCCCCTACTTCTTTTCATACAAGGACCACTTTTCATAAATTTTCAAACTGGATCCATAAGCATTAATTGATCATCAAGTGTAAGAGAATCACCCAATCAACTGTAGTAACCAGATCAACAATAATAGGACCAAAACCCAGAACACAACAATGATAAACAAGGATTTTAAGAGAAGGAAGCACCCTGCTCAACTGCCAGCCTGAGTCCGGACTCACCCTGTTCAACTGCTAGCCTGAGTCCCTGGACTCACCCTGCTCAACTGCTGACCTGAGTCCCTGGACGCACCCTGCTCAACTGCTAGCCTGCGTCCCGGACGCACCCTGCTCAACTGCTAGCCTGCGTCCCGGACGCACCCTGCTCAACTGCTAGCCTGCGTCCCTCGCACTGAGTCTATTGAACTGCCTGCGTCCCGGCGCACCAGAACCCTTCCTGCACCTGCGTCCGGCGCACCTGAAACGCTTCGCTCCTGCGTCCCGGACGCACCTGAACCCTTACTGCACCTGCGTCCCTCTGGGCAAAGATAATTTCAAGACTTTAGAAGTAACCCAGACAATCAGATCTACAGATCCGAGCAAGAGCCGAAGAGATCTCGGTCCATCAGATTCGCCTTGTTTAGATCTAGACCAGATCTTACCCTCATAAGATGTTCAACCAAAAACATGATTAATCCAAATGAACTCCTTTGCTTTATATAGGCAAGCTCCTCCCCAAAACATGGAACAATACCACGAGCCGACACCATAGAAACACAAAACCGTCGGCTAGAAACCACACAAGAAACCCCCACGTGCTTTTCTCTGTCTTGAAATGTGTGCACTGGGTGGACGCACCCCCTGAACGGCTGGCCTGCGTCCCTGGACGCGGGTTCTGCATGGTATACCTGCGGGGACGCACTTTCTGAACAGATTGCCTGCGTCCTTCTTAAAAATAGAGAGCTGATCATCAAGAATAGTGATCTATCACCTGAATGGGTTGCCATCAAGGACAACACCTGAATCATAATGCCAACAATTCCATGGTGCATAGCTTTAGCAGTAGTTTAAAAGAGGTAAAGGAATACCAAAAAGGATGATAGCATGTGGATTTGGCCTCACTCCTCCCTTTGGGGACCATGGTTTGAGGAAAAAATCCTATTCAGCCCCAAAAAGACAGAATTTTGATTTCTTATGGAATTTAGGGTTTTCTACTACTTAGGCCAGCATCTTTTCAGTTCTCAAGAATATGTTTTAGTTGTCATTTTTGATTTGTCTAACATTGTATTAGATCTCATGGTGTTTCACATTATTCTGCAAGTATTTCCATGCATGGACTAGGCAACTAAATATCGAAATTATGTTTTCTTAAGTTGACTGGAAAATTTTCTTGTTTGACATGATTCATGGATAAATCATAGTGATGTATGTATTGCAGGAGTTTCAATAGTGTAGCAATATCTCATGTTAGTAGCCCCAGCTTAACCTCATCCATCCATGATCACCAAAATTCACTAAGTCCCTCAGCCAACTCATCCTTCCATAAGAATAACTTTCCAGGTTTGTTGAGTAAATCCAACCATCTTACAAACTTTGTTTTGACCTCTGAAGAAGTCCTAGCCACTCCCTTGTCTTATTTATTCCATCATTTGACTTCCTTAAGCCCTATACCACCTTCTAGATCACTCTTATTTCTCTTGGTCAAATCTTGTAGGAATATAGGGGATCCTATAGGAGCATTAGGACATCTTGTAGGAAGCATTAGGACATCTTATAGGACGACCTGTAGTGGCTTGTTTTGAGGCCTATTTGTGGAAAAAGCATCCAAGAAGATAAGAGAAGACCCCTAATTTCCTCCCAATCCATATTACCCTTCACCACCATATCTAACCCTCCTCCTACATCACTAAGAAGATTTAGCATTCATATTTTCAAAAAAAAGAGGACAAAAAGGAAAAAAGAGTTATTGTGTTCATTCATATGCACAACAATAAATTTTTGGTTATTTCAGATTGCATTCTTAGGACAATTAGGATTACACACATGTTAGCTTAGAATTCTTCTGAAGAAATATTTCTAGAAATTAGTTATATGAATGGTGTGTTCAAAGCATTTATTTTAGTTTTTCCTCACTGCAGTAGACAATATTTTAATTCTCCCAATTAGTGCAAAATTCCCCTTTCTTCATTAGTAATCAAACTTATTTTGAATCAATAGAAGGCTAGTTTGAGAAACCATAGTGGTCTATTGGCAGCTCAACAGTGACAAAGAGTGGACCCATTGCATTATCTTGTGTATACAACATTGTCACCTCCAAGTTTGTACGAACCTCGAGTTGATAAAGTAAAGTTGGTAGCCCCAGGAGTTGCAGCATTCTTGCTGCAATACTGGTGCTCATCACTTTTTGGCATCATTGTTGGGGAGGTGTCTGAGTAAGATGTGATTTCTTCTTTCTTTCTTCCATTTCTTATCTCTTTCATTATGCTATTAGCTTCATTTCTACAAAAGTAATTGTAAGTTGGTTTGCTTTATTTTCCATTCTGCAAGTGAAATTTCATTCAAAAATTAGTTTCCATTTAGTTTGTTATTTTAGTTATGCAATTAGTCTCAAAGTTTGAAAAACAAAACAAAACAAAAACACTTCTTTCATGCCTCGTAGGAATAGGGATAACTTAAGAAAATTTCTACCAAATACCCCCACCACTTCAAATAGCCAACCTTCCCTCTTCTTCAGTGGCTGTGAATTGGAGGACCCCTTAGGTGAACAACCAAAGATTTTTGAAGAGCCTACAGGGGGAGAAGAAGAAGGAGAACCCATTCCAATTGACCTAATGGCTGAAAATAGAAATGACAGAGGAGATAGAGAAAGAATTGAGGGTGATTTTCCCATCATAGAAACCAATGGGGATGCCAAGATGAAAAACATAAGCCCCTCTACTCTTCCTCATTGTAGGTTTTAATCCTGTACAAAAATTACCCACATAAAACAAATATACACAAAGCTTTTCCCCTAGATCCCAAAACCAGGACCACCAGATTGATTTTTCATTATGTTCCTTTCAATGTTACAATACATATATATACATGCCGAAGCATCTAATATGATGGTCTGAAAATCATCATGCCCAAAACCATGTGCAAAAACCATGCACAAAACCATAGGTATGTTCGCCTAACTAATATAGGGTCCCAAAAAAGTTTCCCAGGGCACTGCCTCAGACCCTGTAAAGGGGGGATAATCACCCCCCTCAAACCCCCTGGTATGGGGGGGGGGGGGGGGGGCTGCCGGCCCCCTTGTGACCCCCCGCTATGTAATCGACACAACGAAAGGGGGGGCTTTGCCCCTCCTCTAAGCCCCTAGTTAACTAGGGTAGCTAGTCATGGAAATAATGTAACACAACCTGAAATTCTCCCACTTGTTGTTTTCTTTCCACAACGGGAAACAAGAGAGCTTAGTCATTTATCTAGCCCTGCAATGCCCATTGTTTCTCTACACCAAGAGAACTTATCTGAGCTCACATATTTTGTCAATGCATCTACAATATTCTTCAAAGTGTCCACTTTTACCAACAACACCTTTTTTTCTTCTATCATATCCCTCACAAAGTGATACTAAACATCAATGTGCTTTGTCTTTGAATGGTAAGCAAGGTTATTTGCCAAGAAAATTGCACTTTCTCTATTCCGGTCTATTCTTATAGCTCCCTGTACTAACCCCATACTTGAACACTATCTTTGCAACCAGTCTGCTTCCTTGCTTGCATGAGTGGCTGCTACATATTCTTCCTTTATAGTTGATAATGCCACTACAGATTGTTTCTTACTCATCCCACTGATTTCACCTCCAAATAGGTTAAACACATACCCACTTGTAGATCTTCTCTGATCCAAATCTCCAACCCAGTATGCATCAACAAAGCCACAATTATCCAAAACTTTGTCCAATCCTAGTCTTCCTTGGTAGCACAAACCATAATCACTAGTGCCACACAAATACGTAAAAAGCTGCTTCATTTTTGTCCAATTCTCCTTCCCTAATTTTGACATAAACCTACTCAATACTCCCACTGCATGTGCAATGTTTGGTCTAGTACAGACTATCGCATGCATCAAGCTATTGACTGCACTTGCATATGGAACACGGGACTCTTCCTCTTCTTGTGTTTTGGGACACTGTTCAGCAGATAACCTTACACCTACCGGAATAGGAACCTTCACTAGTTTACTATCCTGCATATTAAACCTCTGCAGTATTGTCTCAACATACTTCCTCTGATTTAACCAAAGCTTCCACTTTTCCCGATATCTTTTAATTTCCACGCCCAAAATATAGTTTGCAGCACCAAGATCTTTCATGTTGAATTTGGAGGACAATTGGGTCTTCAAATCCTAGATAATTTCTTTGTCATTTCCAACCAACAACATATCATCCACATATAAGACCAGATAAATAACATGGTCACTAATTAATTTAAAATACACACAGTGATCTGCTTTGCTTCTGGTGAAGCCAAATCCCCGTATAAATGTATCAATTTTTTGATGCCACATCCTTGGTGATTGTTTTAACCCATATAGATACTTTTTGAACTTTCATACCAGTTCTTTCTTACCCTTCACCACAAAGCCTTTAGGTTGCTTCATGTAGATCTCCTCTTCCAAATCCCTGTGAAGAGATGTTGTCTTCAAATTCATCTGTTCTACCTCAAAATCAAAAGAAGCAGCAACAGATAAAAGTAATCTAATAGAATCTACCTTTGCAACTAGAGAAAAAATATCACCAAAATCAATTCCCGACACCTGGGAATAACCTTTTGCTACTAATTTATCTTTGTATTTCTCCACCTTTCCTTCTACATTTGTCTTCTTGAACACCCATTTGCTACCAATGGGTTTCCTTCCAGCTGACAACTCCACTAGATCCCAAGCCTCATTTTTGTGCAAAGATGTCATTTCATCAACCATGGCCTCTTTCCAAAGTTTGCCATCCTCTGAATCTACTACTTCCTTCATAGTTCTGGGATCATCATTAGTAATAGATAAAGAAAAATTTGAACAGAAAGAAGATGGACTATACCTTTCTAGTTGCCTTCTTTCTCGAACTGATCTTCTCACAATCGGAGTTTGTGGCTCTTCATCTTTTGATTCCTCTTCTGATGTAGAGTCTGATTATTCCTCCTTTAGCTCAAACCCTATCTTCTCATGTTCCTTTGGTTTGAATTCATGTTTGATACAATCTTTCACCTCTCTGAACACCATATCTCGATTGTACACAACCTTCCTTGTTATTGGGTTCCAAAGTTTATAACCTTTTAAACCATCCTTATACCCAATAAAGATGCACTTTTCAGATTTACTATCCAACTTTGTTCTTTTCTCCTTTGGATCATGTACATATGCATCACATCAAAATAGCCTCAGATGTGAAAGAGAGGGTTTCTTACCAGTCCATATCTCTTGTGGCTTCTTATCCTCTAACGCTGATGAAGGTGATCTATTGACCAGGTAACATGTAGTCTCCACCACCTATACCTAGAATTCTTGTCCTAACGCGACACCACTAAGTGTGCTTCTTTCCCTTTCCATCAACGGCTTGTTCATTCTTTCTGCAACTCCATTTTTCTTGGGTGTGTATGGAGTAGTCTTCTGCTTCCCTTATACACAATTTCACAGAAATCAAAATCTAGAGAGCTATTAGTCATACCTTCTACCATACCTCTACCATGAAGTATTTGAAGGCCCTTCTCTCCAATATATCCAAGCCTTTGATTCCATAACATGGTCTTTTCTCCAGAGACCACTAGATTTTCTACTCCACTTTCATGAACCATAGAACTATTATACCCATCAACAACAATACTAACTTGCAACTTGTACAAAGTTCCAATTCTAACTCCCCACATCAATATCAGTGCTCCTGAACCATCTTGTAGGTATCTTTCTCGAACATTGTTTTTACACTTGCATCATCCAACTTGCTTACAGAAATCAAATTGCTGGCTAATGCAGGAATATGTAGAACACCTGTAAGTGTTCTAATCCTTCCACCTTGCAACTTCAACTTGATTTTTCCATGACCAAAAATTATAGCCTTCCAATCATCCCCCAAGAAGACATCACTGCCATCATATTTCTCATACTTGGAGAACCACTCTCTATGGGGAGTGAAGTGAAAGGATGCACCTGAGTCAATCAAAGATGTCTCATGATCTATATGTGCACTTGAAGAAGCCAAGTACACATCCCCACCTTCATCTAAGGTGGTTTTTGCCTCTCTAGAAGGAGCATTATCAGATCCCTTTTCTTTTTCAAGAGCTTTAGATTTACAGCCCCTTTTGTAGTGCCCTTCCTTTCCACATTTCTAGCACACCTTTATAAGTTTTCCTGGAGATTTAGATCTCCCTCTAGATTTAGATCTCCCACTCGATGACTTATTTTGTTTCTGTTCTGGGACTGTCCTCATATAGACAAGGCATTACCATTTGGGCTCTCCATATTTTTTTGTCTCATCTCCTCCGTCAGTAAGGATGAGACTATTTCATCAAATTGCAAGGTAGTTTCATTGCTACCTATTGCAATAACTAGACTATCCCATGAATCTAGTAGAGAACACAACAAACTGATGCACTTATCTTCATCTAAAATTTTAATATCAACAAATAATAACTGACTTACCACAATATTAAATGCATTTAGATGCTCTGTCACTGATTCTCCATCTTTCATCCTCAGGTTATATAGCTTTTTCCGTAGGAATAGTTTATTCACCAGAGACTTATATTGGTACAAATTACCTACCTTGTCCCGCAAAGCCTTCACCGTAGCTTCCCCTGATACATTGAGCAATACTGAATCTAAGACACACAATCGTATTTTGCTCTTTTCCTTCCGATCCAACTTCTTCCATTCTTCATCAGACACTCTCGCTAATTTAGTACGTGGATATACTGGGATCCACTAATCTTTATCCACCAATAGATACTCCATCTTTAGTTTCCAAAAATAAAAACTCTAACCATTAAATTTCTCGATCTCTATCTTTCCACTCCTCACCATCTTCTTTCACCACCAGAATTGATCCCGCAAATCTTCCACTGAACAAGTTCTACCACAGGCCCAAGCGAAACCCCTCAGCAACAATGGTGTCCCCTTGAAGCCAAAAAAACTCTGATACCAAATGTAGGTTTTAGCCGCATACATAAATTACCTGCATACAAATTATAAAACACAAAAAATAAACAATAGATAGAGGATAACACATAAAACAAATATACACAGATATTTTCCCCTGGATCCCAAAACTGGGACTACTAGATTGATTTTTCATTATGTTCCTTTCAATGTTACAATACATATATATACATGCCTATTTTCATGAAAACTATTGTCTTTTCTATCTGCTAGCCCTCTAGGATTGGCAGCTATCCTAGAAACAAACAATCAAAGAAATTTGGGATTTCCTCTA